>JAZDUA010000045.1:4857500-5521918 GCA_038098605.1 Gryllus longicercus
GGTGCGCAGTGCATGTTCTGGAGGCTCTGATCTTCCCCACTGGCTGGCGGCGAGATTCGGAGCCGACCTAATAAACTTGCTTGCGGGGATTTCCCTCAACCAGGTATCTCCTCCCAGCATAGTCCGCCCGTGACATGCTCTCCGCTACCAACTGGTCTGCTAATGTGCATGTGTAGAGTGTATGTGTAAGGGGTGAGGAAAGGACTAGGAAGAGGAAGGAAAGATCGCGTTGTTTGTGGCCCTTTTATAGGGTATTACTCCCGCATTCACCTGGTGTTGATCGGAGAAACCACGGAAAAGTACTGATCAGAACAACCAGCCTCTACAATTCTCCTCCTCCTCCCCCCTCCTCGAAAATCCTGGCATCTTACGGACTTGAATCGTAGGATCTCCCGGTCAGAGGTGACGTCAGTTGATGCCAAAGCCACCTAAGCCGCTTATTGATGTGAAGAAGCGTGATGTGGAGTGGAGTGAGGAAGAGTAGAGCACTGTAGACAAGTGTGATATAGAGAAACGCGAGGGCGGCGTGTTGTGTGGTTTTGGCGAGGCACCGGGGCGTGCGGCCGTGTCGGCGCGTGAACGAGAGTTAATTGCGCCTAGTCTGCCGCCAGCGCTCGCCGCCTCGCTCGTCAACGCGAGGAGCACGCGCCGCTGGCATTCGGCGCGGCCACCCGCCCCCCCCCCCCCTCGCCGCCTGGGCTTACTAGGCCAACGCGCGCTCCCGAACGCCGCCCGCTGCCCACGCGGGGCTCTGCTCTCGACGCGGCTACGGATGCGACGTCGATGGCGATGTTTTCAACACATCGATGTCAAAAACACATCGATGTCAAAAACACATCGATGTCAAAAACACATCGATGTCAAAAACACATCGATGTCAAAAACACATCGATGTCAAAAACACATCGATGTCAAAAACACATCGATGTCAAAAACACATCGATGTCAAAAACACATCGATGACCAGACACATCGATGACCAAAAACATCGATGACCAAAAACATCGTTGACCAAAAACATCGATGACAAAAACATCAATGACAAAAACATCGATGTTAAGAACATGATACACAAAATTATCATAATCACAATTTTGTAAAAGTTACCATACGAATAACTTACTGCGTACTAGTTTCATCGGACACACAATCCCTCACCCGAGATGATCCTGATGTCCTGAAGGATAAAATAGCTTAATTTTGAATAAAATTTTAATTATAAATTAATTTAGGCCCACATGTTTACTGTCGAAATTAAATTTTATTGCACACAAATTTAATGTTCGAGAATAGAGAGAACCAGAACCATCTATGTTTAAATCCATCGACAGTTTTTGGGCGATGTTTAGTAACATCGATGTATTGTCTTCGATGCCACATCACTAGTCTCCAATCAGAGTCTCGCCACGAACAATACGGTATTAACTAACTTAAACGAATCACGGACCGCGCCCGATTTTGCCTCTCTTTTCATCTTACCCTTTCGTGCTCTACCATCTCACACACACGTTGGGTGACCACACAGCAGCTTACGGCTTGCCCCGGCATGGGCGGTTCCTGCTGTCTAGTCTGGAAAACCCCACAAGCCGACGTGGAGGGCGGGGGGGGGGGAATCGCCACCGCCAATGATAAAACACGTACGCGCGGAGCAATGAGCGAAATCTATTCTGAAAGTGTCCCCAATGTCCTGTTCCGTTCTGTCCCAGAGTGCGCGAGCGTCACAAAAATACTGCCCGTCACGTGAGGACAGGCGTTTCTCTTACCTAAACGGAAAGAAGAAACAGAAAAACTACATCGTTCTGTTCAAGATGTGAAGCTTGTACAACGTAAATTAAACGAGTAAAATAATTTGTAAATGATGTTTAAAAAGTGAAAGTTCACATAAATTAGTATTCCCGAACTCTTCACATAAACTACTAAATAAACACGTATTTATTAAAGAAACAAAAGAGTACACGTCTACTGTTTTTATTGTCTTTTCTTCCTGCCGAGTGACCGAGTGACTAGCGCCACATTCATTACGAAACATGGCGCGTCTACTGCTAGTGATGCAACGTTGACAACAGAATATCGATGTTACCAAACATCTATGTTAATTATACATAGACAAAAATCCAACGATGTTTTAAAGCTCCATGTTTTGAAGCTCGTTTAGTAACCTCAAAAATTAAATTCGTGGGCGAAAAAATATAACAATAATAATAATAATAACAATAATGATAATTTATCACTGGTGTGAATTAATTTATAATTAAACTTAAATTGAAAACAGATAAAAACGCCTCTTCATGAGCGAAATATGAGGAAAGACAAAGAAGGAAATACCTGGCTATCAGGACCATCTTGGGCCAGAATAGTGTGCTTGATTAAGACAATTCACACCGCGTTCGTGTGGTTCGAACACACAAAACAGAAGTACCATCAGTTATTAATTCATATTTTAACTTTCACGATGTTGTAAACATGAGAATTTTTCATCCGCGAACATCGAAAACGTAAAAACATCGAGCACAAAACATCGATGTTGGAAAAACATCGGCACCAATACATGGATGTTTAAAACATCGATATTTTTATAGACCTCGATGATCCGAAAACATCGGCATGGACGTGGCATGCCTACCTCCTGCCAGCGATGTCCGTCGTTCTAAGGCAGGCTGCGACTTTCCGCCAACAGGTGGGAACGGCGCGGCGCCGTGGAGGGGCAGAGTGGGACAAGGTGGGCGGGTAAGTTGACCTTGACCCCACCACGCCGCCCGCCCCCCTTGCGCACAGCAACGGTTATCATAGGCGGACGCGGCCCCTCAATTCAACAGTCGAAAATAGACGGTTCAAAAAAAAGTTATAAACTAACGAGGATCTAACGGCACATACTTTCTCGCATTGTTTTTAAGGTTTTGCTATTTTTGAAATTTCGTGTGTACGACGAAAATGAGACGTGCGCCGTCCTTTTAAGTGTCCTTTATGCAATCCGAGGACACAGTTCAATCAAAACAATTGGAGCCATTTTTGAGAAAATTTTGAAAATGTTGAGACTTCATATAAAGTACACCAAAACACTAAAATATCCGTTCCAAAGTCGCAGGACTTCGAGTTCGTTCAGATCGATTGGGGAATATCAATTTTGGAGAAAATCAGCTGAATGGTTTAGGTGCTAGCCTTGACCACAGACGGACGGACCGACAGACACAGACGTTTTGCCGTCAATCGATTTTTCGGTATGAAGGACCCACAAAACATGGATTCTCTACACGATGTGTTTAGGTAGTAATTTACTTCATGAAGTAACAAGATATTTATCCACTTTTTCGTTACCAGGCCCCACAATAAGAGATTTCTCTATAAAAATTTGCTGCCACATGAAAATGGTATTTATTGGTTAGCGCAAATTTCGCGGCTGCGGAATTTTGGGGAACTTAGAAAAATAGCCGATTTGCGCCGCCTCATTACAGTACTTTCCCTTTACACCTTACGTAGTAAGGCGAGAAAACAAAAAGACAACGGGATAGTCCAGTTGTTCCCGTCAACGAACCCAATCCAAAGAGTCGAGGCACTGCAGATTAGTTCTCTCAGCTGCTTAAAATGCGAAGATCATTTACGCCAAGACGCCTAACGTGTTACGTATGAGTTCTAACAGTTAATTACGCACCAAGGGTGTTATAACCGTTTTAATGAACGAACAGCGACAAAATACCCGTGGGTCTTTGACCCAACGGTATTTTGTCGCCCGAGAAGTTCGGAACCAGTTTACGCCCGTGGTGCATAATTTTAGTTTTACTGAATTTTATTGATTCAGAGTTACTTAATTGGTTATTAACAAGTTAAGTTGACTCGGTTTGTCTTTTCACATTTCCCGCCCAAAATTTCCTGTCATTAATACCTCCATAGGCGAACACGTAGCATCATTCAACTGTTTCCATATTTTCCTCGTAACCACGATCCTTTCGATCCAGGTAAGTTACGAAGTGTATATCGAGCAACATATTGAAGGCAATAAGAGCTACAACGCGTTAGTAAAAAATACAGTTACTGTTTTACCGTTCAATGTATTGGCAGAATTTATAACTTTTCGAATGAAGTGAAAGAATTTCACCGCCCCGAGTAAAAAATGAAATTTCCTAACATACAACCAATAAATTCCATTGTCATATGACACTTAACAAATTGCAAAAATTGTATTCACTATTAGCGATGTATTATACTAAACAATAATAAAAATATATGGGTTCTAGTAGTATTGAATCATATGAAGACACTGGAGGGATAAGAGGATTAGGACAACAGAAATATTTTTCCTGACGCCAATTTCAGATTGTAGAACACGATTCAAAACAATGACGCCAATGGAAATCAGCTGGATCCTTTTACTCCCATTTAACTGAGTGCCAACCCAATTTGTCTCCCCACCCTCCTCCAAACGAACAAGAGGAACAAGACCTTCTTCAGCTCCCCGCGTTACTAATCCTCCCTAAAGAGCTGCCTTTCTGGAAGTCAGCAGAATGGACCGAACCGGCTCGATAAGGTCCAGGACGTTCGTGGACAGACGAAGGTCGAGGACGTTGAAGGCAAAACTGATTGGTTGATTTTTCCGTGGGAGGTGGCGGCGATCGTCCTGCTCTGAGTGGCGAGATCCTGCACCGACCTACCCGTTGGTTTTCCCCAACCAGGTATCTCCCACCTGCGGGGCACCGCCCCAGCTGGAACAAGCTCTATGCTTCCCTCTGGTCTCCTGGTATGTGTGGTAGTTTAGTGCATGGAAGGGTGTGTGTGTAAGGGGAGGTGATAGGACAAGGAAGAGGCAGGAAAGATCGCGCGCTGTCCGTGGCCTATTTGTGAGGGTTCGGCATTCGCTTGGTGTCGACCAGAAAAAAAAACAACAAGGAAAACTACTGGTCATACCAGGCGGCCGCGATAATTCTTCTCCAGACAGCGACTGAACTCGACCTAGCTGACTATCTTGTGTCAAAAAATCCTGACATTGTCGGAACTCGAACCTAGGATCCCCCTGTCACAGGAACGGCAGCGACTTCAGTTGATACCCTAAGCTCGGCTTTCTAATTTTCGAATACCAGTACCAATTAATTACAATTTTGAGAACATAAACACATTAATCCTAGCAAATATCGAGCACAAAAAAAACACAACAACAACAACAACAACAACAACAACAACAACAACAACTAGCGGTCATGGTTACCACGAGAAACACGGAGCACATCCCGTCTGCCTGTTAGCGTGAGGCGTCCAAAAGAAGATCGCTGCAGACGTTACCGCGAGCACAGCCGCTTGCACCTAGCGCGGAGTGCACTCGGCAGCGCCACGAATGCCGAGGGCAACGGAAGCAGAACCCGGCGCACAATCGCGTGATGACACGGCGGTTCAGCCACGGCGGCGGCGGCGGCGGCAAAGGCGCAGGCGTGGACACAGACGGAGAGGGGGGCGACCTGACTGACTTATTAGAGAGGGAGCCGTGGATTTTTAAGGGCGAAAAAATCCTTCGTACGCCTTCCTTCGAAGGGGAAGTAAAGCCGGCTGTCCCATGTTAGTAGGTTTACTTGCATGTTAAAGATCCTCTGAGCTAAATTCAAATCACCCGTTTCTCTCCCAAGAAATACCTCCTTTCTCTGCTAGTTGGTGAAAGGAGCGTGGTCATACGGAAGAGCAGGCCCCATGGCCTAAGTCTCGCCACGTTAACTAAGGCATTAATTCAATTCACTTCAATCAATCAAACGAGTTTTAAGAAATCTGAGCTCTGCTCTGCACAATGTCGAAGGTTGAGCAAAGGAGGAAAACTCGCTTCGAAAACGAAGCGTCCTTGACAAGGACAAAAAGCAGGAAAGGTACGTCTCGGTCTATCTGCCACTCGAGCACCGTTTTCCTCTTGTTCCCGGATGGGAGTTACAACAGAACTTATTGAGCACACCATTAACACCGAGGGTTATTAAATGCAAAGTAGACTCCTCCTTAACTGAACATAACTGGAGTGGATTCCTGCCAAATGCGGAAAAGTGTGGTTGAGACAAAAATTGAAAAGTAATGTTATAACAGACCAGGATTGTATATAGTGAGAAAACAATATAAAAACGTTAGTAAAACAGTTTAACGGAAACAAAAACCGCTTTACTCCTCCAACAAATGTCCCTTTCGGACTCTTAAAGATCCTTTGTACCCAATGTACCTTTACAAATGAGATGTTATAACAGTGGTACTCGCAAACCCGATTCCCTGTTTGAATAACCCCCACTTTAATTCATTCTATTCATCCTCAAATTCATTCACATCTTACTATGTTTACTGAATCATTATTTCTCCAAAAGTATTGTTTATTCCTACACAAAATTTAATTATAGCTTCCGCCTCTTTCGGTCCTGTCGTCGACGTTTGCATCGTGTCTGCTAACTAAACTGTCGGCCGATCTCTCATCCATTTTTCGTGCAAGTGCACGAGCGGTGTATTCGTACAAGCTTCCCGCGAGGCTGTGCTACCTTTAGGGACGGCAGAGTAAAGTTAAAAAAGTAGTAGTTACCAGAGAGTAAGTATTACTCTACGATAGTTACTCTCAAGTAGTATACGAGCATTTCACCACGCTTGTGGAGGGTTATTTTACTCTAGAGTACATACTCTCCGATTTACTCCGCGAACCAGCTGAACGCGCAATTGATGAGTGCGATCCAAGAGGCCGTGAGCGTGAGTGACGCTGTGAACCAATGCGAACCAACGCGAACCTCTGATTAATTCCTTACATTCTCTCATTCATTTCAGTTTCGAAGTTCTTGGCGGCGTCGTGGCGTTATAATCTATGGTAATTTGAGTTACCATAGTTTATTTTTTAGTTTTTGAATCTTTATTTCTTAATACATGTTGTTTTTTCTTTTCTGGGGGGTGAGTTACTATTTTGCTAGCAATGCTGAAAAATCAAATCTGCAGTTTGTTTACCGATGCAAATAGGTTTTTTATCACTCGGGAACGAAAATGTCTAGTTTTTCAAATGTTGCTAATTTCGCGGTTTTTTAAACATTGTATTATTAATTTTGTTTTATTTTTTAAACTTTTATTCATATTTCAAGTATTTATATTTAAAATCACGGGACGGGATTCTGGAACTCAAGAAAACGGGCGCAGATGATAGTATCCTCCATACGTCATATACCGTTTTACTAAATAAATAAATAAATAAATAAAATTTCCTAGTTCTTTCACTCCCTGTAGTTATTAATTTTCCGTTTGTTATTGCATACTTACTACCTTTATTACATATCCACGTGGGTGAAAAAGAAATTCACAAGTCCTCAACAGTTTATAATATACCTAATGATGTCAACAGCTGATTTGGTCAAACATAATCTCGTGACAAAATCTCGATCGTCATAATTTGAAAATCAATCCATTCTCTCTCGCACCATTCGTCTTCGCACTAGAGGATAATACTCTTAATGATTGCTGGAATCGTCTTATCATTCGTAAACGTCGAGCCATAACAAAACTTCCGAGGTACACGCACGTTGAAAACTGAGCTTACTCCGTACTTTACCCTACGGATTTTCGCCGTGTAAAGTTACTCTCGAATTTACTCTCGTGTAAAGGATTTACTCTCGAGTAAAGTGTTGGTGAAACGCTCCAAGAAGTTACTCTAGAGTAAACATGATTTACTCCAGAGTAAATTATTACTGTTTGGTGAAACCGACCCTTAAGGCTCCCACAGGCCGGCGCGGAAGATCCGCAGCCTACGCGGAATGGCCGCAGCGGAAATTTCGCGTCACGTGTTGCCTCATGAGCACGTTCAGACCTACGCGGAGCCGAGCGTCGCGGCAGCGGATTGGCAGTTTTATTACCTGCGGATTTAGAAACGCATTCGGACGCATTTCGAGTTTCGTAGAAGTCCGCCTGCCTTCGGAAGTGTTCGCTCCCCTCTGGATCGAGCTCAACTGTCACCAATAGCCGAGTCATAATTGACGCTCCGGTGTGAACGGTCCCGCGGATTCCGCCGCCGCGTCTAGCGCGGAACTTTCCGCGCCGCACTCGCTACGGATCTCCCGCGCCGGGCTGTGAGAGCCTTTATAGAGAGGTCTAAGAGGTTTGCAGTGCGACTCCTAACCTCGTTTCATTCAGTTACAGAAAACGATCGTACGCGAATAAACAGTTAAGTTATTTTTGTTATTGAAATGACTACCATTGAGAGACAAAAACTAATAATCGACTTCTTCGAACATCACTTCGATTTACCTGATAAAAATCAAACCACTGAGATCCAAAAGTCAAGAACAGATAACGGAGGAATGAATATTGCTCACTGGAAACGCCAGCAAAAAGAACTGGAGTTCCTGATCAGAAGTCAATGTCCAAACTCCTTTTCTTTGTAGATAGGTGACAATCCATTATTTTTATCAACTTTATTTGTGCCGTGAAACGTATCAGAGACTAAGTAAACACTAGAAAATTTGAAAACCATGCAGGAGTTTTTTTCTATTTATCAAAAATATGTAGTAAAAGAAAAGAAAAACCGGAATGTTCACATCAGAAGACAATCAATAATAAAAAGGAGCACCGTTCGCTGTTGAGGCAAATGCAAATGCAAATGCAAATGCAAATGAAAATATGCGTGACTAATCATAAACGTTAATAACGACTCATCCGAGACCGGAAGTGGGTGTAACCTTTCACGAAACCCAATGCCGTCCAAATAATTGAAGACTTGCATTAAAAAAAGAATGTAAATGCCATTTCTGTTAAATTCACGTTTTTACCGGAATAATGATGAATGAATCAAGCCCTATAACAAGTAAGAACCAAAGTCCAGGTGCATTGCTTGATAGTATTACGAGGTGATAAGTGCTAGGAGATGAATGTGCCAATACGTTAAACGTATAACAAAATCATTTTTCTCGGAAGTATGAAAACAACACATCCTTTTTTATTTCAATCCTTCAGTTCAATTCAATTTACGGTAGTCTTTCACGTCCTTATAAGTCATTATAATTAATATTACTCTATCACCTTTAACGACAAGCTGACGGTTGTGTTCCCCTAACAAGCTGACAGTTGTGTTCCCAACCAGAATATCAAAACGGCATCTTCGGGCCTTCTTGTACAGCTTTCAATTGATTAGCGATTCCGGACACGTCAGCAGCTAAGTTCATTAGTCCCGTAAGTGTAGCGCATGTTTTCATCGCGTGAGGTATCTGTGTTCTTCCCCCGCTAGATGGCGCAGAAGATCTGGCGCCGAATTACACGGCGCCGTACGGGGTTTTCCAACCAGATATCGACCACCAGCAGGGCGTCATCCCAGTCGGGACAAGCTCTAAGCTTCCGGCATGGATGGTTATGTATGTTAGTGTGTGTGTATAAGTAAGGGATAATGATAATAGGACAAGGAAGAGGAAGGAAAGATCGTGTACAGTCCGTGACCCGTGCCTCCAGCGTTTGTCAGGTGTTGATCGGAGAAACCTCCAATCTACCAATCAGAGCAGTCGGCCGCTAACATTCTTCTGCAGACAGCAGCGTCTGCATTTGATCTAGATAAGGGTCGAAGTTCCTGTCATAGTCGGGACTCGAACACTAGGACCCCCAGGCCAGAGGCACTGCAGTGACATCAATCCGTTCCCAGAGCCACCTAAGTCGGGGTACAGCTTTCAAACTGAAGCGCGATGGTGACGATAAGACAAATGTCTGAAGGGTGATAAAGCTGCCCGTCTTTGCCTCGGACCACCAACAAATAATGAAGAGGATTCAAATTTGCATTAAAAATTCCCATTTAGGGAAAGACGGAAATTATTATTCTAATATTATGTTTTTATAAATGATATTTAGTAATAAACAAGACTGTCAAAATTGTCTGAATTGCACAAACAGCATTGGCAGTTAGAAAATAATATAACCTATTTCCAAACAATTTAATTTAAATATTTCATGACTCCAAGTAATCAAGGTTTACATTGTGTCAACGAGTCAGTGTTGACACATTTGACAGGCAGCGAGAAGCAATTAAACGGAAATCCTGAAAAGATAAATGAAGAAAGACAATTCGTATCACTTTTTTCATGTTAATTACTGATTTTTTTTCTGATTACAAATGCTAAGAATGTCGATTTAAAAATAAGAACCTACACACTCAAGAAGGTGCGTTGATTCTAAGACGGCAAATAGTGGACGACATACTTTTTGACACAGTTTATAAAACAAAAACCTGATCAAAAGGTTCCAATAGCTTCTATAAACTTTCCCTAGCCACTTTGGGGTCTCATGAGCAAGGGAAATATTTAGCATACAGTCCCAAACACTGCAAAGACAAGACACGGTATGTGCAAGATGGAAGGATACTACGCAGGTGCGACAATTAAAAAAACAATACATTGTTATAGGAAATACGAAACCGACGTACAGTACGTGTATGTAAAATACTTCTAACACATGGGCTATTCTTTGAGAACATTGAGGGTAGAAAGAAGAAAAATCAAATATTAACTAGGCTATTTTACAGACTTCAATATAAATTCCCAGTTTAACTCCTAAAATTTCGAATACGAGCAATCGTGAGGGAGGGAGAGACGAGAAGGGAACTAGAGAACTTTGCAATTATTCGACGTCCTTTTAATAATAGTCTCATCAGCGTAGAATGTGTTTTATTATAAAATTAAAAACCGAAACATTTTTCGAATACAAAAAATTGAAAACCATTTAAGATGTGAAAATTCTGGATGAAAAATGTCTGCTTTTTGACTTTATTTGTTCTTATGAACCATGAAATAGACACCGGAGATACAGAGCACCTACTGTAACTTCTATGCAAACATCGAATGACAGGAAGTTTCGAACTTTTAACTGACACAATATTCATTATTTTAGTTCTGGAATTCTGAAGGAAAAGAAGTGTGGCACGAAGTGGTAATAAATTTGTAGATATTTTATATTCTAGAGAATTAGAAAGCAAAGTTTTCATACATTTTAATTTTTATTTGCTACTCCAGAAAACCATCACAGTACGTAACTACGTGGATATCACAATCGTAAGGAGAGTCATTTCACCTAAGTGGGACGAAATAAAGCGTTGAAAGATCTGCTGCCGGTTTTGGATATCAGTGTCGTCAACAATACTGATTTCACTTATCTATCCATGCCATGAATAAATCGTTACGGAACATCACTGTTTTTAAACATCGATGTTCAAAATTAAAACATCGATATTGATAATACACCGCACCAAAACTGATATTATTAAACATCAATGTTCATAAAATGCATTAGTAACCATTACTTTTTCAAGTAGAGATAATTTAATTTGATCGCGGTCGCGTTTAATAATTTTTAATTTCGATTTAACTAAAAAGTCACAAGATGATAAGGGCAATGAGTAGACTCGTATTATACGATTGGATAATTCAAAAATAATGAAGACTTAATAATTCATTAAAACTAGATTTTAATTAACAGGGTGTTCTTATGTCGGTACTTTTTTCCATTCAAAAAATATCAATCACGTGAAAACATTGACCACAAAACATAGTTGTTAAAAACATCAGCTTAAAATATTGATGATAGAAATACATCGATGATTTTATAAACAAACATTGATGTATTAAACAATGCCATCGATGTCACATCCCTCAATCCATGCCCGACCGAGACATACGCAACGGGAGAGTGCAATCCCATTGGCAATACTGCCAATACTAGCGTAAACAAACGCGAAGGCAACCATTTCACTTTTTCTCCTCGGGCAAGCACGTTACCCGAGCTCGGAATGCGGCTGGCCTTACCTCGCTCGAGGGCCTCCGGAAGTGCGCAGCGAAATCCAAAGCTCAGGGGCGCCGAGTACGAGCGTGGAGCGTGGAGCTTCGAGACTGAACGTGGAAACTGCGTGGAGCGTTGAGCGAGGTCGTGGAACGTGTGGTGTTCAGCGAGCAGGCAGAACGCGAAGCGCCGAACGTGAACGTAGAACGTGAGCGTAGAACGTGAGCGTAGAACGTGAGCGTAGAACGTGAGCGTAGAACGTGAACGTAGAACGTGAACGTAGAACGTGAACGTAGAACGTGAACGTAGAACGTGAACGTAGAACGTGAACGTAGATTGCAGAGCTTTGAGCGAAAACGTGGAACAGGAACGTAGACTGTGGAGTGTAGGGTGTTGATCGAGAACGTAGCACGTGTGGGGGAGGGGCGACGAGCGAGAACGTGGAGGGTACAGCGCGCGGTTCACGTGGCGTGGTCAGCAGCGTGTTGAAGAAGCGAGGAGCGCGAGCGGGGCGTGCCGCGGGGGAAGCGCGTGGATCGAGGAACGTAGCGTAGGGTGGGCGACCGGCGGGTGCACGTGGCGCCGGAAGACTGGCGGCGAGGCGTGATGCGATGCGTTCGGTCGTGAGGCGTGCTGTGGAGGGGTGGGTGCGGGGCGGGAGAGGGGACACCCAGCGAAGGATACTCTGCGGCCGCCGCCGCCGCCAGCGACGTGACGTCACCGGGCAGCACGACCGTGGTTGGCCGCCGTCCCCTCCCACAGCTCAAGGCTCACTGGGACGAAACACACGTTTCACGCGGCAAAATTAGGGTTGTACGGCAGTTCAGTAGTTGACACTATAGTTATGCATGCACCACGTTATTTAGGCGAGCTAATGATAGAGCGGCGATAAAATTCCCGAGGACCATTTTGTCGCCCGAAATCATCAGAACCTGTTAACGCCCGTGATACATTACATTTTTTTTGCTTAATTATATTAATTCAGATATACTTATTTTTTAATTAACTGGATACTAACTTGACTCGGTTTGTCTTTTCATATTTCCCTCCCATAATTCCCATTCATAATTCTCACCATAAGATAACTTGTAGCATCATTCAACTGTTTTCATATTTCTCTCGTAACAATGATCCTTTCGATTGAGGTAAGTAATGCAGTGTATATCGAGATCCGTATCAAAGGCAAGAAGAAGCACAACGTATCAGTAAAAAAAAAAAATATTTTTAGTGTTTCGGGGCATGTCAACTACTATGGTCATTAGTACGAGCGGATTTTTTTGACCGAAAAAAAAACAGGGGAAAATTATCAATAAAATGATCTTATGTTTCAAAAATGCCCTAAAGGCAAAGAAAAATGAGGTAAACAATTTGGTCAAAACCAGTCCAGATGAACAATTCAAGCCATTGGATATGTTACCGAGTAATCGAGGCTTCTTATTTTCGTTCAAGTGAACTCAGCTTGACAAACCTTCGGTTTGGACTCTTCTTTACCAGGAAATCTCTATTTGTAGTTATCCCGAAATCGCCTGATCCGAAACGGCAATGATTGGCGTCATAGGAACATTAGATTACATACTTACAACGGCTCACATTACAATTACTGAACGAAGAAATAGGCTTCTCAAGAATACTTTAGAGAACATTTGTTGCATTTCGTAATTATTATTTGAAGCAAGTACCTTTAAAATGATATTGAAACTGGGGAAATCACCTAAAAATGCTTTAAAAATGGGGGGAAAATATTTTAAAAAATTAATTAGAAAATGCAAAAATGTCAAATAAAAATGGGTGATTTGCTTTTGTAATAACATGAAATTGTTATGTCTGTGCTAAAAGGCTTTGTTCTAAAGTGAAAAGAAAAAAAATACATTTCATAAAAATCCATCCACTAGTCATTAGTCTCTCGTACGCGTGGTGCATCGTCTCTCCAAGGAGGTGGCCGTTTTACTTGCTCGCCGGAACGTGAGATCCGGTGACGACCTACACGTCGGCTAGCGAAGTTTTCCCCATCTAGGTATCTCCCACTAGCAGTTAACGCTCGCAGATAGACAAGCTCTAATATCCCGAGTGTTCTCCCGACATGAGTAGTGTGTGTGTGTGTTTTTGTGTGTGTGTTTGTGTGTGTGTGTTTGTGTGTGTGTTTGTGTGTGTGTGTGTTTGTGTGTGTGTGTTTGTGTGTGTGTTTGTGTGTGTGTGTTTGTGTGTGTGTGTTTGTGTGTGTGTGTTTGTGTGTGTGTGTTTGTGTGTGTGTGTTTGTGTGTGTGTGTTTGTGTGTGTGTTTGTGTGTGTGTTTGTGTGTGTGTTTGTGTGTGTGTTTGTGTGTGTGTTTGTGTGTGTGCTTGTGTGTGTGCTTGTGTGTGTGTGTGTGTGTGTGTGTGTGCGTGTGTAGGAAGAAGTGAGGATAGTACAAGGAAGAAGGGAAGATAGCGCGCAGCCCGTGACCCGTTTGTTAGAGTTCTGTGCTCCGGCATTTGACTGGTATTGATCGGAGAAGCCATTGATATTTACGGATGAGAGCAGCCGGCCGCTAGCCTCCATGACACTAATAGAGTTTTGGAAATTTTTGGAAACGTCTGGAATAGTGTCCAATGTTCGCGAACATCTTGGAACATTTGAAAATATTCCAGAAGTGTCAAATGTTCTAAAAACACTGTGGAATAGCTTAGAACATTTGAAAATGTTCCAAAATATCACTAATCTGAATTCTAAATGGTTCGATTTGATAAATATTCCTTATCAAGTAAATTATTACTAAATACCAAGACAGGAACATATTGAAAGATTCTATTCAGATAAAAGTAAATGTTTTCTCCCTACTTTATGAAAGAAGAGAACCTAACTCTTAATCGTTAAGCAGCCCGTTGTTCACTTCTGCCCGGACGTGATCAATGTAAAGATAAAAATGGAAATCAATGTAGCGCACGTTACCAATCTTTGAAAACCAACAACGGCAAATCTTATTCTCCCTATCGCCACTAGGCGTCGCACTGTCGCCATAAGTGAAGCAATGATAGCAATCCATGTACCGATGTAAATACGTTTTCTATAACTCAGAAACGAAAATGTCAATTTTTTTCTAATATTCCTAATAATTTTTATTTATATGTGTTAAACGTTTAATCATATTTCAACTATTTATAGTTAAAATGACGGGAAGGGATTCTGGAACTCAAGAAAACGTGCGCAGATAATCTTCTCCCCCCTACGTCACATACAGTTTTTACTGCTTTTTGACTGAGTAAATCTCATCTAATCTAATCATTCCCGTGGCCACCTCATCAATGATCGTCACATTCAAATTTAGTCCTCGTACCAAGAGAGCGAAGGAGGGTAGTTTTATGACCTAATAGCACAGCAGATACACGACGCAATTCCTGCACAACAATTTCTCTCTCATATGGGTATACAGTTCGATTCCAGCCTTAGCCTGGCGTATGTGCAATACTCCCCAAGGCTTTCTAAATTACGGGGAATAAAAAAGACACTTAACATCAACGAAATAGAAATTAAAACAATAATTTAATTAATTAATTGTTCGCAACTCAGAATTATTATTAACATTAATATTATTATTAACATTAATATTACTATTATTAACATTAATACTACTATTATTAACATTAATATTACTATTATTAACATTAATATTATTATTAATATTAATATTATTATTAACATTAATACTACTATTATTAACATTAATACTACTATTATTAACATTAATACTACTATTATTAACATTAATATTACTATTATTAACATTAATATTATTATTAATATTAATATTATTATTAACATTAATATTATTATTAACATTAATATTATTATTAACATTAATATTATTATTAACTAACCTAACCTAACTCCTCGCAAGGGGGGAGATGTTCGCAAAACCTGAGGCTCTTGGTGAACATTAATATTATTATTATTATCATTAATATTACTATTATTATCATCTCCCTATCATTTCATGACTGAAGATGATACGAGTCGGTCAAATCGGGCGAGGTGTCTCAGGGCATCAACTGACGTCACTGCAGTGCCTCTAGCCGAAAGCCCCGACGGCAGCAGGATTTTCAACACTATGCAGATAGCTATGTCGAGTTCTGTCGCTGTCTAGGGGAAAACTCCAGCGGCCGGCTGCTCTGATCGGTAGTAGTCCGTGGTTGAGGAGAGAGCAGAATGCAGGAACACTTACAGTTCGCACCAGATATCTGAGCACATGACGATCATTGAATGTGTGCGTTTGCCCAAACATTAACGATCGTGTTAGACGCCATATTCCTCGCGGGAACTCTGTTCTCAAGTAAATCTGGAGCCGAGCGGTTTCGATAAGGAGAGTTCAAGCAACAACATTACGCTCGTGTTTATCCGGACGGGGAAAACGGTACGGGTAAGAAACTGTCGTGTTTGACAATCGACCGGGCGAGAGAGTCCTTTATCTGGATTGGACCAGAACACGATTACGCGTCGTCACGATAAAAAAAAAAAAAGGAAGAAAAGTACACTTCCAACGAGATATCTGTGCACTCAACGATCGTTCAATGCTAGAGTTCGTCCAAACGTTCGCGGTCGTCTGAGTGAACGGACATCACGCGCTCTGAAGTAAATTAAGAGAAGAGATCCGAGAGGCGGCTCCGTTGATGACAGTTTTACCAACGACGCAGAAACGCGTGTATCCGTTGCCAACCTTCGTCATTGTATCCAGAGACAAATTTTGGGAGGGGAAATTCGAAATGTTTTGGTCGAATGCGTCATATTAACGATTTCGTAAAATGACGCAGGCTTCACTGGGCTCATGCGATACGATTTTATTCGTTTTAATGGTTATCTGAAAATATTTTTGCTTGAAAGTTTATTTATTTATTATTTTCTTTATTTTATTATTAATTTATTATTTATTTATTTTATTATTAATTTATTATTTATTTATTTCATTATTAATTTATTATTTATTTATTTTATTATTAATTTATTATTTATTATTTATTTATTAATTTATTATTTATTTATTTATTATTAAGTTTATTTATCATTTTATTTTATAATAACATACGAACTACGTCGATATTTTGTAACATATGTGTACATCGGCTTGTTGCTGCTCTCATAAATTAAATAAATAAAAAGTTTCGCGACTAGTTACTGAATTTTAGGGAGGGGGATTTCCCTCCCCGACGATCCGCGCCTGGTGTATCCTTTGTTGACCTGCAGAGGACCGGAAACGGAACTTGACTAAACGCACATCCCTTAAAGCATGTTTTACACGGTCATTTTTTCATCCTTTTTTCGTAATTTTTCTGTACAGGAAGTGAATGGCAAATGACGTTCGATTCTACGCGTTATGTTTCGGTGCCGAAACTGGATTAAAGTGATTTTTGCATTTTACAGTGCCATTTCTGATCTTTGAACTTCATTGTGATTAAATTTTTCCTCCGAACGCCGCAAAAGCGCTGAAGATCAAACATTCGAACATCGCATCTATAGCAACAAATTTGGATAGGTTGTATCAGGACTCAACACGGAACGCGATGACATTAGAACACGGTATATAATTTATTTCTCACTACATAATCACTTCACATTACAATTCAACACATCAGAACGCTCTCAAAACTGTACAAAAAGAAAAAAATCGTACCACACGTATAACAAACCAAAGTTCCGTAAAGTGACGCCAGAAGTGCGGTAATCAAACTGGAAGAAATCTGTACCGAAAAATGAAGTATGTGTAATTTTTTCGTACAAATTACATTAACTCAGGTCTGTCTCTTTTCTGTACACGCGAAAAATGATGAAAAAAATGATAGTGTACAATAGGTTTTAAGGTACGCGACATAACACAATCATGTAGCCTGAAAACAATCATTAACTTCCTTGGCTTGCTTTACTGCTTTACCTGCCGATTTCATAGTCGTTCACCCTTAACCGGACGAGTAAAACGAAATGAAAAAATCTGTCATGCAACGCGACCTCTCCATAAGGGTTTCCACGTTGGGAAACTAAAGATTGCCTCACACAGTGTCTTCTGTTTTAGCGAGATATAGCACGCCCTGAATGCCTCTTCTCTGCGTCAGCCAGTCTGGATTAAGAATGATGAATGCTGCCTCCGAGTACTTCAGTTGCCCTTGATATTTCTTTCGTTGTACAAGCCGCCACATTACTACTTTTAACTCGGGATATTTACGTAACAGTTGCAGAGCAGATAGGTGAGTACGCGTCTACAAAATAATATTTTAGCCCCACAGATTTATATGAAGAAATTAAGAGTCACACTGTCCGGCAAAATGTGGAAAATACCGTATTTTAGAGAAGGGGTAATTAGAGATGGGAATATAGTACGGGTATGTTGAAAATGTATCGTCGATCGCATCGGTAAGAATGTGCGAGTTTATAAGGATACTTGGGTGAGCTACGTGTGGTAACGTGGTGTGTGAGAGAGAGAGCCAGAACTAGAGCCAGACAGAGAAAGAAAGAAAGAAAGAAAGAAAGAAAGAAAGAAAGAAAGAAAGAAAGAAAGAAAGAAAGAAAGAAAGAAAGAAAGAAAGAAAGAAAGAAAGAAAGAAAGAAAGAAAGAAAGAAAGAAAGAAAGGAAAAGAAAGAAAGGAAAAGAAAGAAAGGAAAAGAAAGAAAGGAAAAGAAAGAAAGGAAAAGAAAGATAAAGAAAGAAAAAGAAAGAAAAAGAAAGAAAAAGAAAGAAAAAGAAAGAAAAAGAAAGAAAAAGAAAGAAAAAGAAAGAAAAAGAAAGAAAAAGAAAGAAAACGAAAGAAAAAGAAAGAAAAAGGAAGAAAAAGAAAGAAAAAGAAAGAAAAAGAAAGAAAAAGAAAGAAAAAGAAAGAAAAAGTAAGAAAAAGTAAGTTGGTGTATGCCTTAAATGTAAATTTTTCTTGAAAGAACAGAACCCTTTCAAATTGTAGGCAATAGAAGTTTCTTAATTTATTTATTACTCGTATATATCAAGTTACTCCTCCCTTCAACATCAAACACGTTCGCGGCAGTTTCCAACGATGATTCGGGAGTTACCGCACCTTCATTTTCAGGTCTCCTGCGATACAATAAAATTATTATTACTTACTAAACAAGAAGATGGGGCGCACGACCTCAAATTTAAATAAACGCAAGTGGGGGGATGCAAGTTCTGAATATGTAGGTGCAGGAACTCCCGAAACGTCGTTGGAAAATGTCAGAAATGTATTTGATGTTGAGAGTAACTTGATATGTAGGAGTAATAAATAAAATAAAAAAAAACAACATATGTGTAAAGCTTTAAAGCGAGCTGTTATTTCGAGAAAATAAAATACAAGAGAGTATTCAATTTTATTTAATTATTTAATTTACGCTGTGGAGTTTATGCGGATCACACGTTTATGAGTGAGTTGCTTTTTGGTTATTGCGATTCAGACGCAGTTTTTTATGAGGTTATGGAAGGGAAAGATATAAAACACCTGACGTATATGCGCGCCATTCGCAGCTTCCTCTGAACTTTGGAAGGAGTTTACTGTCGGCGGATTTTCCTGTACGAAGGGATTTCCCTCGCTGAACCCAGACGACCTCTTTTCCACAACGTATGATAGAGTAGAGTCCCTCTATCATGAATTGCAACTCAGTAATTAATTTAAAATAATTATTTAAATGTCAAAGAGTAAACTAGTATTTGTAATAAACAGAGTACTAAATGGTCTTCCTGAAAAATACTCTTTGACACATCAGACCACAGCCATTAACCAGGCTATTAGCTAGAATCACGAATGTAGTAGATATTGTAGTTCCTCATCTAAATGCCATCATTTCAGTCAGGCCATATTCGTTGATTGAGTATTTTGTGATTCCAGGCGCGCCCACTCACAAAGTCATTAGTCCCGTAGGTGTGGTGCTTGTTTGATCAAAGACGGTGGCGGAGTTCTTTCACTGTATGAATGGTGAGATCAGGCGCCGACCTCGACGTCTGCATGCGGTTTGCCCGGTTTGCAGTTACCTCCCACTAACGGGGCACCGTCGCAGTTAAATCAAGCTCTAAGCTCCCTACTGGTCTCCCGACATGTAAGGTAGTAAAGTGCACATAAATATGTGTGTGTGTGAGAGAGAGAATAGAAGAGGCGTGGGGGTTAGGTTGAAATAGGAAAGACTACTTGTGGCCTATTGCCCATTTGTTAAAGTTAGTGCCCCGGTATTCACACGGTGTTGATCGGAGAAACCACGGAAAACTACCGATCAGAGCAACTGACCGCTAGAACTCTTCTTCAGACGGCAGCTGAATTCGACCTAGGTCTACAGCTAGTAACGAAAATCCGTCCCATTCGGGATGTGAACCCAAGGGCCCCCCGGACAACGACGATGCCGAAGCAAAGTAACAGTGCTCCCACTGAGCTAACACCGCCAGACAGGCACTCGGGAGCCGACTGAGGCACTCATCATCATAAGACGTGTTGGTAAAATGTAGCACTTTAATGTTTTTTTAAATTGTATTTTGAAAACACGTCTAGAGCATTTTATAGCATTATAAAAATTAAAATGTAGCACTTTGTAGCATGTGTTGAAAAAATATTATTAAGGGAGTTCTCTTTATAACCATAATAAACCATTATTTTGATGCTTTTAAGATTTTTCCATTAGTGAGGAAATAAGGGAAACTAATTTAATATTTCGACATGTGTGAACTTCAATAAATTTTGAAAAAGTAATTTTTTAATCCATATAACAACAGAATCTATAGAACTGCTGGCTTGCATAAAACTACAGGCTTCTGTCTAACACTATTCAAAAGAGAGGGGGGGGATTGTCTTGTAATTTATAAATGATTGTTAAAACAACACAACATTCTTTCAAAATTCATGAATTGTGTTAAAAGAAATCAATGTATATAAATACCTCATCAATTTCTAACACAATCAGTGGAAAATTAACAGACATCATATTTCAATGTAAGATTCGTTTCGTCTATTTCTTCTATCAGTAACAATTCAACTATTTTGACTGAAATTCTTTCAGCTTCTACTCTGTTGGCCAGTAAAATTAACACTGTTAAATTAAAAGCTTAGAAACGTCGATATGTTGTCCATAGTTAGCGCATCCCTAGTTAGCGAACACAAAGAAAAACATAAAATGTAATTTAGCAATTATATCGCATATTCACACACATTCCGTACATTGTACATGATTTCCTATTTTGCAATCAATTTCGCATTTTATCGCAAATTGAAAATCTTCAGAATTATACTGCACCGACAGTCAAACATTCAAGTACTATTTTTTTCAACATACAGTGTTTGGTTACATTTCGCATTTTCAGCAATAGATCAAATATACCATCTCTAATTATGAGACCAAAAAATATATCACATCTAGTCATAAGTTAGAATTATACTGCATTAACCGTCAACTACTATTTTTACATACATACATCATAAGTTCAATAAAATATATCATCTCTAATCATAAGACCGATCAAATACACCATATCTAATCATAATTCAGAATCTTACTGCACCGACCGTCAAGAATTCCATTACTATTGTTTCAACATAAAGCGTTTGGTAACACTTCGCATTTCTAGCAATTGATAAAATGTACCATCCCTAATCATACGTCCAATAAAATATACCATTTCTAACCAGAAGTCCAATAAAATGTACCATTTCTAACCAGAAGTCCAATAAAATGTACCATTTCTAACCAGAAGTCCAATAAAATATACCATTTCTAACTATAAGTCCAATAAAATATACCATTTCTAACCATAAGTCATATAAAATGCACATCTCTAATCATAAGTCAAATAAAATATACCATTTCTAACCAGAAGTCCAATAAAATATACCATTTCTAACTATAAGTCCAATAAAATATACCATTTCTAACCATAAGTCATATAAAATGCACATCTCTAATCATAAGTCAAATAAAATATACCATTTCTAACCAGAAGTCCAATAAAATATACCATTTCTAACCAGAAGTCCAATAAAATATACCATTTCTAACTATAAGTCCAATAAAATATACCATTTCTAACCATAAGTCATATAAAATGCACATCTCTAATCATAAGTCCAATAAAATGTACCTTCTCTAACCATCAGTCCAATAAAATGCACCATCTCAAAGTCCAATAAAACGTACCTTCTCTAACCATCAGTCCAATAAAATGCACCATCTCTAATTATAAGTCCAATAAAACGTACCTTCTCTAACCATCAGTCCAATAAAATGCACCATCTCTAATCATAAGTCCAATAAAATGTACCTTCTCTAACCATCAGTCCAATAAAATGCACCATCTCTAATCGTAAGTCCATATGTTCTCATGCGGATCGGGCCCACTGCACGTCGTGACGTCACGATGACGCAACGATTACGCATCGAGCGCCGGTCGCGCCGGGGAACCACGAGGGCTTTCCCCTCTCGCTCCCCCCCCCCCAACCCCCACCATGCACTCCACTTCCCCTCCCTCCGCCGCCAAGAGCAACCGACACTCGTCTGCTCCGACCGCAAGCAGCCAGGCGTAGCGCGTGTGGTGTGTTTAGTCATGCGAGCGGTTTTCTTGTCACTCATTGACGCCAAACCAAACTGGGGGGGGGGGGGGGGGCGTGGTCGGTCAGGATCGCGTAGAAATAAATCACTTTCGTTTCGCAAACGTTGGCTACCTTGGATTGCGCCTGTTGTACTTCCTACTATTTCTGTCGTTTCGTCAAGTCACAATGTTCCAGTGAAACAGCTTTCTGAGAATATACAAAACAAGAATAGTACACTTTAAAACTAACTTTTTAAAGAATCTTATTCACGTGCTTAATTCTTTGAACATTTAATCACTTGTGTGTTTAATACCGGAAGTGGTGGCTCAAGGATGTCACTGCAATACTTCTGGCCGGGAGGTTTAGGTTCGAGTCCTGACGATTTTGCACACTAACTAGACAGCTAGGTCGAATTCAGCCGCTGTCTGGAGGAGAATTCTAACGGCCGGCTGCTCTGATCGGTGGTTTTCCGTGTTTTGGTTTTTTAGATCAACACCAGGCAAATGACGGAACAATATCTAAGAAACGGGCCATGGACCGCGCGATCTTTCCTTCCTCTTCCTTGACCTATTCCCTCCCTTTACCTACACATACTTACTCTTACATGCACTACACTACCACACATGCCGTGAGAAACGTCGGGAGCTTAGAGTGTGGTTTAACGATCACTCTGCTGGCATTTCACTGCTACTGGAATAGACAAAGTATGAATGCGTCATTTTCTCTAGGTTCTGCCATTTCGTCTGCCTCCCGTTTCCGGGGTTGAAATCCCGGTTCATACATTCGGAAGCTGTGACGAAGGAAAAGAGATCATTGCAGGTTTTCCCTGGGTACTCCTGTTTTCCCGAACTCACTCCACCATCGCATCATCATCATCATCATCATCATCATCATCATCACCTAACATTCATCTGCCCATCAAAACATCCAACCATCTCAGCCACGAGCCGTCACAAGGCCTAGGTAACGCTCTCATATTAATTAATAAACTTTTCATTAGGGTAACCCGGTGGTCTAGCGACCAAACTATTCGGCTTCCACCTCTGGGCACCGGGGATCACATCCAGGTCAACCCATATGCAATTTATGGTTGACAAAGAGGGTTCACTACACGTCTTCTCATAGTAGCGGCGGCGATGGTGTAACGGTTAGCGTTTCGGACTGCTGTACCCAAGTTGGCGGGTTCAAACCCGATCGAAGACGTGGATTTTTCAGGGCGAAAAAATCCTTCGTACGCCTTCCTTCGGAGGGGAAGTAAAGCCGGCTGTCCCATGTTAGTAGATTTACTTGCATGTAAAAGATCCTCAAGCCTAAATGACGCCTCTGAGCTAAATTCAAATCGCCTGTTTCTCGCCCAAGAAATACCTCCTTTCTCTGCTAGTTGGTGAAAGGAGCGTAGCGAAATTTGCGTGGTCAGACGGAAGAGCAGGCCTAATGGCCTGAGTCTCGCCACGTAAAATAAGGCATTAATTCAATTCAATTCAATTCAATTCAGTACTCACTACTACTTTCCCTTCATTATTTCCCCATCATCATTCATATCTTCGTAATCACTCACCCAACGAAAGCAATCTCTTATTTTCGGATATGGTGTCTTTAATAGAGCATTCGCAATGCTTGAAGTAATTTTTTATACAATGTGAACAATATGACCTCGATGTTATTGCGAACTTAAATTTTAAAAAAAGCGAGTGTTTTTATGTGACTCGAATACGATTCATTATGTAAACATGATAAATGTAATTTTTTTCCCATCTGTGCGGCAGTACGTGCAACTCAATTCCAAGATACCACATTTCAGTGGGCATCTCCAATGGAACAAATGTGAACGAAGAAGATAAGGATTGGTTGGCGTTTCCAGGCGCGGCAACTGCTAAGGTCATTAGTCCCGTAAGTCTAATGCATGTTTCATCGCGCAAGGTGTCGTTGATCGTACTCCGGAGAATGGCGAGATCAGGCGCCGACCAATACGGCAGGTAGCAGCGTTTCCCCCAGGCACCTCCCCACTAGACATGCGACTTCGATGTTGATGTTTTCAAAACATCGATGTTTTATAGAAACATGTTCTACAAAACATTAATGTTTTAAACATCGATGTATTAACATCAATGCTTTTTGACATCGATGTTTTGTAGAAACACGTTCTACAAAACATTCATGTCTTAATCATTGATGTACTATCATCAATGTTTTTTGACATCCGATGTTTTGTGGCCGATATTTTGGTTCTGGACGAAAAAATTCCTGTGATTACAATACGAAATAACTGATAGTAACACTGTTATTAATGTGTTGAAACCGAAGAAACCAAAGGAACGCTTGACCAAACTCTCTCACCCGAGATGAACTCCATGCCCTTGTATTTTCTATTTCATTTTCATTTCGCACATTGAGATATGGTTAACAAATACGTACGCTGTGGGTGCAGGGGGTCGTTGAATTGAATTGAATTTGCCTTATTTTATGTGGCGAGACTCGGGCCATCAGGCCCGCTCTTCCGTCTGACCACGCAAATTTCGCTACGCTCCTTTCACCAACTAGCAGAGAAAGGAGGTATTTCTCGGGCGACGAAACAGGCGATTTTGAATTTAGCTCAGAGGCTACGTCATTTAGGATTGAGGATCTTTTACATGCAAGTAAATCTACTAACATGGGACAGCCGGCTTTACTTCCCCTCCGAAGGAAGGCGTACGAAGGATTTTTTCGCCCTTAAAAATCCACGACTTTGATCGGGTTTGAACCCGCGAACTTGGGTACAACAGTCCGGTACGCTAACCGTTACACCATCGCCGCCGCAAATTCGGCAAATTGATAAACACGCACACAGTCAAATTAAATTTTAATGCCCAAGAATGTAATGTTAGATGTTACTTATCCAGTCTAAATCGTTGAAAAACATTGATGTTTTAGTCGATTTAGTCGATGTTTGCTAACATCGATGTTTTGTTATCGATGTCGCATTACTACCTCCCATCAGCACAGCACCGCGCCAATCGGGACAAGCTCTAAGCTCAGGACTGGTATCCTGACATGTGAGGTAGTGTAGTTAAGGGTAAGTGTTGTTATATCCAAAAAAAGGAACAGCAATTTCTAAAATTCTTTTATTACCGCAAGCCAACAGGGGAATCAATAATACAAGCCAGGTCGAATAATATTCCATCAGATATTCCGTAGACGTTGCGTAGATCACTGTTTAGCCGCAGGGAGAGTTCAAGTCCGTAACCGTTCAATTCGCACTACACTCGTCACTGTACACTCACTGGCAGTCACTTCTCAACTGTCCACCGCTCGCCCGGGCGCCGCTCTTATAGCCCGCCTGGGTAGAAGGTCCGCCGGCCAGCTACCCGATAAGGGTGAGTTCTCCGGCTCCGGGGCTTGGCCGAGCGTGACGGAGCTGTGGCGCTGGTAATCGGCGCCTTCTCTTGAGCGGCGCCGGGACCAACTCCCGGCGGCAACTTCAACGGTGCGCGTTCGACCATATCAAGTGTATGTAAGTAAAAGGTGAAATTGGTGAAGAAATGGGAAGGAAAGAACGCGCGGTAGGGTACTGCTCAGGCAATCGTCAGGTGTTAATCGCAGAAACCGCAAAAAACTACCGCTCAAAGCAGCCGGACGCTAGAATTCTCCTCCGAACAGTGACTGAATTCGACCTAACGGTGTAGCTAGTGTCGACAATTCTGCCACCGTCGGGACTCGAACCCTGCCGTGAGTCATCTAAGCCAGTGGCATTGCTGGAATTTAGCATTAGCAACAAATACTGTCTTCACAGTACGTTTTTATCGTTGTCTTAAAACAAAACTTCGTATAAAAATGCTTTTTACATTTAAAGCGACATAGATTACATGGTTGGCTCTAATGTGGATCGCAGTGTTTTATAATAATCCACAAAGCGCCAAGTATCGAGAGAATTGAGGGTATCGAGGACCCATCCTAAAATTAAAAAAAAAGATCATCACGAAAAACCCTCAAATACCTCCTGAAACGTTGCAGATATCCAAATACTATTTCCCTAAACGAAAGAGAAAATAAAACATATCTTTTATTATACTAATGTCTTCTTTTCTTCCTCGCAGAGATATCGACAAAAACAATAAGCCGTTTAAGTGGAGCCTTGCAGATTTCATTAGCCTGTGATCACAAGCATGTAGCCACTAGTTCATAAATGTATACAATGCCATAGAGTAAATAACAGACTTTTTGATAATTGGCTTCTTGTCTATTATGTCCGGGTATTTGAAAGGTATCAACTGATAAATTGCCATGGGCGAAGTAGTTCAGAATATTTTCTTTTAGCCACCCGGTAGGCTTCCAGCCTGGCTGCTAGACTACGATGCCCATTTTCCCTGCCAGGGAATGCTTCAACAACGGTCTCAGTAACATTTACCCATTACTCGAACCATTCACGGCTCAGCGAATATGGGATATGCTTACCACGATAATTATTTATCACAAGAGTAAATGTCGCTTTTACATAAAGCAAGAGTTTTGCAATATGGCCTAAGAAGCACATGGCGACTACGAATCTTCCGCTTTTCGAAAATATTTTCACGCACATCAATCGGGGTCGAGCCAGGGCTTCGATTTTGACTGATTGATTGCTTAATGATACCGGGCGCGTCAACTACTAAGGTCATTAGTCCTGTAAGTGTAGTGTATGTTTTCATCGCGGGATGTGGCGGTGATGTTTCCGCGCTAGACTCTAAGGCCCGGAGCCAACCTTCCAGTAGGCTAACGGGCTTTTTTCCCAAACGAGGTATCTCACACCACCGGGGCACCGTCCCAGCAGAGAAAAGCTCTAAGCTCCCGACCGGTCTCCCAGCATGGGTGGTAGTATAGAACATGTTAGTGTAAGTGTGTGTACGTAAAGGGTGAGGATAGGACAAGGAAGAGGTAGGAAAATATCGCGCGCGGTCCGTGGCCCGTTTGGTAGGGTACTACTCCGGCATTCGTCTGGTGTTGATCGGTGAAACCACGAAAAACCTCCGATCAGAGCGGCCGATCACTAGAATTCTCCTCCAGACAGCGGCTGAAGGCTACTTCGAGAGTAGAGAAACCACAATGTCCAGCACTCACCCACAGAGGTGTGCATTTTTTGAGAAAGGTAAGAGATTTTATTGCGAACGGCGACTGTCATTTCGCTACCGCTGCGAAAAAAACGAGGAAAGGTAACGCAGTGTGGCCTTTATTCCTTTGCGTTTGCCCTACAGAGAGGCAAAGATAGCGACTCCAAGGAAGGGTAGTCGTGGAAAAGGGGAGTCATTCTTTTCATTGACACATACGAATGTCTGTGTGGTTTCAGCCCCCGCTGGGAGATTCAGCGCCGACCTACATGTCTGTTTGGATATATGTCCTGCAGATATCTCCCCCCACGGGGCTTCGCCCCAGCGGCGACAAGCTCTAAGCTCCCGACTGATCTCACGGCGTGTGTGGTAGTGTGGGACACGCAAATGGTACGTAAGGGGTGGTGATAAGAAAATGAAGAGGAAGAAAAGATCGTGAGCTGTCCGTGGACCGTTTGTTAGGGCACTGCTTCCGAATTCGCATGGTCTTGATCGGAGAAACCACGAAAAAAAACTACCGATCACAGCAGCCGGCCACAAGAATGTTACTCCATACTGCGGATAAATTCGACACAGCAATCAAGCTAGTTCCGCAAATACCCCAACGGGAATCAACCCAGACGTTCCAGTTCTCCATCAAAGACGCAGAGGCAACAGCTGAACAAGGAAATTGCGCCAGTTAATGTTCGTTTGCTTGATTAGTTAATTAGTGTAGTGAAGACCGAACTTCCAATCATAAATATCCGGTCCGGCGGCCTGGCCACCGGCCGTCCCTCCGCCTGATTGATTTTTGAGGCGGCAGAGTCCAAGAGCGGGCTGGGCGGCGCAGGCCCTGGGCGCGCTGCGCGGGCGACAAGACGGCTCCCCGTTGGCCCCCGGCCCACGGCGCCCGCCCTCCCCCTCGCAAGGCCTCCTGATACTGCACCTTCCAGGCCGAGCTACTCCCGTTGACGTTCGCCCACGCCGCACCTCAACGCACTCCGCAGCCGCGGCTCTTTCAAGTCTCTCGTGTCTTCCTCCCTCTCTCCTCTTTCATTGCGAACGCCCCCCTCATCCCTTCCATCCTTCCCCTCTCTTCTCTACATCTCTCCCCTCTCATCACTCCCTCTCTGCACCTCTCATCACTCCCTCTCTGCACCTCTCATCACTCCCTCTCTGCACCTCTCATCACTCCCTCTCTGCACCTCTCATCACTCCCTCTCTGCACCTCTCATCACTCCCTCTCTGCACCTCTCATCACTCCCTCTCTGCACCTCTCATCACTCCCTCTCTGCACCTCTCATCACTCCCTCTCTGCACCTCTCATCACTCCCTCTCTGCACCTCTCATCACTCCCTCTCTGCACCTCTCATCACTCCCTCTCTGCACCTCTCATCACTCCCTCTCTGCACCTCTCATCACTCCCTCTCTGCACCTCTCATCACTCCCTCTCTGCACCTCTCATCACTCCCTCTCTGCACCTCTCATCACTCCCTCTCTGCACCTCTCATCACTCCCTCTCTGCACCTCTCATCACTCCCTCTCTGCACCTCTCATCACTCCCTCTCTGCACCTCTCATCACTCCCTCTCTGCACCTCTCATCACTCCCTCTCTGCACCTCTCATCACTCCCTCTCTGCACCTCTCATCACTCCCTCTCTGCACCTCTCATCACTCCCTCTCTGCACCTCTCATCACTCCCTCTCTGCACCTCTCATCACTCCCTCTCTGTCCCTCCCATCACTCCCTCTCTGCCCCTCCCATCACTCCCTCTCTGCCCCTCCCATCACTCCCTCTCTGCCCCTCCCATCACTCCCTCTCTGCCCCTCCCATCACTCCCTCTCTGTCCCTCCCATCACTCCCTCTCTGCCCCTCTCATCACTCCCTCTGCCCCTCTCATCACTCCCTCTCTGCCCTTCCCATCACTCCCTCTCTGCCCCTCCCATCACTCCCTCTCTGCCCTTCCCATCACTCCCTCTCTGCCCTTCCCATCACTCCCTCTCTGCCCTTCCCATCACTCCCTCTCTGCCCTTCCCATCACTCCCTCTCTGCCCCTCTCATCACTCCCTCTCTTCCCCTCCCATCACCCCCTCTCTGCCCCTCCCATCACTCCCTCTCTGCCCCTCCCATCACTCCCTCTCTGCCCCTCCCATCACTCTCTCTCTGCCCCTCTCATCACTCCCTCTCTGTCCCTCTCACCACTCCCATCACGTCTGGTGCTGATCGGAGAAATCACAGAAAACAACCGATCAGAGCCGTCGGACGCTAGAATTCTCCTCCAGACAATGGCTAAATTGAAACTACCTACAGCAGTGCTCAAAAAACAGTATCACCAAAAAATGGGACTTCTATATTTTCTAATCCAATCTATTCTCAAACATTTTAAAAAATTATTGGTAGAAATGGTAATGATATGTTTTATGAGGATTATCTTACGTTTCTGATCCATTACCTTCATAACTCTCTCGATTTGTGCAAATCAATTGTTGTACCTTTAGGATTATATTGCAGATTACAACTGTGAGAAAAGTGTTGCGATTTTTTTGAGCACTACTGCATGTAGCCTATGTCGAAAACCCTGCCACCTTCGGGCGTGGGGACCCTCGGACCTCCCGATCAGATGTACAGCAGTGACATCAGTTGATGTCCCTAGCCATCTCAGTCGTGGGTAGGGAGAGTAGGGATGTGGAGATGGCCCGTGAGAGGGCGAGTTCCGAAGGGGTGAAAGGTGGGAAAGGTGTGGGCGAAGGCGCGGGTGGAAACGGATAGGGCCGGGGTGGGGGGAGGAGGGCGGTGGAACCGGAGTCCGGGTGAGGGGTGGGAAGCGGCGAGTTGAGAATCCAAACATTTGTGTGACGTAAGCGACCCACGCACCCGCGACAGAAGACAACGTGTCGTTCCAAGAACCTCTCCAATACTATTGTTGGAACAATCAATCACTTCTACTCGCTGTCCACTTACTCACTATCGTAATGAAAAAAAAAACGATCATCTGATCCGATGCATTTAATACGGATTACATGTCAAAGAAAACAATGCAAGTGCGACAAGGTAAACAAAACCTAAAATGATTAAAAAAACTATATTCACCAATACATACAACACAACCCAAAGTAAACAAATATCACATCAACTAGTGTCTGAACTGCAGTGAAGGCCACTGCGTGTATTCTATTCTTTTACGTGACGATGAGCTACAAAATAACTAAAAAAATTGCAAACTCGCTGAATTGAAACTATGTACGCACACATTACTTTATCACGCAATAAAATATTCTCCGCGATTCGCACTGTAGAAATGGAATGGCTAATTCTTTAAAAAATTTCTCAACAAAAAATGCATTTTGTAACAACTGCATAACAATGAAGATTAGCGTGGAAGCTACTTACAGGCGAAATTGTCTACGATTATTATTGAATATCGAGATATTTACGAAAATATTGGTGAGAGGAATCTTTATCAAGAAGTCGTTCTTCGTGGAATTCTTAATTTATGATCCAATGCTGTATGCTGAATATCGTATAGAAAATGCCAGGGGGCAGTGAAACAATTTTTTCAAAATGCTTATTTCCATCCGTAATCAGAATTCAACTTGTATGTGGGTTAGGGTAGGAATCCCGGAATTTAAAACACGTGCACAGAATAAATTTCTCTCTATAGCACGGCACACACAGTGTTTCACTGTTTTGGCGTTAAATAAATAAAGGGGTCAATGCAAGGTAAGGATTGGGAAATTTTGAACTAGATTAACGCGGCATGGAACACGCTTCACAGATGTTATATTTATAATTATTGTTATTATTATTATTATTATTATTATTATTATTAAACATATACAGAAATATTTTACCATTATTTTTCAATGATTTTCGTTTCAACTTGAAATTGAGACTTGACGTGTTTTCGTTTGTAAGCTGACAAAATGGCCTTCCTTTCTAATATTGTTAGGGGTAATTTCAAAAAACTAACCATCAGGTTAGCTTTTTCAGAACGCCTCCCTCTTTTTGTAACAGTCAGTAGTACACGCGATAACATCCCACTGAGGCCTAATTCCCATTCCACCTCTATCCCTCACTTGGACAAATGAAATTTCACCTACAAACCTGCAAGAGGAAAAATGAATTAGCAAGCATTAGTGAGGCTAGTCGTGAATTTTAATATTTAAATAATGATGCAGACTGGGCTGGTATACTTCCTTTGAGAATGGTGAATTACCGAAAGTATTGACATTTCTACCCAAACAGCAAATCTTGACGATTTGACTTAGAGTAATTCTCAGATGGGGGCGCCGGGACACATAAGCGTTGGAACACGTGTTAACACCCCACCCCCCCACGAAATTTCCTGAACGTATAGAGTAAGACGAAATAGTTTTTTGGTTGCGGTCAAGAGAATTCTTTACATTCCCTCCCACCGCAAAATAAATAAATAGATAAATAAATAAATAAATAAATAAATAGATAAATAAATAAATACATAAATAAATACATAAATAAATACATAAATAAATAAATACATAAATAAATACATAAATAAATAAATAAATACATAAATAAATAAACAAATAAATAAACAAATAAATAAACAAATAAATAAACAAATAAATAAATAAAAACAGACACACACGCGAGCCACGCCAGGTGGAGAGACCAGAGGGTGTTAGGCTCCGGACGCGGAGCACGAACTGTACACTTCGAACTGGACTCGTTGCTCGTCACCGGCCAGTGCGACGGCCCCTCCGTCACGCAACGCTGCGCTCTTGTCTTCCCCGCCACGCGTCGCTCCCCCCCCTCCACATGGCGACCTCGCGGGGTCCGGTCCAAAAGGACGCCACCACGGCCCCGTCCATCGAGGCTCCGCGTCATCGCTCAAAGGCCTCCTGAACTTCGTCCCGCGCTTCCCGACAGCGATGCCGATAGAAATACGAATCATGTAATTCATTACGCAAAACTACCTAATTTTGATATATCCCTTTTGGGACCGGCTGACTATAATTGGCGGTCATGGTGTGACGGTTAGCGTACCGGACTGTTATACCCAAGCTCGCGGATTCAAACCCGATCGAAGCCGTGGATTTTTAGGGCGACAAAATCCTTCCTTCGGAGGGGAAGTAAAGCCGGCTGTCACATGTTAGTAGATTTACTTGCATGTAAAAGATCCTCAAGCCTAAATGACGCCTCTGAGCCAAATTCAAAATTGCCTGTTTCTCGCCCAAGAAATACCCCCTTTCTCTGCTAGTTGGTGAAAGGAGCGTAGCGAACTTTGCGTGGTCAGACGGAAGAGCGGGCCTGATGGCCCGAGTCTCGCCACGTAAAATAAGGCAAATTCAATTCAATAATTCAGAGAGCATTGCCGCCGTCTTTGTGGCGACGCAGTTCGGGACGTACTAGGGTTCGAGTCCCGGCGGTGGCAGGGTTTTCGACACTTCCTACATAGCTAGGTCGAATTCAGACGTTGTCTGGAGGAGAATTCCATCGGACGGCTGCTCTGATCGGGAGTTTTCCGTGGTTTCTCCAATCAACACCAGGCAAATGCCGGAGCATTACCTAAACAAACGGGTCACGGGCCACGCGCTATCTTTCCTACCTCTTCCTAGTTCCCTTTTACTTACATGCACTCCACTACCAAGTATACCGGGAGCTCAGAGCTTGTCCCGGCTGGGGCAATGCTCCGCTGGTGGGAGATACCTGTTTGGGAAAAACCCGCAAGCCCACGGGTTGGTCGACGCCCGTTTTGCCATCCGCGCCCCTTCCCCTGATAATTACATTTTATACACTTACGGGACTAATGACCTTAGCAGTTGACGCAGAATCACCAATCATTCAATTCAGAATCCATACTGCGCATGGGCGCGTTCGACGAAACTTCTAAATCGTTCGTGAAAAAGGAATCATGCCGATCTCTAGTCCGTTTGGTAGGGTACTGCCCCGATATTCACCTGGTGTTAATCAGAGAAACCTCGGAAAACTCTCCATCAGAGCAGCCGGCAGCTACAATTCTCTTCCAGACAGCATCCGAATTCGACCTCGCCAGTCAAAAAATCCTTCCACGGTCGAAAATCGAACGCTAGAACTTCCCGGTCACAGCAGTGACATCAGTCGACGTGCTGAGCATCTAAGGCAGAAAACAGCTGTCAATTTGAGGCGTGATGGCGACGATATGGGTTTCTGGAGTGGCAGGAGGAAATCGTCCAATACGTGCGTGCAAGTCGAGAGTTTACTGGTGCTTCAGCATTCATGGGTGACGGGACATACGGTCGGTAGTGGCGGAGAAGCAAGGGTAAGAATCTATACCGATATTGTCCGTTAGTAGCTTTATTCCCACATCATGTATTTTACAATTAACGTAATTAGTCTGATCTACCCCTCAGTGAACTTCGGGGCAGACTTATGATGACGATACCAATATGAGCGAGGCTCTAGTTCCTTTTCGACACTGAAACCGTAAATAAGAAACATAATCAAAAAGAATCAATAGAACAATGTCGTACCCGTCAAAATTCACTGAACCTTCTGAACTTAAACAAGTTAGTATACAGCTTTATAGCGGAGATTAACCGTCACAATGTAACCATTCGTCGAATCAGAATTACAAAAATTGGCAGTAATATGTTCCAAGATACAGTGTGTGATCAGAAGTAGCCGGACACGTGGCTGAAAATGACTGTAACAGTTCGTGGCTCCCTCCATCGGTAATGCTGGAATTCAATAGGGTGTTGGCCTACCGTTACCCCTCATGACAGCTTCCATTCTCGCAGGCATTCTTTCAATCAGGTGTTGGAAGGTTTCTTGGGGAATGGCAGCCAATTCTTTACGGAGTGCTACAATGAGGAGAGATGATATTGATGTAGGTCGGTGATGTCTGCCACGAATTGGGCGTTCCAAAACATCTCAAAGGTGTTCGATAGGCCAGGCCATTACAGGTCTATTATTGCCATGTAACCATTTCGCCACAGGCCGTGCAGTGTGAACAGGTGCTCGATCGAGTTGAAAGATGCAATCGCCCTCCCCCAATTGCTCTTCAAAAGTGGGAAGCAAGAAGGTGTTTAAAACATGAACGTGCCGTGATAGTGCCAAAAAAAGCAACAAGAAGTGCAAGCCCCCTCCTTGAAAAACACGACCACACCATAACACCATTTTGGATGTGTCCGGATACTTTTGACCACATAGGGTAATTCGGTATTGCATATGTCAATTTATGCGTGGCTATTTTAAAAATTGAATTTTTCTTGTTGAATTGTTTTTTTTAAGTTTACTATCAGAACATATTACTGAATTCACAGTTGCGACAAAACTTTACCTGGTTTAACCAACTGTGTGCACATTGTTAACTCCAATAAATCAATAATAATCTAGTTGAAATTAAAATTGTGCGGAGGTACTAGCATTTAAATCACTTCCTTTGGTGCCCCTAAATGTTAAATGTAATATATATATATATATATATATATATATATATATATATATATATATATATATAAAGGTGGTGACCACACAACGATGTGTAAATAAGAATACCTCAGATTTATCAGTGATAAGGCAATTCTGGTATTTGTAGACAGAACATTTCTGGCTAATTCTTAAGTACAGTGAACTCGGAAAATGTCGAGCCTTTCCGTCAATAACAATTGGCTTCTCGGTGCAAATCACTTAAATTTCTTCATAGCACTCGGGAAACACTTTTATTCCAACCGTTACGTTACGGAGCAGTGCTAATAACATCTACAAACTAACGCACGCGTGGGAAAAGCAGCAGAAAATTGAATTCTGCGAGATCATTGTCTAAAAGACAATACCTAATACGTAAACCCATCCCGCTGGTACTTCTACAGATTTTGAATTGCTGTGTCCAAAAAGCAAAGTTCATTTTCATGATTTTTTTATTCGATGGCAAAGATACACTAGAAAGTCTTCGGAGAGATAATAGCATACCACTTGTAAATAACCTTGAGTCACCAAGTTAAACGCACAGTATCATATTATCGTAATCGTAACATTCCAGAGAGATTTGCAACAAAATTCCGACCACAAATGTAAAATAAAAGAAGAAAAATGTATGAAGGAGAATAAACGAAGAATAAATAATATAAATAAAGAAGAGGATGAGGAATAGGAAGAAAGGAAGAAGTATATAAAGACAATGAGAAGAAACAGAATAAGATGGGGAAATGAGGGGAAGAATTGGAGGAGGGAGAGGAAGAGGAAGAGAAGAGAACGAGAATGAGGGAGGAAGGAGAGGAAGACGTAGAGGATGAGGTGGAGGAAGAAGAGCATGAGAAGGAGAAGGGAGGAAGAGGCAGAGGAAGGAGAGTAAGAGGAGACCAGAGAAGAGGAAGACGGGAATGAAAAGAGAGGACAGACAAAAAAAGAAAGACGTGGAGGAGAAGGAAGATGACGGCGAACGGGTGAAGAGGGGCAGAGTGAGGCAGAGTGAGGCAGAGTGAGACAGAGTGAGGCAGAGTGAGACAGAGTGAGACAGAGTGAGACAGAGTGAGGCAGAGGGAGGCAGAGGGAGGCAGAGTGAGGCGGGGTGAGGCGGAGTGAGGCGAGGCGAGCCGCGTCGATGCCTTTCCCGTGCACCTGCCAAGCCACAGCGCAGACGCCTCGTGGCCTTCACCCAGTGTCCCCGTCCCCCTCCCTCGCCCCGCGGCCTCCGCCGCCCCAAATAGCAGCGGAGCCACACACGCCCAAGCCAATGCTCGTCAGCGGGACTCGTCTCGCTCACTCGCTTCCCTCCCACTGACACTGGACGAGTCTCGTCCTCCCTGCGGCTGTCCCATCAGCCCAAGGCGGACAGCCCGGCTTGGGCGGTGTCAGCTGACGTCACCGCCGTGCCTCTGACCCGGAGCTCCTAGGGCTCCGCTCCCGACGGTGCCAGGATTTTCGCACTCGCTACACAGCTAGGTCGTATTCAGCGGCTGTCCGGAGGAGAAGTCTAACGGACGGCTGCTCTAATCGGTAGTTTTCTGTGGTTTCTCCGATCAACACCAGCCGAATGACCGGAATAATGACCTTATCAGTTGACGCGCCCGGAATCACTAATCAATCAATCAATCAAGATAGACAGTTTCCTCCTCACAGGGCGTAATATTATTTTGCTTCAACTAAAATATAGTACATACGTAATTTCTTTACGAAACTATTAGAACGTTCGAGAAAGATTTCGGTTTACCCGAATTTGCGAATATGAACCCTAATGAAGTTCTGACATTTTCAGGATTAAAAAATTCAGGACTGTTTGTTTCGTGTTGCAGATTTGCGTCACGGAAAGGAGGAAGTAATATTTACCACACAAATTCTAGAAATTTTGTTTTCGGTAGTAGTTGTCTTTGTAGGACCGTCTACCATAAGCAATTGCACGTATACATTATTAGATCTCCGGTGAAAAAATATACCGTGGATGTATTACCGCCAGATTACTACCACATGTATTAATGAAGACTTTTCACCTGGCTGCTACAGGTAGCAATACTTCTTATGCCTCGCGCAACTATAGGAATTTTTCGCTGTATCCATGTTTTCTCAAATGTTTCTTCATTATTTCTAAATCTAAAAAATTAGCTGAAGGATAACATTGTCAAACGTTTAAGAAGAAGAAGAAGAAGTATAAACATTTAATCATCCCAAAGTAACAGCATTTTCTGCTGTTCCGAATAAACTGGTATGCACACACTAAATCGGTTTTATTGTGATTTTTTAAAGGAATAACTATAGCTATTTTCCTAAAGCACAATACAAAATCTAAGTATGAAAAGGGACGTATAATGAGAGAAGGAGAAGAAAAGAAAAGAGATGGTTGAAGGGAGAATAGACGAGTGAAGAAGGATCAGGAGTAAGAAGAATAGGAATTAGAGGAATAAGAGGAGAAATACTAAAAAGAGAAAGACAAAAAGAAAAAAGCAAGAGGGGAAAGAAGAAGAGGAAGAGGAAAAAAGAAGAGCAAGAGAGAAAATAGGAGAATGAGAAAGAGGATAAAGTGAAAGAAGAGAAAGATGAAGAGGAGAAAAAGAAAGAGTAGAAAGAGGGGGCTGGAGACTGCAAAATGTTTACAAGTGCGAGCAGCAGCATGAAATTTGCTTTTGCACTAAATATTGCTAAACAACCCTCGACGCGACGGGGCTTAGGCGGCGGAGTAAAAAAGACTTGCCAATGACGCGCAGCTGTTGCATGCACGAAAGTAACTTTTCGCAACCCAAATCAATACGGCAATATTTCCTATGAAAGTCAACTGCTAAACACAAAGCGCGAGAAAAAACGCAAGCGTTTTCAGATTTACCCCAAAGAAAGTCAGGGTGCAGAGAGAGGGTTCATATCGTTTATATACCATTTACATTACACAATTAGAATATTCAGTTTAAAATGCCAATTAAAATATGTACTTTGTCAAAACAACCTACGTATTCTTAATCGCCGTGCGTCGTGACAGTTAGTGTATCGGACTGTTATAACAGAGTTGGCGCGTTCAAATCCTATCGAAGACGTGGATTTTTAAGAATACTTCGTACACCTTCCTTCGGAGGGGAAGGAAAGCCGGCTGTCCCATGTTAGTAGATATACATGCATGTAAAAGATCCTCAAGCCTAAATGACGCCTCAGAGCTACATTCAAATCGCCTGTTCGTCGCTAAAGAAATACCTCCTTCCTCTGCTAGTTGATGAAAGGAGCGTAACGAAATTTGCGTGATCAAACGGAAGAGCGGGCCTGATGGTCTGAGTCTCGCCACGTAAAATAAGGCATCAATTCGATTCAATCATAATACGTAGAGAATATTCGCTTCGCAAGGAGCATGATGTATAACATATCAAATTAAAAACAACCACATTGCACACGAAATATATTGCTCACAAAGGACGTACGTCCAGAACCATTATTTAGTCTCTCAATTAGCTAAGTTAACATGCTTCTGACTGGGAGTCTTAGGTTCGAGTCCTGACGGTGACAGGACATTCGACATTAGCTTGTCAGCTAGGTCGAATTCAGTCGCTGTCTGGAGGAGAATTCTAGCAGCCGGTTGCTCCGATCGGTAGTTTCCCGTGGTTTCTCCGATCAACACCAGGCGAATGCTGGAGCAGTAACCTCACAAACGGGCCACGGACCGCGAGCGATCTTTCCTTCCTCTTCCTTGTCCTATTCTCACCCCTTACACACACACACTTACACTTACATGCACTACTACCTTACATGCCGACAGACCGGTCGGGAGCTTAGAGCTTGTTCTGGCTGGGACGGTGCCCCGCTGGTGGGAGATACCTGGCTGAGGAAAACCCCGCTAGCCGACGGTAGGTCAGCGCCGGATCTCGCCATACAGCGGGCGAAGATCACCACCACCTCTCAAGCAAAAATATGCACTACACTTGCGGGACTAATAAGCTTAGCAGTTGCCGCGGCCGGAATTACTAGTAATCAATCAATCAATCAATCAATGAGCACTAACGACCTGAGTACAGATCGAGGCGCCTCACAGGCCCAACTTGTCTCCGCACTGCGCTCTCCCTAGCTCTTCCGACGGGGGGATCATCCAAAATCATTGTAAACGAGCAGGGGGATTTCAATTGGCTTCTAAGTCTCTTCTAAGCAGCGCTGGGACAGAAACCACATCCCCGATTTCAAGCGTACATGGTCGTTTGTTAGGATACCCCACCGGCTGTCCCCAAGTACTGATAAGAGAAATCAAAGAAAACTACCGATCAGAGCAGCCAAATATCTGTTGAGAACTTCAATAAAAAGCAACAAAAACGTATTACGCTGCTGTAGAATGTAGTATTAGGGACACGACTATCTTGTTATGACGTCTGGGAAGCCTTGAATTCACAGCAACACTGTTCCAAGACACAGTCAGCGCACATATCTAATGTATAAAAATCAATGTTTGCTCTATTTTATGCGCTGCCATGCCGTTCATCCGATTGCCAAAAAAAGTTTGTCAGCACGTTGCTTGCACTTGCGCGAAGAATATAGGCATCATACAATGGGAATGCGCGTATGTGTGTCGTACGTAGTCGGGCGTTGATGATTCTCGTTAGAATAAGGAGTGTTTAAAGAGTGATTTGAAATAAATTGGACATTTAGGGCGTTGTTGTTGATGAGTTACGCGTTTATGCTGTCTCATGCGCCCCTGAACAGAAGCTCTATGCAACCCTCCACACCCTCAAGTATTAAGCGCGTCTTCGCTGCATATTCAGCCCCTGCGATTGTGAAATATCGACCGGAATTATTACTTCAATGTTATCTCGGACAAAAAATCAAATTTTTCTTAGTGTCATAGCGAAGGCATGCCCAAACGTGAGGGGAACATTTTAACAATAGGATTCTTGACAAACAAGTCCAAACCAGGAGATAGAACAATCCTATACTCGCGACAAAGTTTTCGTTTATTAAAATGTTTGCAGAGCGTAGCGTAAAACGTGATTAACAATCATGTGATCAGTACTGTGTGAAGGGTAATACACTGGAATAGCGAAGCATTGCCAGGTCTACTAGTACCCTCACAAGATTTTCAATTTACGGAGGAGGGATAGTAAACAAGAGAAGCTTTAGTAAATAATTCACACAAAACTAATTTCAAGAATTAAAGGGAAACATTAATTGAATTTAGTAGTAACAATTTAATTATTTATTCTATTACCTTCCATTTTTCTTAACCTTAGACGAAAACGCTGTAATAATACTAATTCTAGAAAAGCAGCATCATATTTTGAACAAAAGCTTCTTATTTTAAAGTCTTTTTCCTGTTATTTTAAAGTCATTTTCAAAGAATTTGTAGGTCATCAGAATGCGTGCTCTGGCTATATCAGTCAGGAGCTGCAAGTGCTGCTGGGGGAGGCGCCATGCTGTGCTCTCTTCCCCTCGCCCGCTGGCAACCCCCAGGGGCCTCCGCCCGGCCTACTTCCCAGCGGTCGAAGCGCCGCTCCGCGCCACGCCGGCGCTGGGCATCGAACCGCGCACACTCGCGCACTCACACGGACAGGTCGAGGAGGAGGGGGAGGACGGAAAACAAAGCGGAGGAAGAGGAATAGGAGAGGGAGGAAGAGGAGGAGGAGAAGCCGGCGGAAGAGAATTAGGGGTAGGAGAAAGAGAAGACCAAAGAAGAGGGGGAGGCGAATGAGGAGGGGAGCGAGGACGCCAAGGAAGAGGACGGTGTAAGGGGATACGAAGGCGGTGGAGGAGGAAGAGGAAGCGACGGAGTCAAAGGAAGAAGAGGACGGAGTGATGAGCGCGATGTGCCCGCACTGGCCAATAAAGTCGAAGCAAACCAGAGACCGCGCCGACCTCTTCGGCTGTTCGAAGGCGCTTCCGCTCAGTCGAAACCTCTTAGCGCAGGAGTCTAATGGCCACTACCGCAGTCATGAAATTCATTGCACTCCTTTCGCAGTATAAGCGACCGTATGATAGGTACGGATGTTGGTGGAGGGGAACTAATAGCCCTATTTACGAGAAACTAATGCTCCCTGGAGTCAAATGCGCACCCCATATTTGACACAAAGTTATGAAAAAAGGTTTTGTATCGAATGTAATGCTCATCAACGACAGAATAATACGGAATTTTATTGAAATGTATGTAACACAACAATGGATTTATCGTATACTTAGCATTCTAACTGCTTTTTTGAAGCATCACAAGAGATTCTTGTCTCTTTGCCCTCCGTTTCGTAACTAAAAACTCAATAATTCGACAATGATAAAAGAAACGAAGTTGAATTTCAAAAGTCCAGCAGTCGATTGTACCGTAATACATGAAAACAATTGAAGTTACTGGCGTTCTTCGGAACGCATTTGCACTCAAATGTAATGCACCATTGAATATAGTGCACACCACGATTTTGACTGATATACTTGGTCAAAAAATTGCTCTTTAGATTCGCGGGCAAAAGACGTCAGAGTGCTACTCAGGCCAAGAAATTAACCCATCATTCATTACATTGAAATGTAGGTTGAATTTTGATTTTCCATGGGATTGTATTGCTTCAAAAACTCTCGAAGTCGATTTTGTAAGTAATGCCCCCCCCCCTCTACCGTCATTTCTCCAAGCCATCGGTCAAGAAAATGTGCGCGTGTATTCCCTCCAGCACTACGATTTCCCATTTAAATTACCACCTAACAGCACACACGTCTCAAAATTCCCCTCCCGCAAGCGCACTTTAAAGCAATAAATCTCACTTTCGACATTTGTTACGACCCTCGGCTGATTACATTTGACGCAAATGTTATTAGCGTCCGGACGTTACATATTTTAGTAATGTCTTTAGTGACGTTAGTAACGTTATGTTAGCGTCCGGACGTTACATATTTTTTTCGATGATTTGAGGTGACAACACTGAACGACATCAGAAACTTCTGACTCGCTATTGTTTTGATACGGTTCTGTCGTTACCCAGAGCACGAACTACCTTCCAAATTTATGCGCATTATGGCTACGGCTCAGTGACAGTTGCTCACTGGAGGGAAGGGTAGAACGTTCTTGTCTCATTCTTCCTTCTTTTGAATGTAGTTATGAAATAAAATGTTTGAAGGAAAATTACTGAAAGAAAATTGAGTTTAAATATGTGAAGAAATTTACTTTAATCCATTCCTCAACAATGCGACTTTTAAAACTCGCGTCGTGAAAAAAGATTGAAATTTACCTGAGGAACTAACAGCCTTTCCTCCTCTCTTCTGTTAATCGTCGGTATCTCACAGCGCTCCTGTGGCCACAAGACGAACAGTTTCTTAATTCGCACGGGAGGATCTCCTCTCTTGAAGTGCCATCTAGAGGTGTTCTTTCAACTTTATAACCGCGTCGCGGGACGTGAGCGATGTGTCACGTTTCTCCAGCACGAGTTGAAGTGCACAGTCCGGACGAGCACGGAACTGGTCAACGGAGTAAACTCCAAACAAAAACTGAAGAAAACCTGTGAAAAGGGGGAAAGCGATTTCTCCATCTCGACGCATGTAAATCGGCTTAGGTGTCTCAGTGCTTCAATTGATGTAACTGCTGTGCCTCTGATCGGGAGGTCCACGGGTTCGAGTCCCGAAAGGGCTAGGATTTTCGATGCTAGCTACTTAGCTACGCCGCTGCTTGGAAGAGCATTCTAGCGGCCGGCTGCTTTAACCAGTAATTTTCCGTGGTATCTCCGATCGACACCAACCGAATGCCGGAGAAGAACCGTAACAAAACAGCCACGGACTAAGCGCGATCTTTCCTTCCTCTTCCTTGTCTTATCACCTCTTACTTACACGCACTACCACACTTGCCAGGAGACCAGTCGGGAGCTTGTAGATTGTCTCGACTGGGGGCGGTGCCCCTCTGGTGGGAGATACCTGGTAAGGGAAAACCCCGCAAGTCGAGCGATAGGTCGGCGTCAGATCTCGTCAACCACGCACTGCACTTACGGGACATTTGACCTTATCCGTTGACATGCCCAGAATTAATCAATCATTCCACGCATTCCGTAATCTAATTTTTTCATTGGTAATAGTTTATTCATACGACTTTCTTTGTCGTTCCTCCTCTTAAGAATCGCGCACGATCCGCCACAGCTGTAGACTTTCACCCTCTCCCGTCGGTTCCGTGTAAAGGGTGTTTACACCCTACACCGACGTTACATCTCGTTTTCATGAGAAATTCGTTTCACCTTGACAGCTGCGAAGGACGCAACGACGTCGCTGCTGCCAAGAGTGCGGGATGCTCGCCGAGTCACTAGCGGCACACGCGGCTGTACGCTCCGTGCGACTGGCGACACTTTCAAAGACCCCTCTAAAATTAGCAGCGCATTTCTAAAGAGGACCGCGCCATCATTACGCGCCGCATAACCAACTCGTCCCACCCAGACTCATAAATTGCGAGCACGATCCAACATCGTGTGGAACTCATCTCTTACCCAGAAGTGCGCAACAGTTGAGCGTCGTGGCGAGAGGGTAAACGTTATTCTGAAGTGGACGTTCTGTTCTACAGAATTCGAACAACGGTGAGGAGACGTAAGAGGCGTTGGACTGTCCATGTGTTAAGACTAGAGTTAGCGCAAGTACTGTTTTACAAGACAAGCACTCTCTTGTATTATTTTCTTCTTCGATAGTATTTTCGACACATAAGAAGAGTTAGACTGGACGTGAGTTAAGGCTAAGATTAGTACAAGTACTCTTTTAGGAAAGAACTACTCTTTTGTACCCTCTTATTCTTCGATAGAGACCTCTATTGTAATAATATAATCCTTATCAACAATTTTAAAATTGATATAATGTATAACGTCTTAAAAATATTATATTAATTTTACACATATACATTACACTGTTTCGAAAGTTTTTTCTAGCTTCTTACATTACAAAGTGTTAATGAATATTTTCTGAACCATGATACGTACCGGTGAAAAGAAATAAACAAAAAAAAAAAAAAAAATTGAAAAGGTTTTTTCACTGACATTTACTTAAAATTCCCCAAAAAGTGACATAAAATGTAAATAATATATAAAAGAGTGCTAATAAAAATTGTTTGGAACACAGAATACACAGTAATGAATGAAAATACATTACAGAGAAAATCATAAAATAAATAATATAATTCAGTAATAAGAAGGACCAATAAATAAAGTATATAAAATATACTCCTTTTTACCATAAATATAAAGTATGCACTATTTTCCTATCATGATCTGGAAACTACTTAAAGCGAGATTGTGTAATGAAGTTCTGGAAGTCAATGTATGTGAGCGAGAGAGGAGATGGAAAAAGTAGGTTAGTTTAGGAGGTGATGATGGACAGAAGAGTCCACGTTGTAGAATGGAAAAGGAGAAACGATTGGAATGAATGCCCTGCAAACTACAGCTTAAGAAATAGAAAATAAATAATGGTTCAATCTCTTCAATTCCCTCTTCAATTGTAACCGTATATACACGTGACGCCGTTTCGACTTGACGTCTACCTTGGTTTGTGCCATTTCTCTCTTTAAGAGATGTCTAAACACCTTCAGTGAGTAAAATATAAGTACATACATGTAGTTTCAATATGTACTGAAGGCATATTTTACCAATATTTACCCAGAAAGGAATGAAAAGATTTCACATCAATGTCCTTCAAGATTATGCGACGCAAAATTGAAGAGATAGCTAAACAATACGTTGGCGTGCTGAGTTCACATCAACAAACCATTTCTGAGACAAGATGCGTTTTTATACAGTGTGGAATGAAATTTACAATTTGAAGAAATTTCCAACGTATAGAAATTTCTCATTTTTGGCCATGTTTTTAAATGCCTGAAAGACTCAAAGGGAAAACTACGACAACTCCTGAAAGGTTATAGTAGATTGTAAAAATACATAAACACAAAACAAAACACCGTTTTCTATCTTCGATAAAAATGCTGCACACGATTTGATGCTTCTGAAGCGCACAAGATTCATTACTTTTTCTCCCTGTGCTGTAGAGAAGGGCGGAAAAGCATGGGAATCACTTCAACTTTTCGGACGTAAACGTTTAAGGCTCGTTTGAGCTAAAACTGCACAGACTCGTCAGCATTAAGGTCTAGTAGTGTTCTTCCAAAGACGATTAATATTAGTACAGGTGACGAGGAGATACACGCATGCTAGAAACCGAAAATCGAGACGTTTCTATGGATGGATCGATGTGTCACGCATAAAACGATCACGTTAGACGCTTTTGAGCTGAAACTTGGGGAAAAAAATACGTGAGGAGTCAGATCTCAGAGTAAATACGATCAGGACATTTGCCGTTGATTTTTCGGCATTGGGGATTTAGAAAATGTGGATTCTGACTACTCTTTGAGAAAGTAATTTACAACATATAAAAACAATATTTATCCACTGTTTTATTACCAGGGCCAGGCTATATAAATTTTTCTGTCGAAAAATCATCGATTTAGTCTGCACGATTACAATACTTTCTCTTTACTATGGGCGTAGTAAGGCGAGAGTGTAAACATGTCATTTATATAAACAATAGTAGCTAAATGAAGCTATGGACATATTGTTTGCTTAGTGGTATCGACTAGTCAGCGTTGTACACAAGTGAATCCTCAAAAATGTGTTCCCCTCACCCCGCAAAAAACTGTGACGACTTTTCTGGTCCCTCTGCTAATTTGAACTTTTTTTACTAGTAAATGAATAAAATATTTTACAATGAGAATTAAATTATAACTTAAATGATACAGTTAATAAATACAACTTATTTAATGTTAAACCATTTACACTGTAGCGAGATGTCTCAGAAAGCTTCATCCCCAAATGCCGTACAATTTTCCAAAATAGTTACGTTAAAAAGGGAAAATTAAACAACTGACGCGAACATAATGTTTTATTATACCACGCTAAGGGGCCTCTTTCTAAATTTTTCAAGGCTTTGTCCCTCCTGTGCACTCGCATATCATCAAGGCAGAGAAGGGCGCTTGTGACATTCTGGCGGAAGAGAACATAATTTTGTATGATGCAGTAAATTAGCCAGAAGCAGTGTTGATTGACGTTATAGTGTTTCCGGGAGCATCAACTGCTATAGTAATTATTCCCGTAATTGTAGTACATGTTTTGTCGTCGTCGTCGGCGGCGGCGGCGGCGGCGGCGGTGGTGGTGGTGGTGGCGGTGTTTATTCCCCGTTGGATGGCGGATTCCGGCGCCGACCTCAAACCTCCCTCCGGGGTTTTCCCATCCAGATATCTCCTACCTGCGGCTTAGCCGGGACAAGCTCAGAGCTTCCGACCGGTCTCCCGGCATATGTGGTAGAGTAGTGCATGTAAATATAAGTGTGTATACGTAAGGGGTGAGGATAGGACAAGGAAGAAGAAGGAAAGATCATGTGCTGTCCGTGGCCCGTTTGTTAGGGTACTGCTCTGGCATTCCCCTGATGTTGATCGGAGAAACCGCAGAAAGCTCCCGATCAGAGCAGCCGCTCGTTAGAATCCTCTTCCAGAGAGCACCTGAACGCCACCTAAATATCCAGCTAGTGTCAAAAATCCTGCCACTGTCGAGACTTGAACCCTAGGCTCCACCGGACAGGGGCACTGCAGAGAGACAACAGACATCGGTTGATGCCCTGAGCCACCTCACCCGGCCAGAAGGAGTATTCAGCTTTATCTCAAAATTGGTAATGTGGTGAGATTTCGTTGGTATTTACAATGAAATAATTATATGAGTCGTCATTGCCAACAATATTGTTTATTACAGTAGCAGTTTTCGATAGCTTACCTCTCCTCATCAGTTGACGCTGATCACTGATGATGATGGCTAAGCCATCGAAAGCTGCTATTGTAATAAACAATATTGTTGGCAATGACGACTCATATAATTATTTCTTTATCTCAAAAGTACAATCTTGAATGCAGTGATGTCTGCGCGCCAATAATGCTATCCCGAACGCAGTTAAAATCACGTTACATAAACAGTACTACTGTTCAAAGGCAGGCAACTCCTAGTCCTTTTTATTCACTCCTAGTACTCCAACTAGATGATTACGAAAACTCGTAGTACCTTGTAAAGAAATAATTTAATTTTCAAAGAAGCGAATATTACGTTATATCATCTTTCAGATCACGCAGCACGAATACAAAATGCATTTTAACTGTGAAATGAAGAGAGTGGCAGTAACATGAACAGCACTACCCGAACTGCTGAGAATATTATATTTTATGAACAGAAGTACGCTTCATGAATTCGATTGCATCGAAGGTAAACAGTACTTCTTTCACTAATATTCCCGGTTGAGGAGCACCAGGAACACGACAGCACGCGGCCATAAAATAACAAGTATCTGAGATGTTTTGTGAAATTTATATTCTGACGTGTTCGAACTCCCTATAGTTAGATCTACAACATTATAAATGTTTTCATATCAGACTTGTAGAAAACTTTCCTTGAACAAAGTGATTTAGATGCATTTGAATTGTTGCAAAGATCCCTCTAAACTTTAAAATAGCTTTCTTTTAGTGGATTAATACACGAGTAGATGAAGCCTACTTATGTATTAAGCCCTTAAGGGCTACGACTGGAGGATAGGAGGCTCCCAATGTTTTTTTCCAACAATAATCTTTATAAGTTTATAATACTTAAACCTAATTGTGAACTAGATATTAAAGTTTACAAAGAAATTAATTTTATTTGGATTTAAAAAAGTGAGAATGCACTTAGAAAATTGCCAAACAAAGATTTCGACAAAAGTAATTTTAAAATACCTGTACACTCATGAATTGTATTTATTATTTAAATATTAAATTTTACAATTGAAAGATTTTCATTTTATTTTAACAATGATTTAGGTTACTTATGATCGGTATTCAATCTCACTGAGTCATTCATGATGTTTTTAAGTTATTTTCACCACTGAGTAATATTTTTTCTAATCTTTTGATTAGCGAAGTCCGGAGTTTCGGAGCTGACGTCCTGGGGTTTCTGTGTATTAAATGATCAATTATTTATTTTTTGAAACTAAGTCACGGGTCAGTGAAAATGCAAAAGAAAAAAAATCCACCTTTGGATCTGGTTTCTTTGAAGCAATATTTCAGTGTCTGAGGGGGGAAAATGTTTCATCTACTATCCAGCAAAATAGCTGGATTAGGCAAATTTAATAGAATCAACTTCAACTTGATTTATCTCGAAACATGGCTTTTGGAGCTCGTAAATTTCCACTGGCCGTATCACAGTATATATATTCAATATTTCGGTAATTTTGTAGAAGTTGGCAGTTCCCAGTCATACTTAGTGTCAGGCCCAAGGGCAGTGGGTGCATTGAGCACATAGCTGAACGATTCATGAACCTTAATAAATTCCATGAAGACCAAATCATCCCCCTAATTTTTATTATAATTTGAATATTTATTTATTTAATTAATTACTTGTTATTGTACCGAAACTTTTTCAATTTTGTGATATATATTTTCAACATTAAATGTCACGTGCACATCAAGACTTGTTGTGAAACCATCCAATGAGATGTAAGAGCCAAAACCAGCAGGAGAATCTAGCGAAAACAAAGTCAACGTAAACAACGACAAGGCCTTGGTATGTAAATAAACCACTATAATCTATTGTTAAGAATTAATAATACACATATAGAACAGTTCTAACGATTTTTATAACGACCCACACAACGGGGTCTTTCAGGGGTGTCTCATGGTCCTTCTTAGGTCTCCTAACCCTACCTTGCAGTCCGTAAAAATTGGGGCAGGGCATCTGATGTCACAGCAGTGCCTCAGGCTGGGAGATTGTAGGGTGCGCGTGCCGACATTGGCAGGATTTTCGACACGAGCGAGATGGCCAGGTCGAATCCAATCCCTGTCTGGAGACGAATTCTACCGGCCGGCTGCTCTGATCGGTAGTTTACTGTGGTTTCTCCGATCAACACCAGGCGAATGCCGGAGTAGTACCCTAACAAACGGGTCACGAACCGCGCGCGATCTTTTCTTCCTCTTCCTTGCCCTACCCTCACCCCTCACTTGCACACACTCACACTTACAGTACGTTGTATCGCACTAGCACACACGTCAGAAACTTAGAGCGTAGACTGGCTGGAGCGATGCCTCCCTAGAGGGAGATATCTAGACGGGAAAAACCCGGCCAGCCGACGACGTGCACGTCGGCGCCAGATCTCACCATCCAGCCGGAGAAGTTCACCTTCACCTCCCGTGATACAAACATGTATTACACAAACGGAGCAAACGCCCACAGCCGCAGACACGCCCGAAAACACGAAACAATCCATCGAGCCCGTAAAATATGCTGCAGAACCCCGTCTTTCCGCGCCCGCGCCGTGGCGGCTGCGGCGTGGCCTACCTAGGACGAGCGGCGGCGGTCCGTGGGCGTGGGCGGGGGAGGCGCCGCCCCCGACACACGCGTCCGTCGGCCGGCACGGCATTTCCCTCCCGCTGTGGCTGCTGCTGCTGCTCGGCTCTGCCTTCGCCCCGCGACTGCCCTGACACGCCACGTCGCTTCCCGGCGCCACCCCGGCCCCCTCCCCCAACCACCGCTGCCGCGGCCGCGCCAGCGCGCACGCGCCAGCCGCCGCACGGCGGGCCGGATGCGGCCACGGAGCGGGCGAAATATCTGATTTCTACTCTCTCCGATACGAACAACAGTAGCGGCCCGCCCGCCCGCCCGCATAACTTTTATCCGGGCCCCCTTCATAAAAGAGTGCAGCAAACACAAGAAGTGTTAGTACCTTAAATAATAAAAATATCCTTCAACAAATTCATTTTCATCAGTCTGTGATTAACAACCGATAGAAAAAGCTACCATTTTTTAACTTAAATTTATGAAATTAAGACTTATAAAACCTAAATGAATTGCTTGCCTTTATTGATTTAGAAACTGAGTTACATAAGCTAATAATAATAATAATAATAATAATAATAATAATAATAATAATAATAATAATAATAATAATAATAATAATGTATTTATTAATGGCGAGGCTCAGGCCATAGGGCCTGCTCTTCCCCCTAACCACTGAATTTACATACATTTAGAGTAGTAACATAAGCTACCGAAGCGGGAAAACATCGTTCTTCAGGAAAATGCTGATTTCAATATTTTATTGTATCAACTATCGCAAAGTATCGTTGAAAGTATTAGGTAATTAATATTTCTTTCAATCGCAAAACCTTCAGCCAAAAACAGGCCTTCTTTTACCTCGGCCCACCTGCACTGCGCACCTTGCGGGCCCAAAAGTTATGCCAATGGTAACGTACGTTTGGATTAGGATTATACGGAGAAAGGAATGAAATGTTGCGGCTGGGAAACAAGATAGAAAAAATAGTTTTGTGGCTCCTCACACCCGAAAATAAGGATTTTTCTTGGTTCTGTGTGAGGTAAATCTCTCTCTCTCTCTATCTCTCTCTATCTCTCTCTCTATCTCTCTATCTCTCTCTCTATCTCTCTATCTCTCTCTATCTCTCTATCTCTCTCTATCTCTCTCTATATCTCTCTCTCTCTATCTCTATCTCTCTCTATCTCTCTCTCTCTATCTCTATCTCTCTCTATCTCTATCTCTCTCTATCTCTATCTCTCTCTATCTCTATCTCTCTCTATCTCTATCTCTCTCTATCTCTATCTCTCTCTATCTCTATCTCTCTCTCTATCTCTCTCTATCTCGCACTCTCTATCTCTATCTCTCTCTATCTCGCTCTCTCTATCTCGCTCTCTCTATCTCGCTCTCTCTATCTCTATCTCTCTCTATCTCGCTCTCTCTATCTCTCTCTCTGCAATCATTTAATAATATACGTATTGCTGCTGTATATTTAATCGGCGAATGACATCGATTACACACCCCGTGGATTCCAGTTCGGAATCCACGGCCTATCGACCAATCGCATTCCTACAATTTTCGGAAACCATGGGCAGAATTGCATTCTCTTTGAAATTCGCGGTTACTTTGAACCGCGGTTAACAAGTGGATGATTTCACAGGTAACCGTAACCCCTCTAGACATTGTTGTATTCGTATTTCTCGTTACATTTAGCATTGATCATTTAACAGAAAATGAATCTTGAAGCCAACGCCAGTGACAATGAAATCTGTATTCCACCTAAAATTCAGGAAATAAAGGCGAACTCGGCAACTCTACAATTATTGCCAGAAAAATCATGGATATATTATGAACAATCATTTACAACATTTATGGAGCGGAGAATGAGTAATAGGAAAAATTATTTCAGCGAGAACATTTTCTCGGCATACATTACAACACTTTCCCAACAGTATATACTCTCTAGTTTATGTGAGATTTACTCAATGTTAAGAAGCACATTGAACGTACACTATTTGATGTATATATTTCTTATACTCGAGTTTCAAATAAAACAAAATCTGTTCAAAATCTATTCTGAATATTTCAAGGCCATAAGGAAAGTATAGTCTTCAACTCGCGCGTACTGGCTGTTATTCACTCCTAGAAATTACGACCCTCGCTCCTACGTCGCTCGTGTCGTAAACATCAACTCGTGAATAATAGACATTATTATGAGCTCGTTGAAGAATATATTACTATTCTCTTATATGTAGTGCACTCACAATCCACAATTCGTGCTTCCTTTATACAGAAAATGTGTCTTTCTGTGACACAAAAACAAACCGACCTTCTGTCTGAGTGTCTGCACGTCTGTCTCTCCGTCAGTATGTGTATGTACCGTATGTGTACCGTAATTGTACAATACTAGCACCTAAATTATTCGTAAACATTTTTTTTCCCAAAATCAATGTTCCTTGACCGATCAAACATGGATCCCTGCGACTTTGCAATGCATTCTTTAAATTTTGGGGATACTTCGCATAAAGCCCCTGCGACATTTTCAATATTTTCTCAAAATTGGCTCCAAATTGCTCCTTGAATTTCTTCAAAGAACAGACTAAAATGCAGTTATAATAATGGCTTAAGTGCGATTTCTTCTCTTAATTCTGAATTTTCGAAAAATTCAGGGTTATGCAAAAGTTGGACATTTATTAAACTGCCTCTTACAACCACATTATTGAGGATAAATATTTTTTCTTCAAACGAAATTTATTCTTCGCAATTATTAATTTAATTTTGTCATGTACAATTGATCAATTTTACTCTGTAATATATTTTCTTTATTTACTAAAATAAAAATATACCACGTTCAATGGAAATTCAGACCCATAAAAGTAGTTGTCGCCACTTTTTACTTTCTCGCACTTACTAACGTAAGAAGAAAAAGTATTGTAATCGTGCGCAAGAAAACGGCGAATTTTCAACACAAAAACTCTTATTGCCGGGCCTTCGTAAGAAAAGTACTTAAATCCAGTTGCTGTATAAAGAAAAAAATCTCTTCCACACCTCCTGTAGCCAGAATCCGCGTTTCATGCGTCCTTCATACCGCAAAATCAATTGACGGCAAAATGTCCGCCTGACTGTCGGCCCGCCCGTCCGTCCGTTCGTCCATTCGTTCGTCCGTCCGTCCGTTCGTTCGTCCGTCCGTCCGTTCGTTCGTTCGTCCGTTCGTTCGCCCGTCCGTCCGTCCGTCCGTTCGTCCGTCCGTTCGTCCGTCCGTTCGTCCGTCCGTCCGTTCGTCCGTCCGTTCGTCCGTCCGTTCGTTCGTCCGTTCGTTCGTTCGTTCGTCCGTCCGTTCGTCCGTCCGTCCGTCCGTCCGTTCGTCCGTCCGTCCGTTCGTCCGTCCGTTCGTCCGTCCGTTCGTCCGTCCGTTCGTTCGTTCGTTCGCCCGTCCGTTCTTTCGTTCGTTCGTTCGTCTGTGCACAACGCAAGCGCATAAGCCGTTTAGACAGTTTTCTCCAAAACTGATATCCCATAATCGTTCTAGCTGATGTCATGAACTCTGGAATTTGAAACCGATATTTTATTGTGGGGGGTATTTTACATGAACTGGAACATTTTCAAAATTTGCAAAAAAAAAAACGGCTCCAATTTTTTTATTAAATTTTGTTGTTGAATAGTGCAAAGGATGTTTAAGTGAATGGTGTAGGACTCATTTTCGTTGACATACTCTATTTTTCGAAAAATGTAAAAAAAATTAAAATATCAAAATCGGAGATAATGATTTTTGTCTCACACAGTCAGTCGTACAAAATTAGCTCTTTAAAATGTTATGTCCTTTTTTTTGAAAAGCGATTAGTTTTTGCATTATTTTCGATTAAAATGTACGATTTTTTCCTCAAAAACCGCTTTACATTTTTTCTTTCTCCACATATGTAATACGGAACGGTAAGAAATATGATACTAGTCTCATTTTCGGGCATGGCTCGGTTTCTTGGAAAATTGCAAAACTCTTTTCAAAACTATAAAATGGAAGATAGAGCCACAGACAAAGTCTGTTGTACAAAATTAGTTCTTCAAAAAAAGTTATGTACAATTTCTTTAAAAAACAAAAGTGTAGTTTTACGTAATTCCTGCATGAAATTAATGAAATATGTACAGGTTTCACACCAATTACAGGCCACGAGAACAATTGAATGAATGATATGAAAAATCATTAATTTAATTTTAATCATAATTTCCTATTGAAAATACCAATACTAATTATATTTTTTCTTTCTCGCACTCTTACTTTTAGTAATAAGTATTCTCGATGTATTAATATACGAGTACATCGTTTTTGCATACCGGAGGCAAATAATTCTTAAGTGCTGTGTTATTTAGGCCATCATTCATAAAATTATAATATTGTCCAATTTTAGGCATCATACAACTGTGGAGTGCAAGGAACACCACCTAGAAACTGTATATGTAGGTGATAATATATCCAGATGATTAATTATTTATTAATTAATTTAATTATTAAGATGGTCATTATGTATTAATTGATTAATTCCAGAAGTAATATCCAGGTGATTAATTTGGAATAATTATTAATATAAATGTTTCTTTCAGGGCCTAGATACCATTCTAATTCTAATAAAATTGATAATTAAGAAATAAATAAAACGTAAACAAAATTATTTCGAAAAACATATATTATTTTTCCCTTCAATTTTAGGAGCAGTTTGCATATTGCTGAAGGCACAGAAATAGAAGGTTAAATGTCTATGCGCGAGTGTTAGTCAAGTTCATATTGCCAAAACATCCCTAAATTACTTACGGTATCTCGCAACGAATGAAATAGCATCACAAGTTGAGCAAGTTGAGACTGCCAGTTAGTACTATTTATCTACGTTCTCACTACTGCAGGGGTATGAAAGGCCAGGTGCCAAATTTGCACTCTGAGAGTGCTCGAAATTTCTAGCCTTTCGTGTATTTGAATGTATACTGCGCGGTGTTTTTGTGCAGTTTTGTGATCCACGGTCTGTGTCGCTTTTTAACTCGTGGTGTTATAAGCGGTCAAGACACAGGCTTTCGCGATTATGATAATGAATAACATAGAGGTTTCACTTCAATACACAATGTTAATTGATTTTGCGAGGCAGATAAAACTTGACAAATGTATATTATTAAAGGAATCAAAAATCACGTGGAAAATGCTCGCAAAACCCTTAAACGGCTGCTAATAAATAGTTTCGAATGTCTCTTTCAAAGAAAGAAACATTTCACTCACGACAAAAAATAAAAGACATTTCTGTCTTGTACAATATTATAGCAAGGCGTTGCGCAGAATTTTTACAATGATTGGAATATTACTGTTAAATGAGCGTTCATGCTAATAAACATACAGGATCTATCTCCATCCCATTCCTTGTCGTTTGTTTGATTACTGTCGTTAGTTAGAGAAATTGTCACGGCATTCGCCTGGTGTGGATCGGACAAACTACGGCAAACTACTGAAATTGCGAGGGGGAAGTCGGTGGTGAAAAGTTCTTTCCTTATTCTTCCTCTCATTTCTCCAGCAGCTTCTTGCAACACATGTAGGAAGACAAGCCGGAAGCTTAGGGCTTGATCCGACTGGAGCGGAGCCCAGTTGGTAGGAGATGACAGCACTAGAAAAACCGCACAAACCGCACAAGTCTGAGCCGAATCAAGCAACCCAGGTATTACTCGCGCAACTTTTCTTGAACGATGACCTTGATCCCCCTCCCTTGTGCAAGAAACAGATGAAGGCAAAAGCTCGCAGCGGGCACTGATGACGACCTTCCAAGCATTAAAACTTCGTTGGCGCGAAACAGAAGCTAGTCAAAGCCAGTTGCTTTCATAGTGCAGAAGTTCTGTTCAGGTTTATTGTCAATATCGAAAGAAATGGCTGAGTCAGGTCCAGGTTCTTCAAGGGAGTCACCTAAAACTCCCGAAAAAGTTAAGCACAAGATTCAGTTTTCACTTTCATTTCACAGACGTTGGCATTACGTAAAATACTCTAGTGGCCGACTTTGTAACTAATACCCGCACTCCACCCGAAATCGCCAATCCATCGTTCAAGAAAAGTTGCCCGAGTAATAAGAGGCGCACCGCCACCACCCGCAAATAAAACCTGCACTACACATGCAGGAATAATGACCGTAGCTGATGAAGCTCCCGGAACCACGACATAATCAATCAGTGCAATCAAGACTCGCAGTTGCCCGTGGCCGCCCCATTCCTCGTCCTCGTCCCCGCCCCGCAGTATCCACACCCCCATCCCCGCCCTTGCCCCCGCCGCCTATTCCCGTAGGCGAGAAGCGACGCCGCGGCGGGGCGCCAGTGGAGAGGGGACGCGGGCTATTTCGAGGCGGAGGGTCGCGTGCTCTTACGTCAGACGGGGCCATGCGCCCCTCCCTGCCCCTCCGCCGTGACGTGTCGTGCACGCGCCACGCGCTCGCCTCCTCCCTTAATCCTATCCACACCCAGGTGTAAAAGGTCCGCCATTGGTACGCGCTCGCCTCCTCCCTTAACCCTAGCCATGCCGAAGTCTAAAAGGTCCGCCATTGGTACGCGCTCGACTCTTCCCTTAACCCTAGTCACGCCGAAGTGTAAAAGGTACGCCATTGGTACGCGCTCGCCTCCTCCGTTAATCCTAGCCACACCCAGGTGTAAAAGGTCCGCCATTGGTACGCGCTCGCCTCCACCCTTAATCCTAGCCACACCCAGGTGTAAAAGGTCCGCCATTGGTACGCGCTCGCCTCCTCCCTTAACCCTAGCCATGCCGGGGTGTAATAGATCCGCTCGCCTGATCTCTCAACTCTAGCCGCGTCCAGGTGTAAAAGGTCCGCCATTGGCACGCCCTCGACTCCTCCCTTAACCCTAGCCAAGCCGAAGTGAAAATGGTCCGCCACTGATACGCGCTCGACTCCTCTCTTAACCCAAGCCTTGCCGAGGTGTAAAAGGTCAGCCATTGGCACGCCCTCGACTCCTCCCTTAACTCTAGCCTTGCCGAGGTGTAAAAAGGCAGCCATTGGCACGCCCTCGACTCCTCCCTTAACCCTAGCCAAGCCGAAGTGAAAACGGTCCGCCACTGATACGCGTTCGACTCCTCCCTTAACCCAAGCCTTGCCGAGGTGTAAAAGGTCAGCCATTGTCGCACCCTCGTCTCCTCCCTTAGCTCTAGCCACGCCCAAGCGTAAAAGGTCCGCATTGGTACGCGCTCGACTCTTCCCTAAACCCTAGACACGCCGAGGTGAAAAAGGTCCGCCATCTACTATCCGCTGAACTATCACAAACTTTACGATATAATACTGTCAATCGCAGATTTGTTAAGAAGGTAAGCTGTGTTGTTGCCTATTGCCTTATGGCTACTGGCTTGCAAACATGGCCCGACACCACAAAATGAAAAAATAATTAAAAAATCGTATCAAAGTTTCAAATTCTATTCTAAGATGTGAAAGTGCAAAAGTTAATGGTCCCCTTTTAAAACTAGAAAGTAATAGAATTTTTTCCCATTTTCTCATATGTTCAGATTTCTACTAAAACTGCCTAACTGTACGTTAACGGTTCATGAAGGACCTGCCTTCGCCCGTTAATTTTAACGGAAGTTTAGCGAGTGTTAAAGTTTGACGAAACACATCTTTTTCTAATGGTCCGTTAACAGCTTCTAGTGCCACGTTACCATGTTAACAAGGGTTGGTTTCATGTCACTGCCGTACTTCTGACCAGGCGGTTCTGAGTTCGTGTCCCGACACTGACAGGATTAGCGTACTAGCTAGATAGCGAAGTCGAATTCAGTCGCTGTCTGAAGAGAAGAAATCTAGTGATCGGTTGTTCTGATCGGAAGTTCCCCGAGGTTTGTCTGGTCAACACCAGGCATATGCCGGAGCAGTACCCTAACAAACAGGCCACGGACTGCTCGCGATCTTTCCTTCCTCTTCCTTGTCTTATCCTCACCCCTTTCTTACACACACACTTACATGCATTACCCAACTACACACGACGGGCATTTGCATCTCTTTTGAAGTGAATAGTGTAATTAAAACACAGTTAAAGGTGTGATTTAATTACCTTTAGTGATCTCTCTCCATTTACAATAAGGTTAAAAGCGATTTACGTGGTTTTAAGAAGAATAATGGGGGTAAAACCAAAATTCAAATGTGGGCTAGAACTCCATCTTCATCAAGACGTAAACAACATTTTACGAATGTTGGTTATTCGAGAAAGAAACGCTTGATAAAGAGAGATTGAGAGCATCAAATTAAGCTTTGAAATAAATAGAAGCGAAGCATGTGAAAGAAGAAGAAACGTAAGAAGGAAAATTGAAAAAGCAAAGAAGACTCTGATAAGCAAGTAACAGAGCTGAAATGCACTAGATACTTTGTTGTTTCTCGTCAGTTTACTTTTCAATTTTTTTTTTCTTTTTCTCAAAATTCACTGGACAGAATTGAATTTTTTTAGATATTTAAATATATTCTTCTGCACTCCTCTCCACATTTCTCTTTGCAATAACTTTTGTAGGTGATGATTTATGAATAGGAATATAAACAGACATGTGCAAAAAATATAGGAAATTTTTTAAACCCATAAATTATTTTTGAAAACTATTCTGTTAAAATGTGATCGTAAGTTTCACCTCAATCTTTCAATGGAGTCATCATGAGAAAAAAAAGAAATCCGTCTAATTAACCTGGAATGTACAGGGACTTCCGGGGCTCCTTAACCCTTTAACTGCTACAATTCGGTCTAATACGAGTCACGTCTCTCGCGTCCAGCTATTCGCTGCGAGCCCCGATGTGAGCTGAGCTCGCTCGCGGGTAGATACCGCGCAAGCCACCTCGGGTATCAGAACGTCCTCGCGATAGCCGAAAGCGCGTCTGCACGAGCGAGCTCGTCCACAGGCTCCTGGGACATCGCGGATCCGGGTAACCGTCTCGTCCAAAGGCTCCCTGCGGCAACTTGCCTGACGGCGTAATTCATCGTTCAGAGGCCCCCACGCACGGACATATTACGCGTATCAACTCGACTAGAGCAGTCAACGGGTTAAACCGTCCCTTCGAGCCACCTGTGTAAAGCAGGAGGATTAAAGCGGTAGGGAAAGAGTTGGGGTGGGGGTTGGGGGAGGGGCGTGGCGTGAGAGCCGAGGCGTGTGGCAAGGCGAGGGGCAGCTGACTCAGGTGGCGCTGTGCCAGAGGGCGGCAGCGCCGCGCAACCGCCAGACGCGGCGACGCCAACACCCACGGCGGTTGCAACACTGCACTGCAGTTCCGTTCATACGCCGACGTAGAGGAAGCTCCCTCCCCCCAACACACACACTCACACACACCACAAAAAATCGAGCTTTACTGCAATATCACAACCTGTATATGGCATTCATGTCTCGTGGCCAGCTCTCGGTCAGCGTGCTCGCTTTCCACTACGCGGCCCCGGGTTCGAATCCCGGTCGAGCCAAGACTACAGTGTGCGTTTTCCTAGCAATGTCCCAGTATATGTTGCTGTGTGACGATGATAAAATTCACTTCTCAGGTTGAGAAGACCGGAATACAGCATGGGGATGTCTACGTGCTGACCACACGTACCCCCTTAACCCATGACCGCGAGGCAGGGACGTCGCCGGTAGGCCTGAGCCCGTTCACGGGCTGTCGCGCCCAGTACATACATCCATACAAAAGGCATGAATATAAAATGATAAACACGTCATAACACTTCTGAATTTCTATCGAATAACTACACATAAACCGTGTGAGGTGGCTCCGAGGAGCAACCGATGTCCCTGCAGTGCTTCTGACCGGGAGGTCCTAAACTTCGAGTCCCGACGGTGGCAAGTTTTCGAAAACTGGCTACATATCTAGGAACTCGGCCGCTGTCGAAATGAGAATTATTCTTATAGCGGCCGGCTGCTCTGATCGGGAGTATTCCGTGGTTTCGCCCATCAAAACCACGCCCACGGCCCGAGCAGAACCCAAACAAACGAGCAATGGAGCGCGCGCGACCTCTGCTACCACTGCCTTGTCCCATCCTCACCCCTTACACACATCCACTTACGAGTACATGCACTTGTGACGTCATGGATACTCACAGCGAACACAGACACAGAGCTTTCATATAACAAATATATTTATGTACAAAGAAAACACAACGAATATTTACAATTAATTTCCATCTTACACCCTAGCTCTGATAAAACTACTATCCCCTGATCGCGGAAGCGATCCAAACCCGATTGATGATCGGTATCGATTGTGGCATTCGCCACTCCTACTTCTGAAGCGCGCACAAAGCCAAGCTTCCGTGACCGGATGTCACACTGGGACACAAAGTCCGTACTGGCGCACCAACTGATGGTTTGCCTCGATCGCAGGAGCGATCTTACCCGATTAAGAATCGGCGTGAATCGTGGCACTCAACCACTCCTCACCTCGGAGCACGCACACAGCATCGCTCCCATGTGACCGCAGTCACCCAAGGACACAACGTCCTCCACGGGCTCGTCAACTCGTGACTTGCCTCGCGAGCCTGGCCCGCATATGCACCGTCGTGGCGCCAAGTTTTGTGCACATGCACGAGGTTCTCCCACTGTCTCCAGAACCCACCCACTGGCTCTGTACACTCCGTTATATAGTCGAGGCCCACGTGACCTACTACGTCACGCCACCCCCACCGCGGTCTTGCTAACCATTAAAAAGGGTTTGGGTCTCCGTTTCTTAAGACCGGAAGACCCCAAAGCCTTGTGTCTCCCGTTTCCGCGTTCTTGCTTTACGGAAAAACCCTTCTCTCCTCCCTGTGGCGAGGAGTTTCCTCTTACTAATCCCTTACCAAGCGTCCCCAAATAGATGCCACGAGGCACGCTGGCTAATACGTTACACACTACACGGCCACACACATCGGGAGCATAGAGCTTGTCCCAGTTGGGCCGCTGGGCGAAACCTGTTTGGGGAAAACCCAGCCAGCCGACCTGTAGGGCGGTGCCGGATCTCGTCACCCAGAGGGATAAGAACACCGCCACTTATCGTATCACTAAGAGACTAATGACCGTAGCGGTTGTCACGAAACAATCAATTAAAAAGTAGAAATTTATTGGGTATTGTATCCTTTAATTATAGACCATATAGACCATATGTTTACGTCCTTTTATTCACAATAATATACAATGTTTCGCAGTCCGCTGTGTCTGCTGCGTCTTTGACTGTAATTAAGAATACAACACCCTATACATTTTAACAGAGGGTCTCGAGGAAAAACCTTATTTAAAAAAGTAGAAATGTGTGGGGGAAAAATTGTACGATGAAAAATAATTCGAAATAGATCCCCTTTCTATTCCACGAAAGCATCGAACGGCACGCAGCATCGAACGGCGTGTGTAACATAACCATCTATTTCCTACCTTGCAACAAGGCGTATTTGGTAGAAGACTGAATAAATTATCAGAACTTTTTGAGAAGTCGACTTGACAGGATCTAAAAGGTTCTCAGATCCATGAATATGTGGGCCTGACATGTTAAAATGTCCATCAGTAGTGGAATTTCTTCGTAATTTTGAGTTGATATTAACTGTAAGAGAAGAAGTATCTTGTAATAAATAAGTTTAGAAAAAAGTTATTTTTCAAGAGCGATTTATTTTATTTATTGAATGCCAAAGAGATTTACAAACTCTGTGACTTACTATGGGGAGAAATACAAGCTGTGCACGAACGTAAGTATTCTGGGATCTGTCATGTACATATTAAAATGAATAATGAATACAGGTAGCAAACAAGATTTTTGACACTAATTGTTATAAAAATATCCGCCGAGATGTAATAAAAAATATTTGCAAAAGCAAATCAGCTACGTATTTGCTGCAGTCTCTAATTACATAAAAACAATCATGCACCAGAAAAGATTTTATTTGGCACCTGGTCAAGTCATAAATATCATCTGGAGTTGACCAAAATGCTACCAGTTTGCTTATTATGTGTCCACAAATCTGAACAATAGACTTTTGAAAAAGACCGCAAATAGGGTCGAAACGTAAAAAAGAAATAAATTATTATAAAAATACTTTTTAATTAAGGTCAAGAAACAATTGCAATAAAAATTGTATCTAGTCAGAGATGCCCCGCAAAACTCGTAACATCATTCACTTACTTTCGTAAATAAATTGTTTCGAATTTCCCAAGGAAGATGCTTTCCACAGTCAGCAAAATTTCATTAATTACAAAAATAAGATATTTCTTACTTAATACAGCAAAATATTACGCTGACTTCTTTATGATTGCCTTTTTACTGTTCGAAAAGTGGACGAGCACACATACTCGAGAATATCCGGCGCCTCTGCAAATATTCAAAACGTCAACAACAATCATAAATTTTGCACAACGCCATACTTCGGTATTGTTCCGTGTCTCCTGCCACAACCCGATATCATTCCTAAAAGCCTTGTCAGATCGGCTTGCCGCGTGTTTCAACTTCAAGTTCCAGAACAGACCGTCGCAGCGCTGCGAGCCTTCCATTTCTCGTCCGCCGGCTTCATTTACAATTAAAAAATAATTACATCAGAAGCCATTGATAAAATAACTACAGAAGACTGGGAACAAGCTGTCCTTCTTACCAATAAAATAGTAAAAGAATACAGGGATAGGGATGCTTTGCTTGAAAATGCTGTTGATGACCTCGTAATAAGTGTCGGTCCGGAAAGTGGTAGTGAATCATCAAGCGACACGGACATTCTCACATACATCAGCCAGGAAATTCTTACGGCATCAGACACTGATACTGCTTCTACGGAATCAGCTGATGAAATATAACTTTATAACAGACACGTTATGAAAGGTTTACACTCACTATTTTATTTTTGTTACGTAAAGTTGTATTTTTTTACCTTTTAATTTTTACCTTTCTCTTAAAATAATATAATAAAAAACAATACTTTTTGTATCGATTTTTTATTACTTTTCGATGAATTTAAATATTTTGTATTCTTCTTCACCCATCTTTTTTAAGCACACTTTATGCAATTTTTTTGGTATGCAATAAGGTACCAAAACTTCACTGTCATAAGTATCTACAATTTTCTTCATGATGGTGGTAGTTGCTTTTTGCATAAATTTTTTTATTGGGTATATATTTTGAGAAACAATTTAAGTTAAATTAAACGTCTGATATGAATGTTACAGTACCAATTTTCTGCTCATCGAAGGAATTCGATCAAAATTTTGATTCATACTCCAAAAACAAGTTTACTTTTATTTATACCAATTCGAGGTGCAGACACATCTAAATACAGTTAAAATATAATTGAAATGGTACTACATTTGTGACGAAATAAAACGCGCTTTTTTCCTCCGAAACAGTTTGGCATCGTCCCATTTTATATTTGAATTGAGTGTCCTTAAATTTCTGTCTCTGTCGTTTCGGCTGTAAACAAAGACAGTGATGCTTTCTTGTAAACATCATTCTCAACTTGGTCGAAATATATACCGCACTCCATTTCAAGAAGGAAGCCGTGCATCTTTTGCGTCCAGTAGTATACGATTTGCAGTGTTTCGTATATTGCGAGGCATATCAAAAGCCCGAAGGTGTCTGGCTGATGTTAAGAAAATTACGGATTGCAGTAGGTGTGCTACGGCACGTCCGAAGTTAAGGATGAAGTACGGTCTCTTATTGCAACAGTGATGCCAATCGTGGCGCTTTCCTGCTGTACTGTATGAATCGAAAGTTACGCCCTCCATGGTGACAACGAATCCCGCAATGGGACGGAGCACTAGTGGCGCGCTCAAGTAGATTGTCTCTGCAAGCGAATTTTCTTCCCTTTCCTCAAATCTAAAACTATTCCTATGAGACTCCGATACACAGGAAACGTTTATGTTAAGCTTATCACATCCTTTGCACTCCGAAATGCCATAAGAAATATTAATATTAAAGAGCACCTCTATTTCAATACAATATCCAAAATTCACGCCATCTACAGGCAATTGCAAAAAGGCCAAGGGTCTTGTTTCCTTTTTACCAGAAGAGAAATAATAGTTTTGATTACCGAACAAAATATTTAAAATCCCTTTGATGACAAAATACGTCGGGCCTGCGATAACAAACTAATTTGATTCACGGGAAACAGAGCTGCTCGCGCCGTGAGAGCGGACAGTCCTCTCCTGGTAGGCACTGAGTTCGAATCCCGTTCGAAAATACAATTATAGTTAAATAGTTATAAACATTAATAACCATTTTCCCCCACAATGTAACTCTTTACCATTCTTACTCTTTATGGTAGATGAATCATACATTCTAAATTGTTTGATAGAAAAATAATAATTTTAAAAAAATTGCAGATTAATAAATTTACAACCACCCAAAAACCAAAATGAAGAAAAGTAAACGAAATTATATTTAACATCTAAAAAACACTGGCGAACAAACACAGGTAAACAACCGGAACTTGAACTTTCTGAGCACAGAATGATACGGCAACCGCAGCACGTGACACCGCAGCTGAGGCTGATCCAACAGCCGAACGTATCCCTTCCTATAAAAATGAATACATTGCAAACTTATTGAGTACGATTTGTGGCAAATATACAATGTATCCGAGGTATTATTTTATGAATGTAATTGTTGTGAAAATTTATGTTAATCAGTATTTAAAACAGTTTTGAAATCTTAAAAACAGGGGGAATGTTTACGTACCGGAAAAGCCCATAAGATCCTGAACTTCATTCTGAACCTCGGACGCGATATAGCAGTCCAGTACTTTTGTCATTCCTCTCGGATTTAGGACTTGCTCTCGTTTAAGTACGCAGCTGTTTGAATGGATGGCTTCCGTGATTTCAGTCTATTGAGCGAGGCTGCTTGGATGCAGTTGTGTATAGGAAGGTTACTATGACGGGAGATCTTCCTGAATTGTTTCAACAGGGCTCTCAGCCTCCTTACGTCAGGGGGAAGGATGTGGCTTGGTTTCTATAAACAAAAGGAACTAGAACTCTTCAAACAATATTTTGCTATGGGGCGCTGCTACTCAAGTAATTTCGTTTTTCCAACTCTCAGACTTGTGTACAGCGCATCGGAATATGGAGCTTCAGTACGTTTTATAGAGGAGAAATACAATGTTTCAGAATAAATGTCACAAACTTCTAGGGCAGGCTTGCCCAACTGGTCGCCCGCAGTGCCATTAATTGAGACTTGCGAAAGGTTATTAGTGAAAAGTGAAAGTCCCTTTCGTCCCAGTCGGGCGAGAACTTAGTGCGCCTAGCGAACGAGCCCTGCCAACACACCCTTTAGTGTAAAAATAGGTTAAGTTTAGATTTAAGGATTTAAAAAAAAATAAATTCCCAAATTCAAAATCATCCAAATGTGTATCACTGCGTTATGCATGGTTCCCCGAAATATCACGCATGATTCCAATTCCCCCCACCCCCCCCTTTTTCAGAGCAGCCGGCCAAACTGCCGATATCAATACGGGGAAGGTAGGAGTGTGGTACGCCCGAGTAATGGAAATGTGGCCCAAAACTATATTAATTATTTTAATTGTGGCCCTAGAGGTCTTACAAGTTGGACACCCCTGCTCTAAGATGTGCTGAAAATGATAACTTTTTACCTAAGAGCATATGGTGGGAAATGTCATATAACCTAAAAGTTGCACATGTGTGATGTGCTTGTGATTGGAAAGCAACCTTTTATACGTAATGTTATACAGGATACGTTTTGACACACCCAGAGATTTTACTTAACCGCCAACCACCAATGAATCACGGGTCGTCTAAATTCAGGGGCAATATCACATGTCAATATTACATGTGTCATTTTCACTGTGCCATGTCACATGCGTCTTTTTAAATTTCCCATCACATGTTCACTGGCAAAAAAAAAAAAAAAAAAAAAAAAAAAAAAAAAAAAAAAAAAAAAAAACCCTTGATTATGCTCTCGAAAGTTTTAACTTTTATTCTGACGCCCTCCGTGTAATATTCTCTCAATCTCATTTAAGATGCCTCTGATTTAAGGGCACCTCCCCAGTCGGGGCAAACTCTACGCTCCAGGCTAGATTCCCCACATATGTGGTAGTGTAGTGCACGTTAATGCAAGCGTGTGTTTAAGGAGTGAGGATAGAACAAGGAATGGGAAGGAACGGTCGGGCGCGGTCAGTGTCCCGTTTCTTAGAGAACTGCTGCGGCTTTCGTCTTCCGTAGGCGAGCGCAGCCTCAAACAAGGTGTGCCAACTGCGTTTCTAGGCCCCCTTTTCCATTGAGCTTATTTATATTTACACGACATATTATACTAATAAATAAATAAAACATTAGGAAGCCCTATTAAAACAAAACTTTAATATTATTATTAACAAATACAAGTTGTTTTATGTTAATTTATTTACAGGAATGCCAATCCTAAAGAGTCTTACCCAAATGTGTAAAAAAATAATTTACTGGGTCGACAAATTAATTTAAATTGTAAAATGTTACTGTAGTTAAGTATTTCATGTTTATAATAATTTCAAAAAAGTTCTTACTTATACATAAAATGTCGTTAATGACCTCAGCTGTTTCTAAGGTGACCTACGTTAATATTCAAAAAAATTCTAATTGTGAAATAAGAAATGGCATAATCAAGGATGGAATATATTTTCTGAAATATGTTTTATCACATACGGTATGCGGCCCCTTTGAAAATATTTAGAGAGACCCCCCCCCCCCCCAGCGCACGCCTATGGCGATTTTCCACCTCTTCGTTCACTATCCTCTCCCGACTATCTCTGCAGGTGTTCTATTCACACCTTAACGGTACTTACCTTCCTTATTTTCAAAAAATTCTAGAAGAAACCCGCATGCAATCAAACAGATCTTTGTAATGGAAGTTGGAAAAATTAAAATAATCATTAGAACACGTCCTTTCTTGTTGTTGTTGTTTGTATGTTTGTTTTTTGTTGTGTTTTGTCTTTTTTTTATTTTTGTGGATTCTCTATCTCAATTTACTCAATTCTTGTTTTCAATTCCATAGAGAAAACAAGCGGCATACATTTATCAGTGTGTACGATTTAACGCACGTAAGACCCAACTCGCATAACTTTTAGTAACATTGTAGATTTCTAATGTTTATGACATTCAGATTCTCAAAGATCGATTCTCGAGTTGTCGTTCACGATTTACCATTAGACACGTGAGTGTTGGGTCAAAATTTCCTGTAAACTTCATGTCATTTGCATACATCAATACATCCTACGTAATGTTTGGGAAGAGAAAAAAAAAAGGAATACAGTTTACTTACCAGAATTCGACACCAATTTTACTCTTCTGGGTCACAGTACAAACTTCATGAATTTTGAGAGTGAAGTGTGAATTAATTTAACTAATGTATTTTTGTAAGCAGGGCCGGATTTACCTACAAGCAAAACAAGCAGTTGCTTGGGGGCCTCCATTCACCAGGGGTCCCGCGTTTCGGAAAAATGTACGAATGTACTTGTGCTTGACGATATAAAACTGTACTGGAGAACGGTCATTCAGTAAACTGAAGCGGATAAAAAACTATCTACGTACGACTATGTCTCAAGAAAATTTAGCAGACCTAAGTACCCTGAGTATGGAGCATGATAAGCTGAGAAATTTTCATTTTGAAGACATCATTGACCAATTTTCTGCAGTGAAGAGCAGAAAAAAAATTATGTAAAATGTATTTAATCTAAAAAAATGTAACACAAGTAAAAATTTCTATAACAAAATATCAGTTTTCATTTGTATCTGTACAGAAAGTACTTGTACTATAATACATTTTTTATTTAATAAAGATGGAGCTATTTTTTCGGGGGGGGGGGGGGCAACACAATTTTGTGCTTGGGGCCCCGCACTACTTAAATCCGGCTCTGGTACGATTACCCATAAGTCGAAAGGCGTAATGTTTACTAATAATACTTTAATTACATAAATTACTTGTAAGGCGCAGTGACGCTTCGATACACGTGTGGAATTTCACGTCGAGGCTCCGGGCTTTGACCTACGCGATTAACATAAAACATTCTTGAGATTGTTCAATTCTTTTCCGAAGGTTTTGATTCATTGATGATACCGGGCGCGTCAACTGCCAAGGCCATCTGAGAGTGCTGCCAAGGCCATCTGAGAATGTTTTCATGGTTGAAAGTGGCGGTTATCTTCCTTCCCTGGATGGAGAGATCCGGCGTCGACCTACACGTCGGCTAGCTGGGGTTTCCCTAACCAGGTATCTACCACCAGCGGGGCACCGCTCTAGCCAGGACATGATTTAAGCTCCGACCGCACTATCGACGTGTGATAGTGTAGTGCTTGTGAGTAAGTGTGTGTGAATGTAAGAAAGGGGTGACAATAGGACAAGGTAGAGAAAGGAAAAATCGCGCGCGGTCCGAGGCCTGTTTTTTTAGGGTACTACTCCGACATTCGCCTGGTGTTGATCGGAGAAACCACAGGGAAAAAACGATCAGATCAGCCAGCCACTAGAATTCTGCTCCAGGCAGCGCACAGTGTGTTATTTTGGCCATCTAGCTGGAAAAAAGTCAATTTTCCAAAGTGCTGAAAATGGGGAGTATTTGTTTGATTGGGGTAACCTGGGGTATTTGTTTCATTTTAAAAGGTCCGTAGTGCATAGAATGGGAATTTATTTTCTTATAAACCGCTTGAGGTGGTAGTAAAACAAATTCAAACATTGGCGATCTTGCGTTGTCGTCGGACGGCTCTGTCAGTTGCATTTCACTATATCTCGTGTTGAAGATCGACGTGCACCACCTAGCGCTTATATCACGGTAGTCATTCACGAACTGTGTTTTCGAAGGTTTGGTCTTTTTAGTAGGGCCTCAAGATAAGTAAAAAGTGCTTTTGATTGCTCGTGGGATGTTTTTAAAAAATTAGTAATTTTAATGTTATATTCACGCCATTTTACAAATGTATCTAAGCTTTTTGGCTAACGCTATTTATCTTCTGTCCATTTCACATCAACTGGAAATACCAGTCACGTAAGGAGAGAAGAAAATAAAGAAAAATATCGCAAAGGAAGAAAAAATCTAAGAAAAATCAGTCAGGAGTTAGTGCTGGTAGTGGACATGCCTAAAACACAAAGTGGCATAAGCATGTGAGAAACACTCGAATAAATGTGGACATATTATAGCGTTTTGGAGTCATATTAGAATGCCTAAACAGTGGTGAAAAAATTTAACTTCAATAATTTTGAAAAAATGTATTAATGACACTAGAGACTTCTACTATCTCCTACTGGTATTGCATGCCTGTAGCTTCCCATAAGATTCTACGCCATGGAAGGGATATAATGGACATTTGCAGGTTGCAAGAAATCACTATTGTTCTCTGAAAAAGTTCACGAAGGAAGGAAGAAAGAAAGAAAGAACAGAATATTCAGTGAACTATTTACATTTACAAGAAAACATAAAGAGAAGACACTAACGCTCAACTCACGACCAGACTTCTCATAACATCTCATCCTTATATTGCAAGTTTCCAGGGTTCTTCAAAACCAAAAAAGAAATAAATAAAAAAATGATTAATTTGCTAGACATTGATCAAAAAGACACTGAAGAATTAAATGCAGTTGCCTCATCCGAGGATTCATTAGATGGAGACTGCACGTTACTAATTCGTAACAATTATTTTTTACTCTTAATTCATTAATTTGTTTCTATATCGACTAATCTATATTTGCATTTTATATCTTATCGGTTCCCAAACAATAAAATAACAATTTGTTTAATTTACTGATTAAATTACTCTCATTTTATTTCTATTTGCGTTTCTCATTCGCAGTACGTGGATTGACACATTCGGCTCAACTTTTTATTTTTGCAACAAAAATAATAATAATAATAATAATAATAATAATAATAATAATAATAATAATAATAATAATAATAATAATATGCCGTCAAAAATGTTCAAGGAAAATTTATCCATAAATTAACATTATAATTTACTATCTAAATATATTTTGTATAACAGTAAACAATTTGATAGTTTTGAGGATTCCGACTTTCTTTTTCCACCAAGATAGCCAAAATTACACACTGTGCAGTTGCGGAATTCGATCTAGCTACGTAGCTTGTGTCGAAAACCGTGCCATCGTTGTGACGCAAACCCTAGGACCTCCCGGTGAAGGCTCTGCAAGTACATAATTCGACCCCTTGAGCTACGAGGAGATAAGCCAGATTTATCCAAAGTAATTCGGAGCTATAGCCTTCAGGATTTACATTAAACATCGTATACTATATCGAAATCTGGCTATCTAGGGAACAAGTTTTTGTTCCCGGCACCATTCTAAACATGTCTTTTCGTCTTTCACAATTTCTACTAGCCTCACCCAATTTTTTGGCATTGTTATGCTGCACCTCTATCACCGTACGGTTGGCAAAAGAGCTTATGAAGACTTACAATCAGTGGCGGCTCGCGCGAGTTTCTTGGCAAATACTACTACTTTGAATGAAACAATGCAGCAAATTAGTAATGTCAAAGAGGCAAACTTTGATCTCCTAAAACATCACCAAAATCATCAATAAAATGACTTTAAAATCATTTAAAAGCTGAGAAAAATGACGAAAATAATTTGATCAAAACCAGTTAATATGAATAACGCAAGCTGTTAGATACGCTACAAATGTAATCGAGGATTCTTCGTTTTTGAGTGAACTGTTTACAAACTTTTGGTTTGGACTGCTTTTCGCCAGGAAATCTCGGTATTTAGTGATGCCGAAATCCGTGGTTGCCAGATTGGGCGGAATTCCGCTTTTGGGGGCTGGAAAACGGCTCTCTCTCGCGGGACAAAAATTCAATTCGCGGAACGAGCGAAAATGCATCAGAACACGTGCGATTTTGGGCGGATTCTCAGATTACGACGAAATTTTCAAAAAAACAACCATAACATTGACAGTGAGTTTGATTATTTTTTTTTTTACATTATACGGAATTTTTTATTAATTATTTGTTAATTTGTTCTAATTTACTTCGAAAAGGGTGTAATGTTAGTTTTCAGATCTCTAGTATAAGGTGTGTTCTAAAAGTCATATTCATTTGTCGTGCACAACATGAGTATATATTATATAACATTGGCAGTTCTTGGAGTTAATTTTAGAACACACCATTTAAAATTAGTCTTTTTTTTTAAAGTAGAGTTTCACTGCCAGTATATTCCGTTAAGCCACAGGGGATAAGCATGAAACATACATATGTAACCACTTCTGTGATAATATTTTAATGCGCGGATATTTAAAAGAAGGAAGGGGTGAAAATGTGAAAGTGTGGAAATTATTTTATAACTTACAGTATTTTTACAAAAATATAATTTAAATAAAAAAATAAAAATTAATAACAAAATTCACAAACTGTTGTTATTAAAACTAATCAAGCATTTCATACGGTCAGTATCTCAAAAAAAAAAACTTTAATAGAATTATTTTAATGTAAATTCAAAATTCCTACCAAATTCAAATTGAAATGTTGATTTTTTTTTCTTATTGGGCGAAATTGGGCGGCTGTGCATCCATTCAACGGCGGATGTTTGTACGAAGCATCTGGCAACCCTGCCGAAATCGCCCGAACTAACAATGCCACTGATCGGGATATATACTCTCTGCTGATAGGCGTCACTTATGGACTACGCCTGCCCAAGTTGGGGAATAGCGGCGCATGCGCACTTAAATAAGTTGCAAATAGTTCAAAATGCGTGCCTTCGTAGAATACTGTGCGCGCCAATGTATATTAGAATCGCAGATTTACACGCTGCATTAAAACTAACGCTCCTCGAAGAGCACTTTAAAAACTTAGCTCAAAATTTCTTTTCAAAAATAAATACGTCAAATAATGACATAATAATAAATTTAAATTTGTACGAGCCGGATCCCACGGCTACGTACAAGCGCCCGAGAGATATGCTACAGTAGGCGAGACGCCATACTTGCATGAAAATTGCGGTAAACAACGCCAAAAGCGCGCCGAACGGCTATTGTCTTTCCTGACCTCGTTCTTTTTCTCTTTTTACAGATCAGCCATAGATGTCCGAAAGGATAGGGATGGCTCCACAGCAGGGAAGTGTGGCGGCATTGCACTACTGCGGCCACACGGAACTGCGCTGCAAAGCGAGGGGAGTCACTGGAACCTTACATTACATGCTCACAACGGCCGACATTACTATATCTGAGCGAAGAAATCGAACAGGCTGTTCAGGAAATCATTTGTTGCATCTCGTAAATATTATCGAAAGCAAATACCAATAGAATTATATTAAAATCGATTAAGTCAGCGAAAAATGCTACAAAAATGACGGAAAAGTTAAAAAATGACTTATTAGCCGAAATCGACGAAAAAATGCAAAAAAAAGTCATTTAAAAATCTACTTGTCATAAATTAAAATTAATGCCGATATTAAAAGGCATTGCTGTAAAGCGCAAAAAAAAAACGACGTGTCAATAAAATCCACCCCCTAGTACTATCTTTTAAATACACATACAATTTCAATTGAACTGAATAAAATAGTCGATTTTGCTTAACTTACTCATTGTTTTGGAAGAGAAACACTTGTTGTTTAACTTGATGCTTCATTATTGCGATATTTTTTTGAACAAAAAGTGTTAATTTTAGCGAACAATCAAGATATTGCCCTGATTTTTCGATCCTCTTGAGTTCCGCGACAATTTTTTTTAATATCACCGAAACCAGTAAAGGACCGAACATCCCTCAAATTTGAAAATAGACAGAAAACAAATTTGAAAACGCATGGGAAGGCGCCAGAATCTGCCCTTGTTCGCGTCTTGTTAACCAGGACGTTTTATTACACACAACGCCTTGGAAAATTGCAGTTTTTCTCCCTTCGAATTTTACTTTCTCACTACGAAGTAGAACGTTATGTAATGCTAGGCGAAAAGGGCGCATTTTCGGAAGAAAAAACGTATTGCCGGGCCCCGGTAAAGAAAAAGTGGATAAATCCAGTTGCTAAATATAGGGGGGGGGGGACCCTCTAACGTTTGGTGTAGCCAGAATCCATGTTTAGAGGGTCCTTGTTAGCGAAAAACGATTGACGGCAAAACGTCTGTCTGTCTGTCCGTCTATCTGTCCGTCCGTCTGTGAACAACGCCAGCGATTAAACGGTTCAGCCCATTTTTTTCCAAAACTGAAATGCCCCAACCGCTCAAATTTTAATTGGTGAGGTACTTTACATAAGCCCTCACAGTTTAGCTCATTGGTCAGTGTGCTAGCTTTCCAAGGCGCGGCCCCGGGTTTGATTCCCGGTGAGGCAAGTCTATAGTGTGCGTTTTCCTTGCAATGTCCCAGTATATGTCGCTGTGTGACAATAATCAAACTCACTTCTCAAGTTGAGAAGACCAGAATAGACCAGAATACGACGTAGGACTGTCTTCGTGCTAACCACACGTGCCCCTTAAACCCTGGCCGCGAGGCCGGGACGCTGCTGGTAGGACCTGAACCGTCCGCGATCAATCTACAGACATTACATGAAGAACCTGTCACATTTTCCAAATTTTCAAAACAAAAGTTCCATAATTTTTTTATTAAATTTTGTTGTTGGATAGCGTAAAGGACTATTAATAGAATGGTGCAGGTCTCCTTGAATACCTTAATTTTTCTAAATTTGAAAAAATTCAACATTTTTTTCGGCGCCTTCCTACAACTACAATTATGAAGATTTTTCCCGAAATGAAATCAGTTCCTTAAAGAGATTTTAAAATAAGGTGATGTTCAATTTTTCGAAAACTTGAGTACTTTTTCACATAATTGTGTGAATATACGGGCGAGAAAGTACGGGCTGTTTTAGCGCCACTAGTTCTGAAGTGGCCTGCCTTCCCTAGTGCGTGACCTTGTCAGGGCATTTAATAACTAATGGTGCTACAGAATGGTACAGACCTTCTCGTATTAGTTTTCTATTTCCTTTGGTTTACGCTAGCTATTCGGGCTTGCCACATCCTCTTGCCAGCTGCCATCTATCGTCGCCCAAAGTGTGTATATATATATATATATATATATATATATATATATATATATATATATATATATATATATATATATATACTAGCTGACCCGGCCACGCGTTGCTGTGGCTAAAGTTTTTGTTATATTACATTATAGTAAACAATCTAAGAGGAACAATAAGAGAACATCAGTCACGGAGTCCACTATGCTTTTTCACACAGATGGTATTTGTAAAAAAATATGGTGATCTCCTTATTTGACTTTCTACTACTATAACCCTTTAGTACAATGAAATTATTTACCAATAAAGACGAAAATATTGATGTTGGTATACAAATTCACTGGATTGAGATTTGAAGGGGAAGTACGTTGAACACAATTAATTAAAATGTTCTTACACTTGATATTAAGCAGAAATCAATAGGTACAAAATAAAAATTTATCAGATTTATTATTTCCATTTAATTTGTATAACAAATATAAGTACTATTCAATTATAAATACTTTCAAATTCAATTTAATTTAACACCAATCGGTGCACAATGTTTTTGGTTAACCTGTCTTTAGCTAACACAAATATATTAGACGGTTTCCCAACACGTGAACACGCAACATATAGTTGCCCATGAGAAAAACATGGATTTTCCAAATCTAAACCACAAATGGACATTGTTTGACCTTGAGATTTATTTATAGAAATGGCGAAAGCTAAACGAATTGGAAACTGTAGCCTTTTGAAGGGTATGGTAGAATCTGATGGTATCATCGGAATACGTGGCAGCAGGACCACTTTTCCTTTAAACTTCCCAGCCAAAATGGTTGCTTCAAGAATGTTTCCGGTGATCTTTTTGATGACCAAACGCGTACCGTTACATAATTGAGGTGGATTCAAATTACGGAGGAGAATAATAGTGGAACCAATCTTTAATCGAAGATTATGTGGTGGCATTCCAGGGATATCTAATGAATTTAAAAATTCAATCGGAAAATTTACACTTTCATTTTCATCAACAACAGTATCGATTGATTTAAAAGACATCATATCGCCTGGTAATAACTGTAGTATCTGGAAGTTAATTTCGTCAACATCAACGTTTTTGGCTGCCAAAATCGCCCGTTGACTAAGCCATTCATGATTCAAATAATTATTCTGTATATCCGGGAAAATACACTGAATCAATTCATTTTTATCCTGAACAACAGTGCAAAAATTGTCTGGTAGTTTAATGCATTGCGTATTTGGTTGCAGTTCTATTTTACCGTTCCCAATATCTAGTAGTTGTTCGGAAAATATTTGTGCTGATGGATCATTTTGCAATTGTACTCGCATATTTATGGTCAATCGAAGTGTTTCAACACTTCGCCATAAGAATGATTGTTTCAAACATGCATTAATCTCATCCGCGAAAGTAGAGCGAGGTATAACCGGTAAGGTCTGCCGGAAGTCACCAGACAAAAGTAAGATAGCACCACCGAAAAGTTTATTATTGCTGTTTAAATCTTGCATAGTTCTGTTTAATGCTTCAAGTGAATATTTGTGTGCCATTGTGCACTCATCCCAAATTATTATAGAACTCTTCCGCAACACTGCAGCTATTCCACTATTCTTTTTGATGTTACACATTGCATCTGGTTTATTATGAACGTCCAATGGCAGCTTGAATGTTGAATGTGCTGTTCGCCCACCATCCAGTAAAGTAGCCGCAATGCCTGACGATGCTACTGCTAATGCGATTTTTTGTTGCGACCGTATTTTGGCAAGAATCAACGATATTAAAAATGTCTTACCGGTTCCACCGGGTGCATCCAAGAAAAAAAAACCGCCTTGTTCAGCAGCAACAGCCAGCATAATCCGATCATAAATAATTTTTTGTTCTGCTGTCAGTAATGGTTCACTGTTCATGATAATTGTTGCTAAACTTTCATGGTCATATTGATTTTCTCGTTGTAAATCGGTATTGACTAAGTCGGTGGCTGGACGATTAGGTGATGGCATACCATAATGATTAAGTGGTAAATTTGAAATAAGAACACATAAATCCTCGATCAAGACCAATGCTTCATTGTACATCTCTGGTGTATAATCTATGTTTTGGCATTGATTTGTTTGTCTAATTCGGTGCAATATGTCTTCTGTCATACAATTTTTATATTTTTCCCACAAAGTTTGTGCTTGCGAGGGATAACATGTCGTCAAAATAATTGCAAACAACTGACGAATGTTATTCGGTGTTGATGTCAACGCAGCATCAGCAAGCGTTAAGTCCCAATGGTTATCGTCTTCTAGCAATTGCAGTTCACGACATGCATCCTGGTATGTATTGAATACTCGACCATTAACTGTTCGTAAAAATTCAAAAGACGTTGGTCCGGGAACATTCACCAATAACAAACGTAAATAGAAGCACTCACGTTGCTTTGGATGTACCGTATATATATATATATATATATATATATATATATATATATATATATATATATATATATATATATTAATTTCTTAATTTTTCAGTATCCTAATAGAACGGAAATATTATTTTCAGAATATTAACGAACAGTAAAATCTCGTCCTAAATGGCGATTTTCTTCGAAACATTTTGGAGCTGTTTTAAAAACTATGCTGTTTAAGCGCTGCTGTAAATTCAAAATTTGAAGATCTTTTTCATGAAAATTTTTTGAGTTTGCGAAAAACTTTATTAGAAGTCATTTAACGCATATTAACTCACAAATACAATAGTGTTTCAAATTGCGGGAAATGTGCATATTAACGGCATGAGAGATCTTTAAAAAAATTATTTTGTGTAATTTTAGAAAAACCAATCAAATACCCTAAAATGAACTTTACGTTATATAAGAGTGTAATAAGCACCCGTTCGAAAAAGTTTTCGAGAAACTTTACTTGACATTATTTAAAGCACGTATAGCCATAAACGCAATAATGTGAACAAATTGACGATATCATAATTATTAATGACGTGAGAGAAGTAAAAAAATTACATTTTTGTAATTTTCGAAAATACAAAAGAATAGAGCAATGTGGCGTCTATGTCATCTTCTAGAGTACATTTAGCACTATCCCTACTAAACGTTTAAAGAAAAATTGGTGCCGTTTTTGAGAAAATATTGTTTTTGATTTTTTTTAATTACAAATATTGCACGCAATATTGCGCGAAACAACTAAAATTTTGTACATGACCTTAATAAAACAACTCACTATGGAGAACAGATTTTATTTGAAGGAAAAAACTATATCTTCAGTTTTGAAGTTGTAGAAAGACGTGCGAAAAATTTTGAAATTTTGCAATTTTCGACAATTTAGAGTTAATAGTGAAAATCGAGCCTATGTCATCTTTAAAATGTATTTTACTCTACTTTCACAAGAAATTTAAAGAAAAAATTTGGAACCATATTTAAGAAAATTTTGAAAATGTCCAGGGTGCTTTACGTAAAGCAACCCCAAATTTTAAAGCATATTTTTCAAAAGTACAAAGCTCTGACTCGAGTCAGATGGACAGGGTTTTTTTCAATTTGGAAAATATCCTACGAATGGTTTAGGCACCAATTATTTTTACAGACGGACATTTTGAAAAACAACAAAATTTTTCCGGTATCAGGGGACTCCAAAGAGTGACGTCACTATGGTGACGTTCAAGCACCCGATTGAATGAAACTGTCAACAGCTGATACCTGCCAAAATGTCGGAGTTGGAAAAATCGCAGTATAAATTGTTGGCTTGGCAACACACATCAACAATCAAACGTGGTTGACTACAGCACAGAAGTACAAGGATACACTTGAGCTGGTACAGGACAAAGTTCTACGGCTCATAGCACGCCCTCCGTCTCGAAAACGGTTGAAAGTACTGAGGAAGGAACTTGATATCGAGTCCTTCACTCAGTGCTTGAGACGGCTTTCGTTTAACGAAGCCTATCAAGCCTTTCAAACCAACGAAGCTCCGGCAGCGCTAAAACAATTAGCTCGAGACGACCTCACTATAGGACAAAGAAGTCAAGCACTCCCCTCTGATATTATGAGGCCGTAGTGCAACACAAAGGTCGATATGACTATTGACCAAGGTCCGACGCGAACCTACACCAGCCACTTACACATAGCAGTAAAACGCGAGCGAACTGGAGCACATACCACACAAACCTTTGGCTAAGCCCCACCCCCCTCCCCCCCAATCAACAAATGAACAGAGCAGGTTCCCCGAACATAAACTTCAGCCGAAGATGGGAGAAAAATAAAGCGAAAGAAGACGAAAGAGACGGAAGAGAAGGGGAAAAGCAAAAGAAGAAGAAATTTAACAGCACAAATTTCTAGCAATGATGTAACATCATGGGTCTAGAAAATAGCCTCTATTCTTCTTTTAAAACAGCGAATTGGAGTTTGATCGGCTGGGACCTAGCTATCCAGTCGGGAGTTCCAATGTCAAAAATTTGGTTGTAATGAAGCTCCAGATTGCATTGCTGCGTTCCAGGTGATTATACGTCGCCCTCTGTTTTAATAGGAGTATAGCTTCCCCAGAACACATCCTGACTGCACCGGTTTGCGACACATATTTCGATAGCTTTTGCGACCCAGTCGTCCATTCCTCATAGGACAACTGAGATTCATGGGCTTCTGAATTCTCAGGCAACAACACGAGGAGAAGCAGCAGGAGTGACAGCAAATCATGGATTCGAAAAAGAAAAAAAAAAAAAAAAAAAAAAAAAGAAAAAAAAGAAAAAAAAAAGAAAAGAAAGAATGTAGGTCCTTTCGACACCTTTAAATGAGCGTCTTCTCTACGTTATAAATAAATATTGTATCACGCCCATACGTAATATTTTCAAATGCATACAGATCTTGAGCTATAACAAAATAATTAAGCAATAGAAAAGACATGTTAACAAATATGATCTAAAAGAAGAGAAGGTTAGTGTCCTCTCGCCTTTTGTTGTTAGCAATTTAATTTTTCTCGTACAAGTTTCCTCGAAGTGTAAGACAGAAAACTCGAGCAATCCATGTTCAGATCACAAGACAAATATATTAAATGTGATTTTAAGCAGTTACTGAAAAACAACCGACACTACGGATGATTCTCTTAAGGATCAACCTCGACACTACGAACATTAAACGAAAAACCCTTCGATTCATTTCATAGCTACTCATTCCAAAGACTATCTGACATAAGGATTCACAAACAAAAAATAAAATGGGTAGACATTCTACTCAGATTCATATATTTCAATAAAAATATAAATTGACACACTAAGTAAGAAAACATGCACGTAAAAGTACAAATTAATTAAGAGTTACGATTGTAGCCTACAGCTATTACGTGAACATACACCTTATAAAAAGTACTCAATATTCAAGGCACAAAGTAAAGAAGATTCCTGTTAAAGAAAAATCGGAAAAAAAATTATGGAACTGAAGGGTGCATTGCAGTGTTCGGGGGAGAACTTTTGAATAACTGTTCTCACTGAGAGCTATTCTGGAATCTTACAAAAATAAATAATTAAATTTAGAACCCTATAATCATTCAATCATTAGGTAATATTCAAACATCATACACAGACTGAACTACCTCTCGTCGGTGTATTCGTACAAAATAGTCTATCACTACATAAATAAATGCGGAAAGGAGGATGGCTAAAAAACGAGACAAAATACAAAAGTTAACTCACAAATCCATCAGAGGAATCATTCACGGGATGGCAGGTACCTCAGTGCGAAAATTTTACTCATTCAAAAGGACCACTAGTTATTACAGTCAATAACCTTTTTGACACAAAACCACGCATTCATTCACACATGAAAATGCACTTTATGCCACATATATGTTTAACCTAACTCTTCAATGAATTACTGACACGTGCAAATCGATCGCCAACAGGCGCCATTCTTAGCGGCAACGACACTAACGCGCTCTACGGCAATTTCATACACTTCTAATGTTCAGGACAATATGTTGCTATCTAGCGACGTTCTGGAGTACTACTCGAGCATCAATGATGATTTGCACTAGCTCTTTTTGGGAATTCTGCGTAATTTGCTCTTTGGAGGATATGAAATGAAACGGAAGATCAGGCAAATGAGTACAGTTCACATAAAACCTTTTTTGGAATATTTCCCCCCACACTTTTGCATTCCTCTCCTTAATACATTTGAAATCTCTTATTTTGGCGTTCTGTTTTATAGGTACTCTGAAGTTAGTATTTCAACAATCCACATTTTCTTAAAATGAGAGACCTTTTCAAATTTTTTTTTTAATGTATGAGCTTACAGTAACATGTTTCCTTAATTTTACAGTATTAATATTTATTAAATTTTTACTACATCCATAATTCATTTGTAATTGAATTTCAAATTGATTCAGTGACAATATTATCTCAGATATGTGCACTGAATAAATTATCCAATTGATTTAATAAGGAAAGACAACACAAAAGCAAAATATAATTTTATTGTTCTTTCTTTACTTTACTATATTCAATAAGTGTAACGGCTGAACTATCAACAATAACTTTCTCCAGAAAGAAAAATAATAGCCAAGAAAAATTATATGGACAAATTTGTAAAGAAATTTCAAACGAATTCATAATTCCAAATGTTTTTTTCTTTCTTTTCCATAATTTTTGTTAAAACTATACTGTGAGTTTGGTTTTTGCAGTATATATTTCAAAATACTTTTTGTCAGAGCAAATTGTATTCCTTTTGAAAACACGTTTTTCAATTTTAGAATATTTTATTCTTTTACTTGAATAATATTCTGTTTCAATATTCTAAAATTAATTTTTTGAAATTTGGTGATAGCTTATTATTGTGCTAATTCTTCAAGCACTTCTGCTCACTATTCAAAAGAGAACAGTTACAATTTCTCCAAGGAATGTGCAAGACGATAACAATTTAAGACGTGAGAAGATGAATCTTTGATATTTTGCTGTAATTAAAGGTAGAAGAACAATAAGAAATGGTAACACCCAATGTCATCGCAATTTAGTACATCATAATTTATACATTGAAAGGAACTTTAGTTCTTAGACATCGTTGAATTTTTGTAGATACATTTCTTTTCTAGAACAGATCTACCGCCATAGGAACTCAAACATAGACCTTTTTCTAAATCTTATTCCTTCATTTGTCAGAATCATTGGCGCTACTGCAGGCAGAAAAGTGTTCTTTTAATGTGTATGTATTGAATATTAGTTATGGTCTCATCATTCATTTTGTTTCCCATATTTGTTTACAAAAGAGGGATTGGCAAATTTTTGCCTGTTTAAAACGAATATATAAGTTTATTTCCCAGATTAACCTGATTTCAAAAATCTTTCCTATTTGGCAATCAAACCATTCTTAATTAATGACACATACCCATTAGATCTCTGACTCACTAAATCTCTCTCTTTGACAAATATATTCATGTTGATTAAGGAGATAAAGTACAGAGGGGTCCAAAAACATGTATAAAGTCTTTGATAGTGAGTTTATTTGGAAAGGGAAGACATTCCTGTGATTCTTTCTTGCTCTTTCAATTGAAAGCTTTGCAGAATGCTCTTACATTTAGGTGTGTTCAAAGTGACTCCCTTTAACAGCTAAACAATGTTGATATCACTTAACTGTTGGCCGAGTGTAAACATTTTTTTTGACTCCTCTGTATATTGAGCATATTCTCCATATCCAAGGGGCTCACACGATCCAGATAGAGGATAGAGGAATTGAAAAATGAGATGAATAAAAAAACAAATTGGAAATAATAGTTGTAAAATTGATTTAAATATTTATTTATGTTAGAATTTTGTGATTATTAAAAAAATATAATGTATAGTATTGTATGTACACTACAATAATAATATACAAACAAATATGTTTATTACTTAACAAAAATCTATAATGTACCCCCCAAATAATCTGCTGGATCTTCCCCGGCCCTCACCCCTATGTAATAAAATATTTTATTTCCATAAATATCATCAATTCCTGAATTTCCCCTTTTTAAGCTCATATTTTTGAGTATATGACACACGACATTTGGAGGAGAAGTTTCAAAAAATCTGACAATCCTGTAAATGCTTTGACATTAAATCATTTGGATATATTCATTTTATTTTATCATTAAAGTTTGCATTTCATTATCCTTCTTAGACTGCACGCACCTATGAAAAAAAATAATATAAGATTTCATTAATGAGTGAAAATGTTTAGCTCCAGAGCTACGGACCACTGGGGCAGAGAGATATTGTAAGACCAAGAAAGAAAAGGAACACCTGGAAGATTAATATCCATTCCAGGCCTACAGCTTAATCAGAAACAGACCTCTGACCTTTTCATTTTATCCTGCAATACATGATGATGATGATGGTGAATAAATTTTTTTTCTGATTTTCATAAGCACAGAATTTTAATTTAAAATCCTTTTTTTTTTAGGGCTTCTTCTATTAAAATTAAGTGCATTTTGTATATTTCAAGCAGAATAAATGTCCAAACATTCAGGCTCTATTCATGGTGCCTGCTATGTTGTCTCTATAAGGCTCTACAAATTATCTTATTTTTCTTCCTACATTACACAATTCTTACTTAGAATTCTCCTTCCAATTTGTGAAAACTAGACTGCTCAGCAAATACAATTCTCAATGCCTGCTCTTGTTTCCTGATACTTCTCATGCCCACTTTTATTTTATAGTACTGCATTCACTATCAAACTATGGTTATAAGTCTGCTTGTTTTCTGACCAGACCAATAAAATTAACAATTACTTTTTACACTTCCATGTATTTCCTCCCATATTCTGAATACTTGCGTCAGGTCACTTGAAATTTTAAGAACCTTTCATATTAGCAAGAATAAGTTACAAGAATATTTTTAAATTATTTTTGAATCTAAAAAATTAGTTTTCAATTAATTTTTGTTTTGATCGTTAAATTAAAAGTTGGCCTTGCTGTTTCAAACCTGCTCTTTTAACAATAAATTAATTTCCCTGTCAGCAATTAAAAAGCAAAATTGTTCAATATAAGAGCATTTGTTTTCACAAAATGGAAGTGACCAATCATAATCTACTAAAATTTAACTCAAGTGGAGTACATAGGCCTAAGCAGTTGACAAAGAAACTAAGAAAGACAAAATATGAAATAAAAAAATAAGGAAGACTCTAAAAACTGTATGCCATTCTGTAGCACCACTAGTCTTTTTTGATCAATTCGAGCCCTAATCAAAAGGAGCCTTGGGCCTTGAAATTCAGCCTCGTTAATGGTCATTAACTGGTCACACCACGAGACATTCTTTAGGGACAAAGTGGGTTTATGAAAGGTTTTTTGTAGTGTCTCATTCTCCGGCCTTGTTCTAACATTGCTCCAATTCATGAATTTTTTTTAATGCAGCCCAGTTCAGGTATCGGTGCACTTTCAAAATTAAGATATTTGAATAAAGATTTGAGAAACCATGATTGAATATATTGTAGTTGGTCGTATTCAATGCGCGCAAAATAAAGTATGTATTAGAAGTATTTTTGGCAAATTATTTCATCAATTTTCAACAAGTGTTTCTACTTCAAAATTTTCCTCAGGAAAATATTAAATAATAGTATACAATGGTGTACAATGCATAGAAAAAAATTATAGTAATAATGGATATTGTAAATTGTAGTGTAGAATGTATAGAAAATAATATAGCAAATATGGATATTGTAAATTGTAGAATACATGTTTATCTATTTATCTACCCTTACTCAGAAATGAAGGCTCTTGAATTTGCCTCAGAAGTGGAGGGCACATTGAAATTTAACAACTTATTTGTGTTTATTAAGGATAATTGAAATGAATGATACCTAAAATAAAACAGGAGAATTCATGTACGTTATGAGCCAGAATTTTATTGAACAGATAATCTTGCATCATAATTTTTCACTCAGGAACCAATGTCCAGAAGAAACAAAATGAAAATCAAACACCCACATTACATAACAATTTTCAACTTCTTTTTTTCATCATTAAAAAACGAACAATGAAGTCAGTTCAAGAAACATAAATTAATTGATGACATAACCAAACATTTTGAATGGTTAACTTAGTAGTTATGCTAGACAAAGTCCTAATTGTTATCCATCCGCCACAACTTACATTGATAGAGTGATATGGATGGGATGGTATGCAGAATAGGGTAATTCATAACACACACACAATTTACACATCTGTTATTGTGATATATGTAGTACAACTTTCTTACTAAATGCAATCAACTTATGACAAATGAAATAAAATTGTCATCAAATAAAGATTGGTGCATGTAAAGCCTATACAACGAACATTCTAAACATTACAAGTCATCTGATGGGTGTGCACAAAAGGATAAGGCTTATCCATGTGGAAGAGCTACTAAAATATTTTATTAACTGTACAGAGGCAGATAAAGAGTTTTGCTCCAGAGAGCAGTACACACCGATTTATTTACGATCATTTCCAAAATCAACAATCTAAAAAAATAGTTCCATGAAGCATTTTGTCTAGGCAAGGACTGTACATACATAAGCATGTCAAACACCTGAAAGGCAGCGGTTTCTTCCTTCCCTAATTTTTCTCCTCCACACACCATAATTCAGCTTTAAAATTACACAATATGATAAGACTGTTCTATGAGAAATCCGAGTGCACTTTGGTAATAGATGTAACCCCAAACACAAACATGAAAGCTTTTAGTACATCAAATAAGAAAATACAGTTTTGCACAGTGGCAACTTTTACTGCTTACTAACCAAATTAACATAGAATATATAAACTCCAATCTAAATCCAATTGTATGATACAATCTTACAGCGAAGAATATAACACGGTATTTACAATAAAAGAAACAGAACAGGTGCTGTAAACTAAAAAGAAATAAAGCAAATGAATTCATAATGATTGAAGGCAATTGTGTCCAATTTACAATATGGTATTGCAAAATCTGTTATCAGCTACAGCTGTGATATATTGTAAGGCAAAAGACTTGACACAGTGACACAACCTGTCTGTTCTGTGTTTGTTTCGTAGATTTTTACCTCCAGCAAACTTAGTCAAGTTGCTTAAAATACTACACGTATTATTTATGTAACTTTTGTTAACCTACTTAAAATATGCAATGGAAATAAAATTCTGAACTGTTCTGTTGAAGCAGCATTTTTAACTGCAATACAATGACTCTGCTATTATCACCGTTAGATGTCAGTCATATTATTAGCTAACAGTACCAATATAAACTTTTTTCTCTGCCTTTTTAATGAACAAAATGTTAGTAATGTCAGACTCGTTTTCTTAATACTGAAGAAGTGAAACAACAATATGAACTGTGTAGAGGCTTCTCTCAAGAATCCAGAAATAAAACTGCACTTGTTCACTTCCAAAATAGCAGTAACAGCAGAAAATGATGGTGAACGGGACTAGTTAACATCATGCAAGAGCCCATGATATGAGAATACTCAGTGCACTTAAAACAGTGTGCCACTCACGTAACACTAGAACCAAGCTGGAAGCAAGTGATGGTTACCCTCCCAATACATTTAGACTTGATTTACAGCTTATAATCTTTCCCCTTCCAACCAACTCGAAACTTTTTTTTTCTTTTTTTCCTTTTACAAAATAATGGAAGCAACTTTTCTTCTTTGTAAATATGATTATGCACTTGATTTTCTCTCTTCACTACGCACTCTGTCATTAGCCACTGTTAATGTTCAGTGATGGGTTTCAGTTCTTTGATTTGCTTGATGAGATATGCCTTCTCATCGTTGAACTGTTCATCTTCAGAACGGTCGGTGTGGAAACGGGTCAAAAATTCTACTAGTTTCTCCTGGTTGCGAAGCAGGATATCCAGAATAGGTTTAGGTTTATTAGGGTTTGCTACAAAGACCTGCAAGCATAAACAAGCACTCTAGTATCTCAATTTCTCACAGTATTAATTGAGTGAAGAAAAATCATTTAAAATCCATTTTCATAGTACAACATGAAATATAGTATGTAAAACTCCTCAGCTCAAGGTTATCTTGAACCACACACTTTATTAATAAATATTTTAATAGAGAAGAAACTTTTACTAATAACAAGAAATTAAAACTGATACACACCAAACACTTCTGCACAAAATCAAATATCACTCACATTATATATATACATTCAACAAACCTTGAAAACATGGAAGGCTTCAAACTGAATGTTACGTGATTTCTCTTTCAACATGTTCATCATGAGCTTAAGATTGTCTGGATTAGAAATATACCTAGTCATCACCTAACAAAAGAAAAATATTAGAATGTATTAAAACAGCGGAAACAAGTTGTGAAGGACTGTCAAGTTCTTAGTCAAGGAATGTTCATTACACCAAGGGCAGACTTATATTCAGTGATAACTTAAATAACATTGTTTGGAAGTTAACTGAAAGAGAATCTTTGTCTCTGAACGCTAGCTTTTGATGGCATCACCACTATCCCCTGCCACTCAATTGAAAACTTACTTTTTGTATAAAAAAATGGTAAGCAATGGTGACAGACTACAACAAAAAATTCGTGAACTAATGTTCCCAGAGATAACAATACATCTACAATAGCTCACAATTGTAGATTTTTTATTATACATCTTACTTACAGTGAAATTGTGCCGGTCCAACAATAACTCTCCCAGAAGTTTTAAACTCTGACGCCTAGTTACATAATTCTCTGAATTCAAGAGCCGTTGATAATGTGAAAACACCTTATCATAATTCATCTCTAAAAATTCAGCACAGAGGATCTTATGACGCGTCAGCAATTCCTAATCAAAAAAAAATTAACGACATTTTCCATTAATCATGAAGAGTTCCAAAGCATTTATTCAGAATTTCATGTCTTGTTGACGCCACTTACCTTAAAAGTTGAAAATGCATCAGATGCTATGTCAAATGTTGATACTTCAACATAACGAAAGAAGTTGTAGAAATCTTCTGAATATAGCATTATTTTAGCCAGTGCTTCGTATCTTGCACATTCCCTTAACATTGTCCCACAATTTAAAGCTATTTCTTGATGTTCATATCTGTTATTCAACACAACACAAAATCAATTCCACAGAATATATTACCACAAATTAAGGTTCACTTTACAACACTATCAAAGCACACACCTATTATCATTATTTATTAATGTTAAGGTTGTTCAATACGTTACCCTGACATTAAGGTAAACAGAATCTCGGGCTTTGTACAAATGTATTCAACAGTGGGAGATCTGGTACCAATCTGACGGCGCAAAATGTTGTTAAAAACCTGAGCCACATCCTTTTTGCCCTGAAATGTAATTTATTCATAGTGTGTTTTCAAGTATTAAAAAAAGTACCTCCAATTCTGTCCACTACTTCATTTTCTGAAGTTTTACTCCACATTTCAAGACATCTTTCCTTCATTAATCTATCTGATATGCCATATATGTTACTTGAGATGCCTGTAACTCTGCTATAAGATACGCATATAAAATATTAAATATTAAACTTAATGTACAGGCATAATAGTATTACTTCAATTCATTTCCTGGGTACCTCAAAGTCAATTCGGTTTAAGTTCTGAATGAGTAGCAGCAGAAGATTACTGTTGTACAATTCTTGTGCCAACTGAGCAACAATTATATCAGTCTGGGGTTCAGCATCCGATGTTCCATACAACATGTTTTTAATCAATACTAGGTTCTTGCTAACATCCTCTTGGGCCTGTGACAAATTTGGAATGGATAAAATTAAATTTACAAAAAATATATTATACAATGCATGAGTTATCAATATGTATGTTTTCCTCATAATTTCACTGAGCTTATCATTTAGCATTGCCTCACCTTTTCAGCTTTTTTGTCACCTCTTTCCAGAGCATTGACAGCTTCTTTTAAAGCTTTCACCACTTCTGCGGGACTCTTCTGCGATTTTCCAAACAGAGGCATTTTGTTTTCAAAGTTGAAACTTGTCCCTTTTTGTTAACACTAGTCTCTCCACATAAGGGAGGAAACGTCTATAGTGCAACAATCTGAAAAATAACAACCAATATAAAACAAGAAAATACCTAAATAAATTATGATAATCTTTCATAAAAAAATATTTCGGCAGTACAAAATTTACAACAAAATTCTTAAAACAAGAATAAATAAACGCACGAGAAATCCGAGATAATACATAAAAGCAACTTCACACACTACACATTTCTTCCTCCGTTCATCTCGGAATGAAAAATTCAAGAAAGGAAATTTAATGTACCCTTATTTCATTTCAACATCAAAGAAATGTCGTTGACATAATTTAAGTTTCAAGAACGATACTTTGAAAAAAGTATCACGTATACGTGACAAAATTTCTCGACTGACAAGACACACTAGAACAGCATTTATCAACACTTTTCACCTAGGAATTTAAATCACGCAAAATGTGAATCTTCGAACGCTGTCTTAAAAAGGAATTATTGACTAACCTTCAAAAAGTCACAGACTATTTGTCTATTTACATCATTATTCTCAACAAACCGCAAGACCTACTAAAATATTAACCTATTTTGAGCTTCCGAAACACATACAATCTCGTGGTAACTTCGCAGTGTGTGCTCAGAAATTTTATTTGTAGTTGACTATAGATGTTCCGTGTACATGTCAGTACGAAAAAATGTAAAATTATTTGATGTTTCGCCTGTGTGACATTATCTCTTACTAACAATTAATTTACAACTTTTCCATTATTTCGTTATAAAATCGCGCCCAATAATACAAAAGATACTGAACGTACGTTTATTGTCCTTGAGTCGTCTTACGTCCTTCCCACATATTGGCGCTTGGTTTAAAAACGCGTGGATGTTAAATATTCTGCATGTATTTTTTTATATTTCATTGTCATACTTCAAAAGGGTGGTACGTTCGGTTTAATTTTATAACATAAGGTTATTGAAAAAGATACATCAAAACACTGTTCAGAACTGTGTGGACCTTGTTCAACATCACAATTTAAAATTTTTGTTGAAAGTTGAATTTTATAATTTAATTTGTGGTGTAATCTGACCTCATTAAAACATTCAGATAAAAGTTACATCAGATTCGTAAATATATTTCCAGCTTTTATTGAAATGGCTTTTACCTTAAGAAAAACATCTTGCTCTGTTAATATTACAAGAGCACTTAAAATAAAAGAATAAAGGCTTTGTGATTCTTAAGATTATTTTAAAATTATAAAGAGATTGTAGGTAGTACCATCATAAGCCAAAATATATATACTATAATGTGGAGAATCTAAAAGGGTTTTTGTTAGAGAAATGTGTACAGTGTACACTAACTTATGAACAAATTTAAATTAGCCTAAAATAATAGATTTTAGATAAATAAAAATATAATAGCTAACAATAACTATTATAATAATTAACATTATTTAATATACCTTCTAATAATAAGAACACCTTTGACGTGAATACAGATCAAATTATATAATATGAAGGTGTAATTAATAGTTACTCTTGCAATGGCACATAGTAAATTAATTATTGAATCCCATACCTATTTTTGAAGTACTTATTATCAACTGCTTGTATGTTAACCAAGAGTTTATTCAGTGCAGTGCAGCAGTTCAGAATAAATCTTTAGTTAGAGAGGAATTGCTACAGTGAGAGAGATTATACAAAAAAATAAAATAAATACATACACAAAAATGCCTATTATAATTTATTCACAGCGAAAGATTGGCCACCAAGTTTTCTTGACAGATGGATTCACTTAAAAGTATATACATAAATTCTTCTTTCCTGTCCTTCCTCTACTCTTACTTCCACATAATGGGCTCAACCCATTTGTTTTTCCATTCAGTGGTGACCATTTGATCCTCTTTATGCTATTGCCATGGTAAGTGTACTTTTGCACTGGCTGGCTTTCATATTTATTTTAATATATTAATTATCTTTTGTTTTTTAAAATGATGAGTCTCCACATATTGTTTTATATCAAGTGCTACTAGTTTATTATATTTGTATCATTTGTTTTCAATGTATTTTAATGTTAGTAATGTTTCATTTAGTTCAATGTTTGCTAAAATGTTTCTTGTAGCCTGAAAAATGAGGAAAGGTAATATTCTTTGAAACATTGCAATAAAATTTTGTTCAAAAAGAATAAAAAGTTTTAATTGTATGATTCTAAGATTTTATTTCTAAATTTTTAAGTGAATCAGTCTGTCAATAAAACTCTGTGGCCAAACTATCGATAAACTCTATATCCTCGAATATCATAGTTGTATAAACTTTTATTACTCTCAGAGTATTGATAATATGGTTTCTTAATAATATTTATACTTTGGGAATGTAGAGAACAGTATTTCATATTTAATATAGTAATATTTACAACACTGACCCAGATTAGGATGAAATATCTTTCTGAAACACTTCTTGTGTAGAACCATTAGTCTATGATGACATTTTTGTACTGTAACAGGAAAAGAGGGCAAAATTGGTCAATGCCTTCAAGCCCAGGCAGCTACGTCTCTTCAGCCCTAGTGATTTCAGCTATCCAGGCTGGCTTTCTTAGAATTGTTCACATTATTACTGTAAAGTATCTTAAAGGGTTGTCCATAAGTTATGTAATGCTGAAGAGGGGGGAGAGGGTCAGAGGTATCATTACACTTTGTTACACAGAAGCAGGGGGGTATTAGTCAAGAGTTGCATAACATTAATATTAATTTTTAAACATTTTCAATAAAAAATGTAATTAAAATTAAATTAATTATTTTTCGTATCATTATCCAATATTTCCTATGCCCGTAGTTAGAGTGAAACCTGTACATATTTCATTAAATTCAACCAGAAATAACTAAAAAACTACTCTATTTTGAAACAATAATACATGAACTTTTTTGAAGAGCCAATTGTGTACAACAGACTTTGTGAAAAGCAAAAGACTCTATCTTCAACTTGGTAGTTTTATTTTTTTTTTTTAAATTAAAACAAAAAAACAACGAGCAATACCCGAAAATCTGTCTAACACTATATTTTTTATTGTCTCTTATTACTTTAGAGGAAGAAAATTGAAAGAAAAATTTTTGAGCTGTTTTTGAGAAAAAAATTCGTACATTTCAATCGCAAATAACTCAAAAACTACTCGTTTTTCAAAACAATTGTACATTTTTTTAAAGAGCTTGTATTGTACAATGGGCGCTATATGTGACAAAAATATTTATCTCCCATTTTGAAGTTTTATTTTTTTCCATTTTTCGAAAAACCGGGGAGTCAAAGAAAATGAGACCTACACCATTCTTTTAAACGTCCTTTGCACTGTTGAACCAAAACAATTGGAGCATTGTTTTGAAAATTTTGAAAATGTCCTAGGGGCTTCATGTAAAGTACCCCCAAAATTAAAATTTCGGTTTCAAATTCCAGGGTCTGCAACATGCAACCAGGACCCCCAAAATGTGTATTTGCCTCCACTGCTCCACATTAAATTAGGTCTTGTCAAAAACTTTGTGAAAAACAAGCTCAAAACATCACATGGATTCATGTACAGTCAACTCCGGTTCTGAACTTTGTTAGTGAACTTCTGGGGACTAACATTTTTGGTTCACAATACGAGGTTCACTATATCCCAGGATATCAAAATTAAACAGAATTTCTCCATAACGATTGATTTGATTAATATAGAGATAGAGCAAAATACATTAACAGCACGAACTGAAAATTTTAACATCTTTAATTGCCTTAACAAATATTTTTTTCTTTCAATTGTTTGCTTCGTACTTTTTCATTAAATCCTTCTCCACAGTTCGTGCTCTCCTCATAATTGATTCTATATTGTCCTCTGGTTCTAACAATAAGTATCGTAATGCAATCTTGACACCCTTCAATGTCTCTTGCACTGTTGGAATAACGTCCTGTCTCTGAAGGCTCCTTTACTCGCCTAATAATATATGAATCGGTCGCGGGATGGCTCAAGTGGCTAATGGAACTGATCGCTTTTCCGCGCGGCACGGCAGGTATCGCCAGGCTGTGGCAGTCGCGAGCTTCCTGTCGCCTACGTAGAACTGTACGCGCTTTGCCCCGCGGAATATCAAGGAACACCAAGATTGATACGGAAGTAAGCAATCGCGCGTCGCCGCCCCCGGTTGTAGTAGGCCACGCACGACATGGCCTTCGTGTCCGCAGTGAAAGGTCATCAGCATGGTGCCCATTCCTGGTACCCTACCTTCGCAAGGAACTACTTCTATTGTGGTCTTTCGCCGACATTTTTCAAGCTGCTCAGTGTTGGAATTTGTGGCACCGAGGCGATATATTCTTTTCCAGGAGGGAATTATTTGCCAGGAGGTTGTATTTCCTACGATCACTATAGCCGAGGTTCAGGTTCACTATAACCGAGTCTTCTTATGCTTATTTGTAATGTAAGTGAAACGGGACTAGTGACTGTTCACAATAAGCGAAGGTCCACTACATCCGAGTTCGCTACAACCGGAGTCGACTGTATACGCGAGAGAAGATCCCAAGGACCTGTGAAGCAAAAGTAAAGGAAGGACTATTTGTAAGACCGCAAGTTAGAAAATTGATGACTGATGAACATTTCGCTGATTTGTTGAGTGATGTTGAAAAAAGGCATGGCCCTATCTCCCAAGTGTCTGTAAAAACGTATTATACAACAATAAGCAGAGAACTATCGCGAAATTGTATATGAACTATTGACATTATATCGCCGTTTGGGATGAATACGTGACTTAAATTACAATTTTTGAATGTTAATTTGGACTTCTTTCTACATAACTTCAATGAACATTGCGAACGGTTTTATTTCTCAAATGGAAAAGCGTTGTCGAGGCAATTGGAGAGACGTAGTGTTGTCTGACTACCTTACGAAGACACGTTCCTGGGGCAAAGTATCACAAGAAATCGGGGAGGAAATATTTTTGGGTATGTTTCTTCACTTTTTTTATTTATGTTGCATTTATTACTGTATACAGTGTGATCTGTTGTTATTAAAGCGTGCCATTTTGCCTGGTACATATAATACACAAGGAAACATGTATTTACAACAACGATCGTAACATGAAAACTGAGGCAGATACAGAAATTCTGAATTGAGAGGCAAATCATCTACCGGAAACAGTGTGTTTTGTTCTTGTACAGAACAAAATCTTTCGTAGGCCAGTGATACGAAGTATTTTTGCGAAATATTTAAATACTAAATTTAAAGTATTTTGTCCAACCTCGCTAATAGTGTGGTGCAATGAAGTATGTGTGTGTGTGTGTGTGTAAAGGGTGAGGAGAGGCAAGGTCGATGAAGGTAAGTTCCTTTCCACCAACATTCGCCAGCACTCCGTGGCCCGTTTGTGCAGATACTGCTCTGGCATTTGTCTGGTATTAACCGGGGAAACCACCGATGCCTATCGATCATTCAGCTAGCCGTTAGAATTCTCCTCCAGACAGTGCTTCCAACTTAATCCCAGTGGAAAATCCTCCGCGTCGGAACTCCAGGTTGACAGGATATCTTAGGATATCAAATAATCTTATACGCCCATACGCATTTTTAGATTAGTTATATACGAATACCTGCAACGATCATAGGGAACTCTTTTCGGGTTTTATGTTTAAGATAATTTTTTAAATTAACATTGGAAAAAAACCTAAAAAACGATGGTGCGGAGACAACGGGTGTTCCCATTACGTTATCAGCAGGGGCCGAATTTTAATGACCTAAAAGTAGCGAAATCTGAAAGGATTTATTACCCACACTTACCTAAATATAACCGTAAATACTTCATATAAGTTTATTTAAAACACTTCTCGTTTGATACTTTTTAGTACACAAATACAAAATTTACTTCAGAATAAATTGAGACTATAGTACATAATTTATTCAGTCTTTGAAACTAACCAGCACTTATTTAAAGAAACGCAAAAAATCCAAACCAAAACCTTGTTTATAATACTGTGCACTATTGTTAATAATGAAATAATTTAATATTGTTAATAAATTATTCCAATGCTCTATCAGTCTTCAGTTTCTGGAGAGTTGCACTAGATCACAAGGTGCTTTTCAGGTTACCCATCTTGAAATACGTACGGTTGTCGCTGAGGATAGTTTTGTATCTGAAAACTGTATCACAGGAAAATATTTGAAGTTGACTTAGTCACTGCTTATCGTATTTAGTTCATTTTCTTGAAATGTTGTGCCAACAGAAATGATGAATGTCCAGGATTCCGTAGGAGAACACTTTGCAACTTGATGTCCACTTCGACATTCACATCGACATATATCGACTCACTTCGACAAATATTTGAAGTTGCCTTAGTCACCGCTTATCAGCTTTAGTACATTTTCTTCAAATGTTGTGTCAACAGAACTTATGAATGTCCAGGATTCCGTAGGAGAACACTTTGCATCTTGATGTTCACTTCGACACTCACACACCGTCTTAGGTGGCTCAGAGTCATTGATGTGACAGCACTGGCTACGACTAGGAGGCCCTAGGATTTGAGTCCCAACGATGGCAGGATTTTCGACTCTGCCTAGATAGCTAAATCGGAGTCAGTCGCTGCCTGGAGGAGAATTCTAGCGGCCGGCTGCTCTGATTGGTAGATTTCCGTGATCCATCCTATCAACACCTGGCGAATGTTGGTGGTGGACTGCCACAAACGGGCGACGGTTGCGTGTGCGCTCTTTCCTTCTCCTAACTTGTCGTATTCTCACTCCTTTCGTATACACAAAGACACACACTAAAATGTACTAGACTACCACACACGTAGGAAGACCAGTCGGGAACTTAGAGCTTGTCCCAGCTGGCGCGGTGTCCCGCTGGTGGGAGATACCTCGTTGGGGAAACCCCTGCAAGCAGACTTGAAGTTCCGGTCCGGACCTCACCATCCACCGGAGAAAGAACACACCATCTCCCGAGATAAAACGTTCAATTCACTTGCGGGTCTAATGACAATAGCAGCTAACGCGCGAACAATTAAATAATGAAGCGATACGCTACACTTCTACATATGTCAGGCGCTTAGAGCTTGTCCCAGCACGGGCGGTGCACCGCTGGTGGAAGATACCTGGTTGGTATCCGACATGTAGTTCGGGGCCGGATCTCGCCATCTAGGGGCAGTGTTGCCACGATAGGAGTTTTCCCCCTAAATTATTTTTTTGGTTTTATTTTTAGTGAATATGTAGGGGGCAAATTTATTTGTTTTATGTTGTTTTATTTGGAAGTTTTTCAAATGTTAATTAAAAAAAGATCTTAATCACAAAACCCGAAAAGAGTTCCCTATGATCATTGCAGGTATATTTATTCACATATAACCAATCTAAAATTACTTATAGGCGTATAAGATTATTTGAATGAATTCCCTCTTTTAAAATAAGGCGGTTATTTGTCATAACCAAAGATTGATAGAAGAAGGCAACACATTTGATGAAAAGGAATATATTACAGCAATAAACAAATAATGAAAACAACGATTTCGGTTGAAGATATGTTTTACAAAGAGTTAACATTATCTCTTTTTCAGTCATTGCAATGAATGAGACCAAGATATCTCGTAAGTTTCATAATTCACACACCGTGTGAAACTCCTAAAAACAAAATTTATGCTATGATGTATATATGCACATTATTATATAGTTATTATACATATTTTTACGCATTACATACATGGATGTTTACTGTAAAATATAAATATAAACAATTAATAATATGTTTCGTGAGAGCGTAGGCTTCCGCGGCCGGAGTCAGTATTTACTTGGCTGACCGGATGACGCCGCGTCCATGGCGAAGGTGCCGACGTATCGGTCGCCATTCTGTGACCTTCCTCAGGGCGAACCGTCGGCACCTTCGCCATGGACGCGGTGTCACCCAGACAGCCAAGTAAATAATATGTTTTGTATTTCTTTAATTCCTATACCTCCTCATATATTTTAAACATGAAGTAATATTTTTTTTAATTTCGTTTTTTTTTTTTGGCCTTTTGGTCGTTTTCGCAGCGCTTTCTAGAGGGAAATGATTAAGACCACCTGGCAACACTGTTTAGCGGGGGAAGTTCACCGCCATCTCGCGAGGAAAACACATGCACTACACTTGCGGTACTAATGACCTTAGCGGTTGACGCGCCCGGAATCACTAGTATCTGAATCAATCTATCAATCAATCAATGAATCGACATCCACGAGCTCCACCTAACCCACTTTGCGCATGGTGTACAACATGTCGTGCATATCCTTGCAGTCGTGGCGGTCTCTGTGTTAAGGTTTCCGGTTTTTATTGTTCAAGCGGTATTTACATCAAGTGCATTTTCCGCGTTGGTGAGCATTGAAAAGTTGGAGATCTCAAAAAATAAAACAAAAACTCCTTCCATCCCTCGTGTAGTGAGTGATAGGAGGGGAGGGGAAAAGGAAGTGACGAGAACAGGTGTGGTTCACTAAGGGTTTTTTTATGAGATACTTTTTGGGGTGCAATGTAGGGGGCTGTTTATTACTGCAAGGTGGGCTAATTTTCTTATTTGTTGTTAATTTTTTCGTTTAACAGCTGGTTTTGTTATTTTGTCTTAGTCTGGAGAGTATTTCAAGTCAGTTTTTGTCATTTTGCTTCAGTCTGGTCAGTATTACGAATAACTTTTAAGTAAGTGTGCAGTAAGTATCTTGAAGTGGTTGTATGTTAGTGGGTGGGTGCTGTTATTAAGTTCGAGGTGGCGAGAGCTGGAGAATGTCGAGTTGGTGGTTGCGTTTTTTTTTATGAATGGGTGGCTTGTTGAGGATATAGGTGTGAGAAGCAAGGAAAGGGGTAAATTTTGGGTTGTTAAGTGCTTTCGCCACACGAGTCTTTGCGTTGTTGTATATTTGAGTTTGAATTGGTGTCAGTCTGATTATCGTGTTGATCGTGGCGTATCTGATAAGGGCCGGAGGTCGAAAGGCGCGTCGGATGAAGCGGCTGTCAACTTTTTAAAGTCTGTCGTAGTCCGTAGGCGTAGTAGTAACCCAGGTATCGCATCAATAGAGTAAAGTCGGTTTAACGTACGTATTGTAAATGTATTTCTTTGCCTTTCTGTCTAGTTTTGGACGGGTCTTGTGTTGTGGTACTTAGCCTTTGGCGGGAGGTTGAAATCTCCCGCCCGGCTGCCCAGATTCACTGTGCATTTACTTTATCAGCAAAGGCAGGCCGCAGAGAGGAGACGGGTTGGGGACTCCATGGCCACGGGTGTAACAACCAAGGTGGTTCCCAGTTGGGCTCTGGGCTTATCGTTCTTTAACGGACTAACAGACGCACTTTTCCTTTTTAAAAAATTCCTCCAAAATTGAGGTGCGCGAAATTAATATAAAATTTCTAGTGTCTGGTTTAAAATCCCCGCCAGTCTTAAAAATGACCTTGTATTCGATGCCGCTGAAAATCTATCTCTACTTGGCAACATTGGATTCATCTGGCAGCAGCAGAGCACCGACACGACGGACATGAGTTAGGGTATTTACAATCTTTCTAACACACCGTCCCACCCGCCTTGCCATCACAAACCCAGAACATTATCTAGCTTATGATGAGTCATTGTAGTCAGGGCCGGATTTACCTACAAGCAAAACAAGCAGTTGCTTGGGGGCCCCCATTCACCAGGGGCCCCGCGTTTCGGAAAAATACGCATACCATATTTTTTGTCTGTGAAATAATTGTTAATCAAGTAGTCTACTGTGTAACAAAATGTAAAATTTCAAAACATTTTTTAAAAATATTTATTACATGTTAAATTAGTCTAATATTAACTATACTTTATTTCCTTTACTTATAACTGAATATGTAAATTTTTTGTAATTATGTATGTATTTAATGTAAAAAAATGTAACACAAGTAAAAATTTCTATAAAAAATTATCAGTTTTCATTTGTATCTGTACAGAAAGTACTTGTACTATAATACATTTTTTATTTAATAAAAATGGAGCTATTTTTTCAGGGGGGGAGGGGCCAACACAATTTTGTGCTTGGGGCCCCGCACTACTTAAATCCGGCCCTGATTGTAGTCTAGGGTGCCAGTGAACTTGAAATGAAAGTGATTTGTGTTATCGGTAACAGTACACTATTTTTGTTAGTAGCTAATTTCGATGACAATTTTCAGGGATTTTTAAAGTCAGTTTTATAAACTATGATTTAAAAATAATATTTTTGCACTGTAATAACAAAAATGTAATTTTTAAAAAAGTCTTTAAAAATTAATTGTCTGTAGCGTCGTAGTCCGTAAAATACGGTAGTTGTGGCAGAGACAGGCACTCATGGGTTTTGTTGGCGTAAACAACTCCGACCTGGCCGGCCTGGAAAGTTGGTGGTCCGAAGCTGGGCGAGACGGCCTGATCCAGGCTTTGGGTAGATGTGCAATGTCAATCTTCCCGTTTCTGCAAATTCTCATTCCAAATGGTTTGGATTCCTCAGGGGAGTACCACGGTCTCGTAGGTGGTCACGGCCGCTGGTGGAGAGTTGTAGACGACCACCCGGACCCTGAGTTTGACGGCGGCACTCACGTCGATAGCTTCAAGGTAGAGGCAGAGAGTAGGCGTATGCTAAGCCCCGAGTTGCCGGGCTTGCACGGTAACCCACCAGTTGGGCTAACGACGCGTCGATCGTTAGGCTGGATTGGGCGAAAGACGATCGTGAGAATGTTCCGGATCCCACATAAAAAATGGTCCAGACTGGGACAACGACCCCCTTCCCCCACCAGGTTGTCTAGCTTCTGGCGATACTCACGTCAATAGCCTCAAGGTGGAGACGGGAAGGGGACGCCGACTCGCCCCGACCTTATGCCGGCCTTACATTAGCAAATACGTTTCCGCAATATCTTTCAGCAATTTGTTTCTGCTTCTTCCGATCATCTTTACACTAGTAAGAGCATGGAAGGGCAATATATTGTCAGAATGATCTGAGCAAGATCTTTCCGGCAAGATATTGCCGATCGCTTTACATTAGGACCATTTGTTGCCGTGTTTGGCGACGGCGCGAGGAAAATGGCGCATGAATTTAAGTGAGGTTATACCTCACTTCCCGACATAACTAGTGGAAGGCAGAAGATGGCGATTTGCGATGATGGCCAGATGGCGAGATACGCATTTATTGTGCTAAATGAGGAGATGAAGTAACGCCGACGATTTGTGAAGACATATGACTGAATTTTAAGAAAGGAAAAGGGGGCTTGTGCGAATTAGGTAGAAATGTCTCAATATTTTTCATAAAACAAAATTATTTCGTGAATTTCGATTTTCGTGGGAGAAAAGTAATTTTCATTTAATAAAAGCTGCATTTATTAATTCGGTAAAAAGTTTTTAAATATCCGTTACCTATTACTGATGTATTATAGATTAGTCTTAAAATTGATTTAGTTTAGATTAATATCTTAATAATTCAGGGGGCATCTATCGCTAAACCAATATTTAAACCTTTGATAATCAACCATAGACAGATTATTTATTATAATTTCTTTTATTGCCTTAAACCTTTTTCACACACCCATTTTACGAAAAAAATGCACATTAAAATGGAAATATTACAGCTATGTACTACAGTACGTACTTCCTACGCATGTGACAGTGGTTATCATTGGCTTCTTCCAGCAATATCTTGCTTAGACTTCAATCCAATTCTAGTCCCAGCAACAGCCAGCAATATCTTTCCGAGGATGGAAACACACGAGTTTACATTACGACCGGAATATCGAGCAGGACATTGCCAACATCAGAAATATTTATTGCCGCAATGTTTACATTGGCAACTTTTCTTGCGAAATAATATTGCTCGCTATTTTCTTGCAAGTGTAAAGCCAGCTTTAGTTTGGTTTTGGCCCCCTGTTGCGCTCTCGGCTTCGTCGTGGCAGTGGCCCGATACTCTGGGCAAGACGGGTGACTGGTCGTGGTGCACGTGAGTAGCGCATTGTTTGGATTCCGATACTAACCTCGATAGCTTGTAGCTCTGAGCTGGCAGGGCGGCCCCAACCCAGGCATTGAATACGGTCGTTTCCCTGAGGGCAAACTGCGTTTCAGCGGGATTCGGATACCAGCCTGTTGGCGTACTTGTGCGTCGGTGGTGGTGGTGGCGGTGGGGAGTAAATATAAAAGCGAAAAATTGAGGGGCTTTCCCAGGGTTCACGCCGCCTCGTAGAGCAACGAATTGTGTGGGGTGGTAGCCCGCGTCAACTGCAAGGGGTGAGAGACTGAACGCTCACTTCACTAGTGTTGTTACAGCAGCACATTCTTTCTCGCATTATATCTAAATTTGCAATTTTCGAAAATTCAGAGAGGTCAACGAAAATAAAACCCGTGCCATTCTTTTAAGCGTCTCTTCTAAGAAAAAAAATAAGAAAACATTTTAAATAGTTTTTGAAAAAAGTGTTATTTTTATCAAATTACTTCAAGAAAATGTTTTTTTTAGTCTTCAATTTTGTAGTTTTGAAATGTCAACTATTTTGCAATTTTCAAAAATGCGGAGAGCGCCAAAAATGGGACTAGCCCTCTAGATTGTTCAGATCGTTCGGGGAATATCAATGTTGAAGAAAATAGGCTAAACGGTTTTCTAGCGTTGACCACAGACGGGCAGACAGATATTTTGTCGATAATAGATCTTTTGGTATCAAGGACCTACAAAACATGGATTCTAGCTACACTACTTTTTAGAGGAAGTCATTTACTATATACAGGAACATAATCTAACTACTTTTTCATTACCAGGGCCCGACAATACGAGTTTTTTCGGTCGAATATTCGCCATTTTCCGGCGCACGATTGCAATACTTTCTCTTTTTACACACATAATGACGAGAGAGTAAAAATAAAATTATTTATTAATTTTACTATTATTAATTAAAACATAATAAAATTTAATTTGTATTTAAAAATTAAAGATGGGACTGACGTGCCCCGTCGATGTTCGCATTCTGGCAGTAGTTCTGTAATTGGTCGAAAGGTATGGCAGACCCTGAATGCAGTGTTTGAAATCAAAGACAGATTGTACACCCAAACTCTGACTTATCACGTAGCATGTGGTATTCATTAGAAATAATCAATAATGAGACAAATAATCTGAGTCAGAACAATTATAGTAGAGTAGATTAGATTAAATCTAATCTAATCTCATTAACCATTCCTTGAAATAACTGAAAGAAATGAGATAGTTGCGTCTGTTCCATTCTCAGTAAACTATTACACAGATTTCAACATGTTAGACTGAGACACTTCAGATAATTTTGAGGAAACTTTAATGAGCATTGTTATTAATAGGGAGTGGATTTCTACGATTTTTGCAATTTTTGTCTGTTTCATCACGGCATAGCGAAGTGAAATTTCTTGCCATTTGGTTAGAACTGAATGCTACGTAGATTAATATGTTGGTGCATATTTGGCCGATTTTTCCTGTTGATGCTTATTCGTGTAATTATAGGCGCATATTTTGTTATAAAATAGTTATCTCTAAAACGTTTCAACCTTTCGTACGATTTGTAAGCATTCGATTCGAAGAGCATGTCAGAGTTTGCGTTCTTTTTTCATAGAGAATAAATAACTTGTGCAAATATAGGAAATTACTTGATATCATGTTGTTTTTTTTTTTTTTTTTTTTTTTTTTTTTTTTTTTTTTTTTTTTTTAACAGGCAGAAGAAATGCAACAAAATATCCAATGTACTTCACTAAGGTCAATATTTACTTCAATTATTTCTTCCGCGAAGTAAGGTAGATTATATTCTGTTTGCGCAAAAAATATATATTTCCATTCCAAGCACTGCCGCCTATGGTCAACGCTTGCGCCTAAACCGTTCAGCTAATTTTCTGCAAAATTGATATTCCCCTATCAGTCTGCACGATGTCAAGGCGTTGGGAGTTTCAAAAGGATGTTTTGATTTTTGAGGGCACTTTCCATGAAGATTCAAAACATTTTCAAAATTTTCTCAAAAATGGCTCCATACTTTTTTGATTAAACTTTGCCCTCAGATAGCATAAATGACATTTACTAGGCTGTCCGGGTGACGCCGCGTCCATGGCGAAGGTGCCGACGTTTCGGTCGCCATTCTGCGACCTTCCTCAGGGCGTAATGCGAACGCAGGGCGTAAACGTCGGCACCTTCGCCATGGACGCGGCGTCACCCGGACAGCCTAGTAAATACTGACTCCGGCCGCGGAAGCCTACGCTCTCAGCATAAATGACCCTTTACAGACAAAGGACGATGCTGGTCTCATGTTCGTTGAAATTCCTGATTTTTCGAAAATTGCAAAAGTACAATTTTTTGGGGGTGTCTTCCTACAACTACAATATTGATTTATTTCTTAATGAAATATATTCTTTATAGACATCGTGAAATACGATTCTGTACAATTTTTCGAAAATTTGAGTATTTTTCATAGAATTTTGCGCAAAATATAGGCAATTTTTATTTTCTAAGCATTTTTTTCTCAAAAGCCGCTCCAATTTTTTCTTTAAATTTTCTTCTCGTACGTATCAAGGGTCGGTAAAACTTATAGTGCTAGTCCCATTTTCGGCGAACACTCCGTTTTTTCGAAAACTGCAAAAGGTTAACATTTCAAAACTGCAGAATTGAAAATAGACTTTTGTCTCAAAGTGTGATGAAAAATTCAGGTAATTAAATGGTCATGTCCAATTTTTTGAAGAAATAAACCGAGTAGTTTTAACATAATTTGCGCCTGAAATTTATGCTAAAAATTTTATTTTCAAAATCCTCTAGAAATTTTCTCTTTAATTTTTTTCCACGGTTAGAAGAATAAACGTTTAAGAGAATGGTGCCGGTCTCATTTACGTTGAACTCTTTGAATTTTCGAAAATTGCAAATTTAAAAATAACGCGAGACAATAGGTGTTGTTCTAGCACCAGTAATGTATTAAGAAGTTAATGGTTTACATGTTTTGCGTGAAAAAAATCGGAGTCCCAAGTAAGCCTGAACCTGAGGGCGGTTCCACACATTCGGCATTCGCCGAGCCGCGAGTTATTTACTGCTCGTCCAATCCTGCACAGTGTCTGTATTCGGCGAGTGTTCGCTCCCTAAAGATCGACACGCGGTGGGTAGGGCGAATACCGAATGTTCGGCGCTCGGCGACTCGCAAGCAACCCGTCCACACTACTCGGGATTCGCCGGTAGCCGCCTCGAGGCGAATTGCCGCAACTGCCACCCCTCTCTTGGACGCCGCTGTGGCCACGCTCCAGCACGAGAGGTCCCTGCTGCAAAGCGCTTACATAATGTCGCCCATCCAAGGACCTCCTTCCAAGCGACATCACGTGGCGGCATTTAAGGTCGTCCCAATACATAACAGCTGACAACGCAAATGTTTTGAAACATGACCCGCGATGGAGACGGGTTACATAAATCTCTCGTGACAATAAAATATAAAGATACCTTGTGCGGGAAACTGTCGCCTCCTCGTCGTCAATAACAAAAATGTGATCTTCGAACTTGTTTGTATGTTGTATATTTTTTGAGCTCTATATCTCCCAATGGATGTTTTCCTGCTAGACCCGATTTATTGATGCAGATGACTATTGAAATATTTAGACATCATTTGCGTTCTATTTTTCTCCTGCTTGAATAAGCTGATTATTCGTGATTTTTTTCAACTGATTTTTATTCACATAAGGTTTGAATGAGATGTTTTCAAAAAACAACAAAATATGAGAAACATTTATTTCACTTTTTACATTTGAGTAAACTCAATCGCGCTCCTGATTTTTTTATTTGTAATTTATTGTGTATTTTGGTGTGCAATGGTAGATTGTACACCTCTGAAAGCTGTTTCACTCTTACAATGTAACATTGCGATGCAGTGGATTGAGACGAGCCCCTCTAGGGACTAACCATTTTTTGTACCCCTCTGAAGGCTGTTTCACTGTTAGAATGTAACATTGCGATGCAGTGGATTGAGACGAGCCCCTCTAGGGACTAACCATTTTTTGTACCCCTCTGAAGGCTGTTTCACTGTTAGAATGTAACATTGCGATGCAGTGGATTGAGACGAGACCCTCTAGGTACTAACCATTTTTTGTACCCCTCTGAAGGTTGTTTCACTGTTACAATGTAACATTGCGATGCAGTGGATTGAGACGAGCCCCTCTAGGGACTAACAATTTTTTGTACCCCTCTGAAGGCTGTTTCACTGTTACAATGTCACATTGTGGTGCAGTGGATTGAGACGAGCCCCTCTAGGGACTAACCATTTTTTGTACCCCTCTGAAGGCTGTTTCACTGTTACAATGCCTATGATACATACAAGGAAAAAAATTAAAGAAGTTTAGCCGTTTTTGAGAAAAAAATATTAAAAATTGCCTAAATTTCACGCAAAGTTACATGAAAACTACTGTTTTCGAAAAATTGTAGATGACCTTGTTTCAAGATCTGTCATTAATGGATAGATTTCACATTGAGGAAAACATCTTCAATATTTTTGATATAGAAAGACGTCGAAACAATTTTGAAGTGGCGGAATTTTCGAAAATTCAGGTATTTCAACGAAAATTAATCTTGCATGCGCAATTCTTTCAAGTGTCTTTTACACTCTCAGAGGATAAGTTTTATCTGAACATTTGGAACCATTTTTGAGAAAATTTTGAAAATGTAAATAAGGCTTCGAGTAACGTACTCCCAGAAATTAAAATACCCGTTTCAACTCGAAGGCATACGAGTTCCCTGAAGACGATTGAGGAATATTAATCTTGGAAAAAATCAGCTGAACTGTTGAGGAGGAACTGATGACTACAGGCAGGCAGACAGTCTTCTGCCGTCAATCGATTTTCCGGTATCAAGGACCTAAAAAATATCAATTCTGACTACACAATGAGTAAGAAGAATTAATTTAATACAAATGGGGGCAAGATTTATCCACTTTTTCTTTACCAGGGCCCGGCAATAAGAGTTTTTCGGTTCAAAACTCGTTTTCCGGGGAGCGATTACAATTCTTTCTCTTTATTATACTTTGATAGTTCTCAGGTACATTCCAAATCATTTGTGGGATAGGCGATCCCAAAGGGGGGAGGGGATCCCCCCTCTATAAGCTAAAGATACATATTCGAAATATAGCTAGGGAGCGGATTTGGATGAGCTAAAATATTACCAAAAATGATAATTAGAATGCTCTTAAATGCTTTAAAATGCCTCAAAAACAAAGGGAAATGAAAACAAATTTGATCAAAACCACTTCAGTAGAGCAACTCAAGTTGTTGGGTATGTTACTGATGTAATCGAGGCTTCTTCGATTTGTTCAAGTGAACTCAGCTTGTAAACTTTTGGTTTGGACTGTTCTTTAAAAGACAATTTCTGCGTTTATTTATCGAGAAATCGGCTGAACTGACAATGGCGCCGACAGACGCCACAGGAACCTTAGATTACACAGTACACACAACGGCTGACATTACAATATATGAGTGAAGAAACCGAATAGGCTACTCAGGGATTCTGTGGTGAACATTTGTGGCACCTCGTAAATTTGAAACAAATACCATTAAAATGATATTAAATCGATGAAATCAGCGAAAAATTAATTAAAAATTACGTAAAATGGTGAAAAATGACTTAAGTTAAAAGTTAAAATAGACGAAAAATGCAAAACAATGACTGATATGGATGATTTCGTTTTGTCTTAACATAAAATGAATTTCTATACTAAACAGCATTGTTCTAATGCGAAAAGGAAAAAAAAAAAAATTCAATAAAATCCGCCCCTAGATATTACTTAATTTTGTATACTAACGGAAGTCCTTCAATACAACAATTTTACACTTAACTTTAACACTAACATTAGTCAACAAATGAAAATAAATATATATCCAACATAAATGAAAAAATATTTATAAGAAAACATCAAGTAGTTGGGCACTACATCCCTCCCTTTCGGAGAAAAGTCCTTGATGCGCTTCTCGAATAACTTAAATTTGCTTTGTGCTCACGTTTTTAGCTACAGGATAACAACATTTGAGAACCATCACTTCGCAACAATCGACTCTTTTGTAACGCTACGGCACGAGCGGAGACGCGTGTGTGTATGAGTGCGCGCGTGCGTACGCGGATTTGTGCGTGCATTTGTAGGTGCGTGCTCGCGGACCTCTAGCGTGCATACCCGGATGCGTGCTCAAGTTCACGATGGCTCTTCACACTCTGGCAAGTGCTCGAGTATTGCGCCTGACTGAGACGACTTCGCACATTTTCGTCTGGGGCATTCGAGCTCCATCTTGTTATCGGAATCGTTCACCCCCCTCCCTTCAGTTTGAAAGAATTTGTGCATGATCGACGTAAACTAATTACGAATCCTTTATAATAATAAAATGACTTATTTCATTTATAGTAACGTCAGTTATAACGACGGTTCGCCTATTTCTGAAGAAAAGAGTTTCTTGACCTCGATTTATTTCTACGTTTGGTGGGGGGAAATGTCACAATTGCGATGGAAATTATTGATGAATTTACGAAACGCGAAGCGGAGTGTATTTTTGTTTCATATACATTTACTGTCTCGTCTTTACTTGTAAGAAGATAAAGCATTGTAATCGTGCGTAGGAAAACAGCGAATTTGCGACAAAAAAAAAAAAAAAAAATCCCCAAATCCTGGGAACGAAATGTCTGTGTGTCCTTCCGTCCGTCTGATTATGAGATCAAAGTCAGCACCAAAACCGTCTGGCCGATTTTCTCCAATCAATTTAAATGTACTCAAGGCCTTCTGAATTTGAAATTTTAAAAAAAATAGTGTGTATTTAACATCAAGCAACAACATTTGAAATATTTTGCGTAATGAAATCAATTCTTTTAAAACAGGTCTTAAAATACTGTCACGTACAATTTCTCGAAAATAAGATGTTTTCGTGTAGTTTTGTATGATATACAGATAATTATAAAAAAATAAACATTTTTTCTTAAAAACGGATCCATTTTTTCCTTTAAATTTTCTTATCTATCAAAAGACGGAAAAAAATTGGCGCTTGTCTCATTTTCGGCAAACTCTCCGAATTTTCAAAAATTGCAAAAAGGTGACATTTCAAAACTATGAAATTTAAGATGTTTTATTCTAAAGGATCAGCTCTTTAAAAAGGTCTTCAACAATGTTTTGAAAAAAACAATAGCTTTCGTATCTCAAACAGAAAAAGCGACGTACTTGAAATTAAAGCAATTGGTGAAGAAGACATTTTCTGATTAAAAAAAACGACAGGGAACGCTTAAAACAATGGGGGCAAGTTTAATTTTCAATTAACTCTCTGAATTTTCGAAAATTACAAATTTAGAAATAATGCTAGAAAGTGTTTGCTGTTTAGCACCACTAGTTTATTTCAAGCAAACAATTTTGACTAGTTATGCTCCAACAGCACATACTTTCTTGCACTTAGAAACGGTTACTTAATATTATATTACCGTAATTTCTGTTCATATGAACAGATCTAAGTTATCACTTATAAAATTCATTACAAATCGTAGAATGTTAGATAAGAAAACGAAATCTTTTATAACTAATACATCAACAAATTCGACAACTAAAACTGCGTTTGCAAACAGCTGTAACATCTCCCATCAATGAGAGAGAATTCTCAGAATTTCAAAACGCCATGCCTCCAATTTCAAAACGCCTACTACATCCTTAATTAGCTTTAAAACATGTTCAAACCTTCCTGAATTCAAATGTTTATATAATTCAAATATTTTAGGGCTTTTTTCTCAAGGACCCTCCCTTAATAATTAGTGTCAAATATTGTACAAATGATGAAATGTAGTTCAAAAATTATATATATTATGTAACCTAAAAACCCTTGAAAGGCATAATTTTGTCGTACAAGGGTAACAAAATTATTTTTAAATAAATAATTTTTTTAAAAAAACCGACGTGTTTCCGCGCTGCGTGGCCATTGTTAGTGTCTACTCTCTAATCTCATGTAATTCGAGCTAATGGAGCGCAGGTATCTCGAATTTTGAAGGAGGTAAAATTATACTAAACTATTCATGTTTTTTAAAAAACGTAGTGCACGATCATTTTTTTAAACTGATTTTTTAGAACATAATTTTAACAAAAAATCTCTATTAGGGTTCCTGTACATTTGCAATATTATTTTTTTTGTTTGAAATTTTGAAAATAGAGTTTGCCTCCAACAGGACCAGCGCCACTTTCTTTACACGGAGTCCCCGTGACGTTTTCCAAATTTTCTCAAAAAAAGGCTTCAAAGTTTTACTTCCACATATACTATACTACGTTTTATTTATACGCTTGAACATCACCATAGTAACGTCACCAGCGACATGCAAACTCCCGAATGGATGGTGCCGTCAACAGCTGATTTACTTCAAACGCACGTATAATCCAAGTATACTTACTTAATGCTGCGAAAAACAAAAGCCGATTTTTCAACAGAATTCTCATACTGTGTGGCCCCAATACCGAAGTAGTGTATAAAGCATGTTCCAATATGTAGTTAGTGATTTCCTGTAACACGTTTTGTAGTCAGAATCACAGTTTTATGGGTCCTTGATACCGAAAAGTTGGTTTGCGGCAAAACATCAATACGTATTCTGTGACAGTCTGTCCGACTGTCTGTTAACAATGTTAGTGGTTAAACCGTGGGCAGAATTTGACCAAAATTGATTTTCCCCGAACGACTTGTTTCATGTCACAGGGCCTTCAATTTGAAGGGGGTATTTTATATGAAGCCTGAATATTTTCAAAATTTTCTCAAAATGGCTCCATTTTTTTTAACAATTTATTTCTCGGATAGAACAAAAATCGCACATAAAAATGATGTATGATTAATTTTCGGAAATTGTAAAAGTTCTAAATTTTTTCTTAGCCTTCCAACTACAATACTAAATATATTGATGATTCATTTCTGAATGAATGAAGATTCATTTCTTCAAATGAAATTTGTTCTCCACAATTCTTTTTTTTTTTTTTTAATATGTTAAGTTTTTGAAAATATGAGTAGTTGCGCAATTCTGAGTAAAATTTGGGCAATATTAAAAATATGATCATCTCAAAAACGGTTCCAAATGTTTTCTTTAAACTTCATGAATGGAAATGAAAGGCTGCACTCCATGGTGCAAATGCCAAGATGTTCTTTTGATTTTATTTACATTATGGGCGTTTGTATACATGATTTATTTATATAGGTACTATTATTGCATTTGTGAGTACAAGTACTTCAAATGATTTCTGATGAAATTGCCATTTGTCCATGTCTGTGTGTCTCTTAAAGTCTTCTGTCCATCTCTATCAGCACTCGTCTTGCCTTGTTTGAAGTAGGTCTGAATTCTGGGTTTTAATGTAGGTCTGTATCTAGCAGTAAGAGGTTTTTTGTCGACGGCTTCTTATAAATAGTATTTAACTGTCATCTTCCTGTAGTATATTAGATATTGTATAATGTACAGTAGTATTGGAGGTGAAAAAGTCAATTTTTTATTAATGTCATTTAAGGGTTATTTAAAAGGTGATGCACAAAGACATAGCATATGTATTGCTCTTTAAAAAACCTTAAATCCCAGGTGAAAGTAGGTATTCAATATAATGGTTAAAACTTTGAACTTCTGTATGTTTGAATGAATTAATTGAAACTCATGAAAGTAGTGAATTTGACATTCCATTCTTTACAGTTGACACAACAAATATGAAGAGACAATGAGATTCAACATAAGTCAAGATGAGCTATTCACCATTTGCCAAAAGAAAACATAGACTTCTGTCGATTTTGAAACCAAATAAAATTGATTCCAATAATCCTTTAACCATTTGAATAACATCAGAAATATAAATTCCAATTTTCTCTCAGAGATCTTGATCTAACTGGAAGATATACAAAATTCACAAGAACCACATCATACACTATCTCAATATTATAATCTCTCTTTCTTTTTAACATCAATAACATTCTACAAAAATAGAAGATTCTTAAGATACTTTTTGATTTAAGAACTTGAAAGTATTCAATGCTGGAAAACAAAAAGGAAACCTCTCTGTTGGCTTCTCTTATTGCTTTGATTACTCAAGATTTTTTGTCAATCTACGATTAATTAATATTAAAGAAGTCACAACAAAATAATATTTTATTTTACTTCTCCAAAACGTAATTCAAGGTTTATGTATCAATTTAATAAATCGTCAATTTCGTCACATGGCCTACAATTTTAATGAAATGTTTCTAGAGAATTAACTTTTGAGTTCATACTTGAACTTCATGAAAAAAAATTATGTATTTAAAGGAAAGTGCAATGAAGTTCATAAGTATAGTAAAATAATTAATATAGGAGCAAAAAACAATTAAATCACATTTACATGCATTTTGTAACTGATTTTAACTGATCAATATTCTGAGGTCAGAGTTTAACAGAAATATTATTACACTGATATGGAAACTGCCTGAGGTAGATGATTAAACCCGATGTCTCTTAATTCCCATATTAAAAAACAAACCTATTTTTTTTTTATCAGTGCAAAATGTATGTATGTACTTGGCACGACTTGTACGTATGTACTTGGTCAGAGTTTAACAGAAATATTATTACACTGATATGGAAACTGCCTGAGGTAGATGGTTAATCCCGATGTCTCTTAATTCCCATATTAAAAAACAAACCTATTTTTTTTATCAGTGCAAAATGTATGTATGTACTTGGCACGACAGCCTGTGAACGAGCTCAGGCCTACCAGATCTGTGCAAAATTAAAGAGGGAAAACCCAAAGACTCCTCCAAATTAAACTCAGAACCAAACAGCTACTGACTTGTCATGGTGCTGGGTTGATTTTTATACACTGACATCTCAGTATGATTATATTATTAATAATAACATTAATTATATACTAAACTATTCTTATTATATAATTATGTAAAAATGGAGATACACAATACATTTTAATACTACAATGGCTATAGAGTCTGTGGAAATTTTTATTCATATAATTAGTATTTGATTAAATGTTTAGAAATATTTCTCACTAAAAATATCTTTATCTCTAAATTTTACTGTGAACAGAAATTGAAAGAAAACTATGTAGCCTCCAGCCATGAGTGAAATATTTAAGGTTTAGTTAGATATTGGGAGAAATTCCCTCCCAAGAAATGAAACAACTTCGATTTGGACTGAAAATGCAAATATTTGATTGTTGTTCTGCCTAATCTCATTCTGTGCATATTGGCTGAATTCCCATACTCAGTGCATCACAGCTTAGGATGCAGCTGATGTCATGCAACAGCACCTTTTAAATATTTGCTACTGACTAGACATATAATGGAACTTCTACCCAAAGTTCGTCACACAGTTTTAAACTGTTTTGATGTTCAATAAATAACTGAACTGTTTTGATATTTTTGGCATGTAAAGTTCGATTGATAAGTGTTTCTGGCCAAGTCTGCTTAGGTCCCATAAGTGTAGATCATTTTTTAATTTCGGGAAATGGCAATGATTTTCTCCCACTGGATAGAGAGATCTGGTGCCAATCAACACGTTGGCTTGCAGGATTTTTCCAAACCAGGTATATGCCACCAGTGGTGCACAGCCCCAACCAGGACAAGCTCTTAGCTCCCAACGTGTGTGGTAGAGCATGAAAGTGTAAGTGTGTGTAAGAATGAGGTGAAGGTAGAACAAGGAAAAAGAAGGAAAGATCGCACACTGTCAGTGGCCTCTTTGTTAGGATATTGCTCTGTCATTCCCCTTGCATTGATTGGGGAAACCATGAAAAACTACCTATCCGAGCAGCCGGCCGCTAGAATTCTCCTCTGTAAGGTGGCTGATTTCGATCTAGCTGTGCCAAAAATCTAGACGTCAGCTCGAACCCTAAGACCTCCCAAGCAGAGGCACTGCAGTCAGAGGTGGATTTACGCATAGGCACAGTAGGCATGTGCCTACGGCAGCAAATTTTCATGATATTTTCTAAAACAAATTTAGGTTCTCTAAAAACTATAACAGCATAAATCATATTTTTATTTTAAAAATATCATATTAATATTTAATACAAGCTATTTATTTGTCTACTTCATTAGAGTATACCTTATGATTTCAGAAGTATATGAATCTGAAACTAAGGCCCGTTGACGAAAGAAAAGATGTTGCAATTCTAGTTGTCATGTTTTAGTTTCCTTTTAATGTTAACGTTTCAGTGTTGAAACGTTAATAATGTTGAACGTTACTTGCTATGAAGATACAGTTTATATCCAAAATTAGCTAATCCAAAAAAATTATTTAATTTATGAAAACAATATGCAAAATGTAATGTTACTTTTAAAGTTAAAACGTTTAAATTAATGAGGAATTGTTACTGAAATGTTACAATTAGAAATGTAACATTAATTTTAAACGGGGGGGGGCAAATTTGATGTGCCTACAGGTGGCAAAAATATTAATCCGCCCCTGACTGCATTGACATTAATTGATGCCCTTAGCTGGCTAAGGCAGTAGGTATGTAAAATATATTATACCATCTACCTGAAAAACAGGTACTTGATTTTAATACTACTTATTGGCAATTAATGGAAAGATTTCTATTAGATAACAAGATAACAGCATTACATTTCTTCCAAATTTTTTATTATTGATTCAACAAGTCAATTATTTTAACAATAAAAAAAGAGGGATATGCCTGATATTTTGTCTGCAGATTCACAGACTTCATGTGTTACAAGTAAAACAATGATTTAGTATGGAAACCAATACAATAAAAAACACGAAACTAAAAGATTTGTGAAGTTACCAAAATTTACGATTTTTATACAATCACTCAAAAAATATGAAAACACAAAACAACCACCTAACACTATCTCAAATATTAAACTACTTCATTAAAAACTATATTTACAATATTTACATTAAATTCTAACATTAAGAGATTCATGTAAGATACTTTACAACCGAATTGCCAGCAGATATTAGCTGGTTACATGTTTATGATATTTATGGAAAGGTTTTGTGAAGGAAAAATTCAAAATATAAAGGTAAAAGGGACTCGATCAATAGAATAATAATAGAACAAAAGCCACCTAAAATCAGTAACACCAAAAATTCAAAGTTAAATTTATCTAGTACTTGAGTACAAACTAACCAACAAGTATGGAAAACACCAACCACTTAAAGTGGAAAAAAAAAAAAACACCCCCCCCAAGGAGAGATTAAAACAATTTTGATAATTTTATCATATAATTTGGTCATTAAAAGATGAATATTTTTAAAATATAAAAACATTTTAGAAAATAATCTAAACTTGCAATAGGTTCTAAGTTGAAAATAGTAACAATAGTCCAATCCATTTAATTAGAAGTGATTGGAAATTTCTTCCCAGTTTTATATTTTTGAGGCCTGACACTAAAAACTAAAGGCATAAGTACACATGGATTGTATACAGCTTTCCCAAAAATACACAGAGAATACAATTCATAACCTATTGACGTTACTCCCAACTTGGGATATACTGGTCTCAACAACGGCAATTTCTTAATGATTTTTGATATGAAACTGAACACAATATATAATATTTGAAGTGATTATAACACTGATTTACAGTTGGTAAAACTAAGGAATGAATATTCAAATTCAGAACCAACCATTCCTTATGAATGCATATTTCCATTTATTTTCATAGGAACAGCTGATGTGGAATGTCCCCACGTCTAAAGATATCAGACATTTTTTATACTTTTTCATTTAAATTCCTATGCTACATCAATTCTTGGCACAGAAAAATATTTCCTCCTAATTTTAGCATGCATTTACTGCAAATAATAGAGTTCAAATTCAATTAAAACACTTCACAAGTGTCAAAAAATGTCTATTAGTCTCTGCTGTTGCAAAACAATAGTTGATGCAATGGATATTGAAAACATTATGGTTACATTTAGTATCTTCTAAATTGTTTCTTGAATCTTTCATAATGGTAGTCATCAGTTGCTTTCTCTCCATTTTCACGAGACCATTTAGACTTATTATCATTACTAGGGCCAACAAATGCTGCACTTGCTGTTTTTCTGTGAGTATTATTTTTATCTTTGCATTTTGGAGGTTCCGGATCTTCAATATTAAATCTATTGTGTTGTACAAAATTGACAGCCATGTTTGTTGGAACAAATTGAGATGGTGCATCCTTTTTACTACGTCTTTCCCACAACAGTTTGAGTTTAGCCTCTTCAGTAGCTTCAATATTACGAATTTTAGCATCTATTCCTAAGTCAACTTCAGGTATCCCACTCAACATCTGATTGGAGAGCATTTCTTCTGAACGATGAGTTGATGATGCTCTTAGATGCTCCGGTACTGCTTGCAAAGCAGCTTCTTCAGGGGAACAATATTTGTTGGCCTCATTTTTCTTAGCTTCTTCCTCTTGTTTCAGTTGACCTTTTCTTTTTGACAACTCCTCCTCAATATACTTCATCATTTCTTCATCCTCATCTCTCTTGTTGGTTTCAGCAGAGAATTGTGTTCCTATACCAGTGTCGTAAGCATCATCAACACGTTTCACTTTACCACTCTTTAAAGCATTCATGTCAATCATGCCTCCTGTTTTTACTTTAAAAGGGTCATTTACTAATGTTTCATCCTCTGCAGCGACTTTCTTGCCAAGAGCCAAACTCACAATGCTAACACCATTCTGACGGCGACGAAGCTTCTGGGCAGTTTTCATTTCCTCCAGGGTAACACTGATGTTAACTTCATCCTCCGGATAATTTTCATCGTCTGGGGTAGATTCGCGCTGTCGCAACATCTTCCTTTTCTTCGGTTTGAACTTGAAAGTTACCCCTGCTTCTTTACCCTCATTTTCTTCAAGAGTTGATTTTCCTGCATCCATTACTAGGGCAAATTAATTAATGGAATTAGAAAATCTTACAAGATAATGTCATATAATACAAGAGGAATGTTCTTCGAAGTATTTTATATCATCTAATACTACACTTACTTTAAAAGCAAATGGAGATATACGAATATTTTCTTCGCGCAAGAGCTATTATCAATAGAGTGAATACTAACTAGATATTTTTTTTAATATCTCTTAACTGCTCTTAACCTTTATAGTAAACACTGACGAAACACATTCATCTGTCACAAGTGCAACGCCCGATGGTGGTACAGTGCCAGCAACCAACTCTCGCGATCTGTGGTATCGTGTTTCCATGTTGGTGACCTTGCTTTGGCGCCAGCTTTGAGATTTTTCCAGGATTAAAATGTACGACAGCTGATTACCTTGGGCAAGGTAATCTTCAATTAATTAGGGATCTTCAATTTTTGAAATTGAAGCTTCTAATCGGATAATCGAACACCAGATATCAAAGGCACATAAGTTTTAATGGAAAAATATTATTTAAAATAAAAGAAAGAAAAGCAACTAATGACTCTATGGCACACAAATGATTGTGATACACATAAAATTCATTAACATTTTGATGTACTTTTCACATATCTTCTGCACAAATTTTTGGACATCATAAAATTCCCAATTTTCAGACAAAAAAACAGCTTCACCAAAATCCAGGATACCATTGTGGTGTAATAATCAATAACTAGCTGAATGTGGCGTCGCTAACGCTTTAAAATTCCTTCGGTTTTTTAAATTTTCTTTTTTTTCTTTCTTTGGTTCAAAGTCGTCTTTATTCAGTTTCGATATTTCGTCAGCGTTGCGACCTAACAACTAAAATTTTGCAATTATTTTGTAATGGTTTAAAAATGTTTTTTGTTTTGTTTAGGTACACTTCCTCGAAGTGAGATGTTCTTTTCACTTTCCCGTATACACACATATATACGAAGTAATATGCGTAATATAGGGAAAGTTATGTAAAGCTACGAAAAATCGATTTCGATATTATAACGGAAATACACGTTTTGGGGAACCCTGATACCGAAAAAGTGGCTTTTTTCAAAACGTCTGACCACTAGCGCCTAAACTATACGTACGAATTTTTTCCAAAATGAAATTTCCTCGGTTTATCCAGCTCCACTGAAGGCGCCGCGATTTTGAAAAAAATTCTTCAAAATTTGGGAGTACTTTACATGAAGCCACCCGGACATTTTTAAAACTTTCTCAAAAACGGCTCCAAATTTTTTCTTTACATTATTTGTAAGAATAGAGGAAAATACACTTATAAACGTGGCATAGGTCCGATTTTTTAACTCTGATTTTTCGAAAATTGCATTGCTTGATTTTTTCCTCGCGGCTTTCTACAACTACAAAATTGAAGATAGAGATTTTTCCTTCAAATAAAATTTGTTGTCCATAATTATTTCTAACATTACGGTCATGTACATTTTTCTGAAAATTTTAGTAGTTTGGAACAAGATTTGCAATTTTAAAAAATTACAAAAACAAAATTTTCTCAAAATGTCTCCAATTTTTTTTTTAAACTTTAGATAGGGATAGTACTAAATGCACTTATAAGATGACATAAACGCCATATTGCTCTATTCTTTTCTTTTTCAACAATTACAAAAATGTAATTTTTTGACGTTCTCACGTTGTTAATATTTACATTAGCGGCTATTTGTTTATTTATCAGTACTTGTGCTTAAAATAATGTCAGATAAACAGTTCTATGAAAATGAGTGCAAATTTCCGCATTTTCAGAAACGCTCAAACGCCATTTTCTCGAAAACTGTTGAAAATATTTTCTTCAAACTTCTTCAATAGATGGTGCTAATTGCACACAAATACAATTATTTCTCACGCCTTCAACATGCACATTTACAGCAATTTGTAAGCACTGTTGTATTTGTGACTGGAAGTGCTTGAAATGACTTCGTATGAAGCTTTTCGAAAACTCAATACTTTTCTGTGAAAAGAGGTTCACATTTCGAATTTACAGTAGCGCTTTAACGCCATTTTCATAAAAATGGGTGAAAATTTTTCAAAGAAAATTGCCAAATAGGACGAGGATTTTCTGTTATTTAATATTCTTAAAATAATATTTTCGTTCTATTAAAAAACCGAAAAATTAAGAAAATTTAAAAAAAACAAACAACAACAACAACAACAAACAACTGTACTTTAAGCCGCTATAGATGGCAGCTGGCAAGAGTAAGTTGCAGTCCGACTAGCTAGCCGAGACCAAAAGAAATAGAAAACGAACTAGTATAGAATGTAGTTAACTCAAGGCGTTTACTTCTTTCCTACAGGTAACCTACAATTAACAGTAGCCATGTTCATTCATGATTGCAGATTGTTGTATCTAGGGACAGTGACTATTGATGAGCATATAGTGCGATTTTTATAACTGTGCACTTCAAGGCATTTTGCGTGTTTCTCGGTCGTGCCGCTAGATGTTGCAACCGTATCAAGCAGTGGTTGATACAGCCGCAATCATGCAGAATCGCGAAAGACGCGAAATGCTGTGACATAATGCCTCTGTGAAGACTGGCCAATTGAGGCCCACACTTATAAAAATCGCACTTTAGGGACGTCCCTAGATACATAAATGTATTAGATTTAATTCAAGCAATAGTTCAGTTATAGAAAAGGACCAATCTCAAAACTTCATTGTGTAATATCTATAAAAAAAGACCATATAGTAATTCACTCGTTCAGAATTTATTAAGATTCTGCAACATAAGGAGTTGACATGGAGGACACACGAGTTAAACGTTCTAACCTATTTGAGTTCGTCTGTTCTCAAAGGCCGCAAAAATTTGTTTTCCACGTTTCTAAGTTAAAATGTAGGTTGAAGTCCTTTTTGTTTAAAAAAAAAAACAACAAACTGCTGCTTAAGGTGACCAATCGTGGTTAGGCGGAAGAGCAGGCCCTATGGCCTGAGCCTCGCCATTAATAAAGACATTATTATTATTATTATTATTATTATTATTATTATTATTATTATTATTATTATTATTATTATCGTCCTCATTTAGGGAGGGCAGTCATCCTCTGTATAATGTTTGCTGCCTTTGAATGTTTCTTCCGGGGAAAGTGTCCACCTTATCTATATTTTAAAACTAATATGTTAATCTCTGTATTCAGAGATGCCGCGCCGTACTACTACGTCGCCTGACGGTACAGTTCGGAAAGACTCGATTGTTGCCAAATCGGAGGAATTCAGTAATATCAGCTTCATTATTTCAGATTTTCGGACAAGTGAGAAATCACGATTGAATATTGATACTCTAGCTGCAGCACTTACTGTAAAATTCAATACGAAGGATATTTCTGGCACTGAAATTTCCAATACGTTATTAGAAAATGATATATTGACAAAAATATTCATTCAATGGAAAACAGTCTTCTCCGCTTCTGGGTCTGCGTGTTTTGGTTCAGGGTTTTCTCTACTAGCCTTTGGAGATCCCCCTCCTCCCTGCAAGGCAGCAGGTTGGACTTCTGTCAGGGTTTCCTTCCCTTAGCCTTTGGAGATCCCCCTATCCCTGCAAGGCAGCAGGTTGGTTTTGTTAGGGTGTCCTTCCGTTTGCAAAAAAAAAAAAAAAAAAACAAACCTGTTAAGATCCAGTTCTTCTAGGACATGTCACTTTCCTGGCGGAAAAGGGCTGGGGAGGTAGTTTTGGTTCCGTATGAAGGACGTGATTCATCTCCGTTTGCCCCACCCACGATAGCGTTCAAGGGGACACCCCTCAGGGTGCCAGGTTTGACACGGAGATATTGTGGGTGGGGTACGACTCAGTGCTACCCCGCCGTGGACCCTCCCGCTCAACCTGGAGTTCAGTACAAGACCTAAACCCAGGCGATTGATCGGGAGTGGGTTAGCTCCCGACTGCCCGTCTGGAAGACGCCGAGGTATTATATACTCTCTGGTCCGAGGCCAAAGCAAGTGTATTGAAGCCTACCAGGATTGTTCCCTAAAATACGCAAACAATGAATCCCTACGCTCAAAGCAGAAATTAGCACATGTGTAGTTGGGAAACAGGCCCCTCAACCGCCAGGACACACCTCCGACACGTTGCCACGCACGGCAAACGTGTGGGTGTTCAGCATGGGGGGGGGGGGGGTCAGTGGAATAGAAGGAAAGACAAGTAGGTATAAAAGAACGAGAGAATGAGCGATGGGGAAAAGAAAGATGACCGGCGAAAGAAAGGAATAATTGAGAGTCCTCCCTGTCAGAACATGGACCGACCCACTAGTAGTAGTACTAGCAGCAACAGTATGAGTAGCAGGACCAAGAGTAAGAGCAGTAGCAGTTGTAGCGGGAGGAGCAGTAACAGCAGTAGTAGCAGGTTGCAAGTGATTCATTTCCCTAACTTGACATACCAGCCATTTTCTCACTCAAACCATCTCTATTTTTTACTGTAACATCATGTTTTAGTTTCCTCCACTGGTTTCTGCCATCAACACTTATCTGCCCACACAGGCTTGATTATTTCATAGTACCACCAAAATATTTTGCTTTCCCTCTTGCATCTTTCTATCATTCTGAAGATTGCCTCCTTTCTCAGAGATCCTGATCTCATAATATGTTCAAAATATTTTAGTTTCAATTTAGTCACTTTTACTTCTGGATAAAGTTCTGGGTTCATCTTCTCTAAATTTTTGTTTGTTTATTTGACTTTCCATTTTACTACATGACCCCATTTTGAAAGCATCTTTCTTTTTTCTGTTTTTCTTAACACCCATCCAACAAAATTGGAAATGCCATTTTCTTGATGAATTGGAGTTTGGTCTTAAGTGATCTTTTTGCGCAATTTTTTCACTTTTTCTAACATTCATCTGCTCTGTAGTAACTTTTTCTGTTCAGTATCCAGAGCTTTTTTGTAATTGCAAAGTATTTCACTTCATTAATTTTCAGCTTTCTTTTCTATTAATTGACATACATACTTTTTTTTTTTTTTTTTTTTTTTTTTTAAATTTTGTTTTAATCTCGCTTTCCTACTTTCTTCTGCTATTTTGGTTACTAATCTTTCTAGATCTCATCTCTTATCAATAATAAGTGTAGTATCACCTTCATATTTTAAGTTGTTGATTTGCTTTCTCCTGATTCTAACATTTGTGTCCATTTCTTATCTATTAGTCATTCTCGTGATGTGTTCTGTAGATAGGTTGAATCACAGCCCACTAGTTGGCCATAGTTGAAGAGTCCTGATGGCAGTGCATTCTTTTCTTACACCTTTGATCACTTGGAACCTATATTTTTATTTTTTTTGTACTTTGTCTCTTGATTGTACAGTTATTGTATAAAGTGATTTGATAAATACAACCAGATGTATTGGTGTCCCAATCTTTTTAGGTATCTGCTACATTCGTTCATAATCAATTCAGTCAAATGCTTTTCAGTAGTCCAGAAAGCACAGATACACATCTTGTTGAAATTCCTAAGTTTCTTCCATAATTCATATCAGGTTAGATATTTGATCTCTTGTGCCTCTTACTTTTCTAAACCCCATCTGCTCCTGCAGATTTACCTCTCCACAAATCAAATTAAATTCCTGGGTTTTATTTTTCAAATTATTTATTAAAGAGGTTCTTTCACACATATTTACAAGAGAAAAATACATCTGTACAATTTTTTTCAGAAAGTGAATAAGATACTTTACAACCACCTTCATGAAAAAAGTAAATTTTCATTAAATTACAAAAAAAGAAGTACAACTATTATTTCTACCTCTTTATGAATCAGTCTTTTCCTGTACATACCAATTTTTATAAAAATGTACATACCAACACAATATTGTTAATTCCATTCCACAGAAGGCATATATACATTAGCATGTCTTGTTATAAAGGTCAGTTTAGAAAATTAATCCCTCCAGTTCTTACTAAAGAAAATTGTAGCTTCCAAATTCTAGCTATATCCTAGCTATATAAGACAAATTTCACTACTTTCTTGCAAATTAAAAATCTAAAAAGAAACACATGGGAAAATATTACATTGTCAACAAAATTTAAGAATTTTATGGAAATTACTTATTTCCATAAATGCTCCTTGTACCTGAGAGCTAAAAATGACTCCTCTGATAACTTACAAAACGATTCTACAAATTTTGCTTCTCTATAACAGTATTTTCATACCACTATAAAACCTGGAAATCTTATTAAGAAATGTGGGTAATCATTAAGATTTGGACTCATTTCTGTACACTGTCAAAATCATGTTTAATTTACATTGTCACCTTCCTCTTAAAAATTTCACAAATATTTAATCACACTTGTAAAAACAAATACATTCAGAATTATAAACCTCGTTTGTATTTGCCAAGTTATGCATTGGCAGGATTTGCATATAACTGAAAAAAATTACATTTAGTTCAGCATTCACAAAAATAATTATCTTGTTTTTAGAGTGTTTTGATTAAATTCCCGAACTGACCTTCACTTTGAAATAACTTAATCATTTTTGTATATCCAGGCACTTCGTAAAATTATTTATTGAGCTATATGGATTTTGGAAAATATATAATATTCTAAGGTGTTTCCCTAAAATGCTGTGATTCCTTCTTTTCATTAAGAAACAAAATTATGAGTAACATACAGAACAATATTTTGATATCCAACAAGATGACTTCATATACATTTTTATACTTAAACTATTGTTAGAAAAAAAGATAACTGAACATTTAATACAAAAATTAAGATGATCCTTTTTAAAGAGACAAAATATGGACTGCAGAGAGATGATTGGAGTAAACAAATTTAACATAATTTTTGCTGTATAAAAGTTCAAAAATGTTTTGTAAATTATACAAAATAAAATAACAAATTACTTAAAAATAATGTAATTATCAGTTCATTGAAAAAAGGCAAGAAAATGTATCAGAAGTTAAGAAAAATATTTCCCTAAAAACTATGAGATTTTGGACCGAAAACTGGTGACAGAATCTTAAATGCAGTCATTCTAGCATATGTTCTTGAAATGCAACACGAAAAATGCAGCACTAAAAAGATTTACATATTACACTTTTTCCTTATTCACAACAACAACTTTTTTGTAAGGATTTCATAAGCCATTTTTACTCTGAAATATGGCATATGCTCTTGTGAAAATGTTAATTTTGTCAAACGACAGATATATTCTGCATATGTACAAGCAAATACTCCACAATCACAGCCATTCAACTGCTCTGGAATATCCTGGAAAATAAGATAGAAATGTTACAATGTATTCTCAAACAGTGCTTAAAAAGTTGATGTACTTGCACCGAACTATTTTTAATTTCTCACCTACTATGTATTTAAAACATGTTAAAGTATTGTAATGCTGAAGTGGAAAGTGGAGATTGTTCATGGGGAGTTTTGAGGCACTGATATTGAAAAAGTGGATAATTCTGGCTTGTAGATGTAAATTATTTCCTCTACCATGTTGTGTATTCCGAATCAATGTTTTGTGGATCCTTGATGTTGCAAAACTGGTTTACATACAGGAACATATTGTCCGTCTGTTAGTATGTGTCAGTCAGGCCATCTGTTTGTCTGTGGTTAACACTAGCACCTTATCTGTCCAGACAATATTCTCCAAAATAGATACTCGTTTGACCTGGCGAAATTCAAGGATCCTTGAATTCAAAACATTTTGATTTTTAGTGGACTTTACATGTAGCCTGAACATTTTCAAAATTTTCTCAAAAATGACTAAATTTTTGGATTCCTTTTTTTCCTCAACAGAAAAAAATGCTTAAAGAAATGGTCCACATCTCGCATTTCTTGAACTGTAAATTTTGTAAAATTGCAAAAATTCAAAATTTTTTCAGCATCGAATACAATTACAATACTGCAGATTGAGTTCTTTTTGCTTCATGAAATCTGTTTTCAAAGACAGATCTTCAAATATGGTCAGAAACAGTTTTTCAAAAATATGAGTAATTTTCACGTAATTTTACATGAAATATTGGCAATAAACATTTTTTCCTCAAAAACAGTTCCAAATTATTTTAAAATCTCGAATAGAACAAAGCATGCTTATTAAAATATCACATGTCCCATATTATTTTTCCTTAAGAATTTCCAAAAATTGTAAAAGTTATAAATATTGTGAGAAAGTAGTTTTCTACTTATACATAGTTTTGGCAACTACTTTTGATCAACAGTTACTGTTTATTTTTGAAGTTTGAATAAATTGTCTTCACTTATTTTATGTGATACAATTTATCATACATTAATTTTATTATTTAAAACACATTGATGTTGTAAGTGGTAAAAATAGTTCTTCAAAGAAGTGAACTAGTTTGCATACAATCGTTCTTTAGTTCACTAATTCCAAAATGTACCTACCATTTACCATCTTATCCTTTTCTGCCTTAACTATATTCATCCTGTAGGGAACTAAAAAAAGCTATGGTGGACAAGAAATACCCTTTGCTTGTCCCCAAGATACTGCCATGTCACATTGAAATAGTTTAGAATGAGCTGCTTAAACAACCAGTCACAAGAGAGAGTTACCATCTGTAAACTAAATTCAGTTTCCAGTTGTTTTTTCTTTTTCTTTTATGGTTTGGAATAATCACTATACATTGCATGGGGAATAGGCGTCTGAGATTTATTAGTAAAATATCTGTTCTGTTACATTTGGACATTATGTCCAATGCTGTTATCCTTTTTAATTCTCGTAGCCTCTCCATTAAGTGGAAACGTTCTAATTCTGCAACTTCGAAAATCACTCTCAGAAATGAAATCAATATAAATTTCACAGTTCTCGAATTGAAAAATTTGGAGATCTTTGATTAGTACATGAAATAATGTTTGAAACACTTACTTTTTTAAGTGAAACTATGTACAGGAACTCTGAGTTACTCCATCTTTGGCATTATTAATTCAATTTTTACAGTAAATTTTAAGTTTTGCCTATTTTTATTGTATATTAATATTGATAATTACTTTACTTTATTTAATTTTATCTCCAATACTGATCTACATTTTTCTGTTTTTTAATTTAAAAAAGTGAATTGGTATCCATTACAGCTGTTTCATGACAACAGCAATTGCAATATTTCTTTAATAATATTTTTAAACCAATGTGTACATTATGTTGAACTATAATCCGATGTTTGCATCATTTCTTTCGCATCAATATTTTAATTAAAAAATTCTACTTCCCTATGACATCCTTTTGGAATACTCCATTGAACTGATGCCAGTTTTTTTGTTGCAACCCAATGACTGCCAACCACAGACTACCTTAGATCATTAACTTGGAGCATTGGAAGTAAAAAGCTTTTTAAGCAAAAATTGCTTACCTTACAATTAACTACTTCCCAGCCAGCTGTATTGAATTCTTTCTTCTTTTTGTCCAGATGTTCATCCTGCAAGTACTTCAATAATGTCTGAAAGAAGCAACAATGTCTATTCATTGATACTTATTTCACTGAGTTACATCACTATTATTACTAAGTTAGCATAAAACTATTTATGATCAATGACAGAAGAACCAGGCAACTGTATAACATTGAAAAACATTTTTTTGTAACAAACTTGCGAGGCGCAAATACAATTTTTTAAACACGAAAATAGCTGTCAGACACACCATGCTAGGCTAGTTAAAAGTATCAATACAAAATATCACAGTTCATGTAAGTGCCCCACAAAAGTTTTCAGAAATATTTCACAATTAAACGCTGGATTCAAAGAAACTGAATACAAAAGAAAGGAAAGGAATTAATTTGTCTCTTAAATCTTAGATAACACTGAAGCAAACATACCTGACCACAATCATCGTTATTGTTATTGTCATGCATACTGTCATAATATTCAATTCTCTTTTCAATAAAATTAACGGCTGCCAGACACCAATGAACTTTCATATGAATTGGAATTATCAGTATGTCATATGAAAATAAATCAACCTGCAACAGCAAAAATCATTAATATTAATGGGACAATAATACAATCCCCCCCCCCCTCAACTGATGCATTCAGTCCAAAAATAGTTCATGTAATTACAATTGATCAAATAACGAAAGTATTGATGCTGCTTAATTCCAAACATGATTGGTCATATCCAGTTAATAATAACCACTCTAATTAGAATATAAAGGAAATGGGTTATACAATGTATTCTGTCAGTGCATGCCAGAGCAGCCAGTATTTCAAAAATTTTCATCCGACAATATGGCCATTAGCAGCTCTTCTAGGGCTTCAAATGTCAAAACATAATAATATGCGTCTTTTACAATATCCCTGATTTACGTACATTCCAATCAAAAGACATAATTTAACGCTTAAGCAGTCATGGGTTACATTAGCTAGCTTCTCTTCTGTTACATATTTCTTGTAAATTTCACTTGCACTGAAACATCAGGTACCTTTGTATGAGAATTATCTTTCTAATATCATTGGAAGGAACTGTACTTTTGTTAAGCTACTTCCCATTTTGTTGGCATTAAATGTTTCTGACTACCTCACGCAACTCTTCATTCCGAATATGGTAGTGAGTACTAATTTTTAGAGCCATCACTTCAATTACAGAAATTCTCAGAGAAAAGTTCCTGTGTTTTCTTGTCTCAGTTTTATAAAGCCTGTTATAAAAAAAAAGACAAGCATCCATCACATCTCCATATGACTATTGTGTTGCCATAACGTCTCGTAATTTTCTTTGCTTCCTTCCATTTTCTAAAAATGAAAATGTAATTCTTCTTTTACATTAGTACTTCTTAAACATTTTACAAAGTACAGTTTTGTTCTCAGGTCTAGCAACACTGTATGCAACCAATAGCCAATAGCATCTTTTGCATGCTCGCAACCACTAAAGGGTTAAGGAGAATCTTTAAAGAAAACCATTATTACCTAAAACATTCTGGATAGTCCAATGGAAGGTTACAGTTGGACTTCAGGGAGTTGCAAAGTTTATGAAGGTAGTTCTTCAGAGAAAATTAATCCTACCCCATACATGAAGTGTAGCTTCCGAGCAGAGAAATGTTCATAATATAAAATAATAATAATAAAGTGTTTCAAATTTGTGTATTATTTGTCTATTTATTCTAATACTTTTGGTCATTCCATTCTAAATTTATAACAGTAGGGTTTCAGATTATTTTTATTTTCAATTATGTTAATAACTTAATAATAAAAAGTTAAAATTGTCAAAAATTAGAATCGAAGTGAAAGTGTTCTTGCTACAACAATGAATTAGGTATTGATGACACGACAATGCGGAATACAGTGAAAAATATTTTGAAAAACACATGCTTTCCAGGAGAATAGTAAAAGAAATTGTATCTTGTAAAGATAAATTAACTTATTTTAGACACAAAATTCATGATTAAAAAATTTAACTTAACACATACATTTATTAATAAATTAAAAAATATTTATAAATCCAGAAGCAACCTCTTATTTACAGTGGTAATAGCAAGATTTAATTCACAATAATGCAATCAAGCACATTTTATGATGGAGTCATAAAAAAGTTCTGGGATACTAAAATGTTAAGTTTGAGCTTAACATGTAGTGTTGGGTGTAAGGGTTGAGTGTTGGAGATTGTGCATTGGGTGACTCTCCATCTCAGAAAAAAATCATGTTTAGGTGATAAATTTCAGTATGTTTTGGCTGTTCAAAACAGTTTTTTTAAACAAAAAATTATCATGTGGCCATTTTTGTTTTAATTCACGCATTATTTTTTGCCTTTACGGTTTTGTAAAATCAGTGCGAGATTGTTGTACCATTTTTAAACTAAATTGCATTGGATTCTGTAGACAAATTCGGCCTACAAATTCGAAGTATAATTATCTACCAAATAGTTTTATTCAGGCAATATTTGCAACCAAAACTAATGAATGCAGATGAACAAATTTTGTTTTTCAGAGAGAAATATTTCAAATAAGAAATAGAGTTACAGCCTTAAATTTTACTTTCTCGCTACTGCTTATCCAGTACAGAGAAAGTTACTTATGCTGTGCAAATTTTCAGCAGAAAACTCTTATGACAGGACCCTGGTAACAAAAGAAGTCGATAGATCTAGTTGCTGAATTTAGGAAAAAAATCCTCATAACATGTGGTGTAATCAGAATCCATATTTTGTGGGTCCTTCATACTGAAAAATTGAATGACAGCAAATGTCTGTCTGTCTGTCTGTCTGTCCATCCGTCTGCTAGTGGCTAAATCGTATAGCTGATTTTCTCAAAAAATTGATATTCCCCGATCGATCTGGAGGATGATGTCGTGGCCCCTTGAATTTGAAACTGATATTTTAATTTTAGGGTGTACGTTACATGAAGACCCTGGGACATTTCCAAATTTTCAAAAAAATTGCTCCGTTGTTTTTTATTCGATTTTTTTTGTTGGATAGTGTGAAGGACATTTAAGAGAATGGTGCAAGTCGTAAGTTCGCAGGAAACTGATTTTTCGAAAATTGCAAAATTACAATTTTTTTTCAATATCTTGCTGTAACTACAATTATGAAGATAGAAATATTTTCTCTTAATGAAATATGTTCCTTAAAAATGGATTTTGAAATAAGGTCATTTACAATTTTTCGAATATTTTAGAACTTTTTTTTGTAATTTTGCGTGAAATTACATTCTGTTTTAGCACCATTAGTTTCTGTACATTTACATGTAACTGTAAAGTTACTTTATGCAATATATGAATCGTAAATAATGGGCCACTTAAGAAAAAACACACTCCTCAAAAAATTGGAATTTTGAACTATCATACTATCTCTGTTGGAGGACAAGCAAAAATTTGAAATTTGCATATATAAAGAATAGCTATGATACCAAACTGCAGAATAAATTTCAACTTTAGAGAGTTAACTCAAAGTGGGTTTAAAAAAATTGTAAATTTACAAAAGAAAGTTTCATTTCCATATTGAGGAGAAGTGGTATCAAGGAATAATACTTTGCTTTACAATAATTATTAATATTTTATAATAAACTAACATACAAACTGTGTAATATATAATATTGAATGGATGATTTTAACTGCATGAATGTGGACAAGCTGATTCAAGGTTCAGTTTTGCATTCATGCCTCTTCCTTGAGCATGCTTAATCCAGTGCAACAGCAAAACAACGAAAATTATATGTGCAAATATTAAACATAGATGCCACGCAAAATTGACTGATAAATAACAAAATATGATTCTAATGATTCAAAAACTTTTCCAAGCTACAAACAATGTTAAGGATTGAAGAAGTATCAGTCATAAAGTATATTACAATACAAATTTAATATAAAGAATAAACAGCCATACATGTGTTTTGGTTCTACATATGTAAATACAAGATAGCACTGAATTAAGGTACATGTGTTTAATCTATGATACTTGGAGCCATTGAAGACGGGATACATTAATCCTGAAAAACATGTATGGCCATTTATTCTTTATATTAAATTTATATTCTAATATACTTTGTGGTTGATATCTCCTCGATCCTTAATTAATAATCATTAAGGATTACTACAATATCTCTGCTGCCACAACGGAATTGAAAAAAAAAAAAAGAAAAAAAAAGGAAAAAAAAGAAAAGAAAAAAAAGAAGAAAAAAAAAAAAAAGAAAAAAAAGAAAAAAAAGAAATGCTATTTTATATCAAAGAATTGTAGTTTTACAAGAGAAAAAGTTACAAGTAATTAACTTTACGAAGAAACAAGATGAAAATTTATAGTACGTTTCTTCCAAATTTCTTTCCCACTTCTTAAACCAGAGTCAGCTCTGAGTAGTAGTATAGAAGAAAACTGTTCTAGCTCACTCATAACAACCTCATCTGAAGAAACTGTTGCCATAAAGTTTGTACAAAAAAAGGAATATTATATTACTGGAACTATGCCACAACAGGGGCAGCTATTCAGGGAAAGTAGATGAAGCGGCACTCGCCAATTATTTATAAAAGGATTATATTTTTAATTTATTTTCTTTATCTTATGGTACAAGTATGTTGATTTTAATACAAATATACGTGTATTTTTGAACGGCATGTGAGCGGAACTCTACTGGGCAGTTAAAACTCACGAAGGTGCCAGATAAGTGAATTACTGACCATGCTGACTGCTGATGTGAAGAAGGCAGTCTTTTAATGCATCTCAACCTTTATTGTTCGGCTTGCCTTGGTGGTTTATGTGGTAACTGTGACATCACCCGCGATAACAGCATGGACTCCATGCCACTGCGGTCATACCAGTGGAGTAGAGGCCAAAGAAATATGATATGGCTCCCAGTATGAAGTTAGTTTGTAGCACGCTTCATTAATAGTGCCGTGGTGATTCAAACAAGATTCCTGTGTATGATCGAGTGTATATTTTATTAGAAACACCATTTTTATGTTGGAAAGACTAAGACAAGGCAGTTTTAAGTCGTAGGCTTCCTATCGATTCTCTCTAAATATCTGGTATAAAAGTTCAATATTTATGAAAAAACTACAACCTTAGTTTCAAACAGGTATAGTTCAAGGGATTCCTGTAGTTATGTTCCTCCCCAACTCTAAAAAATTGTTTTGTTGGACATGCTTCATTTTTAGCAATAAAAACAATGTTTGGAACAGTAAAATATTAGCCGCTTTTTTTATTACATTTTGATAAACACTCGACTTTGGAAGAGCATATAAAATTAATCTATCAAGTGCATTTCAGATTACAAAAATGATTTTGCACAATCAGAATTGTCAATGTCTGATTATTCTTCATTTTTAGCAATAAAAACAATGTTTGGAACAGTAAAATATTAGCCGCTTTTTTATTACATTTTGATAAACACTCGACTTTGGAAGAGCATATAAAATTAATCTATCAAGTGCATTTCAGATTACAAAAATGATTTTGCACAATCAGAATTGTCAATGTCTGATTATTCTTCATTTTTAGCAATAAAAACAATGTTTGGAACAGTAAAATATTAGCCGCTTTTTTTATTACATTTTGATAAACACTCGACTTTGGAAGAGCATATAAAATTAATCTATCAAGTGCATTTCAGATTACAAAAATGATTTTGCACAATCAGAATTGTCAATGTCTGATTATTTATGCACAAGTAGATGATATGACAGATACATAAGATATACAGATGTCTCGCTGTTTCTTTGAGAAATATAGTAATTTAGAAGCAACTACTTCTGCAAATAATAAAGAAATATATGAATGAAGATATCACACACAAGTCTGTAGGCTTGAAGGACCAAAGGATTGATATAATATACAAGAAACCAGCAATTTCAATTATTAAGATAGGCTTGTGTAAATTTACATTTCACTACTAACTCTTCACCTAGCTTCACAGACACAAGTCACCACTTATTCACAATATAATTATTCTGAAATTTGAAGTCAAGAACTTCAAGGTTTTGAAACATCTGCCAGGCCTATCAAGACCCTTGAATATGGTACCTTTCCTTTACTTCTTCCATTGAATTTTGATGCAAAGATATTGTAATAACTCCCAGTAGCAGCAAAATTCTTCAAAACAGTTTTCAAATATTTCTTGGAGAGATGCCAGAAAGAAACTGAGTATTATATTTTGCTTACATAATACTGTATGTTATATGATGAACAAAGCTTTCAGTCAAAACTATTTTTAAATCAATGACAAAGAGGATAGTTTACCGTTCTTGTCCATCTTTTCAACGAAGCATGTCCAGAAGACTTTAATTTCACAAAAAAGAATGTGTTGAAACAATACACTGAAGGATAACTTCCCAATTTTCCTCTTTCTGTTATGAGGGACATGTAGAAATTTATCACCTGTAAACACAAGAAAAAATGATAATTATAAGAAATGTTCCAACATGTCAATGAGTGTGGACATAATAAGGTAACATTCAACATACATTAATCATGTTGCAATACTCAATATGAATACATTTATAATGTAACATCTTTAATAACACATTTACATGTTAACGTTAAATATTACCTACTGAAAACATGGCTTTGTTCAACGCCTTTATTCTACAACTACAATAATGACAATAGAGATTTTCCCTTCAAATGAAACTTGTTCTCCATAATTTGGTATGAAATATGGGCCATATTAAAAGCAAGATTTTCTCAAAAAGACTAAATTTTTCTTTGAACTTTTTGTAGACTTTTCACAAACGCTCAAATGAATTTTCTCGAAAAATCCTGCAATTTTTTTTAATGAGAATTTGAATATAGGAGCAAGTTTTACACTTCTATAATATTCTTAAAGACATATTTCAATTCTACTATTATGGGTCCAAAAAACTGAGCAAATGTGAAAAAAACGTCTTTCAGGAGTAGAGTAATGATATACCTACTTAGTCTATTATTTAGGCACCGACAAGTAGTGGTTGGGAAGAGGGTGAAGCAAAACTAAATAGCTAGAACAGACTAAAGAGGTTAGAAAAGTAACTAATACAAGAAAGTCTGAAGCATTCTGTATTTTCTTTTTAATTTCAGAATACAGGACTGACAAGGAGGAATCTGTGAAAAATCTGAAAATAATCTTCTCAGTTAATTCTAAGACCTTTATGTTTATTGGATCTTTGTTCAATTTGAATAATTGAGCCATAATTAGATCTCAATAGTTGGGTAATAAATAATATTTTTTTAAAAATTCCCTTAAAGCCGTAGTTCAGAAATGCACCCAACATTTATTTCCTGCAGAATTAATTAATAGATACATTTATTTATAACTATAAAGAGAATAGTACAAAAGTTCATTCTGCATTTAAAAAAAGAATCAGAATGAAGATCCAGGAAAGTAGGATATTTAGTAAGTCGTCAAATAGTGAGTAGCATTTGTTAAATAGCGGCTGAAAAATGGCATTTGTAAATTCAGTAGTTTCTGCTAAATGGTGGCCATAAGGAATTTGTTTAAAAACTATTCGTGTAACAGAAGTCAGCACACCGCTGGGGCAAAACAGTCAACTATTACAAAGGGAGTTTTAGAGCTTTTGCTGTAGTAGAATGTGCATTCGAATGTGTGGATAAATGTGTTGTTTATTCTAATTACATTATTTCTACATCTGAACTTTTTTCCGTCCATCTGTGCACAACATTAGCGCAAAAAAACGTTTAGCCAATTTTCACCAACACTGATATTCCCCAATCGTTCTTGCTGATGCCGCGGACCCTGGTATTTCAAACTGATATTTCAATTTTGGGGGATATTTTACATGACGTCCCTTGGACATTTTCAAAAAAAAGTTCCAAATTTTTTGATTAAATTGTGTTGTTGAATAGGGCAAAGGACGTTTAAGAGAATAGTGCAGGTCTCATTTTTGTTGATATCCCCGGTTTTTCGAAAATTGGAAAAAAATAATTTTGGAGATAGATATTTTTGTCCTCAAAGTTTGTTGCACAAAGTTAGCTGATGGTCAAGAACAATTTTTTTCTGGAAAACCGCTGAAAATATTTTCTTTAATTTTCCTTTACTTATGTAATAAGAAATAAATATGACGTTATGGGTATGTGCTATTTTTTTTTCTCGAAAATTTCAAAAGTACAAAAGTGAAGATAGAGATTTTTGCTTACAGACAAAGTCTGTTGTACAAAATATGCTCTTTAAAAAAGATCCTATACAATTTTTTAAAAACTAATAGTTTTTCGGTAATTTCTACTTGAAATTAATGAAATTATATACACTTTTCACATCAACTATGGGGTCACGAGAAAAATTGAATGAATGATATGAAAAATAATTAATTTCATTTTAATTATAATTTACTATTGAATTTGCCAATATTTTTTACAATATTTTTACAGTCTTGCTATTTATTTTTTACTCCATTTGTATTCTCAATGTATTGATGTATTTCTTTTTAAGAATCTACGAAGGTTAATACAAATATCACAATAATGTGCCATTGATATTTGAGAAGCTAATTGTCGTCGAACGTCGAGATGTTGGTGGTGATAAGATACAGGTGTGTTATGAAGTCCAGCTGATGCTGGTGTAACTCCTAGGCCGAAAGCCAGTACTTCCATTTGCAATGAATTTTACAGCAGTTTTTTTATAAATAACTCCTCAGAATGTCCAGTGATGTGTGTTATATATCATTTAATATCATCTGATCCCAAAAAGACTTTACTGCTTGTTGAATAAAAGAAAAATGATATCGAAACTTATCTTACGAAAAAGGCATAAATTACTGTATTAATATTATTAGCAAAGCAAATGCACACAGTTTTGACAATGCAGCGCTGACAACAGTGTTCTCTTCTTAGTTGAATTACACGTTTTCTACCCAGAAGAAAAAAGAACAGTTGCAGTATACCAGATCCATGATACTGTAACAAGGGAACTGATTACAGTACCAAGGATCTGGTATACTGCAACTGTTCTTTTTTTTTTTCCATGTAGTAATAGCTGAGGTGTTAGCACAGAAAATGCAATATTTCACTATTACGTAGCTGTTTCCAATAATACGAGAGAGTATGTTCTGTTCGAGCACCACTAGTTATAATTGTAATTGAAAACATTCTATAATATATTTGGTAATACTAAACAAACAGATGAATTAAAGGGATTTGATTTTCTGTGCAATTTAATGTTGACACTTAGGAATACTAGAATGGTTTCTCTCACACAATACTGGGCCTATAATTCTGTACACACAATTCAGAGGTTGGCTGTTCAAAGTTGAGTTCTGCTCCGAAGCTATTTTCAAATTTTAAAACAATTATTATTTACAAGGTGCAGAGCTTTCACATGTGTCCAAATAGTTCTGTGGATTATTAACCATGGTGAAAATGGCAATTTATTTCTATAAATATTGGAAAAAATGTAAGTAAAACCATATATAATAAATCATTACTTTTAAAAAATATTTTTGACTACTGCTACTACATGCAACAAAGCACATGCACACCAAATGCCTGATGAGTAAGAGTCAGAATGTTTATTTGCTTTTTGCAGGGCTCACCTGATCATTAAGCCAGTTGTTGCCCTTCAGTGTCTGGATGTCCTTCCCGTGCACTGTGAGGTTAAAAGCATTCACAAGAACTTCATTAGGTTTGCTTGTGAAAGCCATTTGAACCACAACCTTTGAAAGAAAGAACCCTTTGGTTAACACACAGTATCATCATCAAAGCTTAATCTTGTCACTTGGATATTCCTAAATCCCATGCCCTCAGTTCTCAAGTTGAGGAGAGAGAGAGAGAGGAGAGAGAGAGGAGAGAGAGAGAGAGAGGAGAGAGAGAGAGGAGAGAGAGAGAGAGAGAGAGAGGAGAGAGAGAGAGGAGGTAGAGAGAGGAGGAGAGAGGAGAAGAGAGAGAGGAGAAGAGGGAGAGAGAGAGGGGAGAGAGAGAGGAGAGGGAGGAAGAGGAGAGAGAGAGGAGAGAGAGAGGAAGAGAGAGAGGAGAGAGAGGAGAGGAGAGAGGAGAGAGAGAGGGAGAGAGAGGAGAGGGAGGAGAGAGAGAGGAGAGAGAGAGGAGAGAGAGAGGAGAGGAAAGGAGAGAGAGAGGAGAGAGAGAGGAGAGAGAAAGGAGAGAGAGAGGAGAGAGAGAGAGGAGAGAGAGGAGAGAGACGGAGGTGAGGAGAGGAGGAGGAGAGGAGAGAGAGAGGAGAGAGAGAGGAGAGAGAGAGGAGAGAGAGAGGAGAGAGAGAGGAGAGAGGAGAGAGGAGAGAGAGGAGAGAGAGAGGGGAAGAGAGGGGAGAGAGAGGAGAGAGAGAGAGAGAGTGAGGTGAAGAGGAGGAGAGAGAGGAGAGAGAGAGAGGAGAGAGAGAGGAGAGAGAGAGTGAGAAGAGAGAGGAGAGAGAGAGAGGGAAAGAGAGAGGAGAGAGAGGAGAGAGAGAGAGGAAAGAGAGAGAGGAGAGAGAGAGAGGAGAGAGAGGAGAGAGGAGAGAGAGAGAGGAAGAGAGAGAGGAGAGAGAGAGAGAGAGAGAGGAGAGAGAGGGGGAGTCTCTCTGTGTGTTGAAAAACAGGGGTTTTCATGCATAACGGGAGGAGGCATGTTTCACCTTGGGTCATCTGGAAAATGTTTCTTTAAATTTATGTTTGAGAATTTTCAATTCATGTGGAAAAAAGAACTAAACTCAAGTATTAGTAAACAACTCACAAGTTGAACCCCAGAATATGGAGAAAAGATCAAATGACCTAAATGAACAAACAAAATGATTAAACTGTAAAAGGCAGCTTCAGCTAAAAAATGAAAATCATTAGATAAGAGGAACTGCAGCAGGGTACATTCTTTTCAAATAATAATAATAATAATAATAATAATAAAAACACCCATCAAATTTGCAATTGTATTAACAGAAAACCAAAGTCTGATCGGGATGTGCAACAAAAATTAAATTAACATTGTCAGAGAAGCTAATGTGAAAAGCTCGTTTAAATAAAATAAACAATAAGAGTATTAATCTAGTGAAAATTTTCATAATTTTCCCCCCATTTTAAATATTTTAAAATACAATGCGCGTGTCATGAAATTAATATTAATTTAGCCCACAACAAAGAATATAATTAATAATGTACTTCAACTGTAGATTGGTAATAATTAACTGACAACACCTTTAAAAGTGGTAATCTCGACTTTATTCTACCAAACTTAGGCTTTGTATTAAAAAGCAAACATCCATCTATTAATAATATCACTAACAAGAATGAAAAGTATTGAAGACTTAAATATCATAATATTTACTTAGTAACTAGATGTTAACTTGACTTGGTTTGGTGTTTTTATTCTTCCTTCTCATAATTCCCCTCCATAAGAGAATGTAGCATTATTTAACTGTTTTCATATTTTGCTTGTAGCCATGATCCCTCTTGATCCAAATAAGTTATGAAGGATATATCAAGCATTAACAAGCAATAATGTATCAGTAAAAAAATTGAAGATATTTCTTGATAAAATTACATGAAAGGATTTAATTGTAAATTAATGTTTGTATGTTCAATTTTACCAATCAATTTTTTTTAAATCTACACATATTACATTTATCATTTTCTACATTATTACTTGTATACTACTAAGCTTTTAAAAAAAATGTCTATTGGGTATTATTAGCAGCTAAATTACAACAAAAATGAAGAGCCTAAAGTAGAACATTTCTTTTTTATTTGCAAAAACTAAGCACAGAAAAGAAGTGAATCTAAAGAATTTTACTCGAGTTACTATACTAAGTGGTACTCTGTGACTAAGTCCTAAGCTTCATACTCACTTGCATATTCGCAGTGTTATCTCAGGCAAAGATTCTTCCAGATCATCTTCACTAATCTTCCTCTTCTTCACTTATCTCTTTTTCTACATGTACATGGTCATCATCATCATCATTAATAATCATTTGCTGTATCATCTGATCTGATAAATTACCCTTTTGTTTATTTTCTGAAGTGTAAGGTTCAGCAGTAACCTTCTCTGAATCTTCTTCCTTCTCCTCCTCTTCTTCATCATCATCATCAACCAAATTAATAAACCTATTGTGCATAAAGAAAAAAAAAATTCTTTTTTATACACAATATGATTCACTAAGTAAATGTGCTACTGCTAGAAAGGAAATTACCCCTCAACAGTGAATCAAGTGGATTTAAGATGAAAAATGGAAAATTTTGTAGATTGTGCTACATAACATCAGCAGGTGCATCATAATGTCATCCACATATCCTGGATAACTCTTATAATGTGCCTCAATTTTTGTGTCGTGGGCAGAACATACAAAATGAGGACCTTCTATTACATTTCAACAGTCAAATATATTAGAATATTATGATTATGACTAATAATATTAATACTTGAAGACACAGGTATCCTTTTTTCTTTTTCTGTCAATCAATGAACAAGTTTTCTAAAAAAACAACAAATTTGTGTTTTTTGGATTCATCCTTTTCATTTTTCATTATGTTCTATACCTTAAAAAAATCAATTTAACAGATTTGGTCAGTTCTCTCACATCTATTTATATTTTTTGAACTTATACTTGTTTTTTCTGTAATTTCATATCTGATTTCTGTGTAATTTTATTTTTAATTATTTTATTTTAACTATAATTAGAATTTATTCATCATTTTTTAATTTTCAGACATAATTATATAAATTACTTTTTGTTTACACCTGATGTTGAGTGTAAATAAGATTCGAAATTTCATGTTCATGCATATGGCCGATAAACATATTGAAAACTTGTTTATCGATTGTCAGAAAAGGAAAAAAAGGATACCTGTGTCTTAAAATATCTACCTACTATTACATCTTTGGAAGTTTTCTGTGCAGAGCCACACTATAGCACGGATGGCTGGAAACCTGTAGAATCTCAAAATCTACGTACAAGGTGGCCACTCATTTCCCACACTTTTCTCAGTTTTCCAGTGCTACGACCCCCTTCTTCTTTTTTTCTTTTCCAGAAAAGATTTGTATTTTCACATTACTAAAAAAATAATGAAGCTGTAATGCTTTACTAATGTTTTAAAGGAATAATATATAGTTTTATATTCCTTTCAAAATTACCTGACTTTTAAGAATTGTTCTACAAATTCCCAGATTTTCCCCTCAATTTTTCAGAGCAATGAAGTTCCCCTATTTTTCCTGACTTTCCAGAAAGTGGTAACCCTGATGTAAATATAAATTTGCTATTTTACATTTAGTTCAACTTGCAATTTAATCACAATGGTCTATGTATTTCTGTTTGTTAATAACTGCTTAGCAATATTAGATTATTTGCCCACCCGCAGCTGTAGGTGTACAGGATGTCATGCTAAGTTCAGGGCTGGTCTGTTCAAAGTTGTTCCTCTATTTTTCAATTAAAACAAGGCTTACAAATTTGGGAATGTTCACATGAGTCCAGCTAGTATACTAATATTATAATTTGCCATGTGTGCAAGCACATTTTGCCGAGTGTGACTTGCTGGACAATGTGTGTTTGTTAGTTTCATTAAGATTTTCTTATATGTTTAATTTCCAGGTTTCAAGCCTTTGAGCAATAGGTACGCTGGAATTGAGTGTACATAACAACATCAATAATTACAATAATAATATGATTATTATAAATAATGAAGAATTTGGCTGTGATGTTTCAGGACATACCCTCTAAGCCAGCATTCTTCAAATAAAAATTATTGTTATGTTGCAGTTAATAAATCAGTCATAACATCTCTCCACATCTACAATATCACAGTTTTGTTTCTAGAGCATACTGGTTAGAATAGCAGAAATAGATGTTTTGTTGGCCTGTTAACGAACTAGCCCAACCCACCGTTCCTTGCCTCTTTCAGCCTCAAAGGATTCTGGCCTGTGAACCGCACACCCCAATGTCACAAGTCATAAAACAGGAAAAACAACAAAGAAAGTTGCTGCAGTTAATCACCGGACGCTAATCTCCTCTTCAACCTGACATGCCAGCCACGGTTGTGCCTTGACTGGCAGCAAAGATGCATGGTTGTCACATTATCCCAACAAGAGCAGGTACTTCCACACATGGGTTGCAAGATGAAATAAAGATCCTATGTAGGTGTCATTCTTTCCACTTCAGGAACTGGGGTTGATTTCCAGCCAGCGCAAGTGGAATTTGTGGACGAGAGGTTTTGAGCAAGTGTTCTAGTTTTTTATTGAAATTTTTCCTTTTATTCATACACCACCTCTCCATTATCATTTAAACCTTTGTAGGATTGTCGTTCTCTCTGAAACCACATGGTGTACAGTTGTTTTTTTGCTTAGTTAAGCCAAGCAATTTTCACCAGTATGGCCAATTTTGCATTGCAGTCTTCAATGTAATAATATTCTTTCAGATAGTGGGATTGCATTAATTCTTAGAAATCTAGTTGCTGTGCATGTTATGTGGTCATCGTCACAACCACAATGCACACAAGCAGTGTCACGGAAATTTCATGTGAGCATTTGTCTGAGTGGTGATTTTTCATGTTTCAACTTTCTAGAATTTTTCAAGAATGCAGGTTTGTTAATTATTTATTATTGTTTATTGAAATGTTTTTATGCATTACAATGAGTTTAACTATAAAATATTACATTTTTGTTTTGCATATGAGGATTATTTATATTTGCAAGGGTGTAGTCAGGAATAAGTACATAATTGTAATTACTTTTTTGTTCCTTGAAAATGTGAATTTCAAAAAGTTTTTAAACAATTAAATTCATTATCTAATAATGTAAGATTGTGGCTAAACAGATTTAGTTTTTTGAATAATTGTGTTTTACAAAACATTTGCCTCATTTCCCTTGTTACTTTTGCTCATAATATTTGTGTAGTATATTCTGACATAATATTAGTTACTAGTGGCGTTCTTTGTTGGAATGGATAAAATTTGAATACATGATCAAATAGGCATTTAACAATTTCTAGGGAAGTATTGTCAAGAATGAGGATGCAGCATTAGATTCAGAGTATGGAGGAGGTTCCGCTGCAGATGATACATCGCCAATAACACAACAAACGACCTCTAGTAGCCCACGTTTCCTTCACTTAAATCTATGATTGAATTATTTTAGTTTATCGTATGTAGGCCTACCTGTTTATCATATTTTGCACTATTTATTTTCTTGTCTTCAGGGAAAACCTGAGAGTTTATTTTAAAAAATTGTAAAATGCAAATTATTTAAACATCCTGTCTCAAAATATATATTTACACCAAAGGAAAATACCTTTACGTTTTATCTTGATAGATTTATATATGCTATAAGTAACATTAGAGCTATAACTACATTTACTTATACCTAAATAAAAAACATTGTAAACTACGATATTCTATGAAACCCGTTTGTAAGAGAGCCAGAATGGGGTTTACAGTTTAATCATCCAATTAGATAAAATTACTAATATGAAGTTATATGTGAAATCCAGGATGTGGAGGCAGGGCAAGCACATTATGGAGACCCTACTTAAAACAAATTGATGTATTATACTCCATTTGCTGCATTCTGTTTACATTAAATAAATTTAAGGTTTTCAACAGTATATTAATTGCTCAAAATTGTCAGGGTAAACAGAACTATCCAATAAAAAATATAGTCATATCTGTTTTAAAATACCATGAATATTTGTATATTATAATTAAAATGTTGCTAAATATTTTAATGTGGCACAGATTAGAGTCATTTACAATAGATGTATCACAGGAGAAAAGTAACTGTTGTACAGTTCAGTACCCATAGTACGAATTTTAAACCTGAGATCCTCAATAAAGGAATCAACCCACAACAAATTGGTTTTGCATATGATTAGTTGACAGTGTGTTGCACCCTGCATTAGAAGACAGCAAGCACAAAGAGTTGGTAAATAAAACAAGAGACTTACATATATTCTGCATTAGGAATTTTTTGAGAGTGAGCTGAAGATGTACTGGCTTCATACTCTGGAAAGCGCTGGTCCAATACAGTTTGCAGTGATGAACCTGTGTAAACAATACAAGCATATGTTGGACAGATGGATTGTTTAAATCATTTTTTTTAAATATCGGGCAATGATCAACTTTGATCTCATTTCTCTGAGCTTCTTTGTACATATAACCATTCTACAGTTGTTGCTTCCTGCACACCTCTGAAAAACACTGTTTCTAGATTCTTTGTTTCTTATATAAAACCATGTATGATGTGGCCTCTACTAAAACAACTTGAGTATGCATTATTGAATTTCTTTGTCTTAATGAGCTACTCAGGTCAGCAATCAGTATGACAGTATTGTTGAAGAAAATCATTATGTTCAACTTCTGTCACTCATATTGTGCTTTTCCCATAAAATTCCACATTGCTTTGCAACAAGTGAACTGACAGTTGGAGATTTCTAACACACAAGACTCCTGCTGGAAACATAGCAGCCTACTTCTGCCATCACTGCATTATTAGTAAGGGAAGTTGCATGGAGTGCAGTAAAGAAAAGCCCCTTACCATTAAGCACCCACACAAGCAAAAAATTGGCCACCCATTAGAAAAACACGCCCCTTTTCTAACTAGGAATCAACTACCAGAGCAGCCATATATTGTCTAGTTAAAGATTTTGCCAGTACATCACTGAATAGCAGCCAATTGGCCTCCATGCAATCATATATCATATGATTTTTGTGTCTATCACTTGAAACTGTAAGTAAACAATAAAGATTTCTTTGTGTATTTTAAACTAATAACTGTATTTTTGATGGGGACAACCTGGTACTTATTTCCTTATTTTTTTAACACAACAAAAGCTACACAAAATTTTCTATTGATTTTTACTGAGCCCAATTCATTGATATATAAATCATCAACTCAGTTACCTGAGACAGAGTGTTCTGGGTACTCATCAGAAAATAAAAATAACAAATAAAGAAGCAACTGATTTTAAGACAATCTTGGTGGAAAGTTTTACTTACATATTTTTTATTTTATTTGGAAAAATATGGCCCAAAAAATGTTTTTCTTACAAAGCTTATAAATTCTATTAAATTCCTCCCTAATACTTTCAAAATATTAATAATAATAATCCCTAATAATAATGTTTATAATCAGGAAGGGGATAAATTGCTAACCTGTGATAGCTCATGTAACATTAAGGATAACCATTAAGCTTGTTAACACCACAAAAGAAGAGTACTATAAGGGGCCATCCATGAATTATGTAAAGCTTAAGACGGCAGGAGGGGTACATAAGGATAGGGGGTATATGTTTACTGTTATTGATATTTTTTTTTTACATTCTTCAACATTTGTTTAAATACTTCCTTTTTTTAAGTTTTATACTAAAACTTTAAATTATTAACAAATTTTTTACAACATAAATAAATTAAAATCATTAGAAGTTGTTAGAATAAATAGAAATATATATATCATTTTTTTGGAATCTGTAAGATTACGAAGAAAATATTCGAAACTGATCTGAAGTGAATCCAATTAAATTGGTACAGTAGTCCCTCGCCCATGCATCGTGTTCACGGCTTGTGATCTGAAATTTTCTCGCCTATGCTCCCTTCCTTCACTCATAACTTGCCCCCACGTATCATTAGATGCAGTCAGCATCGCCAAGTAATTCCGACTTTAATTATCATAAATTTAATACCAACACTCACAAAATGAATACAATTTCTTTTTACTGTTTTCTTAGTTACTTTAACATCTTGCATTTACAAGGAGGGGGAGATGTCACAAATTTTAAATAGCTATGTATTTTATAGACAGCTCCAAACACAAGATGATTTCTTACCACATTGCTGTTTTGAAATAAAAATAAATCAGCGAAACTCACATGGATTCTCAGGCTCTTGTTCTAAATCTATTACGTCATCATTTCCGGCAATTTCTTTGGCACTTTTCATCTGTACATCCTCCTTGGTTGCCTTGGTTCCTTGAGGGACCTCAACTACATCGTTGTCAGAATCCGAATCCAAATCCACACATTCCACAGTGGGTGGCTTGTTTCCGATTGCAAGCCTGCAAACAATTCAGATCAGAAAAGACTGTACGGCTTGAGCACCTTTTGGAGCCGCTGCATGTGAACGCACCTGGTGGGGGTGTTTGGTAACTGGTCAGTTTTGGGGTTTCTGTTAAATTGAAAATTTTGAAATGGTTGCCAAAGATGAGGGGAAATTAAATTTGATATGAATATTATATAAGAAGCAACTATCATTCCATACCCAGCAATGGCTTGAATGAGTTGCTTATATCTCCTCCTCTCTTCCAATCGAACTGCCTAAAACAAAAATGAGGAAAAAATAAGTGAACATTTTGCTGAGGGCTGCTGAAACAAACCAGTACAATTCAACTGAATTATTAAATAAATAGATGCATGTAAAGTGAACTTTCAGTAAGAAACCGTGACTAACTAGTCAGGGATCAAAATTCCCACAAACTCTGAAAAGTGAGAACTAATAAAATACGATATAACAAATCAATACATTGAAATTCCTTTAAATAGGATTCCTTCAGTAACTCTTTAAAGCATCCATTTACAGGAGCATTTGAGATGAATAATAATAAAAAAGGAAGTTTATCACTCATTTTCAAAATATGCAAGTGTCCAAATTGAGGTTTTATTTATTTACACACAACAAGGCAAAGCCCCAAAGAGAGTAGGTCTCTGCGAACACAAAATAAATTTCCTTTATTCTTTATTGAATGCTGCATTTATCTGAATATAAGACCATGTTTTTCCAAAATATGAAGGTTTTCTAATAATAGTCATTTTGCTATGGCTTTTCCACGTCAAGAAACTCAAATCTGATGTAACAATAAGCTGCAACACTATAAAAAGCCATGCACATTTAAAAGCAATTACCCATCTACATGGTTGCCCAATGCCTGAGGCATTCTCAAAAAAAAAAAAAAACCGCGCACTGGGGACAAAGCTGAAGGGTGCTACAATAGGAGGCACTAGTGTCACGGGTGCAGCTGCAGGTTAGGCTCGCCGACTTTCACACATAAAAATTGGCTAATTTGTGAGAAATATGGAAAGTGATGTTCAATTATTCATAATATATACATATAAGAAACCTCTGAAGAAAGCGCGAACATTGACACTCTTCTTTGTAACATTACAGGTCTGATTGTGTTTTGCAAACCCACGCAGCAGCCACTCCTGTTTTAAGTGGCGTTTGCAGCAGTTCGCGTTTTAGTTCCAGTAAGACAGTGCTGCAGGAGAGCGGACCACTGTAATGATTTCCACCATGTTGTATGGGAGTTAAAAGGCCCTGGTGCTGAGGAGGGGCACTTATACTGTGAAAGCCCTTAGGGTCTGCAGGTACTTCGACACTCGCTGGCTGGTCAAAGAAAGAAACAGAAAACCACCTCCTTTTCTCCTATCGCTTAGTTTGCCTAGAAAGTACCAGGAAATTATTCTCGCCAGTGGCACTTTTGAGACTCTAAACCAGCCAGGAAGACTGCAGATTGCTCAATAAGATAAATATTGATAACTAGTTTGGCCTGGCGACTTTGGTAGTGGGTACTTTCAAGTTAACAATTTTTAATTGTATTAAGCAAGCTCACATTGAAAGGAAATTTTAAAAACAGTACCATTTCCTGGCTCATCTATCTTCAGAAAGAGAGTTACATGAAAAAGTCTTGGTCAAAGTACTTTTAAAAAAATGTTGGTATCATTACATTAGTAAGTTTAAACTATTGTCCTTGCAATGGAAAACAATTGTTTCAACAACAAACTGTTGAATAATATTCTAAGGGTTCAAATTAAGCCGAAAAGGCAATGTGGTATCTGCAGCACTTCACACCAGTAGGTGCTTTTCCCTCCCCCCTGAATTTTTTTTTCTATATTCTGGAAAGATCCACCTAGAAATAGAGCAAATGGATTCGACTTGTAGAGGACCCCAAAACACATTTTACGCGCTTAAACCTATTTCCTATTGCAATTCCAACCCCAATCATGGCAATACACAAGAGGGAAGTCTTACCTCACCAACACAAAAGAGCTTTCTTCTCAACACAGATGAACATGAATTACGAAAAGAACTGGAAGTGATATTTCTTCTTATAGTAACATATTTTACTGTGCTGTTGGTTTCGGTTCTTTTTCTTCGCCGGATGTTAGAAATGTGCAGCCCATTTGGATCACGTGTTCTTTGAGGTCCCAAAACCAAACCTGTAATTACATCATCATCATCATCAATTTATTCAAAAGTGTCATGATTATGAGCTACCAAAACACATCTTTTTTGTCTACGAATAGTGTGTATATGTGTGATAGCAATAATTTCAAGTCATTGAATTTAATAAAAACACAGTATACTAAGTAATATGTAAACATTACATGTAATTCTGTATTACCATGTTTTAATTTTATCTTCACAGGTTTTCTTTCATCGGCCAGTGGTCCTACTTGCAAACATTGTTTTATTTCTTTTAATACATCATTTGTCCTGCTACAAATGTGTTTACTTTTTTGCTTGCAAAAATGACTTACATTTTTTGAAAACTTGTCCTATTCAGTTTTTTTTTCTGTTTTATCCTACTTCTCACCTGTATCTGTACTCACATTAATTTTACCACACTGGTATTCCACACGAAATGCACTTTAAAGTGGTGCTTTTCTCCCAAATAAATTTCAATGTTATAAGTTAATACCTGATGTTACATGCTTATATTTTATTTGCATTGTGTTAATTAAGAAGCATTTTTTTTTAATGATTTTGCATATATTTGTCCGTTGCTTCAGGGCATAGCCAAGTGAAATTTCTTGACATTTGGTTAGAATTGGATACTATGTAGATTAACATGTAATTGCATATTGGGCCAATTTTTCTTGTTGGTGCATATTCATGTAATTATAGGCGCATACTTTGCATATTTCGCCAAAACAGAGAATTTTCTCTAAAACGTTTCAACATTTCATACGATCCATTTATTTCTGAGTGTTCTTCAATTACAAAGAGCTTGTCACAGTTTGCATTTTGTTGCTTCTCTCTACATGATAGAATACTTGAGTAACTGTAGGATATTTCTTGATTTCATCTTTTTAAACCATGCACGCAGAAGAAATGCAATAAGATACAATGTACTTCACTAAGGTAAATATTTTCTTTAATTATTTATCCTGCGAAGTAGGGTAGATTATACTGTAAAACCCCTCTTTTATACTTTTCAGGGGACCAATGAAAAAAGTGTAAAATGCAGGAAAGTGTAAAATATACAAAAGTTGAAAAACGATAGGCTAGGCGAGTAAAAGCATGTGCCGGAATCGGCGATTTTCGTCAGAAAATCTCCTATTGACGTGCCCTGGTAGTGAAAAAGTGGATAAATCATATTCACATATATAGTAAATTATTTCCTCTAACACGTGATGTAGTCTGAATCCCTGTTTTATGGGGCCTTGAAACAGCAAAATCGATTGACGGCGTTTTTTCAACGCGAGCGTCTTGACCACCTGCCGATTTTCTCCAAAATTGATATTCCTCGATTGATCTGAACGCGAGACTTTTGCGAGTTCGTACCATACATATGTAGTAATTTACTACAAATTGAAACATGATTTATCCACTTTTTCAGTATCACTACGAGTTTTTCTGTCGAAAAATCGCCGTTTTTTGCCGCAGCATTACATAACTTTCTGAGCACTAGGTATAACTTAAGTATACGAGAAAGTAAAAAAATAAAATAAAATTTAAATAAAGATGTAAAAGACAGGAAGCACTCTACATATCAAGTTGTAAATTGCGGGAAGAGAATGCATTGTAAATATAGGCTTTTCAATGGGACCAATGAAACATTACGTAAAAGGCAGGAAAACGTAAAATGTTGGAACGTATAAACGGGGTTTTACAGTATTCTGTTTGCACAAAAATATCTCTTTTCCATCCAAGCACCCTTCTTCTGAATTTTATCGAGAGGTTAATGCAGGAAATGAAGTATTGTTAATTTTAATTGCATATTTGTGAATATTTAGGTCATAAACGCATATTTTTAAAATAATATATCAAGAGTATTTGGACATAAAATTCCTTTTCCTAGTAATAATTATGAATTCCGTTTTACAAAAACAACCAATCTCTCACATTTTCTTTTACTTTTAGCATCTTATTATTCAAGTTTCATGATTATTTGTGATGATTTTACCAGGGTTGCTATGGGACCACTTTCCCCTCAAATGTGCATTTCTTGTTAGATGCTTCAAAAAATTGAAAAGTTAGACTTTTATTTTGGATTAGAGTTAGAATATCATGACTGTGTTTAGAATGCTTCAATTTTTTTTCATTCATCTGAAATTTTTATTTGAAAAAAAAAAAAAAGAAAAAAAAAAAAAATGAAGATTAGTACTTTTTGAGACTTAATCTTTAATTGGTTAAAATTTAGTATACAGTACACCCTTACAGAAGCGTGGCGGCGGGGCTTAAGCCCTAATTACTGTACGTGCTCTAATAAAAATGAATAAAACTTACGGATACGCAATTTTCATGGTTCGCCCTTCATATGCTTTGTCCCCGCTGCATTGTAACGCCTATTTACTTTCCAAGGCAAGTTTTCTTGCTTATTTGCGTTTTCTTGCGTAGGCTTGCCAAGGCAAGACTTGCCAAGGAAAACTTGCCAAGGCAAGTTTTCTTGCGTAGTAATTCAGTGATCAAGAGTGTAAAGTATCAAAATCTTCTTCTTACACATTAGTATCAGGGATTGAGTAACATCATAAGTACAAAATGTAATGTAAAATTTATCTTACAGCAAGAAATCTTATCTTTACCATTGTTTCAAATATGAATGTTTGAAATATTAAAATTTGATTCGTAACTCAAAAAAACAATTACATTACACTTAATTTTGAATATTTCAACACTAACATTTTTAGAAATAAACTGCCCAATTCAATTAATATCCTTAGGACATTTAAAATTGTATGGGCCCAGATTGTATTTTTTCCCTAATAGCATATCACAGAGTTTCTGTTTGCAGCATTAAATAAATCATCTCAAACGACTTTGCCAATACCCACAACATATTTACAAGGAGCCTACACTTAAACGACATTACTTATTGGTGACACATTCGTGAAATTATGTTTTCAAAACCTCGTTAAGTATGGGACACTTTCCCCTCAAATGTGCATTTCTTGTTAGATGCTTCACAAAATTGAAAAGTTACACTTTTATTTTGGACTAGAGTTAGAATATCATGACTGTGTTCAGAATGCTTCATTTTTTTTTCATTCATCTGAAATTTTTATTTGGGAAAAAGAAAATAAAATACTACTTTTTGAGACTTAATCTTTAATTGGTTAAAATTCAGTATACAGTACACCCTTACAGAAGCGTGGCGGCGGGGCTTAAGCCCTAATTACTGTACGTGCTCTAATAAAAATGAATAAAACTTACGGATACGTGATTTTCATGGTTTGCCCTTCATATGCTTTATCCCCGCCGCATTGTAACGCCTATTTACTTTCCGAGGCAAGTTTTCTCGCTTAGCTCGCCCAGATCCAAGACACGGCGAGGTTCAGGCCTTCGTGTTCACTATAAACATCCTTGAGTCTATCCAACACATAATTACCAATTCACTTTTCAAGAAAGCCTCCAGAATTCTAACTGCCTAGTTAACGTTGGAACGGTGCGAAGTGCTGGTTAAAACGACTCCCTAGGTTGTACCGTATACTACATTTCAGCTCTTCAATTTTCACACCCACTAACACTTTACCATTACAAATAATAGAATAGTTCAAGCAAATAAACTGAACTCACTGCTTTAGTCATCTAATGAGACATTTACACTACTAATGACAAGTTCACATGGTAGGTAGTTATGGGAATAATGTGGGGGTGACCTTTTAGCACATCTCTTCCTCTCCAAATTATTAGTACAGAATTTGAAAGTGTAAATCATTGCTTCTTTTCCTCATATTTCTGTCTGCATTTCATGTTTTCTTATAAATTTTATATTTTAAACAGAAAACAGTATTATTTTCATTCAATTACTTAGTTTCAAATACTAAAACACAGGTTTCAATGGCCACTATGCTTAGCATCAAATTTTCATTCCATGGTGTTCACATCATTCATAGTGTTAAAATAAATAAACTTCATTGATTACTAGCAAAAGAATTGCTGAAAAAGATTAAACATACCCTCCAAAAATGAGAAACATTATTGAATATAGAAACTAATTCTTTCAAGACTAACATACATTTAACACTTATTCATTTATACTCTTCATACTACACCATATTAAATCATTCTAATCCAGCAACATACCTCTTGGATATTTTTTATGTGATATTTCATCAACCACACACACATCATCTGAATCATCTGTAACAGGTGATTTTTCTTTGGCTCTAGGGGAAGAAACTTTCCCCATCTAAAAAACAAAGGTCATTATTCCATCTCTACATTGGAACATATAACATGTAAAATGATGAATCACTTACTTTTTCAATTGACTTAATTTCCTCAACTTCATCCTCTTCATCTGAGGAAACCATCATTTTGATATCTTCCCCAACAGAAACACAAACAAAAATTATATATACAAGAATAAAGTCAACTTTTGATACACTAATTACCAATGTGTTTCATTCAATTAATTATTTCAAACTGATATACAACATTTGTCAAAAATATAAAAAAAGCAACTGACATTATGCTTTGAACAACTGTCATGAATTCTTAAAAAAGAGCCAAAGATATGGAATAACATAACCTCAGTCAGAATCACCATGTATGGGAGAGGAAAGCAGCTATACCAACACTATCACAATATGAAATAGGTATTTGCAAGTTATATTAATAAAAATTTAAAAGGAAAGGAATTTATTTCTGTAAAGGAGTTTAAAAAAATAACTGATTTGTTTTGTTTTACACAATTGATTTCCGATAACAATATTATCTTTCAGTACCACAACTTGTAAATTAGACAAGTAAAATGTATGAGATACCATCCACTTCAATAGTATTAGAAATCATGATATGATACTGCAAAGAAAGTAGTAATTCAGTGATCAAGAGTGTAGTTGTATCAAAATCAATGAATAAATATCTTCTTCTTACACATTAGTATCAGGGATTGAGTAACATCATAAGTACAAAATGTCATGTAAAATTTATCTGACAGCAAGAAATCTTATCTTTACCATTGTTTCAAATATGAATGTTTGAAATATTAAAATTTGATTCGTAACTCAAAAAAACAATTACATTACACTTAATTTTGAATATTTCAACACTAACATTTTTAGAAATAAACTGCCCAATTCAATTAATATCCTTAGGACATTTAAAATTGTATGGGCCCAGATTGTATTTTTTCCCTAATAGCATATCACAGAGTTTCTGTTTGCAGCATTAAATAAATCATCTCAAACGACTTTGCCAATACCCACAACATATTTACAAGGAGCCTACACTTAAACGACATTACTTATTGGTGACACATTCGTGAAATTATGTTTTCAAAACCTCGTTAGGTATGGTAAGTTATAAATGTTTACCTGCCACGTATGTTCATGCGTATTTTTTGTCATAAAACACGAGTTCAAAGATTTGTGTTAATTGTTGTGCAATGTAAAATATACTCTAATTAAATAGCACATAATGTTGTTTTGCCTACTGGCGAAACAACACTGATCGACTCTGACAGGCGCTACCTTTTGCAAGCTTCAAGTTCTGAGGAGTAAATCATGTAGAACAGATGATTAATACACGGTTTAAAAAACCCACTTTCACAATTACGGCACCCAATCGCTCAATATACTACGTCCTAAGTGATCCTGTGAGCCCCAGAGAGTATTCTAAGCATCACTAGTGTACATGCAACACATCGTCTGCATCATCTGTATAATAAGATAACACAAATCTGCACCAAAGAGTGCTCTCTTGTCTCTGATCAGTACCAAAAACAATTGAAAGACATATCAGATGGTAACACTGTTGTCGGATCTACTTCCAAAGAGTAGAGAGTATTTTTCCAAGAAACCCGCCAAGTTTAAACCTCTTTCGCGCAACAATTTTTTGATTGCTATATCCCAAATAATTACAAACAATTATTACAACTTGTATAAGTACTTTTAAAGTAATACACAAACTCTTAATTTACATTTTTATATCATCTAATTCTAGCCTAAAAATCCAGGCGTATTAAAAAACTTCAGTGGCGTAAAGAGTCCTCTTAAAAAAAAAAACATAATGCAATTCATCAACACGTTGCTTGTTTACATTTTTAAGAGTTGTTGCAGCTTTTTCGCCAATAGTTACAATATCAATGCCTTACACAATTTTCACCTTCCAGTAGGAGCGCTGTAGTAAATTTTACACAAGGAGATTTTTTGCTATCAACTTATTGTTAGCAAAGACTTCTGCGTTCTTGGTGTTCCTTGCAGATATTTTTAGTGATGTATTCCTGCAGCCACTGTTTGGTTTTCACGCGATATTCAGTTTTTGTAACGTGCTATTCGCGATAAGGGTATGGTGTCGTATATTTGAAAATATACAAATTTATTTTAAAACAAAATTATTTAAATAAAAAAACTAGTGATGCAACAGAATGGCACAGACTTTCCCGTATTAGTTTTTTATTTCTATGGTCTCGGCTAGCTCTTCGAACAGCCATCTATCATCATTTTTTTTAATCTGCAGCTCAGCAATCGAAAAAATCTGAAATATTATCAACAATTTGTGTTTTGAGAGAAACTTATCGGATTATTAAAGCCTTTTCCAGGGTTCAAGGACCCAGTACATTTTTTGTTATTTTCTTTCAAAAATATTTTTTGCGTTTGAGTTTGGCAATGAGAAACTATAAAAAAAGTTTTTCTGATAACATGAATTATTTTCAAATTTCCAGATAAAAGCAAAAAGCAGCGATTTAGTTTAGTTTATTTTGCATTTTTCCCTGTGGAGCAGAACTTTATCGATGAAGGAAACATTAATTAGAATATAACACCTTCCCTCCCCGAAAAAAAAAGATAGAACTGGTGAGAAAAATCGTCCGGAATTTTTTGTGGATCGGGCATCATTTGTCTGAAACAGTACTCATAACTAGAGACAGAGTTCCATCAAGTATCAAATGCTAAAATATGCATGCAAACATACATTTTCAAATAGCCAAACATGCACGACGCAGAACAAAAAATTATCAAAACATGCACAATTTGAGTTTAATTTATTTCCTGTTTTATTGCCTTTTTAACAATTTACAATTTTCCTCAATTTTACTCTGTCAAATTCATCGTTTTGTCAGAAACAAACGTTTTAAATGCAGAAAATGCTTTCTACGACACGACGTAATTGGAGTGTACTTCGAAGATGAAATTTGAGTCAACGTGAGGTCAAATTCGGCATTTTATGATTTTTTTTACCTTAATCTCCTTTTTACATTTGGGAGAAATTTCAAATCAGAATTTGAATTTAACACGTATATAAATTATCTTCAGTAGCGACACTCAACTCCAAAACCTAATTCCAAAAATATTTTAATGTCTTTTACAAATTTTAATGCATTTTACAAATTTTAATGCATTTTACAAATTTTAATGCATTTTACAAATTTAAATGTCTTTTACAAATTTTAATGACTCGGTGAGAGATAAACCTGCTGCTTCTCATTTCTGAATTACTAAAGGCAATTTTACAAAATTTGATTTTATATATTATGTTAATTTTTACAGACATATTTTTTTAAAACCTTTTTACATTCCCGTATACGTTGTAACACCTCCGCGAATGGGAAATGCGCGGTTAGCGACCCGGTTAAAGCTCAGTCGGTCCTATCCCCTTTACTCGTTTAAAAACTAGCCAAGTGTAACAATTTCCTTTGCTCATTTAAAAATTAGGTGATGGAAGGAATTGTTAATTAAATTCATGGACATTCAAAATAAACAATTTGATTACTGGTAAAAGACAACGTTTATTCCTGGACAAAGCTGTACCAGGGAAGTTACATTAATAAAATAAAAGAAAGAAAAGATCGAATAAAAGAAAAAATAAAGATTAAAATTAAAAGGAAAGCTTACAACTAGAGAAGAGGACAAAATTATTTTATAGCTAGAATTACAGAGTCGTCCTTGAGGACCTTTCTTGTGCCTTGGCGCGGCACCGCTTTGACAAAAGGTTTTTTGCCCCCAGTTACATTGCCTGAGAGCTTCCGAGTCAAAAGTGCTCCATGTGCCCGGGCTGGCACGGCGAAGCTTGTAGGCGACCGGGACGGCGTCTGGCGGCGGCTGGCGGTGGTCAGTGACGTCTGGTGGCGTCTGGCGGTGGTCAGTGACGTCAGCGAAAGGACGTCTGGAGGCTGCTTCGGCGGAGCTTGTAGATAGCCGGGGATATCGCCCCCGATCGCAGGTGCGGAGCACACATCAATGTCTCCCTCTGAACTAAGCGAATCCTCTCAAATACAAATTCAGAAGTTGCGAAATCCTGTAGCGAATACGCAATTATAAAAGATTCGCCATTTTACTTTTGAAGTGCTTCTGCACTTCCCCTAAAATTCTCACTGAGAATTCCAATCTATCACCCCAGTGATTTCAACTAAGTGCTTTCAGAGGCGCACTCGCCTCTCCCCGCGAATAGCTTCCACCCCAGAGAAGTTTCTCTACCAAGTAAAATTTTAACCAAGTGACTTCAGAGGCGCACTCGCCTCTCCCCGCGACTGGCTCCCACCCCAGAGAAGTCTCTCTACCAAAGTCGTTAGATTTCAGCCCACTGAAATTTTGTTTCTCATAAATGCACGAAGTTAACTTTTATCCCCACCCTTTCTCCTCATATGTTCTTGCTCCCTACAACGATCGCGTCGCTATTGGCTAAAGGTGATGGCGTTGTACACTAAATTTGGCCAATAAGCTCCGGTGGAGTATAGGAATTTTCCAATCTCTGTGTGGTTTGTTGTTCTCCACGTAGTGTCCGTCTGTACCGTCTCGAAAATAAGCCACGTCTGTGAAGGGGCCTCCCGGCTACAGAATTATTGCTTTGGGTTTCCCCGATCACGATGACAGGCGTTTCAAAAGTATTCCAGATGTGGCTGCAGCTGGACGCTTTTCAATTTACCCTTTCTTCGGCCGTTGGGTGGGGTGTCATAAACATCCAAAATAGGTCAGGGGATCGTGGCTGTAGCTAGAAGGGGGGCTGCGCGCGTGACGCCGTATGTTTTTCTTCAGTAAAAAATTTCTTAGGTCTACTTTACTCAATTTAATTTATCTTAATAATTCTGTATCGCTACAACGTATATACGTATCCCGTATACGGAGTAATATACGTAGTATAGGAAAACTTACGTAATGCTGCGAAAAATCAATTTTGAGATTTCAACGGAAATACACGTTTTGGGGTTCCCTAATACCGAAAAAATGGTTATTTTCAAAACGCCCGTCCGTCCCACCGTGAAATCCACTAGCATCTAAGCCATACATAGGATTTTTTCCAAATTGAAGAACCCCCTGTCCATCTGACTCGGGTCGTTAGATTTTGAAAAACCTTCTTTAAAATTTGGGGGTACTTTATATGAAGCTTCTGGAACATTTTCAAAATTTTCTCAAAAAACGGCCAAATGTTATCCAAATAAAAAAAAATTAGAAATCGAGTAAAATACACTTATAAAGGTGACAAAGGCCCGATTTTCACAGATTACTGTGAATTTTTGGTGATTGCCAAAGTTTGAATTTTTTTAGGCGTCTTCCTATAACTACAAAATTGAAGATAGATTCTTGCTTCAAATAATTTTTTTTCTCCATAATTAGTTCTATCAATAAGATCATGTACATTTTTTGAAACTTTTAATAGACTTTTTCGCAATATGGCGTGCAATATGTAAACTTTCAAAAAATAACAAAAACAAGATTTTTCCAAAATACGGTTCCAAATTTTTCTCTAAAATTTTGGTAGGAATAGTGCCAAATGCACTCTAGTATGTGCTATAAACGCAATTTAGCTCTAACCTTTTGTTTTTTCAAAAAATACAAAAATGTAATTTTTTGACTAGTCCTTCACATCAATAATATTTACATTAGCGGCGATTTATTTACATTATTGCATTTACAAGTACTTGTTCTTTTAATGATGTCTAATAAAGTTTTATTGCAAACTAACACTTTCAACTAGCTCAAAATTCCGCATTTTCAGAAACGTTCAAACGCCATTTTCTCAAAAACTTTTTGTACGCATAGTGCTAATTGCAATGTTTAAGAAGCATAGTTAATGTTGATGTATTCTTTTGTTTTTCCAAAAAATACACACATCAGTGGCGGCTCGTGAGTATTCACATGTGCGCACCCAAATTAATTCGGCGCAATTTGTCTTAAGTATCTCGCGCGCGATATTGCGAACGCATTGCTGTGCAGTGATGCAGTCGTAAGTATTGAGTTAATCGAATGTTATTTGCACATTTTCTTATGCTTTAAAGCGGGTTGAAATTACAAATCAATATCGAAGAATGTGAAAACCAAAATATTTTGTAAACGTGTGTAGTAGACTACTTTTTAATTACGAGTTTTGCAAAACCGAAGTTAGAGTGTTCGTTTTTCTGTCAAACGTATTTGTCTAACAATGAATGGCGTCGAAGACATGAAAATGACATAAATGAATAAAAATAAAAAATTGCTGAAAATAAACTGTTTACTGAAGCGACACAGATTCTGGGACGTGTCGAGTCATGCGATAACCCGACCCAAGTCGTAAATATTTCGGAGGGTCCTTGGGAGGGCCGAACAAAGTCGAAGCTGGTGCTGTGAAAAGAAATGGGGTCAACCCTCACTGCTGATAAAAGGAACTGTTCAGTATGCTACGAAACTTCGTAATATGTCTTGTGTTCAATTGTCATTATTTATAATAATGAATATTTGTGAATGTTTGTAACGTATGCCTGTATGAATGGGCATGTGTGTATGGACGTGTGTGTGTGTGTGTGTATGAGAGAGATAGAGATAGAGAGAGATATAGAGAGATATAGAAAGATAGATAGATAGATAGATAGATAGAGATAGAGAGAGAGAGAGAGAGAGAGAGAGAGACAGAGAGGGTGAGAGGGATGGAGCGAAAAGGGACGTTGCACACCGTAATAACAGGGCCTCAAGCCGCCACTGACGCGAACGCAATTTTTTTGAAATATCTCTAATGCCTTTAATACGCACATTTCCAGCAATTTGTATATACTACTGCATTTGAGAGTAATATCTTTCATCAATTATTTCGAAGAGTCGATAGTTTTCGGTGAAAAAAGCTTCAAATTTCCCATTTACAGTAACGCATAAACGCCATTTTCGTAAACACTGCTCCAAATTTGTCAACGAAAATTGCCATGTAGGACGATCTTTTACTCTTCCTTAATATTCTTAGTGAAATATTTCGCTTCTTCTATTAGGAAACCGAAAAATTGAGAACAAAAATGTACTTTGGGCGGCGATGAATTTTGGCAGGCCAAAGGGTTGGGTACGTCCGAAAAGCTAGACCTGGCCAAAGAAATTGAATCGTTTATTTCAGAAACCCGTCAAACGCCAAAATCTAAAACACGCATTAGCAGTGGATTATTGTTCCCAGAGGGTAGACAGAGCATTTAGTGCATTTTTTATGAAAAATATTCATTTATCAACTGCTTTAATAAATACAAATATTTTGGCAACAGAAACATTGTGAGACTTTTCCTAAGTTTTTTCGAATTGAGGAATTTGGCGCTTGACTGGTTTTTGAAATAAACGATCCAATTAAGAAAGTAACTAGTACGAGAAAGTCTGTGCCATTTTGTAGCACCACTAGTTTATTTTTTGCACGGCAGCGCACTGACAGTCTGCTCTTGATCATTTGCTCCCCCATTGTCGGTTATCAAATGATATTGAGTTACGGCATCCTACATTTTCATTATCTTTTGTTACTTAATCGCTTGGTTCATTTGCGATTGTGGTTCATTGCACACGTACCTGCTTCGCAAATCTTAGCACGTGTGCCGGAAGGTTAAAATTTGTAGTATAAAAATAAGCAAAGGCAACTCCGTACTGTCAAGATCTAAGAATTATACTCTATTTATACAAAATATGCGTCAATTCTAATTTTTACAAATTATGTAAAATTAGCTTTAAAAAAGTTTCTAATATGCTTCGTAGATGTTAAAATATGCAGTACTAATTGAAAATATGTTCAAACATGCATTTCTTCTCAAAACTACTAAAACATGCAAACATATACGGAAAAAGTATGCATTTTTAAAATAAGTATGTCATGGAAACTTCATTTACAGTTTCAAAGCTTTACAAAGCATAAATAAAAACATGTATTTGTATGAAAATCCTGTCTTTACTCATAACATTGCTATGAAGTTAGAGGCATTTATTTCGCTGTGTACAAATATAAAGGTTTCAGTAATGTCATTTGAGAGATCTGAGGTCATGAGAATCCGAGCTCTTGTTGTGTTTGCCTGCACCTATGCTAGAATCGATTCATTTTCTCGCATTTGTGCGCGCCCATGTGTGTGTGTGTGTGTGTGTGTGTATGCGTGCGCGCTAGTGGGCTGGGAATCGATTGTTCCTGACCTCCCAGTCTAGTAGTGAATTTTCCTTCCCCTAGTCATATGTGGAGTCAAATCTATAGTCTTTCGGCAGACTCCCTATGTCAGTGTTTACATTCAGAGATTATACCGTAAGAGCGATGCAAGTTTTGTTTTTCATTTAATCCTTTATTGTGTATACAAATATCAAATCATTCTGTAATAAAATTGTCTGGTTGTCAGAAGCATCAAAGACCCAGATGACGAGAAAACAACAAAATACTAATGATGAAAACAATGATGGCGTGGGTGTCACCTTCCACCAAATGAAGCAGGAACTAGTGGTGCTACAGAATGGCAGAGACTTTCCCGTATTAGTTTTCTATTTCCTTTGATCTCAGCTAGCTACTCGGACTTGCCACATACTCTTGCCAGCTGCCATCTATCGCCGCCCAATGTATATTTTTTGTAAATTTTCGGTTTCCAAATAGTAGAACCGGAAATATTATTTTAAAAATATTAAATAACAGTAAAACCTAGTCCTAAATGGCAATTTCCTTTGAATCATTTGGAGCAGTTTTTCAGAAAATGGCATTTAAGCGCTACTGTAAATTTGAATTTTGAAGTTCTTTTTACAGAAAATTTTTGTTTTCGAAAAACTACATTTGGAGCCACTTATAGCACATTAGCTTTTTTGAAAAATGTAGTACTTCAAAATGAACATTATGTCATATTAAAGAGTGCAATTAGCACTATCCTTTCGAAAAGATTGAAGAAAAAAATTGGGACCATTTATAAGAAAATGGCGGAAGAGTGTTTCTGAAATTCTGAATTTTGAGCCAGTTTTCACAAAAAACTGTTGATTTCTCCAGAATCTGTATTTGACGTTATTTAAAGCACTTGTACTCATAAATACAATAATGTGAATAAATCGCCGCTAATGCAATATAAACGACATGAGAAATAAGTTAAAAAATAAATTTTTTGTAAATTTTGAAAAATTAAAAGTATAGAGCAATATGGCGTTTATTTCATATCATAGAGTACATTTAGCTCTATCCATACCAGAAGTTAAAAAAAGAAATTGGAGCCGTTTTTGAGAAAATCTTGTTTTCGTTTTTTATATAATTGCTTATAAAAACGCAATATTGCGCGAAAACGTCTAAAATTTTCAAAAAAGATTGTAATGACCTTAATGAAAGAACTGAAAATGGAGAACAAATTTTATTTGAAGGCAAAATCTCTTTCTACAATTTTATAGTTGTAGAAAACTGCGGGAAAAATTCAAACTTACGCATTTTCGAAAATTCAGAGTTAACCGAGAAAATCGGGCTTATGCCATATTTATAAGTGTATATTGCTGCATACTTACAAGAAATTAAAAGAAAAAATTTGGAGCAGTTTTTGTGAAAATTTTGAAAATGTCCGGGCGGCTTAATGCCAAGAACCCCCCAATTTTGAAGAAAGATTTTGAAAATCGGAGCGTCTTGAGTGGAACCTGATCGATCGGAGAATACTCATTTTGGAAAAAATTGTACGTATGGTTTAGGCGGTAGTGGTGTTCACGAACTGACGGACAGACGGGCGGACAGACACACCGACGGAAATTTTGCCATCAATTGGTTTTTCGGTATCAAGGGCGAACAAAACAGGGGTTCTGTCTACAGCACGTGTTAGATGTCTTTTTTCTCAATGTAGCAACTGGATCCACTTTTTCGTTATCAGGGCTCGGCAATGAATTTTTTCTGCCGAAAATCCGCTTTTTATTCGCGCAGCATTATATAACTTTCCATATACTACGTATATTACCCCGCATATACGTATGTTCAACACAAACACTCTTATTGCCGGGACCTGATAACGAATAAGTGGATCCAGTTGCTACATTGAGAAAATAATTTCCAAACCATTGCCCAGGCCCTACCTAGCCGAGCTTGAATCACGCAACTTACAGCGTTCCGATGGCAGACACGGTGTAGATTTCGGGCTCCTGACTCTAAAAATACGTGGACCCACCTACGCAGCCGTTCCCGGCAAGTACATAAGTAGTCGCTTCGCTGGGGATCCCCCATGACCGACACTCAAGCGATAGCGCGTGCAAAATCCTTTTATATCTGGGGTGTCCAACTTGCAAGGCCTTAAGGGCCACAACTGAACACTTTAATAAGGTTGCGGGCCATATTTTCATGACCGACACTTGACACTTTCCACACTTGACTTTTACCTAATGTTGCTCTCGGCACTTTGCTCGTCTGGTCTTAAACAAGGGGGAGGGGGGGAAGGAACCTTACGTGATATCTGGTCGTACCATAGTGAAACACATTGGAATGATTGAGAATTTTTGAATTTACTAGAAACTATTCCATAAATATAAACCTATTTTTTCTTTCCCGTATACGTAGGTATATACGGAATAGGGAAAGTAATGTAATGCTGCGGAAAATCGATTTCGAGATTAAGACGGAACTACACGTTTTAGTGTACCCTGATACCGTAAAAGTGTTTTTTTCAAAACGTCCGTCTGCCAGTCAGTTCGTCAGTCCGTCTGGTGCTTGTGAACACTACTAGCAACTACGCCATGAATAGGATTTTTCCCAACTTGAAGAAACCCGTGTCGATCTGGCTCGAGTAGAATCTTTGAGAGTTTGAAAAATAATCTCGAAATTTTTGGGTACTTATCATGAACCCCCCCCAGACGTTTTCAAAATTTTCTCAAAAACGACTCCAAATTTTTTCTTTAAATTTCTTGTAAGAATAGAGCAAAATAAACTTATGAAGGTGGTATTGGTTCGATTTTCACGGTTAACTCTAAATTTTCGAAAATTTCAAAATTTCAAAATTTTTAAGGCGTCTTCCTAAAACCACGAAATTGAAGACGGAGATTTTCCCTTCACATAAAATTTGTTCTCCATTGTAAGTTCTTTCATTAGGGTCATGCTCATTTTTTTGAAATTTTAGTAGTTTTCGCGCATATTGCATGCAACACATTCAATTTAAAAAAGAATACAAAAACAAGATTTTCTCAAAACTGCTCCAATTTTATTTCTTTAAACCTTTGGTAGGAATAGTGCTAATTGTACTCTATAGTATGACATAAACGACATATTGCTCTAATTTAGTTTTTGAAAAATTAAAAAAAATGTATATTTTTGACTTGCTTTTCATTTTGTTAATATTTATATTAGCGGCAATTTGTTTACATAATTATATATATGAGTTCATGTACTTTAAATAATGCCATTTAAAGTTTCTTGAAGACCGTTTTCTGTGAAAACTAGCTCAAAATCCTGCTTTTTCAGAAACGCTCAAATGTCAGTTTCTCAAAAACAGCTCGATATTTTTTCTTGAATCATGTCGAACGGATAGTTGAAATTGCACTTAATAATATCACGTGAAGTTAATTGCGGTGTATTTTTTTTCAAAAATTAAAAAATGTAAATTATTTGAAGATCTCTCAAATAAGATGTCTCTCAGATAAAGATGTTTCCGGAGTGGGTAGGCGAGTCTGCTCAACACGTGATATTAATAAGTCTTTGTGCAATTCAAAGTCCTATTATTAGTCAGTTGAACATTGGCACTGATAAGTTATTCAAATGTGTATTACAAGGGTGGTATTCTTACCATCCTCAATTGTGATCAATTTCACATTTTCTGCGTCCAGTTAAAACACCGCCAATTCACCTTGGTACACTTGAACTCGTGCGACATGCCAATCTCATTCTTCGTCCGAAACTGTGTTGCGCGTCGGCACACTCTTCTAACTCATGCAAATGCGCGTTCTGACCATTTGGAAGAGTACTTTGCCAGTGGGTGCGGGTATGCCTGGCATTTGAGTCTTCAGGGACATCGCCTCAAGGCATTATTATGTCAAGTGTAACTGTTTTTCCATTTCACTGAAGCTGGTGCACTTACCGTGAATAAATGTTAATTCTAACCAAGTTTATGCGTGTGACTGTGTACAAAATTTCCGCAGACTAAATCCTACTCAAATTATCAGAGTATCTTTGGGCTCTGACTGAGTGTATATTCCCACATTATACAGTCCACTTTCAAATCATACATAGGCGACGCCTAACACAGACAATGCTGCGGTGGATCGTCTCAAACTGCAAAGCCAAGTTTGAAATGCCAAGCGGCTGAGGTGGCTCAGGGAATCGACAGTATTTCAGTAAACCTCCGAATGTGTGCGGGTGTGCGTTTGTGCGTATGTGGGCGGTACCGCCGCTCGCGGCTAGCCCGCTTTCCGTGCACCAATAGAGACGTATGACTCGGTTTCCTGTTGGGGAACTGATAATTTGTTTTCGGATCCAGCTAGAAGATTCAAAAAACGTGTTTTGTCGTGTTTTGGCGCTGCGATCTTAGTGATAATGCCAGGAATTAAACCAACGCCTCCTAAATCGATCTATGAAGGTGTCATTACCCAAAGACATTTTTCACTCAATACGCCATCATTTTCTTTCACGACGTTGGCAACATTGATGTTATATTCAAGTGAACTATTGAATTACAAAGTATATTGTTCTCCGGATTGATTTCAATTTAGATTGGAATTATAGTATTAAAAAAAATGAATTTCCGAATCAGCTACTACGATTCATTGGTAAGTCCATTGCCAGATACTGGCCACGAAAGAAATGAAATATGGAAGAAATTGTCAACACTCGAAACTATTTTCAAAACAGTTTACAGTGTCTGCGACGCAACATTGTACTAGTAACAAGCAATAGAATCCGAAAGTATGGATTTGTGCAATATTTTTCGGGTGAAGAATAAACTAAGAAAATAGTGGAAATATTACAGCTTTTCACTTGAACTAGTTCCCTTTGCTTCAATTGATTTCTTTCCACGCAATGCAGCCATGTGAGTGGGAGAGGGAATCGATTCTTTCCGACCTCCGTGTTGTGTGTTCCCGTCCGCCGAGTCCCTTCTGCAGTCTGCTTTGTCTTCTCGCGAGAACGGGGCGCGAAGTGGACATTTGGTTTGTTAGAGTTGTTTATGTGAGAACTTTGCATCAACTCGATATTATAACCCTGTTCAGACACCTAGTTCTCACATTACTTTGGTGATATACGTAGAACTATCTCGATTTATAGGTAAGTGCTTGCGAGACAATTTCTTAATTCCAGATCATGTACAAAAATAGAATCATTCGTTTCACACCCTCCCAGAAATAGAACAAGCTTTGTGAAGCAGTCTAGTGATATTGAAACAGGTTCCTTTATCCAGACGTAAGGGTTTCAAAATGTGAGTAAAAAAGAAAAGTTATATTAACCAAATATATGAAATTTCATTAATACGTTTATATTATAAATTTTTAATGTATATTGCGCTATAAGTTCAGGTAATAATGAACTATTGGTGATACAACAGCAGATACTCGTACTTTCTGGCATTGTTGGTTACTTTTCAATTTTTCAAGCATATATTACGCGGACACGTTTTGTTGTTTAAAAATATGATTATGATTAAATTTAATGACTTAATTGCTTAGATCTGATTTTGTTTAAACCTTCAGTGCACTTAGTGAGCCTCAGACGCCCGCCAGTTTTTCTTATTGCTGAAAATATTTTCCTGTTCACATTACAGGTGTGTCCTTTTATGATACCCTCTGTCGTTATGTTTCTTTCCGTATGACATTGCACGGCCTAGTAAGCTACGAGATTTTTCTATATTTTTCAACGTTTCTGTTGGTAGTCGTGCTTTCCACTCAGTGGGCCTCCGAGGCCTGGTAGTCTGTACTGCCTAACAGCTCTTTGAAAGGGAAAAAAAATTTTTGTCCTATTGGGATTTATACCCAATAATTCTAGACTTCTTTGTTTACTTGTTTTGCGCAAGAAACACAAACCACGACCACGTACGAAAGGAATAAAAATTGTTTGGCGCTGTGATTCACAGAATGGATTTGCACTACGTGAGAAAGTATACTACGGGGTAAGGAAAGATGAAAAATATTGGCAAACGATTTGGCATCAAAAACAATATTAAAGGGAAGACCGGGAAAGGTGGCATTAACTGATGTCACTGCAGCGCCTCTGACGGGAGGTCCCAGGGTTTGTGTTCAGACGGTAGAAAAAGTTTCGACACCAGCGTGGTAGGTGGTAGGTGGTAGGTGGTAGCGTGGTAGGTGGAATTCAGCCGCTGTCTGGAGGAGAATACTTATCGTCCTCTCCAACATTCCAGAAAAAAGTAAAGTAAAATAATTGGAGCCGTTTTCGATAAAATAATTGCTCAAAAATTGCCTATATCACTCAAATAACGCGACACGAGTAACATTTACCAAAACTTGTATATGACCTTATTTCAAGACCTGTCTTTGAAGAGCAGATTTCATTAAAATCTCTATCTTTGATATTGTAAGTGCAGTAAGATGCCGAACAAATTTTGAACTTTTGCAATTTTGGAAAATTCATAGTAGAATGAGGTCATTAACAATTTTTCGAAATTGTTAGTAATTTTTGTGTACGTATGCGTGAAAAGTAAGTGTTCAATTTAAAATAAATAGAACTGCTTCTCACAGGTGTGTCCGGAAGGTAATACGATATTATCTGCGGGTACTTAAAGAGATTCTTCCCATCGCTTGAGTTAATTGGGAGTACTCTCTGCTTCAAAGCGATACCTTTGCCAATCTGCTCTGTGCGGAGGGCCATTTGTGTCTCTGGCATGCAGACCAATGGGCAGTTTTGGGCGATGGACGTTTTACGGAATACTCCGGATGCCACACTTAAAAGTCCGACCGGGGAAAACCAACCACCCAGTGTTGCGAGATATGTTTAGCGAGATTCCGCCATGTTCGTTTCAGTTTCCGCCGAAAATCCGCCGAACTGGTTTTAAATTTTCCGCCTAAATCCGCTAAACGTAAAATAAATTATTTTTCCATATTTAAATGTTGTATTAATTCATTCTATTAAAAAAAATATGATTGCGAAATATAGTGGCTTTATTGAACCTGCAATTCAATTTTTAGATAATATAGAATGCATTACTTGGGTGAAAATTTGCAAAATAATAACAATTGATTTCAGGTAGTATATAATTTATTGTATAAGTATTATATTATTTATTCTTGCTGGTAACATGGATTTAGTTATTTTAAAAATATACATCTGTGCAAAACATCTTATTAACAAAGGTTAACGCAAACTGATGCTTTAGTAACTTTACTCATTTCCGCCGTTTATTCCGCTGTCCGCGAAACTTATTTTTTTTCCGCCGTACGAGTTCAAAATCCGCTGAAAACGGCGGGAATTCCGCCGATATGGCAACACTGCAACCCCCCGCCAGGTTCTAGAGATACGTCAATAGCCTCAAGTTGTAGGCAGTGAGAAGACGAGAAGGGGGCCGGAGCCGCCCCGACCTCAGATCGGTTGGCCCCCTGTTGGGCTCTCGGCTTCGTCGTGGTAGTGGCTCGATTCTCTGAGCAAACAGGAAGCACTTGTCCCGGCGCACTGATTCGGCACTAGCCTGGATAGCTAGGAGCTCTAGCCGTCAGGGCCCAGGCCCTGTATAGGGAGGTTGCCGTGAGGGGCAAACTGCGTTCTGGCGGGATCCGGATACCAGCTTGTCGACGAACATGTGAGCTTAAGTGCCCACCCCAGAGGTTCACGCCAGTTAGTAGAACAAGACATTGTGTGGGGTGGTAGCCTACACTGCTCCGAGCAGTTGGGGCGACACGATTGCTGTCTCCGCGTTCCCCTGTTTAGTGGCCGTGCCATGAAAGGCAAAGCAACCGTCTATCGAGCAACGTTCTGTCGTAAAGTTTTGTTTGAAATTCAACAAATCTCTTGCACAGACCCACTAATTGACTGAATGTCCAAGTTTATGAGGTCAATGCTCTGTCATATTCCCAAGTTTCGAGGTGGATGAAAGCGTTTAAGGAAGGCCGGGGAGAGGGGGTCGACGAACCCGTGGTGGACCGCCTTCAACTAGCACAACCAGCTACAATTCGGCCCGATCTGTTAAATTCTGACCGTCGGATGATTGTAGACACTCTCAACACTCCCCAAACAATTGCACACAATCTGACTACCGATACATTGGAAACATGGAAGGTGTGTGCCAGCTTGTTCCCAAGCTTCTGACGGTCGATCAGAAGAATCACCATCGCAAGTGAACTGGCACGTGTGGAAATTGAACACGATTTTTTGGACAATGTCATTACCTGGGATGAAAAATGATGCTTTGAGTATGACCTTTGAAACAAATCGCCAAAGCTCCGAGTGGCAAACGTCGGCGTCCTCAAAACCGAAAAAAGCAAGAACGAGCGAGTCTAAAGGAAAAAGAATTTTGATTGTTTTTACTTTCCCTTATACGGAGTAATATACGTATATAGTATATAGGGAAAGTTTTGTAATACTGCGGAAAATCGATTTCCAGATTTCAACCGAAATACACGTTTTGGGGTCCCCTGACACCGAAAAAGTTTTTTTTCAAAACGTTCGTCTGCACGTCCGTCCGACCGTCCGTCTAGTGGCTGTGAACACTACAAGCGCCTAAACTATTCGTAAGATTTTTTCAAAATGAAGAAACCCGTATCAATCTGACTCGAGTAGAAACTTTGAGATTTTGAAAAAAAAACTTTAAAATTTGGGGATACTTTACATGAAGCCCTCCGGACATTTTCAAAATGTTCTCAAAAACGGTTCCAAATTTTTTATTTATTTTTGTAATAATACAAGATTTTCTAAAAAAGGTCCAATTTTTTTGCTAAAACGTTAAATAGGGATAGTGCTAAATGTACTCTAGAAGATGACATAACGCCTTATTGCTCTATTCCGTTGTTTTTTCAAAAATCAAAAATGTATTTTTTACTTGTCTCTCATGCCGTTAATATTTATATTACCGGAAATTTGTTCACATTATATTTATGAGTATATGTGCTTTCAATAATGTCATATAAAGTTTTTGGAACTATTTACCGTTTTCTGTGAAAACTAGCTCAAAAACCCGCATATTCAGAAACGTTCAAATGCAATTTTCTCAACTACGGCTCTAAATTTTTTCTTGAAACATTTCGAAAGGATAGGAAAGATAACTGCAGACTATGATATATTAGTATTATAATTTAGTTTTTTTGTTTTCTTTCAAAAATTACACAAGTGTAAATTTTTTGAAAGAGCTCTAACGCCGTTGGTTTGCACATTTCCAGCTACTTGTAAACACTATTGTATTTGTTAGTTAATGTACTTAAAATGACTTCAAATTAAGTTTTTCGAAAACTCAAAAATTGTCTGTGGAAAAGAGATTCAATTTTCGAATTTACAATAGTGCTTAAACGCCATTTTTGAAAAACCGGCTTCAAATCTTTCTAAAAAAAATCTCATTTAGGACGATCTTTTATGTTTCTTTAATAATATTAAAATAATATTTCCGTTCTACAATTAGGAAACCGAAAAATTAAGAAAATGTAAAAAAAAAATTAATTTTGGATGCAATAGATTGAAGCTGGCAAGGGTATGTGGCAAGTGTGGGTAGCTAGCCAAGACCAAAAGAAATAGAAAACTAATACTGGAAAGTCTGTGCCATTCTATAAGATGATGATACTAATAATATTAATAATAATAATATTAATAATCATAATAATAATATTAATAATTATAATTATAATTATAATAATAATAATAATAATAATAATAATAATAATAATAATAATAATAATAATAATAATAATAATAATAATAGAAGAATAAGATATAGAATAAAAGGCTATAATTTCACCCTTTTTTTGAAATTTCTTCTGGTGATCATGTGACATTGGTTATATGAAATTACATTGGAGGAGGCACTAGTGGATTACCACTCCCCGGGAGGGATATATATGATTCAATATAGAGACATGCACCCAATACGGTAGAAGATTTTGAAATGAATTAAAATCGGAACGAAGTACAATCCAAGGATCATTAATTTGGTCAGACTTAACCTGAAGTTAACTGTTGTAGAAAATGAATAGCTGGTAACACCAGGTAGGGCTCCACACCCACGACACCCCACACACGATTAAACATATAAATCTCCTACCAAAGTTTCTCGTAGGGGTGCCAACGGAATGCAAAACCATGATATTGATTTTAAATTACTTTGTATACGTATTATCTTATTCTACTTGTTTTACTACATTTTACTAGAATTATTGATTCACTTTATTCAGAAATACATACAATAATTTTCGTATTTAGCACTCAACGTAAATGGATCATACCGGCAAAAGTGGCTCAGGGCAGCAACTGATGTAACCGCAGCGCCTCCGACAGGGAGAGCCTGTGTTCGAGTCCCGGCAGTGGAACGATTTTCGTCACTAGCCACACAGCTAGTTGGGATTCAGCCGCCGACTAGATGAGAAGTCCGGCGGGCGACTGCACTGATTGGTAGTGTTCTTTGGATTCTCCCAAATTCTCCCTGGAATCCTGGTGTTGTTGGCGGCGGCGATGGTGTAACGGTTAGCGTTCCGGACTGTTGTACTCAAATTCGCGGGTTGAAACCCGATCGAAGCCGTGGATTTTCAAGGGCGAAAAAATCCTTCGTACGCCTTCCTTCGGAGGGGAAGTAAAGCCGGCTGTCCCATGTTAGTAGATTTACTTGCATGTAAAAGATCCTCAAGCCTAAATGACACCTCTGAGCTAAATTCAAATTGCCTGTTTCTCGCCCAAGAAATACCTTATTTCTCTGCTAGTTGGTGAAAGGAGCGTAGCGAAATTTGCGTGGTCCGACGGAAAGTCTCGCCACGTAAAATAAGGCATTAATTTAATTCAATTCAGAATCCTGTAGCAGTATTGTAATAAAGGGGCCACTGACCGCGCGTGATGTTTCCTGCCTCTTCCTTGTCCTGTCCTAGCCCCTTGCATCCACTACACTCTCACAGTTGTCGGCCGCTTAGAGACGCCTGCGCCGGTACCGCGCTGGAGGGTGATACGTGTGTCTGGAAAATCCCCACAAGAAGACGTAGATCAGCGCCGGATCTCGCCAAGCAGGACCACTGCCCCCTCCCGCAAAAAAACAAACAAAAAACATCCCCTACGCTAACGGGACTAATTACTTCGGCAAATGACGAACCCAAATCACTAATCTATTAATCAATCCAAAAATGTCATCATAAGTTAATACGAACAACCATTGTGAATCCGAATCAAACATACTTTTTGACTTCCAGCAGGGTCCAAGATGCCGAGACGCAAGCGGAGCGGCCGTGAGGGCGCGACTGGAGTCGGCGGGGCAGGGGCTTCGGGCGGCGCCTTCCAGCGTATGAAGCAGGAGCTGGAGAACATACAGGAGACTTTGCGCCGCCAGAAACAGGAGGCGGAGCGCAAGGTCCAGGAGGCTGAGGGGAGGATGCAGGAGGCCCTGCGCCTGCAGGAGGAGAGGGCGGCGACGGCGTTGCGAGAGGTGGAGCGGAAGCTACAGGAGAAGGACGACGCCGTCCGCTCTCTCCAGCAGCGACTACAAGAGACCCACGTGAGGATGACCGCCCTGGAAGAAAGAACGACGGCTCCTGAGGTCTCTGGAGGGGAAGGTCTGCAACGTCTAGAAGGCCGTATGAACGAAGTAGAGGCCTCCCTTCAAAGCGCGTTGCAGACGTTCATGCCTCGAGTTGAAGCTCTCTTGCGGCAACTAGAGCAGCCTCAATCGACATGTGCTACCGTTGCCACCGCCTCCGCCAGCGCCCAACAAGAACCGGCGTCGGGAGGGGCTGCAGCGGGCGGTGTGGAGGAGCCCCTCTCCTCCTCCTCCATCCCCACTCCCTCAGGCGCCGGCCACCAGGGCGCAGCAGCAGACGAGGAAGAACGCGCGAGGCGGCGGGTGGAGCTCCAGGTGCGGGAGGTGCAGTTAAAGATTGAGGAGGCCCGAACCTCTCCCTCTCGTCTGGGAGAGCAGTTGTATGAGGCGGCAGAAGAAGGAAGACTAAGTGACGTACGACGACACATAGACTCCGGGGCTGACGTCAACTACACTGATCGATATGGTCGCACTGCTCTGCTTAGAGCAGCCCTCAATGCGCATGCGGACGTGGTGTCGCTCCTTCTGCAACGAGGCGCCGATGTGAACGCTGTCGACGACGATGGGTCCTCCGCGTTGCACTTGGCAGCGATGAGTTACCGCAGCGGTCGGTGCGTGGAGCTGCTGGTTCGCGCGGGCGCCGACGTCGACGCGAGGGATTTAAATGGACAGACTCCTCTGCACTGGGCGGCGAAGAGTAACAATGAGGAAGCGGTGCGCGCGCTGCTTGCGGCCGGCGCCAGGAGGGACCTCAGGGCTTGGGGAGGAGGTTGGAAAGACGAGACCCCTTTTGAAACTACTCAGTCTTCTCGTATATGGAATATCCTGCGGCCATAACACCATAAATTGACATGAGCAGACTCCTTTTTTATATTTTTTATTTTGATGAAAAAGGACTGTCTAAAATAAAATATACACATATGTAGTATTGACTTAACAGTTATAACTTAACCTAACCTCATTCCAATATGAACGTTTATGAAATCATCCACGTTCTTTTAGATTGTGAAAATATTTGTAAGAATATATGGAATGGACATTTGGTTATAATGTGAGTGGGATCATTGATTTTCTTTCAAAGGTTAAATGAGAACAGATTTTCGATATGATGATTTAGGATAAGAAGTTGTGGGACAGGTAAATGTGTTAAATGATGCTTCACGTTTTAGTTTTTGATGTAATTGATGATTTGATTTGAACCAGGATGCATTATTGATGCTCCGTAGGACTTGCTTCTGCGCTATTTGTATTTTGTTGAATTTTGTTTGTGATGACTGAGCCCATTATTTATAGCTAATGTGGTTGGAGTAGCACACGCAAATAAAATTATTAGTTCATATATTGAGAACGAAAGGCGACCGATATCATCGTCTTCTGTTATCAATGCGGTGTTTTAACAATGAGTTGCAATAAGCAACAATGACTGCTAATCTGTATAGGATACATATTTTGTAAATTAGTATTCTTGATGCCGCTAGCAAGAAATTGAAAATGGAGAGAAAAATATAATAATTAAATATAATATTTTTATATTCAACAAAATTACTCATTTTTTCATGCATTACTCTTCATTCCCACATCGTGTTATGCAAAGGAACATCATCTCTTCATTTTCAGTTTTAACTCAATTAAAGGACATAATTTAAAAAAAGGTTTTAAATTACACTGGGGAACAAGAATTTTACTTCCAGAAAAGTAGAATGCGCAACGTACACAATTTTATATGTAGATTACGAATACCACAATAAAAACGTCATATAACGTCACAGTTTTTAATTATACTCTGACTAGGGACCGTTCCTGGTATTATATGTATTTTAAAAAGGAAACAATACCTAATACTAATACTATGTGTTGTCCCTTACTGATCTTTTCTTTAACTCTTTATTTACATACACTAAATCCAATATTATTCGGACTAAAACTTTACAATTTGTTTTCAAATTTTCTATTTGTACTTCACGTAAATTTTCATACCTATCTCGCGACACCTGATGGGCACCAATCAGTCTGGGGACTTGTTTAATTATTTTCCTGAATTTACTATTTGAAATTTCATATTTCACCCACTGTTGTCCGAAAGTTATCCCAAGATCACCCCGTCATTCCAAAAATGTATACATGTGGGTCTGATAGGCCGTCTATACAGATATTCAGTAGCGAAATATTTACTAAACGTAATTGGTTTGTTATCTAGATTTGGTACTCTCTTAGTTTTTTACTCGTAAATAATAATACTTACTTAAGTTATCATTTCATTATGTATTAAGCTGTCGAATAATATATATATATATATATATATATATATATATATATATATATATATATATATATATATATATATTGTGACATACCTGGTGATGCCGGGTATTCTCACTGCTATACACTGTTCGGGTGCCAGCTGTGACATACCTGGTGGTGCCGGGTATTTTCACTGCAATACAACACTAAGAGAGGGTATCTTTTACGTGAATGGGTCCCTGGATAAGTTGGTGCAACGTTGGGGTGGTTAATCATAAATTGAAATACAATTATAAACAAGATTTATTTTAAATCAAATTTGTCATTTACATAATCAGACAACGTTTTTACACTCTGCCTTGGTACCAAGATTAAGAGTGAAATGCATTTCTCATACCTTCGGGGCCCCGAACAAATACCTATGATGTTCGTAGAATCGCTCGTGCCGACAGGATTGTCGACCTCTGCTACTGCTGCGGGCCGTCAGCGTCGGATGGCGTGGTAATCGCCCACGGCTGATGCTCCAGCAATTCTTCCCCGATCAGGATCTTGACACCTCGGCTTCGCACCTTCCTCGAATCACTGTCCGTCAGTGGGTTTAATTGCACAACCCGCGCCTACTCTGTATACTGGTCACAGTTCTGTACCGCGCAATTTCAAGAATGTTTCCACCGCGCCAACTAATAAGAACAACATCAATTATTCTACCAACACTAATCTTTCATTATACTGATACTTCTAATGTTCTATTTACACGTCAATTACTCTGCGGTTCCTAATAGCACATAAATACGTCGCAATGTTATATGCGTCCATACACCGGCGGAAAACCCTCGCCGCACGTCCGCACTCGTCGCCGCTCTGCTAACGTCTCTCCAGTCAGCGCTCTGCCAACGGCTCTCGTCCGCGATTCTCGTAACGAACTTTTGCACGTGCGCGCTGCCCCGTTCCAACCGAAATTCACACGCTGGTCTCCCCGGCGGGGGCACCGTCGGCGGTGGCCGCGGTCGCTCGCCGGCCTCGGCGAGCCGCGCTCGGCGCGCGCACTGCACAGTCCAGACTAGCAATTGAATTCTTACACTAATGATTTAATTAGTGTAATGAAACACATATTCTGGGTTTCATCACCCCCCCCCTTTCTTTTTTTTTTGAATTTTTCCCGCTTCTGGACAAAATTCACACTAGTAATATCGTCACTGCCGATGGTTGCACTCTCTTGCATATTGCTCGACGCCCTATATACACTTATAACTTAGAATCGAATTAACATGTGATTACTTATATTAACACTAATATTACACTATTTACACTTCACTATTTTCCATTCCTATGGGACAGGGTCTCAAGTTATGGAAATTGTAGTGTCCCACCACTTCTTGTTTGTTATTGAGTAACTTAGCCACATTCTTGTCCGTAACTTTATCTATCACATATGGTCCCTCGTATAATGGGAAAAATTTTGCATATAGCTTCAAATTTGGGTTTGATACCTTGGGAACACGTAGTAACACTAGTTGCCCTTCACTGAACTTGTGGATCTTCTTCTTTACTTTCAATTTCCTTTCCTTCCCAGACTTCACTAGTGCTTGGTATATTTGTTCTGATGTTTTAGCTGGTTCTTGCGATATCTCAGGTCTTTCCAACGCATATAAAATATGAGGCGGTTTGTTTTGGAAGTGTGCTTCCCATGGGGAAATTCCTGTGCTATCATGCGGGATGTGGTTCAGCCATCGGTTGATGTCCGGAATTAGTTTGTTCCATGCTGTATGGTCATGTTTACAATAAGTTCTAAATAACCTCGATAGCTCTCTCATTATTCGTTCAGACGGATTCGATTGAGGATGGCGCACCGATGAGTGGATAGGAATTGCCCCCATTACGCGTATACCTTCTTCCCACTTCTCACTTGTGAACATCGTTCCATGGTCCGATAATATTCTTTTATATGAACCAGCGATCTGCATAAACCTTTGCACTAACTTTAAACAATTCCTGGAATTTACCTTGTTGATTGGATACACTTGGACAAATTTCGAAAAAACATCCATGATTACGAATATATATTTATTACCGTGCTCTGCACGGGGCAGTGGTCCATACACGTCCAGTGCAGCCAAATCATTTCTCTCTGTTGGTATAATGTTCTGCATTGGGCCGTCATACTTCCGATTGGTGTGTTTTACCTTCAGACATGTCATACACGAATTTATCACCTGCCTAATTTGTTTCCGCATTCCTTTCCAATAGCATAGGGACTGTAAAACTTGACAAATTTTTTCTGCACCGAAATGTGCCAATGATGTATGCGCAAATTTGATTAATTCCTTAGTGCAAGCCTGAGGTATCCAGATTCTCCATATTTCTGGGTTGTCCTTTGTTTTAATTAGTACAGCTTCCTGTACCACTTTCCACCTATCCTCCTTTTGTTGTAACGTTACGAATTCCGCCTCTTCTTCCGCCATCTGACCTTGCTTGAATCTTTTGATTTTACGGATTTCGCCGTCACTTTCTTGTAACCTGATGAGGTCGTTCCAGTCGAATAGGGGTGATCTCGCAATTCCTAAATCGATCGCCATTACGTGGAACTCCTTGGCGTTAGCGTACTTATTGTCCCTGCCTGGTTCTCGTCTGCTTAGAAGATCCGGTAAATGGTTTTGGGTCCCGCGACAATGTTCTATGTCAAAGGAGAACTCCTGTAATGCGAGTACCCATCTATGCAGTCTATCGTTTTGCAAGTGGCATCTGCTTAGAAATGTGAGCGCTTGATGATCCGTTCTTATTGTAAAGTGTCTCCCTTTCAAGTAAGGTTTAAATTTTGCTACAGCCCATATAATAGCGTTCGCCTCTTTTTCCGTGGCCGAAAATCGGAGTTCGGGTCCTTTTAACGTTCTACTGGCTATTGCCACTATTTTCTCCTGATTGTCAAATACCTGATATAGCATCGCACCCATGCCGAAATCGCTACTGTCAGTCTGTACCACGCACTTCTTTGAAAAGTCCGGATGTGCAGTAAAACAACTATTATAAAACATTTCTTTAACTTTCTCGAATGCTTCTTGATATGTTTCATCCCACTTCCATTTTCTGTCCTTCTTTGTTAATTGGTAAAATGGATGCATCGCTTCCGCAAATTGCGGGCAGAATCTGGCGTAATAGTTACAGGTGCCGATGAATCTGCGTACCTGCTTGATTGTCTTCGGTGGTGGTATCTTCTTGATCTCCTCGATGGTTTCCGGCTTCATACTAATTCCATCTGTGTTTATCACGTAACCCAGGAATTCTATTTTCTTTGTAAACCAGCTTGATTTCTTCACGTTCAATACCAAATTGTTTTCTTTCAGGATGTAAAATAACTCTCTTAGATCTTCAAAATGCTGTTCTATTGATCTGGCCTGCAAAACTATGTCATCCACATATGTTGTAATCCTATTTTGTAGCTTCCCTTGCAATATTTTGTCAACACATTGAATCAATGCGGCTCCGCTATTTCGTAGCCCGAATGGCACCCTGCAAAACACGTAACATATTCCTTCAAATGCAAATCCTGTATATTGCTGATCCTCTTCCGCCACTTGCATTTACCAATAAGCTTTACTGAAATCGGTACTGGAGAAAACGATGTTCCCTCCGAACCTCTGCAACACTTCCTCCACCGGTAACGGAGCATCCCTGTATGGTTTTGTTACTGCATTTAGTCTTCGAGCGTCTAGACATAATCGTATTCCTCCATCTTTCTTTTTGACAATCACAATTGGGTTAGTGTAGGATGTCTGTGCCTTTCTTATAATTCCATCATTTACCATTGCTGCCAATAATTCTGCGACATCTTGCTTCAGCGCAGCTGGTATCGGATAATTGCGCTGTCGAAATGGCGTCGTATCCGTCAATTGTATTCGAAATGTGAATCCCTTGATTGGGGCGCGATTCTTCTGGAATACTTCTTTATTTTCCAGCAACAGCTGCAGTAGTTGCTCTTTGTAACGCGTATTTAATACCTCAATCTTCTCCGTCTGCTGCCTCGGCTGTTCTTCTAATGAATATTCGGCCACTACACCCGTACATGCTTCGTGTTCTTCGTCCATCCCCAAGTCGAATCCTATCGCCTGGCTCCCCAACTCCACCACTTGCCGTTCTAGATCTATAATTGCTCTGTGATCGACCAGAAAATCCGTCCCTATGATTACCGAATACAATAATTTTTTGACTACCAGGGCCACCATCTCATATACTTGGTTGCCAATCTTGGCTCGAAACATGATTTGTTATGTGATGGGGCTTGACTTCTTCTGAGTGGCTCCAATCACATACGCCCTATTCATAGGCAAACACATTATCTCTTTTCCTTTTGCTCTTAACTCCTCATACATTTCCTCTGATACTACTGTAGTCGTGCACCCTGTGTCTACTAAAGCTTCTTTAATTATACCTTCACATTCTATCGATATCGTGGGACATTTCCTGATTCTGACCGCTGAGTTCTTACATCTCCGCCACGGTTGGGTATCGTAGGTTACCGGCTGCATAGCGTTTATGGAGACCGCGTTTACGTCATCGATTTCCGCGTCCGCAATGGGGCCACCTATCACCGCGGACTCTATTAGTTTAAATAGTGTCCTTGATCACTACTTGTGCTAGGCTGTGCTAATCGGTCGGGTGCATTCCCGCCCCCGCCTCGCGTCTCCGTACGGTTTGAATTAGATTCGTTCCAGTCCGGTCTCTGGTTCCCCGGCCCTGGTCTCCATCCGTCTCCCCCTCTTCCCCGTTGATTTCTCTGGTAATCGTTGCTCCTGTCACTCCCTTGCCCCTGGTTACGTTCCGATCTAACCATATTAGCATTTCCTTCATTTCTGTTCTTTGGTACGCCTGCGAATGTCAAGTCGTACCCTCCTAACACATTCTGGAATCTTTCCAGATCGGTGTGCTGCACACTACGTAAAAGATTCTGCACTGTGACTGGGAATTGTCTTGTCAGTACACATATTATTTCCTGGTCGCTCATCGGTGGGGATAGCGTTTTGTATTCCATAATACGCCTCGTTGCGTATTCCCGCAAGCTTCCCATCGACTGGTTGTAATGATTATTCATTAAGCTGATTTTAAAATTAATTTGAATTTCCTCATTCCAATACCGCTCAAGGAATCGATCTTTAAAAGCCTTTACTGATTCGGGAAACTTATCAAATGTATCGGCCCATATCCTTGCGTTGCCTTCTAACATTAAATATAATAATTGTATTTTACACCTTTCCGAAGTATTGATAACATCTAGATGTCGTTCTGCTGCCTTCATAAATATACATGGATTTTCTTTCCCGTCTCCTGAAAATTTTAGTGATCTTGGAGGGGTAAATGGTACCGTCCCGCTTGCTGCAATTGGGGATGCCTTGCATTCTTTTATTTGTTCAATCTCTGTTCGTAGTAACACAACCTTCTCTTCACATTCCCGCTTATTCTCCTGCATTTCTTCCTTGACTACCGATTGTATCCTCTCAATTTTCTCGTCCTGCTTAGCGGTTTTAGCATCTAGTTGTTGGAGTAACTTATTCTTCAAATCCCCCCCCCCAGACTACTTACTTGGAATTCTAACTCCTTTTTCTGTTTCCCTAATTCTTCAGCAGTCCATTGCTCATGACTTTCTACCCGCTCCGTGATTTTAGTCATCTCATTCTTCGTTAACTCCATTTGTTCTTCAGCGCGTCCTATTCGCCCCCCTATTGCATCTAATTTCCTATTCTGTTCTTCTGCCAGCTTCCTAATCTGTTCCTCTGTGAATAATTTCTGTTCGTCTAATTTCCTGTTCTGCTCTTCTGCCAACTTCCCAATCTGTTCCTCTACTTTCCTATTCAGTTCTTCAGCTAACTTCCTGTTCTGCTCCTCCGTGAATATTTTCTGCTCCTCAGCTGACTTCCTAATCTGCTCCACTGTGAATATTTTCTGTTCGTCCAGCTTCCCATTCAGTTGTTCAAACATCTTCCTATTCTGATCATCTGCCTTCCTATCCCGTTCTTCTGCTTTCCTATCCCGTTCTTCTGCTAATATTTTCTGTTCTTCCCGCATCATCATTATCATCTGCATTATATCTGACTGGTTATCTTTCCCACCCCCCAGGTTCGGGTTTCTTGTTGCCTGGGTCATCGGTGTTGATGTCACTTCTACTTCTTTATTAAAACTATCCCCTGACGTGTCGTCCAACCGGCTCCCAATTCCACTATCCCTGCTTTCTGATGACATGCTATTATCAATTCCTACACCTATCTCCCCTATTTCATCCGCCTTCTCTTCCCGGTCCAGCACTGCATTTTGCGCCTCCATCCTGTTGCTTTGAGCTGTCCGATCGATTCTCACTACACTAAAATACCGCACAAATTTTCCACTTGCCTCGCCTACCAACGATATCACAGTTATCCTATGAAGTAACTATATCCGCCACAACACTGTATCCTTCGTGAATGGATTAATTCACACCTATTTCAATTGCTAACTAATGACGGACAACCCTCACTCACCACCAAAACACAATAACACTAATTCAATAGCCATATAAATTTCCACTCACCTACCAATGCATAAACATAATCCTTACAATACATAATATTATTACCATTGAAACACATATACACTGCTAATAGACTCATTAATACTATTACACAAAAATGCTTTCAAATTATAATAAATCCCTTATTAATTGAAATTACTTTTCAACGCACTTATTGCTATATTATGTACATAATCATCATTCACATTTGCATGTCATATCTCCTCCCTGAATTTTCCTCAATAATATCATATAGATATTCACAACAAACATTTACACTGCTGGTATATATTTCCCAACCTGGTATCTTTTCTAATAAATTCCCCACACTTTACCATCACCAATAGATAATGCACTACTGAGTGAATGTTCCCAGCAAAAAACAATTTTGTGCATAATTTGTACAACACTATTAACCACCTTTATATTCTCATAAGAATTATTACTACTTCCCTATTTCTTTGATTTCCATGTTATTAAAAGTTGCCAAGCAATTCAAATATTATTAATATGTCTTACAAAATTTGAAATTCTATTACATTATATTATTTGTAATATGTATATGTGTGGTTTTCATAACCCCAGTACTACAATAGTAACTTTATATAGGTTACTCTCAAATAATTTCCTATATCCGCCCACAAGTACTTACACAACAACATTTTTGTAATTATCAACATTTCATTATGCTTACTTGACTTATGCATATTTTGCTAACACATGTATTGTTACTTTTTGTTCTCTATAATAATACACTTTACACTGCCTGCGTCTCATCTGTACCCTGCATTACTATACATCAATTACATGCACATTATTTTCCAACATTTCACCAACTTTCCTAAGGCCGCATTTCTTAACTATACGTTTTCCACTTGTTCGGGCGCCAGCTGTGACATACCTGGTGATGCCGGGTATTCTCACTGCTATACACTGTTCGGGTGCCAGCTGTGAAATACCTGGTGGTGCCGGGTATTTTCACTGCAATACAACACTAAGAGAGGGTATCTTTTACGTGAATGGGTCCCTGGATAAGTTGGTGCAACGTTGGGGTGGTTAATCATAAATTGAAATACAATTATAAACAAGATTTATTTTAAATCAAATTTGTCATTTACATAATCAGACAACGTTTTTACACTCTGCCTTGGTACCAAGATTAAGAGTGAAATGCATTTCTCATACCTTCGGGGCCCCGAACAAATGCCTATGATGTTCGTAGAATCGCTCGTGCCGACAGGATTGTCGACCTCTGCTACTGCTGCGGGCCGTCAGCGTCGGATGGCGTGGTAATCGCCCACGGCTGATGCTCCAGCAATTCTTCCCCGATCAGGATCTTGACACCTCGGCTTCGCACCTTCCTCGAATCACTGTCCGTCAGTGGGTTTAATTGCACAACCCGCGCCTACTCTGTATACTGGTCACAGTTCTGTACCGCGCAATTTCAAGAATGTTTCCACCGCGCCAACTAATAAGAACAACATCAATTATTCTACCAACACTAATCTTTCATTATACTGATACTTCTAATGTTCTATTTACACGTCAATTACTCTGCGGTTCCTAATAGCACATAAATACGTCGCAATGTTATATGCGTCCATACACCGGCGGAAAACCCTCGCCGCACGTCCGCACTCGTCGCCGCTCTGCTAACGTCTCTCCAGTCAGCGCTCTGCCAACGGCTCTCGTCCGCGATTCTCGTAACGAACTTTTGCACGTGCGCGCTGCCCCGTTCCAACCGAAATTCACACGCTGGTCTCCCCGGCGGGGGCACCGTCGGCGGTGGCCGCGGTCGCTCGCCGGCCTCGGCGAGCCGCGCTCGGCGCGCGCACTGCACAGTCCAGACTAGCAATTGAATTCTTACACTAATGATTTAATTAGTGTAATGAAACACATATTCTGGGTTTCAATATATATATATATATATATATATATATATATATATATATAGTTATACAAATATCCTATTTAAAAACAACAACAACAATAACAATTTTCGTTATCAAATACTCACTACCAATCCCTCCCTTTTTGCATACATGGCCAAATTCCCACGTAACCATTAATTTAGAAATTTTACTGTAATACATAACTTGATATTCCTACTATGGCAAATACGAATAATCACAAATGTTCCCCGTTTTGTTACTTTCCTTCTGGAGATCCACTGCATCTTGATCGTTGGTCAGTTTCCATTCAGCCTTCATTTCCAAAGAATTCGATCCACTCCAAAGATGTTCACGTTCCGCAAAGACGTCATTATATTTCCTCTCCAATTGTACAATTGCTACCTTAAAACATCGCCTTTACAAACTCACAATTCAGTCTAATTCTTCCCGCAACCAAATATCTTTCCCATTTGAGTGCGTTGGCTTCCGCAGCCGGAGTCAATATTTACTAGGCTGTCCGGGTGACGCCGCGTCCATTGCGAAGGTGCCGTCGTTTCGGTCTCCATTCTGGCATTACGCCATGAGGAAGGTCACAGAATGGCGACCGAAACGTCGGCACCTTCGCCATGGACGCGGCGTCACCCGGACAGCCTAGTAAATACAATCTGTCCCATTTACATCCGACTCATACCCTGTCAAAACATGTCTGCCCCGTTTTTTCATCTCGCGCGCCGTTCATCTGTCTCTCATCTCACACGATCTCACTCCTGATTGATCACACACTTTTAACATAGTATATGTTTATTCTTTGGTTTCCTGCTCGTAATAACTTCTTAATTTATTTTCTGCCCCACGGAATTGGCTCACGTGCCCTTTCACTGCATTATTTGTTAACATATTATGTATTTTCCTCACTATCATTTCTGTTATTCTTTCCTTGCATTGTTTCCAAAATAAAGCTCACCTCGGTTTGTTTTCTGTACTCCCATTTTTGCTGTCGTCCATATTTATAAATACGTAAATTTATTGTGATAACGCATCACAATGCCGTTGCTTTATACTGAATCATACCGTATTTGGCTATTAATGCAAATAGATTTAAATTGCATCTCTAACATGCGTATAATCAATACGCATGACATATATTTAGATGTAAAATAATTGTTCAGTCCATCTATGCCACTTTCATAAGATTCGAATCAAATTAGGTTTTCGTAATTTTACCTTCTGTATTCGAAGATTGTTGTCTTCTCGCGTGTGCGTGTCGCGCTCAATTCTAAGTAGGTCTCAGAAGGTCTCAATGGATGTTTTGAAAACAAGTCACGTGCATCCTCATATTTCCTACTGCGCATCTGCCACTAAAAGGAATTATTTTAGCCCTTTACCGTATCGCAAGTATGCAAGTGTCCAACTGCAGATTTTGGGTCAGTCGGTGTCATGTGAATCTGTCATGCACTACAGTGCCCTGCAGTTCGCGTGAATGTCGGGTCTGGTTTGCGTGTGCAACAAATACATTAATACATTACTGTTTGAATTTTATGAAGTGAAATTCGGCACACGATATGTTGAATTAATGTTGATGAATTGTTGATAAAAATTGTTGATAAAATAGTAATTTCACATCCAAAGTGTTCGAATGAATCTGATAATTTATTTTACGTCTGTGGAAGTTTTACCCCCAAACGGATATTAGAGGGTTAATGAGTGAATTGTGTTTCCTCTATAATCCACATGAATGGCAATTGTTTATAGATTCTTCAAAATATAGTTTCAATGCAATGAAATAATTCCACGAAGGAGTATTGCAAAATTGAAGGGAGGAATTTTCATCGGACAGCAAATTATAAAACTCATGTTAGATGAAATATTGGAATAAAAAGTGTGAGACATTGAGTTAGCAGCTCTGCAATCATTTAAGAGAGTTGTGCATGCATTTCCCGGGGCAAAGAAAGAAGACAATTATGAAGCATTGGTCACAGAATGGTAGTTCTCTTCATGAGACAAAAAATAAAATTTGGTGCTCGGAGTATTCATTGCCCAGTGTGAATTAAAAAAACATTCTTTCGTACTTGAAGATGTAATTCAGAAACTGCTGTGAATTAATGTCTTAGCTACTCTGTATCCTTTTGTGCTGTACGTCAGAGAAAGGAAAGAATAAAAAGTCTTCTTCTGGGTGCCTCAAACACGACACGCATTCACTTCACCCTTTTCAGTGCAAACCAGTGGCGGCTCGTGGGTATTCGCACGTTCGCATGTGCACATCCAAATTAATTCGGTGCAATTTCTCTTAAACATCCCTTAACAAGAAGGCAATACGAGTCCTCTTGGAGCGTTTTCGAACCTGGTATATCACCACCCGCGCCGTTCGGATGCTGCGATTCCAGTCTGCCGCCAATGCCCTCCGAGACAGACAGCCGGGGCCGCTCAGGAAGGGTATCGCGTGGCTGCAGGAGAAGGAGCAGGGCCCTATACCTCCCATATAACGTGGTGGAGACCTGGGCCCGGCATCTCTCTATCAAAATTGGGGACAAAGCTATACCTCCCATATAACGTGGTAGGCACCAGTGGCGCGCACTGTTGCATCAACTTCTTACACGAACTAAAATACGAACTGCTACCAACGTTATTTAAAACGCGCGTGGGTTCTCGGGACGCAAACACACGCGCTTGATACAAAAAATCGCGCCGCTATTCGCGCTACCTTTTCTTTCATGCGGGTATTATTATGAATAAATGAATTTTTGAAGATAAACTCATAGTATTTAACTTCTTTTGTAATTTATTTCAGAAATCGCTCATAATCAAAGTGTATTCGCATTTCTTTACCAATTTTTATGTACGAAAGTTGGCGAGTCTTACCAGCAGCTATATCGGGCGACACTAGCGCATTCTGCAGTAGCAATCTCTAGCTTTGTTTCCAATTTTGATGGAAAGTTGCCGGGCCCTGGGAAGGAGGGGAACAACCGCGGCTAATGTACGGATGGAGCAGCCGGGCGGCGACCAGCGTTGCCAGATGTGTTTAGAGGGATTCCGCCCTCGCTGAACTGGTTTTATATTTCCGTCCTAAATCCGCTAAACGTAAAATAAATTATTTTTCCTTATTTAAATGTTGTATTAATTTATTCTATTAAAACAAAAATATGATTGCGAAATATAGTGGCTTTGTTGAACCTGCAATTCAATTTTTAGATAATATAGAATGCATTACTTGGGTGAAAATTTGCAAAATAATAATTGATTTCAAGTATTATATAATTTATTATATAAGTATTATATTCTTTATTCTTGCTAGTAACATGGATTTAGAAGTTTTAAAAATATACAACATCTGTGCAAAACAACTAATAAAAGAAGGTTAACGAAAACTGATACTTTACTAATTTTACTGCTTTAATAACTTAACTAATTTCCGCCGTTTGTTCCGCTGCCCGTGAAACTATTTTTTTTTCCGCTGTACGAGTTCAAAATCCGCTGAAAACGGCGGGAATTCCGCCGATGTGGCAACACTGGCGGCGATGCGATCGCCAGTGCGCAGACGCAGTTGCCGTCTGCGAGTGCCTTGACATGTCGCGAAGATGCAACACTCGGCTAGCACAAGTTCTTAAGAGAAGAGAGTGTGACACCGAAAGAAGAAAGTGTGAGATATCTCTGCACTTGAATGAGCTCTCATTCCTTCCAATAAACGCGAACGCATTGTTGCAGTGATGCATTCACAAGTACTCTGTTAATCGATTGTTATATGCACATTTTTTTGTTTTAAAGCGAGTTGCAATTACAAATCAATTTCGAAGTAAGTGTAAACAAAAATATTTTGTAAACGTGTGTAGTAGGCTACTTTTTAATTCGTTTTGAAAAACCGAAGGTAGAGTGCTTTTTTTCTGTCAAATGTATTTATCTAACAATGAATAGCGTCGAAAACATGAAAATGACATCAATGAAAAAATCACAGAAAAAAATATCTGAAAAGAAACTGTTTACTGAAGCGACACAAGTTCTGGGACGTGAAAGTGGTCATGCGGTAACCCGAACAAAGTCGTAAATATTTTGGAGAAGTTCTTGCCGAGCGATGTCGAAGCTGGTGTTGTGTTAGGGTTGACATTACCGTTATATTTTTAGCACCGTTGAACAACTCTTAGAAAGAATATTATTGCAATAATGATATAAAAACAACAGTAGAAACCACGAAGAAGAAAAATAGTTTCATTTCTATATGAAAAGATCAATTAACGATATTCTCTGTAAAATGACGTAAATGAAATATCAATTAAATTAACTGTGTCATATCCTATTATTATTATTATTATTATTATTATTATTATTATTATTATTATTATTATTATTATTATTATTATTATTATTATTATTATTCGTATGAATATTCCGTCCGTTTAATGCTAAATTGAATCCGGTTTTAATTTGAATTTAATCGGCCATGAAGGTCATATGTATATATCTGATACATCGAAAGATGTGAAGGTATAGTTTTATTTATTTCTCTGTGAAAGTATATTGATAGTAATCGTCTACTGATGATTGGCAAGTTCTTGAGGGGTGAAGTTCTACAGGAGACGTTGCAGCAAAAAAACAAGTAGTTGCATTTCATTTCTCGAATCATCTCGATGCCCCACTTCGTAACTTGCCAGGCTTTCATAAAACTTTTTAAATATTACAATGTTTTTTCAATTTTTTGAACTGATGAGTTTTGGGAGAGATTAAAAAAGGTCAAAATGATTTAAAAATTAAATAAATTCAATATAAGGATCGAATGAAAGAGCATCTTTTGTTCTTTAATGTTGCAAAATATTAAATTTCTGTCACAATTACAACACGAGTTAAAATAATTAACTTGGAGACTAGAGCATTTTTTCGAAAATTTTAAAAATTAATATAATTCCGAAAAATAATACTTGGGAAAAAATGAAAAACTCATATTTCTGCTTATATTCTTCACAAAAAAGTTAAAACATTTGCTAATCAAGGCCAAATTTGTCTTAAATTTGTGCGATTTGACGTGGAATATCTTATTTGTGAATGTCTCTATAAGCAAGTCAACAAACTATTAGAAGAGATTTTAAACTAACCCAATTGGTGGAGCATAAATTACAATATGTTCAAAGTACAACACATTCCTCTACTAAATAAATATTAAACTTTTATAGATTTAAATTCTTATTAAAGAGTGTGATTCTCATGACAAAAACTAAAACTATATTGAAAAATAAACTGCCATTGTGTCTGAATGTCATTCTTGGGCATAGTAGGTTTATTGAATTATTTACTATTCTAAATTTAATTTTGTAACTCTGACTACATTTAAATGTTTTACTCAGTAATTCGTATATAATCAATTAAAATGTTGTTTGCTGACGAAGCAACTTGTGCTTCACTAGTCATAAATTGAGCCTGAAGCGTACTCACAATACACCTCTTGTTTACTCTCTTGAAACAACTTCTAATGTACAAAAGTACATAGGATGAAAGGACAAAAAGGATGAATGGAAAGAGAAGTTTTCGTTTAAATAAAGGGAGAAATAACTAATGAGAATAATATTAAAAATTACTGGAATATAAAAAAAAATGGAGAATACAATATACGTAGTACAAGGAGGAAACATATTTTATATGTGAATAAAAAAATTACACATAGAAATTTTATTTTGAAAATGAATATTACAGATGGCACAGCAACATGATTTTGTTATACAATGTGTGTCATTTTTATCTTGTAGGAAACAAAAGTATATATAAAATACCATGGAAAGGAGTATAGTTTAAATTTAGCTTCAGAATGAATATTTTGAAATCTTCTGTTCGGTTACATCTATCGTTAATAAAATCTCACAATTCCATCCACACTTCCACTTGCTAGATTGTCATTTCATGAGTCTTCGGACCTGAATTTAATATTTTCCTTTTTAAAGACGAACGTATTAGTAGGTAATACAAAGTGCCCGCACGGTTATCAATTTCAATGTACATTATTTGTATTAATTTTTGGAATTTACATGGCAAATGTGTAATTAGCCAAGTTCTTTTACAAACGAGAACTGAAACATTTTTATTTAAAACAGCAATTTATCTTGTTTACTCAAACGTTTATTCTAAATAACGAAACTGTAAAAGCAACCAAGAACTTTGTTAATAATTTCGACAATATATAATATTTTGTAGGAAAATGTATATAATTTCAAAACGTCTTACATTGAAAATGCATTTCTTAGCTCTCAATAGTCCTTAGCTCAAACTTAGTATTTCCGTTCAGTCATGTTGTGCTCAGTGAGTAAGTTCCTGAGATAAAAACAAAACGTTTTGTTTAACCGTTGTACAATAATGCAGCTTGAATTTACTGTGCTTAAATGTCTAATCTCCTTTCCAGAGTGGTCAACATGACAGACTTAGATTCTATGCAGCAACCACATTCGCTATTTCTCTCCAGCTAGAAACATTTTCCAAGCCTTGATGCTACATACATTTCGACAAGTCGCATATCTTTCGCATCATACGAGGGTAATCGTCGTTTCAAAGAGATACTGAGCATTCACCACAAGTGGGAAACAATCTACTGACAAGAGTAACATTCCGGAACATATGAAGCACGTCTATATATGTATCAATATAGATTTATGTAACATTGGCAGGAATGCAAGAGGCACAACAAGCAATTCTTTGAGATGAGGCAACTTAAGAACAAGGATTTGAGCGAAATCTATTACACTTCTTTGGAAAATATAATTAGTTACTTATACGTAAACTTCAATATCTATGTATGAAAACATTAATCATTACTCTACTGTACCTGTTGTGTTTAACTTCTATTTAACATTTGTGCAGAACAAAGAAAGAATTTATATTCAGATTCGTCTAAAACCGTCAAATGATGAGTAGCATATGAGGCACCACTAATAGCTAACTAACCTGCGATCTATCCAGACGATCTAATCATAAAATAGAATCAAGTACAAACGTGCGGAGCGGAACCTGTCCGTCTCCGAAGGGGAGGAGGGGATGGAGGAGGAGGAGGAGGGAATCAGTTTCGGATGAGGCCTCACCCGGTGAGCAGAGCACTCTTCATGCTCACCCGCAATCACTCACACAGAAGTACCCACAACTACAAAAGAAAAAATAAAGAAAGAAGAAAAGAAAGGAGAGTGAAGATAAATGAAAGAAGAATGGAATGAAATGAAATGAAACGAAATAAAAAGAAATTAAATGAAATGAGATGAAATAAAATGTGAATGAAATGAAATGAGAATGAAATGAAATGAGAATGAAATGAAATGAAATGAGAATGAAATGAAATGAGAATGAAATGAAATGAGAATGAAATGAAATGAGAATGAAATGAAATGAGTGTGAAATGAAATGAGTGTGAAATGAAATGAGAATGAAATGAAATGAGAATGAAATGAAATGAGAATGAAATGAAATGAGAATGAAATGAAATGAGAATGAAATTAATTGAAATGAGAATTAAATTAAAATGAAATGAAATGAGAATGAAATGAAATGTAAAGTAAACAGAAAGAAAAGAAAATGGGAAAGCTGGTTCCACGCTTTGATTTTGAATATTGACACTTCTCCCTTACCCTTTTTTTTCTTGCCGACGTTAAATAAATAAATAAATAAATAAGGAAATACTTCCTGCAATAACAACTGATTTAAATATTAAATTTTTAAATATCCCACAGGTTTGCCTAATCTTCGACGACGTAATCGTTCCGCCGTTGCGGTATTTGTGGTATTGAGTATTTTTTTTAATGTGAACTTCAAGCGTCGCGTACAATAATCCACTAAACATTTTGTGCTTATGCGCGTGCGCCAACTCCATGCCGAGGAGCCAAGATGGCGTTTGTGCCAAGTAGGAGCTTCCGTGCTACCAATAGGTGCCACATGTGGACCGCCCATGCGTTGCGTAATACAGACGTCGCGATATGCTATGGAGTTTAAGCACGGCGTAGAGTACAGCAATCGAGTTCTGTTTTGAGCCCTCTGCGCGAGCGTCAACTGGGAATCGAACTCGGAAGTGATGGCGGAGCCCGCTATTTCGACGGATTTAGCGGGCGACCTGTATCGCATGGTAACCGAGATGTCGGTCGTGCTGTATGGAATTTGTCCCTCTGCTGCACGTAATAGCGGCAAGGCAGCTGAAAGTTAACACCTTTCTTTTTAGTAACAAAAAGATAAGTCTCCTCCTTCTTTGGCAGAGACATGGAAGCTACGAGGTCATTATCATATTTGAGATTACGATCATTGTAGAATATCCGAATACAGATAACAGCAATGCAATGCATTTAAACCCGAATAACGGAACATGCAAGTCACCAGCATTGTTAGGAGGGAAATTTGCTTCATTTGTTTGACCTTAGCGAGAGCCTCCTCGTATCGTAGTTCTGGCGGACTGTATTTTTTTTTTCATTTGTTCTAGTGGTTTCCCTGAACACTTTCAGGAGTATGGCGGAGAGTGCCCATCCAACGGACCAATGAGCGCGCGCGATGTGCCCTTCCCAGCCTTCTCAATGCCGAGTGGGAGGCCGTAGATTGGGCATTAGGACCCGTAGTTTCTCATTAGGGAGTTTTAGCGCCACGCGTAAGGTAGCGGCGTTATGCACTAACAGTCACGTGATGGACCTTGAAGTCATAACGTCTTACCTTAGGCGTAAGGTAAGACCTTATACCTTCATAAATAGTGCACGCCTGTAAGAGTCTTTACGGTCACCTTACAAGCGGCAAAATGGCCGCCTAAAAACAGGAAAAGTAGAATTTTTTCAACTCTGGTAAACCGATTCTCGTATGTGAGGCAGTTACAATTATTCCTTACCAACTCCACAACGCTAGCAAGAATTAACGGGATATATTGGAGACATGACAGGGATGAAATTATCAAAAAAGTAGTTCAAATCATATCTTCGCGGTAGGTTATGTCTAACGCTCATTACGAACGCTGTTTTATGGAATTTCTTATATTTTCAAGAAAAAGCAGATTCAAAATTCCAGACTGCATACTCATCACGGAGGGCCACAAAATCTAAAACTCCGTGCACAATGTATATTTGTTGTTCTGTTGACTCGTAACGTGTTTTAAATGTCTCACCACTAGCCTACACTCTTTGATATATTATGCAATTCCTCTGTTCAACGCTTGAAATGCTTCCTTTGTTATAATGCATAACGCAATGTTGCAATTGCTAAAACTCTTCTGAACGCTGTTCATAATGACCGTATAAATGCGTTAGTCACGTGATCAATAGAGTTTAACGATATCTCCTTACGCCTGGCGCTAAAACTCCCTATTATCCACCGGGAAGAAGCCAATATCTGTCATTCCCAGCATTGAAATGGCTAATACTAATACTACTATCAATAATAATAATAATAATAATAATAATAATAGTAATAGAAATAATAATAATAATAACGACAATAAAATAATAATAATAACAACAACAATAATAATAATAATAATAAAGATAATGTAACGTAAACGTCTGAGACGTTCAAGCTCACAATAAAAACAAAAGCCGAGCGATGCAGGGCAGGGGTGACCAAAAGAGGACGCGTAAGCGAACTGTCCGTCGAGTGAGCCGCATCCGACTGTTCGCGTGAGGACGAAGGGCGGGAGGACGGAGAGGACGGGAGGACGGTGCTGTGCAGTGCAGCAGCGATGAGCAACGTCGCAAGCGCGCCCAACTCTCGCCCTTTCATTTCGGCCCCGCGCCCAGGAGATTGCGTTCTCCGTCGCGCACGAAATCTACAGCTTCTCCGCTGAGCACACGGTGACTCGGAGTAAATGTAACAAACTTCTAGGGCATGCACTAGAGTCGAAGATGATTATCTTTCGCCAATGAACTTGTGGTGGACAATCACATTTCCCCCCTGATATGCAGGCAATTTATAGTGCACGTGTGTTCAGCAAAGATATTTCATGTATCCGCCTAACACCAGTGTAAGATAAGTTGCCTACCTATCAGAGACGAATGTCACACGTGTGCCATCGTTACGTGCCCTTTCCCATCACATCACAGGCAAAAGTATATCATCTTCTAACCCCTTTACATAATACAGATGTTTGTGACAAATTATTCTGAAAAAAGGGAAGTGATTTAAAGTTCCGCATTGCTAATTGTAAATTTGCAGAAATACGCGTTGAATCGAGAGTATAATTATGGTTTTATTCGTAAAATGTATTAAAAATTGGCTTGCAACGAATGTAACTCAAGAAAATATCCTGAAATCACAACTCTTGCATTAAAAAGTACATAATAATAAATTTGTGTAATAATTGTCTTTACTGACAGAGACGTCAGTACTCGTAATTTGTTTCGCTTGAAAAGATGAAAACCAATTTTCGACTTGTGTTAATTTACCTTCATGGGTCTTACTTTTGTTTGCTCTCAGAAAAATTCTGATGTAACTCATCAATGTCGCTTTGAGGCATCAAGATCCTTTCATCTCTATTCGTGAGTTCCCGTATATAAGCGTCATGGAATTTCCCCTTCTGCGGCGGCATGCCGTGTAGAGATGGAAGGTTAGCTTAAATAGCAACCTTCGAGACGCACTCTTTCTCTGTAGCTAGGTTGGAATGTTACCGCGCCCAACCTAGGTTCCGAGTTGTGGGTGATTTGGGCTGTCCGGGTGACGCCGCGTCGAAGGTTTTCATTTAGGTTCCGAGTTGAAGGGTTAAACAAATGTGTTCACGTGTGTTCGAATGTTGCCAAAGCGCCAGCATTTTCTTGAGCTCTGCTGCAGTCAGGTTTCTGATGCGAAACTAAATAGTTCTCCGCCTGTTGAACTATATTTTTCTGCCATCGTGAGTCTAATTGAGGCCTTGCAAGGTCATAGAGGCTAAGTAACATTTTCAAAATGAAGTTTTGGACATCTAAATATTATTTAAAATTGTTGCAATACATAGTTAAAACACCAATGTTCCTAACACCTTCCAAGTAGCTATAACACCTACCCAGTGATGGCCCTGGTTGTATACGAAGAATAGGAAATTCATGCATTTTTTTATTGATTTCCACCCAAAACACAATTTTTGCACTTAGCCCCATTGGGTTTGTAAGGTCTCAATTAACCAGTCGATCAAATCAGTAACGAATTCGAGAAAAGGAGGCCACGTATACTCTGCGCTGGACGTCCAGAGATAAGGTAACGAGCAGCTCAGGGATATGCTCGCCCAGCGAAGCATCAAACATGCTTAGCCACAATATCAAACCGCATGGGCCGCTCGTCTTATCGCATGAAATCGGCCTGCGGTAGCCCTCCTCAGATTGTTTCGGAATGCCCGAGTGTGTTCGAAAGTTCACAATTCATTTCGTAATCAGTTCAGTTCGACAATTCATCCAGTAATCAAATGCAAATGTAAAAATTACCTTCATCGATCATGAAGGGAATAGAGCCACTTCCTGATGCAGGGTGATCGCAAGAACAGAGGTTGCATTTGCATGACAGCTCTTCGGCAGTCTGAACGGGCGGGGCCTGAAGAGTTATACAATCAAAAACACAATATGGCGCATCGATTTCCTTGGTTTGCTTACATCAAGATTGATTTGACATATAGACTATTACATCTTAACTGCCATCGAGTATACACTGATTTGCAGTAATAAAGTCTTCTTCCTTGTATTATTATTATTATTATTATTATTATTATTATTATAATTATTATGATTAGGTTGATTTTTCTGAGAGCGAACGGATAAAAGATCCGAGGATATTGCAAGAGTGATTTTGTTATCGAATTACATTGAGAGGGGTAGTGAGTGGCTGGTTTCGAACAAAAACAATAATAATAGAAAAAAGCCGATTGGGGTAGCCGAAGGTTTCAAGGCGATGTCCCCAGCTACCTCAGATCAGTAGGGCGCGCGTTCGAATGGGTATGGGCATGAAATGTCCACAAATTTTCTTTGTGTCTATTTGTCGACGTGCGCTATGGAGCTGACAGTACGTGTTTGGCACAGAGTTTTGGACACTTGTCACGAACACTAGCGCTGACCTGAAAACGAAGTTTGAGTCCAGGCCTCATCGCGGTATACAAATGCCCCCAACGCACGAAATGAACGTGACGTGACGTAGACTGGAGGGAGCCGGATAGTGCAAGAGCTCGGCGAACTGCGCTGTTCTGAAGATTCTCGAGCGATGCAGCTAAAGAGGCGCCAACTGTGCGTGACGGTGCCAGGACGTTGGCCGCGGCCGCTACCAAAGATCTGTTCTGTGAACTACCGTCTACAGCACTTCCGGTTCCGATAAAGCGATCCGGAGGCGCCACTGAACTCCACTTTTGGAAAAGACCGGGGCAGCCTGCTGGGAAACTGATGGATCAGTTGGGTGGGTGGGTGGGGATAAATCACAAACTTTATGTACCTACACTAAAGATGACTTTTGGAATTGCACATGTTTCTACCTAAGCTCCGCTGATGTAGTTAAGACTAACCGCGAAGCAACTATCATGGCGATCCTCCTGTCTATACCGAAACTACCGATAACCTTCAAGAATCGATCTTTGGCAACGGCTGCGAATGAGAGGCCATACCGCGAAATTAAGAGTTATCTACTTCCAAGTCACATTCTCAGGCTGAACACCGAAATGCATTGAGACTAACCAAAAAATCTTTCAGTGTTTAAATAGTGAGATTCAACTCTTTGGGGAAAGATTGGAAGGTCTAGATCTAGGAGAGTCAAAAGCAAGTACACTTGCGATTCTCGTACAGCGAGCAGCATTGTTGAGCAGCTGGAGACTAACCCATGGTGGAAACAATGTTCATGAGGGAAGCCAATATAATTGGATACAACTCACATAAACCGCCATACCAACAGTTATGTTTCAAAAAACATGTTATCCAAATAATACGGTGTATAATATGTACTAAATAATATGAAATAGTAATATAAATTTTTAACTTTTGATATAAAATGTACGTAACATTGATCTTTATATGCTACTGAAAAAAACGTTGTGACGTGTTGATGGCCGCAGTTGTAAAATATGGTTTAACATGACAATTGAATTACAGGTAACTTTAAAAGGAAAGTAATTAAGGTGACTTGGAACAACAATAGGTGTTTTCTCGACCGTTGCGTATTTTAGAAACTATTCAGAACGTTGTATGTCGTGTAGTCAAACTTTTCTCCTGTAATTTTAAACAAACCTGACTGATTAAACATGCTATTTGCTTGTTCTAACAGCTTGAAGGGTTTCCAAGTTACGATTTGAACAGTATACTATGTAGGTGAAACATAATTCATCTTATATGTAAAGACAAATTATGTGGGATTTAATGGCATCGTCAGCCAAAGTAAGGCATTATTTCAAATGCGTTGGATGGTAGTTACCGGATTTTGTGATTGAAATTAAATATACGTATATTTACTTGAACTTTAATTTAAAAACGAGTGATTTATGTATTGTTTCCTTGTACTTTCATAGTGATTCAAATATGTCTGGCGATCTCATTAGAAAATGTGCAACGCCTTTGGGAACTGTGGAACCAAGAGATTGTGTTACCTACGTAATTACAACACGACATCCAGTTACCATTGGAAAAGAATGTTACGCATCTCTACTGCAAACATGTTTATTTTTGGAAGCATTATAGTTCTTCTTCACGAATAATTTGATTTAAGCAAGGTGCCACTTCCAGGTCACAGTCTGGGCGGAGAGCGGGACATTGTTATCCAATCGAGAGCTGTGTTACGAGGTAAAGGTTTGGTATTGGCGCTCCCTATTAGATGGCCCCCTCCCCTAGCTCGTGACTTGGAAGTGCCACTCCGTTTAAATCGAAGTATATTTCCACCATGGTTCCCCCGCTAAGGAAGCAGGGACAATAGCGGGGATGGGAGGAGAGTGGGTATGGCCTCAAACGTAGCGGAAGGGCGGGAGAGGGGGCGCAGGCAGGCGTAACATGTGCAAATCAGCCTCTGTCCCCTGTCAAGGCTTTTCTTTGCCCAACGAGCATGAGCGTGGAGCGAGCTGAATCTATCGATGACAGCACGTGGATGAACCCTCCTGCAATGCGGTACCAGAGGAAGTCCCAGCGGTGTATATAGGTAAGGTATCGCCCGCACGATGAACAGTTCCAGACCCGAGGCGGTGACTTTGACGAGAATTGTTGCGAACAACCCTCACCCCGGACACGAATATATTCGGCCAGAAAAATAATGGACGGCCAGAAAAGTAGTGGACCCGTTCGTTTCTGGAACTAACCGTGTTTGTTTACCGGCGATTCACAGTATGTTTCTATCCTTGTGGTTGACGTGGAGAATTATTCACTGACGTATGATCGGTGAATCTGACAACCCAGGTGCCGTAATATCTTGCCAGCCGTCTCTTCATTACTCAAAAACGTCCACGCGAGTGTCGATACGTACTAGGTATACTCGTATAACTAGGTAACTCGTATAACCAAGTAGGTATTAAACAGACTGTAATAAGGTTTGCAACGGTGTTGCTACTCTAGTCATGTCAATTATTTTTCTGGCCGTGTTATATTTTTACTACGAATCATATGTCAATATCAGTGTCATATGTCAGTATGAGTTTATGATACTTCCGGGACTCGTCCATGCTGCAGTGCTGCCATCGAGCGGTTAGAATGAGCACCTCAACTAACATCGGGGAAAAGGGTCCTCGAGAGAGAAAATCGAACGCGAAAGAGTCATCGACAGTTCCTCAAACGAGTTCGGGTCAGGATTTATACTGCAGCGCAGGTTGACTGGAATCCAGGACACCATGTTTCAAAAGATGCAAACGACATCCACAGAATTTCGAATAAAAAACTGTTGTGAACAATGTAACGAATATTCTTGAGATTCTCAAGATTGGCTTGACATACGTTTCTTCATAGGTTTTCAATGACGTGATTCAAATGGATGTCACGCGAGATGAGGTTAGATCTGAAAAACCATTCGGTACTTTTGAGGCAACAAATCTGTGAAATTGATGTGATTTTAACACGTAACACCTCTGAATCACACTCTAATCCAGCTGGCGATGGAAAGGATGGACAGCGTTGAAAACGCATAGCTCCTTACATCCAGACTCGAGTTCTCTGATTCGCATATGACTCTCTAGAGGAACATAGCGCTGACTTCCCTTCACTCGCCGCAAGCGCCCCTTCACACGGCGCCACTCGGGGGTGGCGCGCCTGCTGTCGAAGCATTGGTTTAAATGGAGACCTTCACACGAGCGGGGGAGTCGGTGACGAAACCCCACCACCCGCCGCGCAGACGCGCGCCCGCGCCACCACCAGAATAATACAGTTCAAAATGGCAGCCTTCAAACTAGACGCGCCCCTGAGCCGGGTGTTACCTGCTGGATACCTTTCGTTTGGCGGAACCAACAGCAGTATGACTCACGAATCCTTCCTCTCTTGCGGTGACTGCGTGTGAAGGGCGGTCGGCGGTGGCTGCGTGTGAAGGGCTCTACCGCTTGTTGGTGGCGCCGCCGAGTGGCTCCGTGTGAAGGCAGCCTTCCTCTCTTGCGGTGAGTGGTGTATGGCGGTGGCTGCGTGTGAAGGGATCTTCCGCTTGTTGGTGGCGCCGCCGAGTGGCTCCGTGTGAAGGCAGCCTTCCTCTCTTGCGGTGAGTGATGGTCGGCGGTAGCTGCATGTAAAGCGCTCAGATGCTTCTCGGTGGCGCCAAACAGTGGCTCCGTGTGAAGGCCGCGATAGTTCTCTCCCTCTCTCTCGAGGCCCCGTGGGCTGAGCTGCACTCGTGCGAGGGGTGTGGAAGGGATGTGGGTGGGGAGGGGATTGGGTGGGGTGGGGGTGGGTGGAAACTGGCGCTTAGCCTAGCACGCGGAAGTAGGGGTAGAAGGAGTGGCCCTGTGGCCTGGTGAGACGACGTCCGCGGTTTGGCCTCGTGGGTGGTGCGTCGGGGACCAAGTTACCCGCCGCCGCCGCCTCCTGCACCATCTCCTCTTCCTCCTCGTCCTCGCCGCCCCCGCCGCCCGCGTCGCCCGCGCCCGCCGTCGCCGCCGCCGTCGCCGACTCGCCACCGTGCGGCGCCCACGCGTTCGGGGCCGGCGCGGAGGCGGCGGGGCGGGGGCCGGGGCTGGGGGCGGGGCCGGCTGGCTGGGCGGCAGCGCGCGCAGCGGCGCCGGGAGGAACTGGCGCCGCCTGTCTTCGGACGACGCGTCCTGCGAACAAGCAGCGCACACACTCCGCTTAACCTTCGGATTTGTGTTACAAACAGCGAGCTAGAGTGGCTGTCCCTATAGTTTCAGCGCTCTTGGTGGAGGCTCGACGAACTAGGGGCCGCCATGTTTTTTGAAGTCAAATCATACGAGGGGCGGTGTGACCAGAGTATAACCGTCCGTAACCACCGCCAAACGTAATGCTTGAATACATTATTTCCCGGGGGGTGCTACTTTGGCTGCGAAAAAACATGGTTTCAATTTGCTTCACAGACGCGCTTCAACCATGTAGTATATTCTAGCTCGTTGGTTGCGAAATATGGAAGAAATATGCAGTTAGAGGCAAAATACGTAAAAATATGTAGGAATACTTTAGAATCAGACAGACGTAACGAAATATTTCGAGTCAGACAAATAAAACACCTTGTCCGTCCGTTTAACTCTAATAAGATACATAACTTTGTAAAAACATCAAGCCTGAACTTCTGTACTAACACACCTTTACCTTTATGTAAGTACTTTTACGTAGAATTAGTTTGTTTGCTCCTAAGATGCAGGAATGTGTTCTAACTCTGTCCTGGTCGCAATCAAGAAATTGCAAAAATTGTGGTTACGTCATTCTGACCCTAAGGTAGCGTCTTATCTAAAAATGTGTAAAACAAAAATGGCTTAATGGATTCAGAATGTCATGGAAAATATAAAAGAATTTACTGAAAGTATGTCTTGTATATTTACAAACAAATCTGTACCCTACTAATAAATAATAAAACGTAATGTAAACTCATTTAAACCGAGTTTAATAACACTCTGTATTGAAATATTTCTTGCATAATTTTAAACGAATAGTTCGTGTCAGATATATTTACTTCCCGCACGTGGTTTTGGCTTTGATTTCCAGTGGACACTGTTGTTTTTGTATTAGTTATGAATTGAGACAATGACGGTTATAGATTTCATACGAAAAACAAACTTGGTTTCGAAAGTACTGTGATCGTCCTTCAGCACTTTGCAACAAGCACTATTGTTTGAACACGATTTACGCAAATAAAATTATTTTATTCCAAAAGTTGCAGTACCGTGATAGATATTCCAATAACGAAAGATCTTCCACACACTCACGTATTCACATCACTCGTAGGCTGTAACTCAGGTGTAACTGCAATCGGAAATACACAGCCACTGTGAGAGACAGAAATGCATTTACTTCCAGAATGGCCGACTTTACACATAGGAAAGAAATGTGCATTTTGAAGTGCTCGTGAAATGTACATTTTGAGTCAATGAACCTCATATCAATTAAAAATAAATCCTCCAAAATTGAATGCACTCAATACCGTCGTTAATTTACTGAATTGTGCATTCTCAATAACTTGCGAAAAAATACGTCAAATAAAGTTAAACACTGGGTACATCGTGCTATGGGATAAGTTAAATTGAAGTTACATTTATAATGTTTATAAATTATGAATTTATTAATAATTAATTAATTATTGCCGATCAGATGGCCGAGATCGCTAATGCAGTAGTGCCGTACTGGTTTCGGACCAGAATATTGCGGGTTCGAGTTCCACCTCGGGCATGGATGTATTTGTGTATGTCTGTATGAGTGCGTCGCTCTTTTACACCTCATTATCATCATCATTCCATCTTCCAGACCCCCAGGGCCAACAACCCTGGGGAATAAAAATTGGACTCAGCTAAATGCTGGTCCCCAATTAAAGTTACATGCACCTGCCACCGCGATAATGTTACTGAGCCGCGGTAAATGCAGGGTCCTAGTCGGCCTATATGCGAGCAAAACAAACGTTAATGATTAATAAATTAAAAAAATTAAGTTCAAGATAGTTATGGTATAAGCAGATAGGGCCGCGGCAGAAGCGCAGCAGCGCACCGTGGCTGGCGACGTACTGGTCGACCGAGCGTCAGGCCCAGCAGTGAGAGTTGCTGGGAGGCGCCGCTAGGTGGCAGGGCGGCAGCGGCGACGAGGCTGCCCGCTGAGCCGCAACGGCACGAGTAAGAAGACTCGCTCCACCGGCTCGGGAAGTATAACGCGGCCGGCCCGAGAGGCCGGCGCAGTGACAATTCCGAGATAGTGCAGAGTGTGAGCGAGTTAGCGACAAGTATTGTTAGGCTGTTAGAGGTGTTGTAAGGCGATTCTCCTGGTGATTGATTTATTGTGCTTGTAAAGGGACATCTACTGGTAAACGGCGAGCTGGCTGATTTATGTTTATGCTCTTGGATTTTAGAATAAAGTGACATTGTTATTACGAACTGTTGTTTCCTTGATTTTGGCCTGTATATACAACAAAGATGGAATCAGACGAAGACACAAAATTGTTCTTCCTCTCAGATGCCGCACCGTGCAACACTCAGCGACCTGACCTCCCACCCACGGAAGAATACCATTTTCCAAGCTCCAACTTGCTGTGCGGATGAGCTGTTGCACAGTGAAAACACCCAAGGCCCTACGTTGAAGCAAAGGGCCAAAGAGAAAAATGCGGTAAACGCGGAAATAGAGCCAGAAGCATGACTTGGTGCACTCCTGGGAGAGCACCAGACGTCGGAGGGAGATGTCGTTGGGCGCTCTTTGGTTTCAATATTTCACATTCATTGATATTGCTGCAATATTTTGAATATTGAATGTCGTTAAAAGGAGAATGTATATTCCTAACACACTACAAAATGTTTTTCGATTATCTCGGAGCAACGTAAGCACGAGTGCAACGTAAGCACGAGTCGCCACTGTAACCGTCATCTACCAGCTTTATTCTTGAATTTAGAGGATAATCTTAGTAAGTATAGTAGCGGAAAATTCAAAAACAAACACATGAACAATATGTCTGTTAATACTGATGTTCCAAATTTCCCCTTGCATCAATAGTATCACCTTGTCTACTTCTGCAACCTCCAAAGACACGTCACAGGATCCCAGAATCAAATGAGACCGACCACCATCGTATAATACAGAAGGGTTGCAGAGTGGGAAGGGTGAAATGAAATGAATGGGAAATATTTTATGGGATTAGGTTGAGCCCTGGATTCACAAGTAAAAGAGGCACCTTCTTGACCCGAAGGCCCCTTGACAAGAATTGGGTTTCGTAGGGTTAGGATGGAAGATTGAATGCAGATGGAATTGAGTATTCCTGTTCTGTAACAAACTTAAATATAATTCTTAAATAATCTACAATTTATTTTTGCAAGAATATATTTCAGAAATACGTCTGAGCAGAAATGAGTAACTATTTAGAATACTTTCCATACATTTCCATTGCCACATCCATAAATTGCAGTTGATAACAACTTTCAGCAGTTTCACAATGAAGAGCTGCATTTGTTTGTTGTCTGATACGGGTGTGTACTTACATTTACACAAATAGTTTGGTTGTTTTAATATAATGAAAAAAATAGTTTTGATATACTCGTTAATTTCATTTCATTTATATTCCATTGGGCATTCAACATCTGAACTTGTTGACAATGCCTAATGCTGAGATGGAACTTAGACAAACTTTTTTATAAAAATATTTGTATTATATTACCATATTTTTTGTTTTTTAAATGGTGTCAAGAAGGAAATGAAAATGATTTTCTCCGGAATCTAAAGCGATAAGAGGTATGGTCATAAAGTAAATGATAACGGAAAATGAAGCAAGCAAGAGAGAAGAGAGGGTGGTATGTAAAATTTTGTGATAGACAATAAGAATTGATTGTACAGTCCCCAGTACTTGCATAGCAAATAAGGAAGGATAGAGGATTGAGTGTGTAATTATGTTGAGACTTAGCACTTGTGAACAATCACGTTTTGATGGTTAATACTGATGTGACGAAAGAAAATATGTAGTATAAAGAGTACCAAATGACACGAGATTTAATAAATGTCTACGAAAAAGGAGTACAATAAGAAAGGGTGGTGGGAAGTGGAACAAAACAACAGGATAGACGCTTGTGAAAAGAGGGAAGATAATAGCAAATGGAGGCCATTAGTAAAGAGAAAGGGTGGATATTATAAAAAGTAAAGAACTGGAAGAGAAGAATAAGGAAGTCCCAGGAGGATGAAAAATAGGATAGTAATCAGGGGTTAAAGGGACTAGAGACAATGGAAAAATGAAAGAAGGATCGTAAGAACGTAGGAGAGAGAAATGAATTAGAAATGGATGAAAGGTGAGTTTAAAGATATAAGAATAGGTCTAACCTTGCGAGAAAATAGGGGAAAAGGGATAGAGGTGAAAATACAGCAACTAAACAAGAAATGAGTACATTGAAGGATAATTGTAAGAGATGGGAACATGTAGAAAAGAAGGTTTTTGGAATTGGAGCAAGAAAAGTGTAGAGAATGATATCTGGTCAGGTGATTTCGTGCATAATGCAAGATATGCTAGGAAACTAGAGACATAGTTGGAATAGATAGAGGAGGAACTGGAAAGGGGGAACATAATAATAAAAGTAATTGAAAAGAAAGTCTATGAATGAGGTCAGCAAAAAGTTATCATCATCTGATTGCATTTGTAAAGTTCAGCAAATGATTAGAAAAGATAATGGAGATGTAAACAATGAAAGTAGAGGAGACGATGATTAAAGGAAAGCAGAGGGATTATCAAGTTGCACAAAATAGAAAAAGGAGGAAATACTGAAAAAGGACATTTTGGAAGGTTATGGCATTTTGGTACGTGGATTGTGTATGACCTGCCAGAAGTGGAATGAAACATGAGGTAGTGACAAAATAGATTAGCGGTAAACCAAATAATGGCAAAAAGAGAGGGAGAGCAGATTAGCAGTTTATGATGAGTTATGAGAGAAAAAGAACTGTATGAGGAGAGATACGCAATAAAACGAAGAGGTACCGAGGGAAGGTATGCAAATAAAGAGCAAAGCAGGTGATGACAACTGGATAATTCAAGAAAAAAATTATTACGAAAGGAGTTTGTAATGTGGTCATGTTAGAAAATAAGGATATACTTTTCTGGACAGAGGTCAAAATTTAAGATATTTTAGAGAGTTGAAAAAAGGGTGGAATATAAAGAGAAGAAATGGGAGGACTGAGTACGTAAGGAATTCAAATGGATATTACAATTCTCAAGTAAGAAGTATTGTAAGAGCCATTGGTACAGTAAGTATTGTAAGAGCCATTGGTACAGTAGTAGACGATTTCACAGATTGACGAATTCACAGAAGGTATGAATAGAGGAAAAGGAAGTGATATTATGAAATTGATGGTATTGATTAAACGATTTGTCCTGTGTTTGCAAGGAACGCGTAAGAGTTAATATATGAGTAAATGAGGAAAACGAAAAGAAAACAATTATATTGCATTTTGAGGGATTTTAATGCACAGACAGGATGAGTTAATGGAAAGAATAGGGAGGGATGAAATAGATGGCGGAATCTCAACAGATGAAGAGGGCAACAAGGGAGAAACAAACTTACAGTTAGTAGTGAGGAAGGATTTTTTTGAAAATGGTAGTAGGGAGGGACTTTAGGTTGGGGAAAAAACATTTGTGGGTAGAAACTAGTGGTGTTAAAAAAGAATCGTACTTTCTCACCCTTACTTTCACGCGAAAAGTACTCAAATTTAGAAGCATTGTACGTGACCTTATTTCAAAATCTATCTTTAAGAATTCATTCAGAGAAAAAAATCTATATCATCATAATTGCAGTGGTAGGAAGATGCGGATTTGAATTTTTGGAAAAAAATTGTTTTCAACGAACGTGAGACCTACACCATTATCTTAAATGCCCTTAACACTAACCAACAACACAATTTAATAAAATCAATTCTGCCATTGGGTTGAACATTTGGAAAATGTCCCAGGGGCTTCATGTAAGGCTTCACTCCCCAAAATAAAACCTATGGTTTCAAATTCAAGGCGGTCGCAACATCATTCAGATCAAATGAGGAATATGAATTTTGGAGAAAATTGGTTGAACGGTTTAGCAGCTAGCATTGTTCACAGGCGGACAGACCTTTTGACGTCATTTGACCATTTGACGAGTTTTCGGTAAAAAAGGACCCACAAAATATGGATTATATCTACACCACTTGTGAGAGGTTTTTTTCTAAATTTGGCAACTCGATTTATTCGCTTTTTCGTAAAAGAAAAAAATATTCAGAGCACAGGCGGTGATCTCTCAGCTGCACCATTTGCATTTTAGCATATCTTGCTTCTGAAACTATTGGTTGTTTCAACAAAAAAACATATTAACACGTTTAATAACATTGAAATCATAAAAAATAATTAATCTACAATATTTATCAATAATAAGAACAATATTCCCTCTAAAAAGTTATATCAGTTGTAAATTGTACAACACGTTCCGGCTTGCAAATATGCTGCGCTGCGCACTGTTTGATTGAGAATATTCTGGGGACATCGTATATCCTATTGATATGAAATGGAAGTTATGGCATCTAAGGCAAATAATAGAGAGATTGTGAAAATCACGGTATTCCCAAAATAGTCTACGAGACTCCATGGTCAGATGAACAACTCAGTTATCCGAGCGATCGACAATGTGTTCCGGAGCGTAAAATGGCAGGTAAACTGAAAGGGAGTTTTGAAGGGTGATGTAGATGCCACGATGAGAAGAACTCAGAATAATTGAATAAGAAATATTTACGAAACGTTGGGAGTACGAGGAAATAAGTAATAGGAGAGATACTGCGAAGGCAATTGTAATGGTGGAATGCGGAAACAAAGAGCAAGAGATCAAGTGAAGTAAACATAAATTACAGGAAGAGGAATATACGATGATGAACAGAGAAGGGTATTATCAGAAAAAAATAACTAGTTATTTGTCGTTTGCAAGAAAAGAATACTCAGGGAATTAGAATAAACACATAGATGCAGCCATGAGGGAATTTAAGGAAAGAGTCCAGACCAGGAAGTATGATAATAGGAAACAAGAAAATAAAAAATTGGTATGGACATTTTATGGGAATTTTTTAAACGAACAAGAGAATACTGAGTTGTTATGTGGTAGGAGTCTGGTAAGAGAAGAAGGAAACTTTTGGAAGACATAAGCATGGAAGGAATAAAAATAGCAATTAAAATTTTAAAAGAGAGAAATAGCAAGTGGATTTGAAGGAATCTCAAATGAATTTTAGAAATGTGGAAGTGATGAAAGAATTTGACTGGATTTTAGAATTTTTAAGCAGGTAATGAGGATTATCCAGTAAATGGAAAATAGGAATTATTACTGCAATATACAAAAGGGGTGCAGTAACTGTGATAAATATTTGGGGAGGGGTATTAATCTGGAAGAAGGTATAAAATGAAGAAAGGATCGCATGTCCAGAGAGGAAAATTAAGGACGTAGATAAAATAAAGTGCTTGAATTAACGGATGCAAAATAATGGAGGGTGAGACAAGCATAAGGCAAACAATTTAAGAAATTAGGTATTGTAGCCATAAGGCAAGCATGGGGAATTCTGAAAAGGAAATGCAGTAGGGATTGTGGTAGCACAAAGAGGATATCTGACTGACAGGTGGGTCAATTTGTACTATTGAAAAGGTGTGGGGGTGGAAAGACGAAAAACAGAGAGCATTTAGGATGCACTTTTAAAGTGGAGACTTGAGTTTGATTATTGAACCACCGACTTGGATTCAACGATTTTCCTGGCTTTTTCCAGATCAATGAATTAATGAAATTCACTGACTGTTCACAAGTTTTGAGAAAGGAGAGGTGTATATGGAGGGGGTGGTCATTGGCACAACGTGATAATCTTCGTCCACCAATGTAGAAGTTCGTGACATTTATTCTGAACCCGCGTGAGCATTGCGTACCTGCGGAGCGAGCGCGGGGGCGGGCCCACTGGAGTGGGCGTTGCCGAGGGCGGGGGCGGTGGGCGCGGCGGGGGCGGAGGCGTTGCGTGTGGCCGTGGGCGTGTCGGCGCGCGCCGTCGCCGCCTCAACCGCCGTCGCTGACGCCGCAGGCGGCGCGGGCGGTGCAGGCGGGCTGGCAGTGGGCGCCGGGGGCGGCGAGGGTGGGGCCGGCGGCGCGGCGGAGCTGGCGACGGCGGCGGCGGCTGCGGGCGGGGGCGGCGGAGCCGTGGCGGCGGGCGTGCTGGCCAGGCTGGACGCCAGGAGCGCGTCGCTGCTGGCCGTTCCTGCGCAGCAAACAACGTTTTGTTAGACTTAGTGGCTTCTTAACCTTTGAATTAACAGAGTGACTTCTGACAGAGCTTCAGCTGGGTCATGGTTTTTCTGACTCGTTCTAGATTAATGAATCAATGAAATTCATTGACTTTTCACAAGTTTCGAGAAAGTGGAGGTGTGTATGGTGGGCATGGTCGTTGGCAAAACGTGATAATCTTCGCCCACCACCGTAGAAGTTTGCGTCGAGAGAATCGAGAATTGAATGGAGAGCTTTATTACCAAAAACGACTAAACGAAGCTCCCGGTCGGGTGGTGATCTTTCCCCTCTAGATTGAGAGATCCGGCGCCTACCTACAGTCGGCTAGCGGAGTTTTTCCTAACCAGATATCTCCCATCAGCTGGGAACCACCCCAGCCGGGACAAGCTCTAAACTCCCGACCGGTTTCCTGCCCTGTGTGGTAGTAAGTGTAAGTGTATGTAAGTAAGGGGTAGGTTAGGAGAACGAATGGGAAAGAAAGATCGCGCGCGGTCCGTGGTACGTTTATGTGGGTTCTGCTCCGGCAGTCACCTGGTAATGGGAGAAACCATGGAAAACTGTCGATCAGAGCAGCCGGCCACTAGAATTCTCCTCCAGACAGAGACAGAACTTGACCCAGCTTTGCAGCTTGTGTCGAAAATCCTGCCACCGTCGGGATGTCAACCTAGAACCTCCCGATCAAAGGCCGTTTAAATCAAAGTGTAAGGTTATTTTATACGGTAGAGTTTCCAAATTTTATATACATTACTTATACAATTTTTACCCTAACATTAGTAAGGAGGGTGTGGGAGTTGGTCGATTCTGTTTTTTGTGTTTCAATTTTCTTTTAGGAAACTGAAAACCATTGAATGTTATTTTAGGTTTTGCTTGTATATGAAAATACGATGCATGTTAACCGCAAGTATTTGCCATTATTAGATATGGTAGAGGGTCTTTGTGGATAGATATCTTAATGATCATTTACTCGAAAACAGAACATTCAGAATATATATTGGAAATATTTGTGTTTAAGTCTTGGTATAATATAGAGTGTAATTCATTATCATGACATGATATATCGATCTTTATTTGACATACAATGTAATAAGTTTTGCCATTAAATATAAATACTGATATCATAAAGTCAATATTTTTTTTACTTACAGAGCCAGAAATTGAATGTTGATTTAGCATACGCACGTGTTTCATTATTAGATGCATCAATTTATTAATTTATACTATTCGAGAAACACGTCAATAGAATCGAAGTTAAAGGCCGTGCGTCAGATTCCACCGCGGCTTCTCCCTTAGGAATGTCGAGACCTTTTAGACCTTGATGTTCCTGGGTTTAATATTTGAAGATATTAGCAGGTTTTTTGATACTAAATGTAGCATGTAATTATCGTTAAAATTTTTTGTATTAGATTCATATTTTAGGAAAGAAAGATCGCGCGCGTCCATGGCCTGTTTGTGAGGGTACAGCTCCGGCATTGCCTGGCGTTGATTGAACAGAAACTACCGATCAGAGCAGCCGGCCTCTAGAATTCTCCTCCAGACAGAGGCAGAATTCGACTTCGCTGTGTAGCGAATCTCAAACATCCTACCGCCGTCTGGACTCGAACCCTAACATCTTCCGATTACGAGGCGCTGCAGCGAAATCATTTAATTCCCTTGAGCATCTCGAGCCGATACTTAGAGGACACAAATGCCTATATCAAATCTAATCTGTATTTCTCCACGTCTAATCGCTCAGTGTCTACTGTAGACGTGCGATTCTCAGTCAGTCGGCAGTGAACTCATGTAAACAGGTCGCAGCGCTGTGTGTGCAAGCGTAAGGTGAATGAGTAAACGTCCATTCATAATGCAAACAAAAATAAGCATAACGTGTTGACGTAAACATTAACATAAGTGATCTACTGAAGTATTTACAATGTATAACATAAACGTTAGCAAAATAAGAGTTTCTACTGACTGTGAGACAATTTAATTAAATTGTCTATTGGTTAGATGTGAGAATCGTTTTCGAGGTATCGACTGTGTCTATGGTTCATAGTACATGGCGTAAGGTCGTGTATCGTCTTCGATACTCTATTCTGAGTTAGCTTACTGTGATTGGCTCATTTCGTATGTCTTACCTAAGCATAAGCACAGAAACTCGAAGCTTGTCAGCTTTTAAGGTAACGTCTTACGTGTTATGCCTATGCGAACGGATTGAAAAAAATGATTCCGCTAATGGACGTCGCCCTAACTTTTATGTTTATGTTGGGCATTGCGAATGGACCTTTGGGTAGTATGTTCGTAAGATCGACCACAGTGAAGAGTCCCCAAAAGGTACTTTAAATGGAGGCAAAATCTGTGTTCTTCAAGATAGGCAGAAAAAAATTGGTCCTTACCGGCCTACTTTGTGAATAAAAGAAGTTTATATTAGTACACGGTTTTGCGGAAAAAAATTCTCAGGTGTAGGTTTTTTAAGTTATAGAAGAATTTATACGCTGAAAGTACTGGTTTCTTTTATTCAATGCGTAGTACATTTTTTAGGAATCAGATAATATTAAATGTAACGTACTTTACCGAGCATTCTGACCAGTAATTGATAAAAAAAATATCAAAATCGGAAGTACTGGCTCTTGGCCTTGGAGTTATGCTGTACAAACCATTCTATTGTCACCTCTGTTTTTATTTGGATACGACATAGAACAACGCTAACTTAAAATTTTGTACCACAACCAAACACAAACTGTTTGTCGATCAACCACTTCGGCACCAACGAGCGCCGAAATCAACCTAACCTATATAAGTATCGCCAACTTGTGAAAATGAAACGTCATGCGAGACTAAATTTATTAATAATCATTATTTTTCTGAAGCAACTATTCAATACTTCTTGCAACTATTTCCAAGTAATTAATTAAATGCTCCTTTCACGTTTACAAGCAGCTATTGTCAATCTGCGGATGTGATAAATGGTCGAGTGTGAGTTTGACTAGCGACTGGCAGGAACATACCCCTTGAGTGGTGGAGAGGAGGCAAAAGACAAAAAACGCTGCTTACCAAACGCGTCGCGCCGGTGCCGTGTGGGCGGCTCGGGCGTCCAGCCGACGGCGCGCGGGGGCGTGGCGGCCGCGGCGGAGCTGCTGCCGCCCTCCGCCCCCGCGTGGCCGCCCGCCTCCGTGGGGGCGGCGCTGCCCGCCTCCCAGCCCCCGCCGCCGCCGCTGCTGCTGCTGCTGCTGCTGGCGGGCGGCGTGGAGGCCGAGACGGCGGAGGCGGGCTCGGGCGTCGCGGACGGCGTGGAGGCCGCGGCGGGCGACGGTGGCGGCGGGGGCGGCGACGCGGGCGCCGCAGGTGAGGGCGCTGACGAGGGCAGAGGCTGTGCCGTCGGGGAGGAGCCGGTGCCGGCCGCCTGCGGCACAAAGCGGCCCTCAGCGACGGCACTGAGCAGCGCAACCGAGTGGCGCGTCTGCTGGCAAAGCATTGGGTTAAGTGGAGGTATTCACACGGCCGGCGCAGTCATGTGAATATCTCCGCTTCCGTGACGCGTAATGTCTCTTCACATCGCCCTACTCAGCGGCGCTTCCGAGTGGCGCGTCTGCTCTCAAAGCATTGGGTTAAGTGGAGGTATGCACACGGCTGGGAAGTCATGTGAATATCTCTGATGCCGGACGCGTAAGGTCCCTTCACATTGCCCTACTCAGCAGCACATCCGAGTGACGCGTCTGCTCTCAAAGCATTGGGTTAAGTGTAGGTATTCACACGGCTGGGCAGTCATGTGAATATCTCTGATGCCGTGACACGTAAGGTCCCTTCACATTGTCCTTCTCAGCAGCGTTTCCGAGTGACGCGTCTGCTCTCAAAGCATTGGGTTAAGTGTAGGTATTTACACGGCTGGCGCAGTCATGTGAATATCTCTGATGCCGTGAAGCGTAAGGTCCCTTCACATTGCCCTTCTCAGCAGCGCATCCGAGTGACGCATCTTCTCTCAAAGCATTGGGTTAAGTGGAAGTATTCACACGGTTGTCGAAGTCATGTGAATATCTCCGCTGCCGTGAGGCGCAAGGTCCCTTCACATTGCCCTACTCAGCAGCGTTTCCCAGTGGCGCGTCTGCTGGCTAAGCATTGGGTCAATTGGTGGTAATCAAACGAGTGGCGCAATCGTGCGAATATCTCCGCTGGCGTGGTGCGTAGGGTTCATTCACATTGCGCTACTCAGCAGCGCATCCGAGTGGCGCGTGTGCTGACAAAGCGTAATGTTCAGAAAATAAACATAGAATACAAATTAACCACCGTTTATTCACCACGTGAATGCAACAATGAAAAAACACACCAAACAGCTTACCAGTAGCAAAGGAGAAGACGTACTGATTCTCTAGGTACGACGAATCTTCCCCAGAACGACATTACTATCTGCTGGAGATCCATTCTCTTCACCCGAGAACTATTATTCTATACTCGCACTATTATCGTACACGTCGAAAGTTTCTACTGTTCCAACCAGTATTAGCGACCTCCTTTGGTATTCACAGCGCCGCTACGCCGTCGCTATGTGTAAAATGTGGCTACCCAGCACGATGTCATGGTGGCCGCTTTCACACAGGCGGTGAGCGGCGAAAGGGCACGTTGTTACCCTGTTGCGCGCTCACCAATTTAAACCGGCCCGTGAGTTCCTCCGGCGCATCGGATTCTGCTCTTCGCAACACCAGCATGGGTCACAAACCACGTGACCACAGCACGCGCACTTCTTTCGAAAGAACCAAGCCCAGACGCTGGCCGCCATGTTGCATAGAGTGCGAGACATGATGAGAAACATTTTTAAAGTGGTGCAAATTGAGAGTTTTCAACGGTAACCAAGCAAAAATAACACGGTGAAGGTGTGCAAGATGCAATGTTTAATATAAGCGCTTCGTAAATGTGTTACAATGCCTTGTAACGAGGTGGTAATTTTGGTATCTGGCTACATTTAAAATTCTAGCTAATATTGTGACGCTTACTGGTGTCTGAAGCTCATTGGCTAAAGTTGGATACGATGCGCTAGAGCCCAACGTAGATGTAGAACAGATGAGGATATTTACACGATGGGAGGCTTTGGGGCGAACTCTCGCCAACAGCAAAACATCGACGTTGCCAAACATCGATGTTCAAAATCAAAACTTTGATGTTCATTATGTATTGACCAAAATGCAGGGATGTTTTAAAGCTGCTTTAGTAGCCTATAACATTAAATTAGTGCGCAACAATATTTAATTTGGCAGAGGTCGTGCATATTAATTTATAATTAAAAATTAACTCTAAACAAGGTTTATAAATCGCCTCTCCATGTGCGATATACGAGGACAGACGATGGAAGTACCGGGGCATCAGGATCATCTAGAAAAGGGAAATCGAGTCTACTCGAAGAAGGCCGTACAAACTACATTTCGTTCGAACACAAATAGTGGTATCACCAGTTATTTTTTACTGACTTCTAATAGTAGTATTTCTCTTAAGATCAGGTCTCTTTAATAGTTTAGACAGCAGACAATTTTTTCAATTGTTTTATTTCATAACAATGTAAATTTAATCTTAAAGTAGTTGAAAAAAATTCTGTCTAAAATTTTAAAGAGACCTGTTCGTAAGAGAAATTATCAGTTATTATTTTATATTTTAACTTTTACAAAATTGTGATCATGGGAATTTCTCATCCACGAATAACTCATCGAAAACGTAATGACATCGAGCACAATACATCGACTTCAATACATGGATGTTTAAAACATCGGTTCTTAAATGAAACATCGATGTGTTGAAATCGGCGTGGATTGTGCATCCTTAACAGAAATAATGGGCATTTTATTTCAGCTCACGAGCGCAAAGTGTACGTAACACTTTGCGTGGGCGTCTGTCCCATAGAAGTCTTGCTCTACCAGGAGAATTGCTCCCCAGGGTGAGCGCTTAAGCTCGCCTCACCGAGCGAAGTGGCTTAGTGCTTAGCGCGCTGACAATCGGGAGGTCCGGGTTCGATTCCCGGACCAGCCATCCTTACCGGGGTTTTCGTGGTTTCCCTCGGTCATAAGGCGAATGCTGGGATGGTTCAGAAAGTCCACGATCACCTTGCACCAATATCCTATCACCTCCTAATCCATTAATAATAATAATAATAATAATAATAATAATAATAATAATTATAATAATAATAATAATAATAATAATAATAATAATAATAATAATAATAATAATAATAATAATAATAATAATAATAATAATAATAATAATAATTTAAGCGGGGACAAAGTTGCTCGCGTCCGTGGTCTACCACACGTGTTCCCTGGGTAACGCTAAATTAACAACAGTGATTCGCCACCTACGCGCTGGACCATTGTAGACGTGCGTATCACTACAACTAAGGGGAAAGCCTGCACGTCTATACTGGTCGGCGCGTCACCAAATGGCTAACATGCCAAGGGTGGGCGTTGGCTAACAATCAAACAACTTAAGCCCGCCTTTATCCTCAACCCCTTCCAGCACACTTGTACTCCTTCAATCTGGAATCCGGATCCCTCAGGAAGGCAGAATCCATCACGGGCTCCTCCCCAATTAAGCCTGGGGGACATCCACAGACGAGTGCAAATTAATAGAATAATTGAAAAAGCAAACACCAATTTACTTTTGAATATAGATATAACAATTTATCAATACACAATGAGCTGTTTAGTCATTGAGATACACTCCCTTGTTCTTTATAATCATTTGTATCCTCTATGGCATGCTTTCCACAAGGTCCTTGCACATTTTCTGAATTTGTTCATCACGAATCTGTATGTCTATGATGGTTCCAATGAGACCAATTCTGGTTGTTATTTTTTTCTTCAATTTCGTCTATACAATTCATCATTAATTTTCAATTGGGTTGCAGTCAGGGCTATTAACAGGCCAAGACAATGTCTCTATGTTATTTACTCCGAGAATTTCTCAATAGACTTGGCCTAATGTCACGGTGTTCCGGTGTGCATAAAAATGCAATATTTTTCAGCACACCAATCTCTGATCTGTGGCGGAAGGCGGGTTTGAAGCACCTTTTTGTACTGACTCTGCTCCATTGCACCATCAACAGTATCAAATCTGTCACATCTATGAACTGACATGCAACTTCATACTATAACTGAAGTTGTATATTTGACCATCTCATTGATACATTTGGGAGAAAATGCTTCATCAGATTCTATTTTAAGTACTGGCAGCTTTTTGTGGACACAGAAAATATGATCTCGTCAGAAAATATTACCTGCAAGATAATAAGCACTAATTATATTGAATTTTGAAAATAATGTTTTGAAAGTATATAAAATAAATCCGTACCTATCTGTACTGAATTTATGAAAAAGTTTGAAAAATTTCACTTCACTTCTGAATGTGAAGTTACTTTTTAGTAAACAGTAAATAATGAGATATATCATGTTTATTACGTTTTCCGAACTGATTTTAACTCCAATTTGCATTCCTTTTGCCTATTCCAGCCATTTCTTAGCAAAGGTAGGACTTATTTTTGGGTTTTTCTTGACCTTCTTACAGGAAGCCTTTAACCATAACCGCAGTTTTGCAAGCATCTTCAGTTCACCGGTTCAAAAACCCACCAGGAAAAAATCAAAAACCAATTTTAGTCAAAACCTGGATTAAACAAACAATATAAAACACTCCTGCGAATTCTAAATTCTGGCATAGAAACGCAACACTCAACAAGGAAATAACAAGGAAACCACATTCAACAATTGCCACAGCATCAGCTATTTTGACACACAGTTTCACAAACATTACACAGAGGGAAGATTACACATTACACATAAGTTTCCTTCAGATATCCCAAAGGACCTTCAGTAAAGTGCATGAAACAAAGAAGACATTAGCGGGTTGAAACAAACTCTTACATTCATATGTGAAGTGGTATTTCTACTAAATAACGCGAAAAGCACCAAATTTATAAATTATTCTATTATTTTTCACACATCTGTAATACTACCTCAATGCTACTAGCTGCCGGGGCCTGATAACGCGCCGAAGTAACCAAGAGCCCTTGCAAGGATCGCCCGGACCAAATCCGGGTGGTTCGAGGTCCTCAACCCGTCTCTTCACTACCTCCACCTTGAGGCTATCGACGTGAGTACCGCCGGAATCTACGCCACCCTGACAGAGGAACTCATGCTCTCCATTAGACTTTTGTGGGTGGGTCTGGGAGCAAGTCCTTCGCCCGATCCCTCCCAAGGGTCCCCGGGAGGTGACTAACAGGTCAACAGGTCACCGGGCGAACTCGACAACACGGAGCTCAGCCCCACCGCCTTCTGACCGCGCCCACTTTAGTACTAGCGACGTGAGTACCGGGAAACTCAGGTCCAACAGCACCCAGAGCCTCAGGACATGCGGCCGTCTGCCCCCTCCCCTCTGGGGTCGCAAAGTGTGCAGTGGTCGCCCGCGTCCCTTTAAAAGAACCGCCACCGGGACGCAGCAGCGAGACGGCGTCGCATCCCGGAAATTACGGGCACCGCACACGAGAGGTCGTCGAGGTCGGAGTCGGGGCAACCGTCACGCCTCAGTCACCGCCCTTACGACCGAGACTTTACCCCGGACCGTGTATAAATCGGTGGCCAGCGGGCGGAGAGGCCAGCTCAAGTCATCCCGGCAATAGAGCGAGCAACGAGGAGTGATAGTGACAGTGATAGAGAGGGACGACGCAGCCAGCGAGTGTAAGGACGTCTCTTCTGGCTTCTGGATCGCGACCACGCCAAAGTTATTCGACATCTCTTCCGTTTTGGTTGATGTGGCAATTTTTGTGACTACGCTGCTTTATGGTTTCCGTTGTGTATTCTGCAAACTAGAATAAAAAAAACTGTTTTACGAAATTGGCTTGTTTTGGTCACGACAAAGCGCACGAACCGGGGCGTCGCTGGTCGCGTCCTCGTCCACGCTGGAGGCCGTGGCGGCGGCGGTGGCTGTGGCTGTCCCGGCGGCGGGGGAGGCGGAGGCGGAGGCGGCGCCGGTGGCGGTGGCGGTGGCGGCGGCGGCGGGTGACGCCGGCGAGTCGGAGGCCGCTCCATCCAGCTCCTGGGAGGCGTTGACTTGGTCGCACGACAGTTGCCGCACCATCTCCTCGCGATCCTGCAAACACACGCGCACTGAGACAAAAGGAGTTTGAAGGTTTTTGAAAGGTTGAGAAAGGTTTTTGAAAAAAAAAATCAATTCAACTATGCTTTATTTTATGGACTGAGACTCAGATCATCAGACCTGCTCTTTCGTCTGACCACGCGAATTTCGCTACGCTCCTTTCACCGTCTAGAGGAGGAAAAAGGTATCACTTTGGTGACCCAACATGCGATTTAAATTTAGGCTTCATTTAGGCTTGAAGATATTTTACATGCAATACATCTTCGCCGTTTAAAATGCACGATTTGAAGTGGATTTGAAACCGAAAACTTGGATATAACTAGAGACTGGAAGTTCAGGCATTCATTATACCTCAAATAGGCAGGCCTACACACATTTTTTTACTAAAATAAGCATGAAAAAGGCGTTTTATTCTGGCTAAAGAACGGAGGTAAACATACACAAAACAGTAAACATGTAAAAAAACACCATTTTAAAGTAATTTTTTTGTAAACAATAAATAAAACGATTAACATTTTTATTCTAATACTAATATTTGCATTAGCAGTTATGTGGAAGGAAACTACCTTTAATTTTTAATCTCGATTGCACATATCCACCCGGCATGGCGACTGCAAATTTATTTTATTAGCGACGCTGTCTCTGTGAAAATTTATTGTGGAGTTTCTTATGAATCTTTAAATGGTGTCAGTGAACAAAGTGATAGTTTTCGTTGTTCGCACTTGTGTAATCCCCAAAAGGGAAGAGAGAACTAGAATGAATTGGGAAGGAAATATAATATACTGACAGATCAAATGGGATACGAGGCCACACACAATCATAGAAAGTAATTTCTCAAGAGCGAACACGTCTGTAAACATCAACGAAAAATGTCAAAAATTTTCACTGGTGCCTTCTTTCTCTTTTAGATTTTGAACACAACCTGGGACCGGAGCGTTCTCGTCCACAGAAAGGCAATACACGAGCGTGCCTTCATGTTGTGCGGGTCTGCGGGTAAGTTTCCAACTTGATAGATATTGGTGGCAGAAAAGGAAAAATGAAAAAAAAAAATGACGCAAAAGGGCACAAAAAAGGCAAAATGCGAGAAATAGGTATCAGAAGGTAAAATGGGCGAAGTAAAAATCTATTAAAACAACTTCACAAGTACAATTAAGTGATTCCTATTGTTAAAAGCCAAAAAATAGAAACAATAATAACTTTCGAGATCTGCTTATATTTAATGAATCGTAAAATGGAATACTTTGTGTCCATTTCTCTCGTATTTATTTTTATGTACATAATTATGTTGTATTAAAGCGAGCGGGGCGGGCTGGAGGCCGAAGCGGAGGTGGAGGCGGGGGCGGGACTGTGGGCGGGGCCGTGGGCGGGGCCGGGGTCGGGGTCGGGGTCGGGGTCGGAGCCGGGGTCGGGGTCGGGGGTCGGGGTCAGGGCCGGGGTCGGGGTCGGGGCCGGGGTCGGGGCCGGGGTCGGGGTCGGGGTCGGGGTCGGGGTCGGAGCCGGGGTCGGGGCCGGGGTCGGGGCCGGGGTCGGGGCCGGGGTCGGGGCCGGGGTCGGGGCCGGGGTCGGGGCCGGGGTCGGGGCCGGGGTCGGGGTCTGGGCCGGGGTCTGGGCCGGGGTCTGGGCCGGGGTCTGGGCCGGGGTCTGGGCCGCGGGCGGGGCCGGGACCGGGGCCGGGGGCGGGGCCGCGGCCGGGGCCGGGGCCGGGGCGGAGGCGGGGGTGGGGACGGGGCCGGAGGCGGGGGCGGGGCGGGGCCGGGGGCGGGTGTAGGGGCGAGGGTGTGGGCGGGGGCAGGTGGAGTACTCACGGATGCGCCCTTGCAGGCGACGCGCCGGGTGCCGTCGAGGCCGCAGTCGGCGCTGAGCTGCACGGCGGCGCGCTCGGGCAGGAAGGTGACGGTGAGCGACGGCAGCTCCGTCAGCAGGCAGCCGTCCTCCCTCCGCGCCCACGCGGGCACTGCAACGCACCACCGGCGCCGCATCAGCTCGGCCACATGCATTTGGACAACCGCCGAGGCCATTAATCTAGTCTTCTCTCGGGAGGAAGCGGGGATCTCCCACCACCGAGATGGCGAGAGCCGGCTCCGACCTGCCGTCAGCTACGGGGTTTTCCCAAACCAGGTATCTCCCACTAGCAGGGCATCTCCCGTGCCGGGACAAACTCTAACCTTCCGGCTTTCCGGCATATGTGGTAGTGTACTGCATGAAACTGTATGTGTGTGTGTAAGTAACGGGTGAGGATTGGACAAGAAAGAGGAAGAAAAGATCGCACGCGGTCCGTGGCCCGTTTGTTAGGGTACTGCTCCGGCATTCGCCTGGTGTTGATTGGAGAAATCAAGGAAAACTACGAATCAGAGCAGCCGGTCTCTAGAATTCTCCAGAGAGCGACTGAGTTCGACCCAGCTATCTAATTGGTGTCAAAATCCTTCCTTCCTTCCTTCCTTCTTTCCTTCCTTCCTTGCTTCCTTCCTTCCTTCCTTGCTTCCTTCCTTCCTTCCTTGCTTCCTTCCTTGCTTCCTTCCTTCCTTGCTTCCTTCCTTCCTTGCTTCCTTCCTTCCTTGCTTCCTTCCTTCCTTGCTTCCTTCCTTCCTTGCTTCCTTCCTTCCTTGCTTCCTTCCTTCCTTCCTTCCTTCCTTCCTTCCTTGCTTCCTTCCTTCCTTGCTTCCTTCCTTCCTTGCTTCCTTCCTTCCTTCCTTGCTTCCTTCCTTCCTTGCTTCCTTCCTTCCTTGCTTCCTTCCTTGCTGCCTTTCTTCCTGTGTTCCCTTGCGTGAGTGTCCTCCTACCCTGTCTGGGCGCGCGGCCGGCTGCTTGCCTTTGTTCCTCGGCAGTGATGGCATCCGGAGGGGCCCCAACTGTTGATTGAACTGGTAGTCCGATTACTTTTCAGACTCATTCGTTGAAGCATGGTTGAATCGTCGAAAGCGTTCACCAGTTGTGCCGGTATCTGTGCTGTGAACGCAGTTATGTAGGCGGCTCTTTCAAAATCTCGGGAAAATTGAAATTAATGAATAATGTAAGTAATCATAGAATTTTTAGTACACCTCGGACGAAACGAACATAATATGCCTTTATGAATTATTTAAATCATCAATAATATCATATTTTATTTCAGACTGCCCTTCCAAGTGAATAAATAATAAATGCATGGAAGAAGTATAATTCCTCATGGAATATCTATGAAGTGAGTTGTTACTTTAACAAAACTGCATTAATTTGTGGTTTATAAATTTTAAATGTACTTTACCATCGTTTAAAGGTGAATTCTTCAATATACAACACTTTTGAAAGTTGCACGAATGATTCTTCGTAGAGACCTGAGGTTCGCTCTTACGACTCGTGAGTCACGTAGTCGATTCACTGTTCACTAGCGCCACCGCGGAGCAAACGTAAGATCAAAGAATTACATGGATGATGGACAGATTGAGTCGGCGTAACCGGAGCAACTGTACCAATCTTCGATTGGAAATGCAGGGAAATGCGGTGGCAACGTACACTTCAAAATATCTCTCACGCAATATTTTCATAAGACAAATCCAAAGTATAAAATAAATCCTTTATTACGACGACTAAATACGTATAAAACATTGCCACATTAGCGCTGTAAATTCGTGTACGGAGGAAGGGCGAACTACAAAGCAATCCTTGGTCAAACGATTCCAACCGCAACGCAACGAATGAAACCCCCCAATTGCAACGATTGAAAAGGCGGGAAAGAACAGTTCATTCATCCAAACACTCGTTGCCAACACTACCCCTCGGTCGATGAGTCCACAGTGGCCGGGTGTCCCCAGCGCGGCGTACGTGGTAGCGCTGCCGTCGCAGTATGAAAACCTCCGCCTCCCCGCCCCCACAACACAGCTTACGGAGCCTGAGCCAGCTTCGCGCTCAATGTTTTTTAGACGGTATTAAGAGCAATCGTCTCCTTACTCTGTGACGTCACTGAGTGCAGAGATTCCACACCCGAACTCTACACTCCAATGATGCAACGTCATTTACGGAATATGGCATATTAGCACTTTACGGGCTACGCCCTCTAGATTTTATTCAAGATGGCGTTGTTTGCGGGTCACGTGGTATGTTCTTGCCAAGCGCGTCAAACACTGAACCATTTATTACATCTGCAGATTAACAATAACTGATTGTAAAGTGAATGGAGCATTTGATTAATGTAATGCATTTGATTGTAAATAGTTAAAGAGAAGTAATTAATAGTAAGTCTAGCAAAACAATGATTACAAATAAATTAGGTCTCTCGCATGAATGTCTTTCATTCTCATACGTTGGCAATACTTAATAGAGGTTGGGCTGACTTCGACGTCGGAACTTTTCATTTTGCCTTTAATATTAGTCCACATTGTTTACCATGAAAGTGAATAATCGTAAATAGTATGTGATTGTGTGTGATACAAATTTGAAGATGGGGTGATGTATTTCGTATCCCAAGAGCGGAGACAGTAGGGTGATTTGTACAGCGTAACTTCCAGGCCGACAGCCAATACTTTCGGTTGCGATGCATTTCGCAGCATTATCAAATACTCCTCAGAATGCCCAGTGAGGTATGTTACATTTAATTCCATCTAATTCCAAAGAAAATAATTAATAAATAAATTAAAAATGCACTTTCACCGCCTAACTTCTTCAATAACATAAAAAAACGTATGCCGCGTTCTCCCATAAGAACCAGTGCTTATTTAAACTTTTTTAATTCATAAATTAGACCAGTAAGGGCCCATTTTTTCTTACCGTCTTGAAGAACAATTTTGATTTCATTAAAATTACCTTTTGGGGTATTTCAACGTTGTCGGTCTTTCGAAAATTCTACCTTAAAATAAAGAAAGCACTGTTACTATCAAAAAAGCTCAGAATGAGGGGTAAATGAATCAAGGATGTGGTTTCGTGTATGTAAATGGTTCTAACTGTATATATTTACATACATTTTACTAATATAATCTAGAAAACTCTTAAGAAAGAGTTTTTGATCCTTTCGTTTCAAAAAAATTTCCCACTTAACTTTCTTCTTGTCTCTCGAACGAATTCATTTCATTCACACGCCAAAAATGCTTTTTGCGTGCGGAGATAATAATTTTGAACTATCCAATACCTTCTTCCCTTTAGTCATTCAGAAAATCACGTTGTGCCTTATTTGGCCTATTGTGCAGGTAACTGACTTCAATTCGTACACCGCGCCCTCGACATACCGTGTACTCTAGCGGCCGTTCTGCGCAACACATGTGGAGGTTACAAGACGCGCCGTCGGAGTTCGCCCGCACCGCCGCAGCGGTCTCCTCCAGCGGAATCAAAGACGGCCACGTGCATGACGTCAGAGCTGCAACCCCATAGACATTGAGAGGTCGTGTCTATAGCGCGATTTTTATACAGGTGCCTCTCAAGGCGCCTTCCCGATGGAATATCTCACGGCATTTCGCGACTTTCGCAGTCATGCCGCTAGATTTTGCATGATCGCGACCGTATCAAGCAGTGCTTGCGATCATGATATTAAAACGCGCACGTTTTCTTGAGCCCCGGAATATCTACCCCTACTCCTTTGCTAACATTAGATGATTTACGAATAAATAATAACAACGTGCGATGTAGACAAAACCTGATACCCAGCAATGTTGGCTCCCGTGTAACAGAAACTATTTTGCATTGGAAACTGAAGTACAAATTAGATATAAAATATTTTTTTTGAAAATAATTAAATTTCCCACTCCTCTCCCAACTCGCGAAGTGAGAGCTCAAGAAAATGTGCGCGGATAATACACTGTTGTCACACAATAACTGTTGTCACAGCAGCGTCTCTGACAGGGAGGCCTTGATGTTCGATACCGGGCGATGCGGTCAGTCGGTCGGTCGGTCGGTCGGTCGGTCGGTCGGTCGGTCGGTCGGTCGGTCGGTCGGTCGGTCGGTCGGTCGGTCGGTCGGTCGGTCGGTCGGTCGGTCGGTCGGTCGGTCGGTCGGTCGGTCGGTCGGTCGGTCGGTCGGTCGGTCGGTCGGTCGGTCGGTCGGTCGGTCGGTCGGTCGGTCGGTCGGTCGGTCGGTCGGTCGGTCGGTCGGTCGGTCGGTCGGTCGGTCGGTCGGTCGGTCGGTCGGTCGGTCGGTCGGTCGGTCGGTCGGTCGGTCGGTCGGTCGGTCGGTCGGTCGGTCGGTCGGTCGGTCGGTCGGTCGGTCGGTCGGTCGGTCGGTCGGTCGGTCGGTCGGTCGGTCGGTCGGTCGGTCGGTCGGTCGGTCGGTCGGTCGGTCGGTCGGTCGGTCGGTCGGTCGGTCGGTCGGTCGGTCGGTCGGTCGGTCGGTCGGTCGGTCGGTCGGTCGGTCGGTCGGTCGGTCGGTCGGTCGGTCGGTCGGTCGGTCGGTCGGTCGGTCGGTCGGTCGGTCGGTCGGTCGGTCGGTCGGTCGGTCGGTCGGTCGGTCGGTCGGTCGGTCGGTCGGTCGGTCGGTCGGTCGGTCGGTCGGTCGGTCGGTCGGTCGGTCGGTCGGTCGGTCGGTCGGTCGGTCGGTCGGTCGGTCGGTCGGTCGGTCGGTCGGTCGGTCGGTCGGTCGGTCGGTCGGTCGGTCGGGCGGGCGGGCGGGCGGTCGGGCGGGCGGGCGGGCGGGCGGGCGGGCGGGCGGGCGGGCGGGCGGGCGGGCGCGTTCACGCGCGAGAGAATTTACATGAAAAACGCGAGAGGGCGCGGCGGAATTATGAAGCTGGCGGCGGATGCAATCCATGACAGCGCGGGGCATAAGGGGGGGGCGTCACCCACGCCCAACGCCCACACGCGTCGTCCCACTTGGCCACGCCCCCCTCGGCGTCCCCGCTCCGCCCCGCCTCGCCTTCCTTCTGGCCAGCTCGGCTCTCTCATCTCCCTCTGGCCCGTCGCGCCCCCGTCTTTCTTTCCCTCTCGTTCACATTTCTCTTTCTTTCTCCTTTCGCATCACTCTCTTCTTTTCTGGCTCTCGTTACTGCTCACCAATTTCTTTTTCCTTCGCTTTCTTTTTGAGTCTTTTTCCCTTGAATCTCAATCATTCTTTTCGTGTTTCATCCAACCCCTTGTATCTGTCATTTTCTCTTTATTTTTTTCCTTTCCCTACCTTTCTCTCCCCCCCTCTCTCTCTGTGTGTCATCTCTCTCTGGTCCGTTTCGTCTCCGTCTTTCTTTCCCTTTCGTTCACTTTTTCTTTCTTTCTCCTTGTCCATTACTGTTTCCTTTTCTGGCTCTCGTTATTGCTGTTCCTCTTCTCGTTCCTTCTCTTTCTGTGATTTCCCTTGAATTACACTCATTCTTTTCGTCTTTCTTCCCCCATTGTATATGACATTTTCTCTATATTTTTCTTTTCCCTACCTTTCTCTGCTCTCTATCTCTTTTCCCTTTCCATTTGTCTCTTCCCTTCTTTGTTGAAGTTTCACTATTTCTCGTCTTTTGTCTATTTCCGTCTCTTTGGCTCTATTTTCTCTCTTTATTTCTCTCCCTTTCTCCATTTCCCTCTGTTTTCTATATTTCTTTCTCTTTTTTCTGTGTCAATTTCTTTTGCTCTCCTTCTTCTTTTTCTTCATTCTTCCTTTCTTTCTCTATTCCCATCTCTCTTCCTTTCTGCTATCCCACGACGCTACAGCATGACGCCGGCGTCTGACGTGACATGTCGGCCGAGTCTTTGGAGACCAGGGAGGTGGACCGTGTGGGAAGGAGGGATGAATTCATCGCGAACTTCTAAAGACGGGATTGGAGGCAGAATGGGAAAGAAGTGGTCACGTGATCTGCTATTCGTTTGAAGGCAGTGCTCCTGCACCCGCTTGGAGCACTGAACACTTGGAAAACAGGGGACCGACTGGTCGAAACACCTGACCTCTAGAATACTCGCCGTCTAGAAGACTGTGGCCAAGCAGATAGCCGGCCCGGTAGGAGTGGGCGGAAAGGTCGTGGCAGGCAGGATGATACTGTCTGCGTCGAATAGCGCTGAGGCTGATTAATAGATGATTATGCAAAATAACGTCCAAGGCAACGCCGGATCAACTAGTATATTATGCATTTGTTATGTATTCGAATTGTATTAATCAACTAAATAATATTTTAAAATCCTCAATTGCCACAATAATTCTTTGCAAGAGTTTCATTGTATCGTTTACAGAAGGATTCCACTTAACTTTTATTTTCAACAAGTTTTTGTTTTTCCTTTTCTCTCTACACAAGTAGTATATTTCCCCATTTTTGGAGATAATTCCGCAAAATTTGCACGACAAGATTCTGTCAATTTTTGGTAGACCACGATTGTATCAATTGGTTGGTAGAGCACCAGAGATAATCTCTATTGGTACAGTTTTGCTACAAGAAATCTGAAAACAACTTATTTATATTCATCCAAACAAACTCAACTATTACAAACATATTTTTACTTCAAACAATGACTTGTCGGGAGAATGTTTTGGCAATGTTTAAATTGCTATGTTAAATTTTACTCACAACAGAGAGATTTGGGAACAAAACCGACTTTTTAGGCAACTGGAGTTTGATAGAATCCCCGAAAAAAATGGAAAAAGAAGAATAATTCCAAAGTACAATAAAATTTGATAACATGAAACCGATTTCATTGCAATCGTTTTCCTTGTGCATGTTTCATCAAAATGTGTGTTGCGAGCGTTCATTGTTCCGACGCTTTTTGTTTGTCGAGGCGTGAGCGTCCCGAGTATTCGCGAGCCCACCCTGGGAGAGTAATGTCCTTTCACTGCCTCCTGCAAGCCCTTCCTCTGAACCTTGGTTCCCTGCCTCGCCCCCCCCCCCACCACTCGCCACGGCGCGCTCTGATCCTCGCTTGTTCGCGAACAGTTGAGCTTCGATTGTTCCAACGCCGGCGCGTCCGCGGGGGATGGCGTGGAGGGGAACGAGATGTGGTGGGGACGGGGGTGGAGAGAGTGGGAGTGGAGAGGATGAAGAGGGAGGGGGAAGGAAATACGGGGATGGGCGGCGATGGGGCGGGGATGTGGCGGTGGTGTTGTGGGGATGTGGCGGGAATGGGGGAGATGGGGCGGGAATGGAGTAGGGATGGGGCGGGGATGGTGCGTGGATGGTTCGTGGATGGGGCATGGATGGGGCGGGGATAGGGCGGGGATAGGGCGGGGTGTGGCGGGGAGGTGGGTGGGGCGTGGCGGGGACGGGGCGGGGATGGGGGAGACGGGGCGGGGATGGAGCGGGGGTGTGGCGGGGAGGGAGCGGCGATGGGGTGGGGATAAGGGAGGGGATGGGGTGGGGTGGAACGGGGCTGGAGGGGGCTGGACGGGAAGGAGCGGAGACGGGGTGCGGATGGGGCAGGGTCAGGGTGGGGTCGTGGCGTGGCCGGGACGGGACGGGACGGGGTGAGGCGGGGGAGGTGCGGGGACGGTGCGGGGATAGGATGGGGGCGGGACGGAGCGAGTCGTGCCGAGGCGTGGTGAGAGCGGGGCGCAGGTAGGGTGGGGGGCGGCAGGGGGAGGCGGAAGGCGCAGAGGTTCCGAAGCGACTACAAACCGCTGCGAGGTGCGTTATTGTGCGGCCCGGGGGTGTGGGGGTGGGGGAGCGGAGCCTGGCGTGTCCCTCGTGCAAACACAAACCTCGCCGCGAGGCTGGGCTTTCGCTCACAGGCTGCCTGTTTCGCGGCGTGAGTTCGACGCGCGTACGTTATAGGCACGTCTCAACTATCCAGAATTTCGCGAAGGTTTGGGGCCAAGGAATGTTTTTCTTGTTAGACAAAATGTACAGCTCACTCGTAGACACGAAAAAGATCCTTACATATTTTCGAAGAAATTAATTGTTTAAATTGATTGTTAAGTATTTTATACTGAATTAAAACTATTACCGACAACTTAAATTGCATTTTTTAGTTCTGACAAAGTCTCTCTTGAATAGATGACACGCAAGCATGTAAAATGCGAAGAGAAATGAATGTAATAAATGTGAGGGAACTCGGAACGATGTGTTAGAGAAATTTGCTTTGTCAACAACACTATTATTTATTTTACCAATTTATTTATTGTCCTAGAAAGAAGGAAAGCAGCGCGGATTAAAGAAAGTGTGCCAATCTTCAACTTTTTTTGAGTTATTTTCAGAATATTTATTGGAAATAGATCATTTTAGTTGGAGAAAATAATTATGGAAGAATGTGAACTTGCAACAATACATCGCAATTTTTCTTGAATAAGATCTGTTTATTACGTAAAAACCCAGATAATATTGCATTAATTAATGTTGATGAACCATCTTTTTAAGGGAAGCAGTTTCTTTGAAATCACCATGAGCCTGTTGTAAAGACTGGTCGTGTTTATTGGGCATAAAGAGACCCTTGGAAGGAGTTAACGAAAATAAAGCAAGTTCATTTGCCTCTGGTAATTTGAAGTAAATTAGCCGAAAAGCCTTCATAATTACACAGGGAGCCTCTTCAGAATAAATTTAATCTTAAAGAACACAGTTCTTTTCCAATTGACGTACAAAATCGCTCTGATACTTCGCTCACAAGACAATGAATGTACAAGTATATTATTTAAGAAAAACCTTATTTTATATGTTCATCGATGTGCACATGGTGAAGTATAGATTTTAGAAACAAAATGACACTTGTGACAGGAATTCGCTCATCGAACTAAAGAAATAGCTTCCAGTTATCCCGTGTCAATCATATTAATAAGATTATCGATAAAAAATAGTGACTGAGGAAACACATAGCAGACGAATATGCCATCTTTCTCATTTTTCTTTTGAAAATTATCTAAGGATCTTTTGCAAAACTTGCAGATAACGTACGTATAAAAACGTGTTTGGTTGACTATAATACTCATGTTATGAGTGTGCAGTGGTATAAAGCATTAATTCAGAGTTCAGCCAATTTCTGCTGTCTATTGGCAAGAAATAATCAAATGTACACGTTACTGTAATTGACAAGATGCGCGCCTGTATTTCTGTCATAACTTAAATATTGTATTATTGTGCGATACAAACGAACACTCTTAGTATTACAATTGAAATATCACGTTGGAAATTCATGTGCAGAAACTATTTCCTAGTAGCCAGCAGAAGCAAAATTGCTGCTGAACAAAATCACAAAAAAAAAAAAATTTCCAGAAAACTGCACGCAACTGCTCAAAATAACAAATATAATAGTCTCGTCTAACACTAACAAATTATATTATGCAACTAGTTTATAATGTTACGCTTTATTGCGTGAGTACATGTTTTGAAAACCAACGACGTTTGGAGCAGTTTTCAAATGCGTATGAATGCAAATCAAACAATATTATAAACTAGTTGCACACATTAATGTTTGTACAATAGCATTATCAATTTTAAAAGAATCAGAGTTAAATTCTGGAAACAACTTTATTGTGACGCTACGAGTATTTGACATTTGCGAATAAAACTTAGTCGGCTGTTCGGTTTGTCGCTACCTCCCCAAGATTCACCCGCTGCGATTGTGTGATAAAACAACTCTTCGTGCCATAAACGGCAAATATGTCATAATCTGCGCCATAAGATGCCATTTTATGAATTATTTCTTGTAAAAAAATAAGTTTCTAAAGCTGGAACGCAAAAAAGTGTGTACGAATACCGGAATAACATAGTAGTATAGTGTAGTATAGTATAAAAAAGTGTAGTATAGTGCGGGCTTAGCCGCCAATAAGGTAAGGAGTGCGATCAACACTGAACAAAAGCGAGCAAAATGGACAGCGAACAATAAGTGGACAGATGCCAGTGATGGTGGGACAAAGTTGGACAGTGGACAAGTGGAACAATAATATGGTCATTGACAACATTATGGCCAGTGGACAACAACAATATAGAGAGTTGGTAACACTGACACTAACAGTAGTAAATAAAATGGAAGTGGAAAATAAACTTTATCAAAACGCTCTTCAGAGTCAGCTAACCCAAAAGCGAATTTAATTTTGAGCCACCCCACTAGAGAGGAAGGAGTTGCCCAACTGGGATCAATGGCTTCATTAGTGATGATACAAAAGGTACAAATACTCTTCTTCTTCCGTGTAATAATTTCAATTCTTTCATAATTCCATCACTGTAAAACTCAACTATAATTACTTACATTAATTTCTTAACAATACTAAAAAAACATAATAAAATACTTTTATTTAACAACAAAATAATATTTATATCATCAAAATATTTGATTTGCACAAAACCCCTCCAATGTAAATGGATCGCCCTACTACCAAGCCCTACTTTGCCATTCCAGATACTACACCTTCCGGTACATGTACTATGTTACGACTTATCTCATCTTAAAACGAGAGCGACGGGCGATATGAACACATTCTATAACTATTTTTTTAGTGCCCCAAGAAAGTTTCTTCAAATTGGCACCACGCTGACAAGTGTGACATCAACATAAACAAAAGAGTACGGTAAACGCGAAGGAAGTTGCTTATTTATCGCGTGTTCGTTCGATAAAGGCATATGCAACAATTTTTTGGGATCCGCAACAGAATTATGCAGTGAAAAAAACTGGAAAGGGTTCAGCGTATGGCAGCTAAATTTACTTTCAGAGACAAGAAAATTGCAGGGTGGGATTAACTCGGAAACACGCGATCAGTAGTAAGACTACGCTTTGTATAAAGTCTATAGCGGTCATCCAGCTTGGAAAGAAATCAATCAATCAAATCAATATTCACATCTTTTAAACTTTTAAACAGTGTCTTCGAAATTAGTGCGGTGGTAGAGATGGCAAAGAGGATGGTTCTCACATGGTCCATGTGCCACTGTCTCTTGATATTTGCAACCAGCGGAGCATATTTTGGGATCTTTTCGACATACTCTCTTGAAGGTTTTTCGTGTTTGGTATGGTTATGTAAAACAGGTAGGCTTGCCTTTTCGTCTTGTCTTACCAGAACCAAATCAGGCCGGTTGTGCGGGGAGTCTGGTATGAGAGGGAGAGAGGATGAGAGAGGGAGAGAGAGGGAGAGAGAGAGGGAGAGAGATGGAGAGAGAGTGAGAGAGATGGAGTGATATGGAGAGAGGTATGGAGAGAGAGATGGAGAGAGATGGAGAGAGAGAGAGGAGATAGAGGGAGAGAGAGGAGATAGAGGGAGAGAGAGGGAAAGAGAGGGGGATAGAGGGAGAGAGAGAGAGGAAAGAGAGAGAGCGAGGGGGAAAGCTTTTGAGAGGAGGCTGTCAGAGGCGCGGCTGCGAAAGAGGGAGAGAGAGAGGGAGAGAGAGGAAGAGAGGGAGAGAGAGGGAGAGAGAGGGAGAGAGAGGGAGAGAGAGGGAGAGAGATGGAGAGAGATGGAGAGAGAGGAGAGAGAGATTATTCATATATATATATATATATATATATATTGTGACATACCTGGTGGTGCCGGGTATCTTCACTGCAATATAACACTAAGAGAGGGTGTCTTTTACGTGAATGGGTCCTTGGATAAGTCGGTGCAACGTTGGGGAAATTATTCATACATAGAAATACAATTATAACAGGATTTATTTTAAATCAAGGTTACTATTTACATAATCAGACACCGTTTTTATACTCCGCCTTGGTACCAAGATTAAGAGTAAAATACAACTTTCATACCTTCGGGGCCCCGATCGAATACCTATGATGTTGGTAGGGCCGCTCGTGCCGACAGGGTTGTCGACCTCTGCTACTGCTGCGGGCCGCCAGCAGCGGATGGCGTGGTACTCGTCCACGGCTGATGCTCCAGCAATTCTTCCCCGACCAGGATCTTGATACCTCGGCTGCGCACCTTCCTCGAATCACTGTCCATTAGTGGGTTTAATTACTCGACCCGCACCTATTCTGTATACTGGTCACAGTTCCGTACCGCACGATTTCAAGAATGTTCCCTCCGCACCAACCACAGTTTCAGATATTTCCACAGTTATATTGCCTGTCTACTGTGTCCATGTACTACTCGCGAGCTCTCGCGACACGTCCGCACTCGTCGCCGCTCCGCTAGCGTCTCCTGGTCAGCGCTCTGCCAACGGCTCTCGTCCGCGATTCTCGTAACGAACTTTTGCACGTGCGCGGTGCCCAGTTCCAACCGAAATTCACACGCTAGCCTCCCGGCGGCGGTGGCACCGTCGGCGGTGGCAGCGGCTGCTCGCCGGCCCCGGCGCGCCGCGCTCAGCGCGCGCACCGCGCAGTTCAAAATCGCAATTGGTTTCTTACACTAATGATCTAATTAGTGTAATGAAACACATATTCTGGGTTTCATCACCCCCCCCTTTCTTTTTTTGAATTTTTTCACTTCTGGAAAAATTCACACTAGTAACATCGTCACTGCCGATGGTTGCACTCGTTTGCATATTGCTCGACGTCCTATATACACTTATAACCTAAAATCGAATTAACATGTGATTACTTATTATTAACCCTAACATTACACTTATTTACACTTCACTGTTTTCCATACATGTTGAATCAGGTTTCCGATTTGAAGCTTGTAGTGTCCTACTATGTCTTGTCTCTTGTGCGACGGTTCATTCCCATTTTGCTGACCGTGATTTCCTAACTCACAGTTGTAGGACATAGCTTCCAGCGTGTTGAACACATCTTGATAGGTATCATCCCATTTCCAGCTACGACCTCTTCTACGTTTGTACCAATGGTTGACCATACCATCACTCTTCCCTCGCCCCTGACTTCGCTCCATTCTTGACCTGCCTACATCTCCTTCACTCCCATTCGTTGGGGCGTCTGCAAACATGAAGTTGTACCCCTCCACTATCTTCAAACCCTTTCCTAAATCGGTATGATCTGCTCTGCTCAGTAGGTTTTGCACGGTGACAGGATACTGTCGCGTTGACATGCAAATAATTCCTTGATATTTTATAGGAGCAACTAATGTTTTTGGCTCCATAACGCTCTTCGTTCTGTATTCACTACGACTTCCCGTGATGTAGTTGTGATGGCCATTCCTCTGGTCGCTCTTGATGTTTATTTGGGTTTCTTCATTCCGCTTTCGTACAGAAATCTTGTTTTCAAATTCCTTCAAAAATTTCGGAAATATACCAAAATTCTCTGCCCATGTCCTGGCGTTCTCTTCTAACATTGGGTGTAATAACTGGATCTTGTATCCTTCCAATATGTTGTTTGATGCTAGGTGCCGTTCTTCTGCTCGCAGAACTACCTTAGGGTTTTCCGCCCCATCTCCCAGAGATTTCATCGACTTTGGAGGCATAATTTGTGTCACCCCATACTTGACACTTGGCGACGTTTTCTCGTCTTCTTCCTGTTTAAACTCTTCTTGTACTCTTTTCTCTTCGCACCCTTGTATATTTTCCACGGTTTCTTCTTCTACTATACGCTCCATTTCTTCTATTTTCATTTCCATTTCTTCTTCCATTATTAACTTCAATTCTTCCGTTTTCACTTTCACTTTATAAACATCCTCCTCGGTCTCGATTTGGACCTCCACCGTTTTGCCCTCCGCTGTCTTGACTTCCTCATGGATCATCATCCCCTCGTTTCTATCTGTTACCGCTACCCTAGCATCTACTTGATGGCATGATTGAAATTTTAGCACCTCATCTTTCCTATCCAGTTCCTCCGCTTTCCCATACGGTTTTTCGCATATTTCGATGAGCTTCCTATTCCGTTCTTCTGTGATTCTTCCCATTTCTTCTGCCGGCTTCTTAATCTGTTCTTCAACCACCTTCCCGTTCTGTTCTTCTATTAGTTTTCTATTCCGTTCCTCCGCCTTCCTATTCTGTTCCTCCTCGGATCTTTTCTGTTTACCTAATTCTTTGCTCTGTTCTTCCGCAAACTTCTCAATCTGCTTCTCCGTTTGCTGCCTCAGCTGTTCTTCTAATGAATCTTCTGTCATTACGCCCGTACACGCTTCGTATTCTTCGTCCATCCCCAAGTCAAATCCTACCGCCTGGCTCCCCAGTTCTACCACCTGCCGTTCTAGATCTATATTTGCTCTGTGATCGACCAGAAAATCCGTCCCTATGATTACCGAATACAATAATTTTTTGACTACCAGGGCCACCATCTCATATACTTGGTTGCCAATCCTGGCTTGAAACATGATTTGTTTTGTGATGGGGCTTGACTTCTTCTGAGTTGCCCCAATCACATACGCCCTATTCATAGGCAAACACATTACTTCTTTTCCTGTTGCTTTTAACTCCTCATACATTTCTTCTGATACTACTGTAGTCGTGCACCCTGTATCCACTAAAGCTTCTTTAATTATACCTTCACATTCTATCGATATCGTGGGACATTTCCTGATTCTGACCGCTGAGTTCTTACATCTCCGCCACGGTTGGGTATCGTAGGTTACCGGCTGCATAGCGTTTATGGAGACCGCGTTTACGTCATCGATTTCCGCGTCCGCAATGGGGCCACCTATCACCGCGGACTCTATTAGTTTAAATAGTGTCCTTGATCACTACTTGTGCTAGGCTGTGCTAATCGGTCGGGTGCATTCCCGCCCCCGCCTCGCGTCTCCGTATGGTTTGAATTAGATCTGTTCCAGTCCGGTCTCTGGTTCCCCGGCTCTGGTCTCCATCCGTCTCCCCCTCTTCCGCGTTGGTTTCTCTGGTAATCGTTGCTCCTATCATTCCCTTGCCCCTGGTTACGTTCCGATCTAACCATAATAATATTCCCTTCATTTCTGTTCTTTGGTACGCCTGCAAATGTCAAGTCGTACCCTCCTAACACATTCTGGAATCTTTCCAGGTCGGTATGCTGCACACTACGTAAAAGATTCTGCACCGTAACTGGGAACTGTCTCGTCAGTACACATATTATTTCCTGATCGCTCATCGGTGGGGATAGCGTTTTGTATTCCATAATACGCCTTGTTGCGTATTCCCGCAAACTTCCCATTGACTGGTTGTAATGATTATTCATTAAACTGATTTTAAAATTAATTTGAATTTCCTCATTCCAATACCGCTCAAGGAATCGATCTTTAAATGCCTTTACTGATTCGGGAAACTTATCAAATGTATCGGCCCATATCCTTGCGTTGCCTTCTAACATTAAATATAACAATTGTATTTTACACCTTTCCGAAGTATTGATAACATCTAGATGTCGTTCTGCCGCCTTCATAAATATGCATGGATTTTCTTTCCCGTCTCCTGAAAATTTTAGTGATCTTGGGGGGGTAAATGGTACCGTCCCGCTTGCTGCAATTGGGGATGCCTTGCATTCTTTTATTTGTTCAATCTCTGTTCGTAGTAACACAACCTTCTCTTCGCATTCCCGCTTATTCTCCTGCATTTCTTCCTTGACTACCGATTGTATCCTTTCAATTTTCTCGTCCTGCATAGCGGTTTTAACATCTAATTGCTGATATAACTTATTTTCTAATTCTCCCCCCAGATTGATTACTTGGGATTCTAACTCCTTTTTCTGTTTCCCTAATTCTTCGGCGGTCCATTGCTCGTGACTTTCTACCCGCTCCGCGATTTTCGTCATCTCATTCTTCGTTAACTCAATTTGTTCTTCGGCGCGTCCTATTCGCCCCCCTATTGCATCTAATTTCCTATTCTGTTCTTCTGCCAGCTTCCTAATCTGTTCCTCTGTAAATAATTTCTGTTCGTCTAATTTCCTACTCTGCTCTTCAAATTTTCCATTCAATTCTTCCAATATCTTCCTATTCTGTTCATCAGCCAGCTTCCTACTTCGTTCCTCTGCTTTCCTATCCCGTTCTTCCTCCGCCTTCTTCTGATCTTCTGCCGCCTTCTTCTGATCTTCTGCCGCCTTCTTCTGTTCTTCCCGCATCATCATTATTATCTGTAGTATGTCTAAATTAGTATCTTCTCCACCCCCCCGATTCGGATTTCCTGCTGCCTGGTTCATCGGCGTTGACGTGATTTCTATTTCTTTATTGAAGCTATCTCCTGACGTGTCGCCTAACCGACTTCCAATGCCACTATCCCTGCTTTCCGATGGTATGCTATTATCGATTCCTACATTTATCTCCCTTACTTCATCTACCTTCTCCTCCCGGTCCAGCACTACATTTTGCGCCTCCATTCTGTTGCTTTGAACTGTCCGATCGATTCTCACTTCACTAAAATACCGCACAAATTTTCCACTTGCCTCACCTACCAACGATATCACAGTTATCCTATGAAGTAACTATATCCGCCACAACACTGTATCCTTCGTGAATGGATTAATTCACACCTATTTCAATTGCTAACTAATGATGGACAGCCCTCACTCACCGCCAAAACACAATAACACTAATTCAATAGCCATATAAATTTCCACTCACCTACCAATGCATAAACATAATCCTTACAATACATAATATTATTACCATTGAAACACATATACACTGCTAATAGACTCATTAATACTATTACACAAAAATGCTTTCAAATTATAATAAATCCCTTATTAATTGAAATTACTTTTCAACGCACTTATTGCTCTATTATGTACATAATCATCATTCACATTTGCATGTCATATCTCCTCCCTGAATTTTCCTCAATAATATCATATAGATATTCACAACAAACATTCACACTGCTGGTATATATTTCCCAACCTGGTATCTTTTCTAATAAATTCCCCACACTTTACCATCACCAATAGATAGTGCACTACTGAGTGAATGTTCCCAGCAAAAAAACAATTTTGTGCATAATTTGTACAACACTATTAACCACCTTTATATTCTCATAAGAATTATTACTACTTCCCCATTTCTTTGATTTCCATGTTATCAAAAAATTGCCAAGCAGTTCAAATATTATTAATATGTCTTACAAAACTTGGAATTCTATTACATTATATTATCTGTAACATGTACATGTATAGCCTTCATAACCTCAGTAACTACAATATTAACTATATATTGGATGCTCACAAATAATTGCCTATGTCAGCCCGCAATTAATTACGCAGCAACATTTTTGTAATTATCAACATTTCATTATGCTTACTTGACTTGTGCATGTTTTTGCTAACACATGTATTGTTATTTTTTTTGTACTCTATAATAATACACTTTGCACTGCCTGCTTCTCATCTGTACCCTGCATTACTATACATCAATTACATGCACATTATTTTCCAACATTTCACCAACCTTCCTAAGGCCACATTTCTTAACTATACGTTTTCCACTTGTTCGGGCGCCAGCTGTGACATACCTGGTGGTGCCGGGTATCTTCACTGCAATATAACACTAAGAGAGGGTGTCTTTTACGTGAATGGGTCCTTGGATAAGTCGGTGCAACGTTGGGGAAATTATTCATACATAGAAATACAATTATAACAGGATTTATTTTAAATCAAGGTTACTATTTACATAATCAGACACCGTTTTTATACTCCGCCTTGGTACCAAGATTAAGAGTAAAATACAACTTTCATACCTTCGGGGCCCCGATCGAATACCTATGATGTTGGTAGGGCCGCTCGTGCCGACAGGGTTGTCGACCTCTGCTACTGCTGCGGGCCGCCAGCAGCGGATGGCGTGGTACTCGTCCACGGCTGATGCTCCAGCAATTCTTCCCCGACCAGGATCTTGATACCTCGGCTGCGCACCTTCCTCGAATCACTGTCCATTAGTGGGTTTAATTACTCGACCCGCACCTATTCTGTATACTGGTCACAGTTCCGTACCGCACGATTTCAAGAATGTTCCCTCCGCACCAACCACAGTTTCAGATATTTCCACAGTTATATTGCCTGTCTACTGTGTCCATGTACTACTCGCGAGCTCTCGCGACACGTCCGCACTCGTCGCCGCTCCGCTAGCGTCTCCTGGTCAGCGCTCTGCCAACGGCTCTCGTCCGCGATTCTCGTAACGAACTTTTGCACGTGCGCGGTGCCCAGTTCCAACCGAAATTCACACGCTAGCCTCCCGGCGGCGGTGGCACCGTCGGCGGTGGCAGCGGCTGCTCGCCGGCCCCGGCGCGCCGCGCTCAGCGCGCGCACCGCGCAGTTCAAAATCGCAATTGGTTTCTTACACTAATGATCTAATTAGTGTAATGAAACACATATTCTGGGTTTCAATATGAATAATCATTAACCAGTAGACACAAACTTCAAGGATACAAACATTTAAAAACTATACAACTCTTATTATTTTCGCCATTATTTTGTTCCCTTCACTTCAATTGATACGACTTCGCAATTCATAATATCACTGTCCAGTAATTTTTACAATAAAACCATGAATGAGAACTTCACACATCATTGCCCATTCATTATCTATTGCTTTTTCCTTAAGACGTCCCATCACTTCATTGTAGACATGCGGTCTCGATGATAACCACGAGCTGATACCTCGGAAGGTCTTAGGTTGATTGATCGATTAGTATTTCCGGGCGCGCCGACTGCTAAGGTCATTAGTCCCTTAACTGTAGAGCATGTTTTCATCGAAGGAGATAGCAATGATCTTCTCCCGCTGGATAGCGCCCGACTAGTCGTCGGTGTGCGGGGTTTCCCCAAATAGATTCTCCCATCAGTGGGGAACCCCTATCGGGACAAACTGTAAGGTCCTGACTAGTCTCCCGATTAGTGTGGAGGTGTAATGTGTGTATGTGTGTGTGTACGAAAGGAGTGAGGATAGAACAAGGAATGGGAAGGAAAGATCGCGCGCGGTCCGTGGCTCCTTTTTTAGGGTACTGCTCCAGCAATCGCAGAATGAGGAGAATGCAGGGAAAACTAGCTATTCCGTTTAACTGGCGGCAAGAACTGAATTCGATCTAGCTGCCTTCCGAGTGTCGAAGATCCCGCCACCGCCGGAACTCGAACCTAGCACCTTCCCGGTCAAAGGCGCTGCAGTGACATCGGCTGATGCCCTGAGCCACCTCCCCCGGTTGGTAGGAAGAGGGAGTATCATAAAAAGGCATCCACATTCGAGGTGCATTTGTGGAGAGCACCCAGCGCCACTGGGCGCGGTCTGGGTCGAATCCGGAGCGGAGCAATGAAGCTGCGCCGCGGGTCACGTGGCCGCCGGCGGGGGAGGGGTGGGGTGGGGGTGGATGAGGGCGCGGGCCCATTAGGAAGTTGGACTGCGGCCGCAGCTGCTCTGCGGAGCACGTGCCTCGTGGGGCGCTCCCGTACGTCACCCGCACCCCCCCTCCCACCCACCGCCCCACTGCTCTCGTCTTCCTCCTCCTCTGCCTCTCCGCTCGCTTTCGCAGCTGTGCCTTCGCTCCCTCTCACAGCCTCTTCTAAAAAGCTTTCCCCCTCGCTCTCTCTCCCTCTCTCCCTCTATTCCCCCCTCTCTCTCTCTTCCTCCCTCTCTCTCCCTCTTTCGCAGCCGCGCCTCTGACAGCCTCCTCTCAAAAGCTTTCCCCCTCGCTCTCTCTCTTTCCTCTCTCTCTCCCTCTCCCTCTATCCCCCTCTTTCTCCCTCTCTCCCTCCCCCTCTCTCTTCCTTCCTCTCTCTCCCTCTCTCTCCTCTCTCTCCATCACTCCCTCTTTCGCAGCCGCGCCTCTGACAGCCTCCTCTCAAAAGCTTTCCCCCTTGCTCCCTCTCTCCCTCTCCCTCTCCCCCTCTCTCCCTCCCCCTCTCTCTCACTCCTTCCTCTCTCTCCATCTCTCTCCTCTCTCCCCCTCTCTCCCTTCCTCCCTCTCTCTCTGCCTCTCTCTCCCCGTCTCCCCTCTCTCTCCCTCTCTCCCTCTCTCCATCTCTCTCCTCTCTCTCCCTCTCTCCATCTCTCTCCCTCTCTCCATCTCTCTCCCTCTCTCTCCCTCTTTCGCAGCCGCGCCTCTGACAGCCTCCTCTCAAAAGCTTTCCCCCTCGCTCTCTCTCTTTCCTCTCTCTCTCCCTCTATCCCCCTCTCTCCTTCCCCCTCTCTCTCCCTCTCTCTCCCTCTCTCTCAATCTCTCTCCTCTCTCTCCATCTCTCTCCTCTCTCCCCCCTCTCTCTCTTCCTCCATCTCTCTCCATCTCTGGTTAATGATTATTCATATATATATATATATATATATATATATATATATATATATATATGAATAGACAAAAGATATTAGTGTTCTTGTCAATTGTACTAGTTATTTAATATGTATACATAATAAATGTGACGAGTAGTAGAATAGCGATAGTTGTTTTAGATCCATTTTCTGATATTCTACATCAGAGGCACACACAGGAGTTTTTTTGGGGTGGGGGTGCGGAGAATAATGCGAATATTCTCACTGAATAATGCGAACTAAACGTCGCCTTGAGTGATTTTCCCCAGCCAGGTACACCCCGACGTGTGTTGTAGTGTACCGCATGTATGAGAAAGTGTGCGTAAGTAAGAGAGGGGACAGGTCAGGAGAGAGAATAGGACAGGGAAGAGGAAGGAAAGATCGCGCGCGATCCGTGACCCATTTGTTTGCACACCGATCCGACAATCGGCTGGTATCGATGGAAGAAACCTCTGAAAAGTACCGATCAGAGCAACCGCCCGTAATCCGCGGCCGTCTGGAATGTAGACCTCCGGTGAGGGGCGCTGCAGTGACATCAGTTCATACCTTGAGCCACCTTCGTCGCCCCACTTTTCACTTGCCTCCACATAACGTCTCCAACTTCCCACCTTTCTCTCCTTCCTCCTACTCCCCCGTTTTCCCTAGGCGTCTCTCTCTTTCTCAGCCTGTCCCTTCCCCTGCGTTCCCTCGCCGAACCTTATCCTGGCACTCCACGTTCCCTATCCGTTGAGCCATCCGCGTCCATTTCTTCGTATCTATCCCCCCACTCCCATTCCCAGCTCCGTGCCTCCACACGGCTCTGCGCCGGGTGCGTTCCAGCTGCCTTCCCCTCCCCCCCCCACTCTCACGCGCCAGGTGGCTGGCGGCGTGCCTCATTCCGGCACCGCCCCTTGCCCTCTGCCCCGCCCCCTGCTCGTAAACGAAATTTACTGCCGCTCGATACACTCTCTCCATTCGATTGTTTCACTCAACCCCTTCCCCTTCCTCCTCCTTCTCACCCCCTGCTGGCGATACACGCGCAAACAAGTTGCAGGCGGCGCGCGACCCGCCCCCTCCCTTCCCCCTGCGCGGCAACTTTCACCAACCCACCCTGCATACAGCCATTGGCGACTGATTGAGAGGTGATTTTGGGCTCGTCTGCTGCCAAGGTCATTATTCCCGTAAGATATTTTTCTTTTTGGGGCTGGCGGTGATCTTCTCCCGCTGGATGGCGATAAGCAGCGGGCCGCTCAGATCCTCCTCCAGAGAGCAGCTGAAGTCGACACCGCTGTGTAGCGGGTGTCGCCAACCCCTGCCACCGTCTAGTCTCGAACCCGAGGACCTCCCGGTCAAAAACACTGCAATAATATCAGTTCACGCCCTGAACCACCTTTGTCGCACCACAGGCGAATGTTACGAGCTCGGAGACTCACCTCGGCGATTGGAGTTTGCAAGAATATTTCTATTATCCGGGCGCGTCAACTGGCCGTATCGTTAGTCTCGTTGGTGTCAGTCTCGTGGGAGTTGAGCATGGTTTTTCCATCGCAGGGGTGGCGGTGGTCTTACACCGCAGCACGATGACAACTGGCGCCGACCTACACGTCTACAGGCGGGGTTTCCACCTCCAGGTACCTCCCATTGTGAGGCACCACCCTATCCGAGACAAGCTCTAAAGGCACATTCACAATGCAAACAGAAACGTAAGCATATCGCGTAGACGTAATCATTAACATAAGTGAAAGATATTGTGAATAATTTAGTCTAACATAAACGTAAGCAAATTAAGAGTTTCTATTGGCTGTGAGACATTCTATTTTACTAATGGATGGATGTGAGAATCAATTTCGAGGTATCGACCGTGACCATGGCCCATGGTACATGCCGTTAGTTCGTCTATCGACTTCGATACTTGATGTTCAGTTAACGTACTGTAATTGGTTCATTTCTTATGCCTTACTTAAGCATAAGCACAGAAGCCTGCAAGCTTTTAAGATAACGTCTTACATGTTATGCATAAGTGAACTCATTGTGAATAAGTCTGCTTATGGACGTAGCCCTAACTTTTTTGTTAACACCATGCTTGTTTGCGTTGTGAATGGGCCTTAAGCTCTCGACATGGGTGGTAGTGCATGTAACTCTAAATGTGGTCAGTAAGGGGAAATGATAGGACTAAGATGAGGAAGGAAAGACTGCGTGACGCGTGACCAGTTTGTAAGGGAATTTCTCTGCCATTCGGAGAAACCACGAAAAACTACATATCAAAGCAGTCGGCCGCTAGAATTCTCCAGGAGCGGATCCAGCCAATCATTTTGGAGGGGGCCATCGTAGATTTTTGTTAAATAATAAACATTTTTGTTAATATATTTTATATTATTTATGCACGTAAATAATTACATAATTCAAACGTAAACAAATGTTTAAATTATGTTTGCTAAATAAAGAAAGGAAACGAAAACTCTAAGCGTTTTTTTTGGGGGGCAGGGGTCATGGCCCCCCTTGAATCCGCCTGTGTGGCTATGTAGGTAGTGTCAAAAGTCCTGCCACATCGGATCTCGATCCCTGCGACCTCCCCACTGCAGGAACATCAATTGATGCCCTGAGCCACCTCGGCCAGTAAGGAGTTGCGAGGTACAATGGTGTCTTCCACTGCGGATCTGCTAGCTCGGCGATCAGGATGTCGCCAGCTACCATTCGGATGTCTGGAGTGGGAGTTAGCAGCGCTATCATTTCCTTCAAGAGAAACTCGCCGTTTAAACGCCGAGTGTGCGTATGCTGTCTGCCACGGGGAGACCAGCCAATAGAATGTCGTCTAGCCGAGGGGGAAGAGAGAGGAAAGTCGATGGCAATACCGGCTGGTGCATCGAGCTTCGACTTTCCAGAAGTCGATTCTCCCCCCCCCTCCCCCCTCCCTTGATAATGAAGAGAGAGGGAGTGTAGGCAGGCGCAAAGCCCATCGTTAACTCTTGCTATTACGCTTACTTCTCTGGCCATACAAAAATATTTCTCCCAGCCATTGGACCCATGCGGACCCGGCATCGGGAATTAAATAGCGGCAGGGACTTTTCATTTAGGGTAAAATTGCTTCAAAGAGGGTAACACAAGTTTCGTTTCGCGACAAAATGGCTGTGTCCTGGTAATTGAATTTAATCGGTGAATATTTGTGTCGGAATTGCCCTCAGGGCAGCCTGTTTAATGTTATATATTTAATGAAATAATTTGGAGTCGAACAAAACAAAGTAGATATTTTATTTATTGGAATTCCCATTGTTGTTATTTTAGCTTGCTACATTATTCCTTTTAGTTTATAATAAGCTATACAAACATCGGAACATTTATCAGTTTGAATGCAAAGATTAATTCTGGGAAGTCCTGGGAGGAAATCAGTAAAAAGATCCAGGCACAAAATTAATTTATGATGGATAACCAGAAATGCCAGTAATCAAAGAGGAAATGTCAACGTATGCGTATAGATTGACGTGCGATTTCAATTTAGAAAACGTCATGTAATTTTTTTACATTTTTTAATATTGTGTTTGTAAATTTAATTTGATTCGCCCAACTTCATTTATTAATTCTCCATAACAATTCATAGAAAATCAATGGAAATTAAATGATAATACAATCAGAATGTATCAACCTTGAAGCCGAAATTCGGAGGGACGTGAAACCAATTCATGGATGTCAATCAGAGGATTCGTTCAGGTTTTGATTATTTACTTATAATCAAATGCCTCATTCGATAACTTTATAACTTTATTCGATAACTTATAATTAACTTCAGTAATATGTTGCTTTTCAACCTATTTGGTGATTGGCAGATTAAAAAAAATGTTTTTGTTACTTGTACATTGAAGATATAATGTGAAGAAAGAAAACACTTGTTACCCTAAATATTCGGTTGTATTTTTAAATGATATGTAAAGTCAAGAGGAAGCAATTGCTAATCAAGAAATTCATTCAGACAAGCATTTTGGCTTATCGCTTTGAGAAGGAATCATGATCCGAGATTTAGAACGGTCATTATGATCGCTTGAACCTTAGAACTATGAAAAAAGGGGCTTACCTCGAACTTGCACTTTGAATAGCATATGTAATAAATTGCGATTAATTAGATACATTTGCTTTCTAAAAGCAAGGTTTAAAGAACGTGTTTATGTCACACCTCTCATAACTTCAACTAGTGGAGCTATGGCACCACGTACTTTCTCCCTCTCAGTAATGGATACGTAATACTATTTATATCTAGGTTTCTCTCCGAATTAACGCATCTCGGTCATACTTCGTGGTACAACTCATTACAAACTGTAGAACATTAGGTGCGGGCTCCTCGGTCTGTGGCCAGCAGACTCGCAAGGCCTTCCGTGACAACACACACACATGAAAGACAAGGGGCAAACAACCGTGCGCACGGCGAGACTCGAACCCGCGACCCCTTCCGTCGCCACACGCTCCAGCGCCCTCGACCATCCAGGCAAGCGACACTTGACAAGCAAGTGAGCGAAGATTTCGTGACGACGATCATCAATAGAAGAGTAAAACAAGAACTTTGGCGTATCACGAGAACAACAGTGTACGTTTCTGATTGTCGACACATCACAACGTTATATCTTGCGGTTTTTATACAGTTAAATTATGTTCCAACAATGAGATGTAATTCACACAACAATAGCTCCCGTGTCGCGGCGCGTAATGTCATTGTCGCGTTGCAATCTGATATTTGCAGGAGGCTAACAATTTTTCATTTATAACACATTTAAATCGCTTTTTTAAGAGAGAAAACGTAATTCGACCATTTTCAACTAAGGTTTACGGATTGCTTGAAAGAAAATACATTAATACTTTGAGAATGCAAATACATTCCTCGCAAGACGTAAAAACATGGATTTGCGGATTGCTGTTTATATTATGTAAAATCAGATGGGTTTTAAATCATTTCTAAAAGATTAGTTTGTAAACGAATAACAAAACCTTGAATGTAAGGAATAAACAAAGAAATACGAAATAATGCACAACGCTTCTCAAATTACGTTCACGAAGCGTAAGGAATTCGAAGTGGGGCGACTATGTTTGAAGCCAAAATTACATAAAAATACTCATATTTTTGAAAAAATTAAACGTAACCGTATTTGAAGATCTGTTTTTGGTGAACATATTTTGACCGGGAGGTCCTAGGTTCGAATATCGACGGTGTCAGGATTTTGAACACTAGCTTGTCAGCTAGGTCGAATTCAGCCGCAGTCTGGAGGGGAATTCTAGCGGCCGGCTGCTCTCATCGGTAGTTTTACGGGGTTTCTCTGATAAATACCAGGCGAATGCCGGAACAGTAACCTAACAAACGGCCACGGACTGCGCGCGATCTTTCCTACCTCTTCCTTGTCCTACGCTCTCCCCTTACACACACACACACACACACACACTACACAAACACACATGCCGGGGAGCCCGGTCGGGAGCTTAGATTATGTACCGGCTATGGCAGTGCCCCGCTGGTGGGAGATACCTTGTAGGGGAAACCACCGCCAGCTCGGCGCCGGATCTCGCCATACAGCGATGGAAGTATCACCGTCACCTCCCGAGCAAAACATGCAATACACTTACGGGACCCAGGTAGTTGACGGGTCCCTGGAATCTCTAAAACAATCAATCAATCAAGTGTACACATTTCATTAAGAAAAAATGTATCTTCACAATTGTCGTTGTAGAAAGACGCCAAAAAGTTTTTTAATTTTTCTATTTTCAAAAAAACAGACGTTTTAAAGTAATTGAGACCTGCACCATTATCTTAAGCATCTTTTGGGCGAAGGACAAAATCTGCATAATCTTCCGCGGTACTTGATATTTTATAATAATAATAATAATAATAATAATAATAATAGTCCCCGTTAAGAGCCAATGCCTTGCGCTCCAAGCGGTGTGAAAAAATTGGTTGGTTCCCCCAGTTTAAACCAACAAATTGTTTCCCAACTCATGAACAGATCCTCCATATACTCAACAACCACTTCACCATGCCTATGTTTAATTTTTTCGTCTCATTTATACATTGGCGAAGTATACCGTGTTTTTGAAAGGCATTTAAAAATATATAAATTTGTTTTTAGAGCTTATTGAGGAATCAGTGCTAAAACTAAATAAAGAGCAAGTGAGCAAAGATGTCTTGAGGTAGAAATCAATAGAAGAGTAAAATAAGAACTTTGGCATATCACGAGAACAACAGTGTAAGTTTCTGGTAGTCGACACATCACAACATTATATCTTGTGTGTTGCAAAACGAACAGCTCATTATACATTTTACTCCACTGCAAAGAACCACATTCTTTCTTGAAAGAAAAAAAATCCTGCATTTAATTACAAACGTCCACGGTTCTGTTTCTGTTCTAATACTAAACTGCAAACGAACATTTTGTCGTTGCATCGATATCATGGAGCATTCAATGCATGAATAACTGGAAATACATAGAAAGGTAAACTAAGAACTTTGGCGAACAGCAGTGTACGTTTCTACCAGTGAACACATCAGAACCTTATATCGTAAGTGTTTCAACACGAGCAGCTCATTACATGTAGTTCTTTCCAGAGTAAAACACACTTGATTCAAGGAAAGAACTGCATTTAACTACGACGTCCACTGTTCTATTTCTGAACTGCAAAACGAACACTTTATCGGTACTTTGGTAGTATGGAGCTTTCATTGCATTCGTATCAACTAGAACGTCGCGCATTGCAATGCAGATGTGTTCCCACTAACGTGGTCGCCAAACGTTTGTCTTCATAACATAGCTTGACGCCAAAACTTCATTTTTGAAACCGTAAACTGTCGCATCACTTCTCCATTGAAATGGAACGGAATTCAATTCCAACCCCATTTGCGTGTTCATTGGGTTACGGACACGCCCTGCGGGAGACCAGCAGTTGCAACGAACCGCAATATTTGCGCATCGAAACACAGACTTAAAGCTATTCATATTTTATCAGCAACTTTTGCACATTCATTCGATTCTCGTTCCTCATTACGAGATGCACCTGACATACGAAAACACTGCACGAGAAAAGGGCCTTTAATCGGTATTTAGTTAAAAAAGAAGTTTGATTACTTATTCAGATTGTTGTAGCGTACGGAGGATCCACATGTCGCCACAGCGGTTCGCTTCCCATAAGCGGCATTGCTCTTCCCATGCCGCCACCGCTGCAGCCACCGTGGAGGGGGGGGGGATCTGCAAAGGTAGGTTTCGCCGACCCTCCGGCGACGACGAACAGAGGGACCGCAGCAGGTAAAACGCCGCGTCCGGTGGCGCAGTGGGAAGACCGCCATTTAAATCAGCGTTCTGCTAGCGGTGGCGCGTACGCCCTCCTCGGCTTCGCGTAGCGAGGGTCCTCCCCTGGTTGCCGCAGCTGCGCGAGCCCGCCGCACATCGTAAGACCTCCATTCAAACCAATGCTCTGCTACGAGCCGCGGCTTTCGGAAGCGCTCAGCGGTGGCGTGTGAAGGTGCCCTTAAAGTTGTGTTCTGCTAGCGGTGGCGCGTACGCCCTTCTGCGCTTCGCATAGCAAGGGTCTGGCGCCAAACACCGCAAAACCAACCCCACGTGGGAAGACCTCCATTCAAACCAATGCTCTGCCACGCACCGCGCTGCTCGGAAGCGCGCAGGGGTGGCAGCGTGTGAAGGTGCCTTTAAAGTTGTGTTTTGCTAGCGGTGGCGCGTACGCCCTCCTACGCTTCTCGTAGCGAGGGTCTTGCGCCGAACGCCACAAAACACATCCCACGTGGGAAGACCTCCATGAAAACCAACGCTCTGCTTCGAGCCGCCGTGTGCGCTGCTACGTGGCGATGTGTAAAGGGCGTTGATGCCAAGCAACGCAAATGTAACTGGGTAAGTCTGTGGGGCAGGTGGCGTAGTAGCGACGAGCTAGAATGTGCTACATAGAGTGGCTGACCATATGGTTTCAGCGATCTTGGTGGACGCTCGCCGAACAAGGGGCCGCCATGTTTGATTTTTTTACAGTCAGACCACGAGAGATGCCTGATGGTAGCGTGTAGAACTATTGATCTGAATCGAGGTGTTGTTAGTACCACATCTTATTTCTCCATTGTCTTTCCGTTTATCTGTATTTAAATTATATTAGTGGTTAGTGGTCCGTTTATCTATTATTATTAGTGGTTAGAATAATAATTTAATCGGTATGATCGTAATAACTAAAAATATGTCATCCCACAAATATATAATTTTTCAAGTTTGTAGCCTTATTTGAGATCTGTTTGTTTCCTATTTATTGCAATAACATTCACTTTCTGGCGTAATGCTAACTACAATAACAATTCAACTTCTTCCTTTCTGATGCCAAATACTCAGGCAGGTAGCTACGTGTTTTTAAAGTTTCGTTGGCACATAGTCGGCAAAATTAATTCAAATTGCCACCACCCTTGGAGGTCATGCACTTTGACAATTCTTTGAGGTCATTTAAGTAGGAAAGATCATAAATTTCAAAAGTCGTGCTTTCGAATTTATTTGGCCCAAAACCCAAAACAAGGAAAACAATTGGCTCTTACCGGCCTAATTGTTGAATAAAAGACGTTTAAATTAGATCAAGCTCTTATGAAGAAAGATGCGAGTATGCATTTTTAAGTTATTGTAGAGGTTATATGGCGAAAGTTCTCTTTTTCTTTTATTCGATATGTAGTAAATTATTTTAAGAATCAGATGGTATTAAATGTAACATACCTCACCGGGAATTCTGAGGACTAAATGATAAACTTCTGCGAAATCCTTCGCAACCAGAAGTACTGGCTCTCGGCCACTCTCGGCGTAGGAGTTATGCCGTACAATGCATGCTACTGTCATCGCTGTTTCTCTTAGGGTACGAGATAAAACCACCCTAGCTTACAATTTTGTTTCATACACAACCACAAACTATTTGACGGTAATTCGTTTTAATGTAAACAATGAGGACTAAAATTCAACGCACAAAGATATAAATGTGCGGGTGCCAAAGTCAACCTAGAAATGTATTACCAACTTGTGATGATAAAAAATATGCCAGCGACTAAATTTATTTGTAAATATTGTGTTTATAGAGAATGTATTCAATAATTCTCTTTCAAAAATTTATTAATAATTTTTTAAACGCTCCTTTCACGTTTACAAATAACTATTGTTAAACTTTAGGTGTAATAAATGATCAAGTGTTTCCCTAGCGACTGGCACGAACATATACTCCGATTCAAACGTGGTCGCTCATCAAAGTCACGTGCTAGAATGAGAGAGTGACTTTGTTATCCAATTGGGAGCTTCGTTACGACTTGAAGTTTTGGTATTGGAGCTTCCAATTAGATGACAGTGTTCTACTCTCCGTCCAGCTTGTGACCTTGTAACGCCACTACATTTAAATCGAAGAACACCACCTTAAGGTGCCGTCTAGCACCAGTAGCCTTCTCTCTCAATTCAGAGGTCAAATCAGTCAGAAATAGTTAAATTATTATTATACAGATGAGGCTTCACTCCAGGATTATTCTTCCTGGCTCGTGTAAAATCGCTCATTCTGACGACTCAGCCTGGGGCTGCATCTACTGGATATTCTGATGCAGTGCTACGTAAAAGTTTTATTCTGTTGCATTTTGGAAAATAATAGTATTTGATTTTTAAGTGTATGGAATAGACCATTATGTGCAAGTTAGGTAATTCTTTAAGAGCGCGTTAGCGCGACTGTATAGTTACTAACGACCACATAATGATCTTCCAGTCACGTGGAACATACAATATAGTATCATATCAGATCCAACATTTTGAGCTTATTTTCATTTTCAAATTCATTTTTGTTTATAATGTCGCATCAACATCTAGGACATTAGCGACCACTATTACATTTAACCGTATGATAGCTATGACATGATATGGTGGTGATATGGTGACGAACACAAATACAATCGTGTCCAAGCGAGACTGGAACTCGCGATCCTTCGGTCCGAGATCGCTACGAAACTAATGCCTTAACGACCTCGTTAGCGGACACGTTAGCGGTGGGATATAGTTCGATGAGGATAGACGCATCGTTTAGTGCATATTAACATGAAAAATTTGCTTTTACCACCTACTTTAATACTAAAAAAATATTTTGAAATCAGAAAAACTGTGACACTTTTTTTCAGTTTTCTCTAAATCAGGAACTCGACGTTTGACGAGTTTCTGAAATAATCTATTAATTTGAGTTGACAATTGCTGATGCAAGAAATTGAGTTTGTTGCAAAATATTCCTGAAAGTATAGGAAGTGAAGCTGCAAAAGATGTGGAAGATTTACTGTGTACGAACAGAATACGAAATTTAGAAGGAGTGGTGGAGAGAAATATTACGAACGTATGCGAGGAAGATATATTAGTTTATGGTGCAATGAAAGTAAGCAACAATACTTAATGCAGGTTCGTAGAAATGTATAGGAAAGGGTGTACTGTTCTTTATTTGTTGACTATTACGAGTAACTGTGTTATTTTTGTTAGTAGATTATTAAGTACAAATGTGTTTCTATGTATATCCCTTTATTTTGTCAATAAAATAAATATTTTGTGAGCATCATACTATTTTTGTTCGCCAGGAGTGGTTTTGAGCTTGTTTTTTCGAGACAATCGATAGCTACTTTATTACAGGGCTGTAATAAAGAGCCATTTCACCGACTCCAGACCAAAAAGATGATCGGTGAAATATAAAATTTGTTGTTATTTCGTGAAGCAAGGTCATTCGTGACCAATATTGCATTTGCGGTGAAGATGACATGGTGATGAAAGGGGGTCAAGAGACGAACACAAATGCATCATGCCCAGGCGGGACTGCAACCCGCGATCCTTCAGTCCGAGATCGCTGCGGCACCCACTGCCTTAACGCTCTCGGCCAGACAAAAAAGCGTCGTCGTTACCTGGCAGCTCGCAGATGAAGGAAGCCACCTCGGGGCCGCCGCAGTCCAGGCTGTGCCAGCGGAAGTCGGCGGCCGGGTCCAGGGCCGCGCACAGCGGCCCCGCGGCCTGCGGGATGCCCTCCAGCCAGTAGCCGCCCAGCGGGCCGAGCGGCTTGTAGTCCCTGCGTGACAAGAAACGCAACCTTCAGACCGACTGACGCCGGGCACGGAATAGCCATGCTCCTTAGCCACGTTAGTGTAGTTAATATTTTGTCACAGGAGGTGGTGGGGGTCGTTGGCGCATAGGCGGCCAAATTAATTCAAATTTGGCGCCATGCTTGTAGCTCAAGCTGTTTGGCTACACTTTGAAGGTATGTAAGAAGAAAGGATGATACATTTCAAACTTCCTGCCTTGGAGATTTTGAAAAGTTGAAATTCATTGAAATAAAACTTCATCTAATTCCAAAAGTGATGGGCAGATCCCATCACTTCCTGGCCTACCGGCGACGAAACTTTTGACATTGTAATTTCGCGGAATCCAATTTTTCTAGATAAGACGCGAAGAGATGGCATTGTTTGATAATCAGGAGTCGCGATCAGTTTCATAGCGATCGTGGATAGAAGCTAAGTGTTACGCGTATTGGACACTTTGAAAGTTTGTTGGTACGATGGCAGCAATCATTATCCTGTCGTCTCCGTAAACCAGCGCTTCAAAACGCCGCAAAAAACGCCACAAAACGTAAATAATATGAGAGGGACGTTTTATTTTCGTCCATACAAAGGTTACCATGACAATCTTTTCAATACTTAATGATTGTTGGTGGCAAGGTGTTAATCTCGTCAACTGTGTCCCTTTTCAGAAAATTCTCGTCTGGCGAGAACACAGAAAGGCGATGCACAGAACTTTTCGTCGCAGTTTCTGCAAATGCTCCCACGACCCTCATGACGGCTTGCGAAGGATTCCCCCCGCAGGAATCTCCCCGAACAGGGCCTCTTCTCAATCTCTAGGCTCCTGTCTTGTCTCTAGACGTGTGTGGTACTGTAGAGCCCGAGAGAGAGAGAGAGAGAGAGAGAGAGAGAGAGACAGACAGAGAGAGACAGAGAGACAGAGAGACAGAGAGAGACAGAGAGAGAGACAGAGAGAGACACAGAGAGACAGAGAGAGACAGAGAGAGACAGAGAGAGACAGAGAGAGAGACAGAGAGAGACAGAGAGAGACAGAGAGAGACAGAGAGAGACAGAGAGAGACAGAGAGAGACAGAGAGAGACAGAGAGAGACAGAGAGAGACAGAGAGAGACAGAGAGAGACAGAGAGAGACAGAGAGAGAAACAGAGAGAGACAGAGAGAGACAGAGAGAGACAGAGAGAGACAGAAAGAGACAGAAAGAGACACAGAGAGAGACACAGAGAGAGACACAGAGAGAGTCACAGAGAGAGACACAGAGAGAGACACAGAGAGAGATACAGAGAGAGAGACACAGAGAGAGACACAGAGAGAGACACTGAGAGAGACACTGAGAGAGACACAGAGAGAGACACAGAGAGAGACACAGAGAGAGACACAGAGAGAGACACAGAGACAGAGAGAGACACACAGACACAGATAGAGATAGAGTAACTAAGGGATGAAAGAAGGAGGAAGGGGAAGAAATAACAGCGCGTGATTCGATGCGCGTTTGTTAGTTACTCCTCCGCCACGCGTATGGTGTTGATCGAAAAGAAATAAGAAAACCTTCAGATCTGAGCAGCCGGCCGCTAGAATTCTCGTCCAGACAGCGTCGGGACATTTATTTCACAAATCGGACGATAAGGGGATGATTGACTGAAGAAACTTTTGAACCCTTTCCTCGTAGCGTTCAACAGTTAAGGAAATTAATTTAGTGTATTACTAAGTAAGTGAGGAACTTAACTGAGAATAGTAGGTTATAGAGCGATGAGTAAGAAATACATTGTTAAGTGAGGTGTCGTGCAGTGCAGAACAGAGAAATAATGAAGGAAGTGCTTAAAGGGTCACAGTGAAGTGAAGTGAAGTGAAGTGCAGTGTGGTCTTCATTAAACAAACATTCGGTGCGGAGTTAAATTATAGATGTCTCTTTTTTTAAGGTAATTTAATGTTTTATGAATTAGACTGTTTTTATACCATTATTATTTTTATTAATAATGTTATTTTTATTGTTATTGTTATTATTGAATAATTCACATGTTAGCTGTATTATCTTATTTATGTAAATAGCTGCCACCGGGTAAAGCCCATTTGCAGTTCAAACAAATTTATCGTATACTGACTGACTGAACTCGACCAATCAATCTACCAATCAATCAATCTAGCTAAAGTCAAAAACCCTGCCAACATCGGGACTCGAACCCTGGAATCTCACGGTCAAAGTTACTGCAGAGACAGAGGCAATTCTGACCCATAGCTAAATTCAGCCAATTTGTGTTGTTTGGAGTTTGGAGCTTGCTGTTTGGAGACCCCTACTCTCACGCTGAAATAGCTGGAAATTTATTCAATTATCTTTTATGGTGGTCGATTTCACAGAGTCGTGTTTCGCATTCCTGTTAGTTCGTAGTAATCGAGCAAGGTTGTTAAAGCAAAATGAATGCGGGAGTATTTATGTTTTAGGCGCGTCAACTCTTTCGATTTTCAGTCCCGTGAGTTGTAGTGCATGTTTTAATTCGGGAGGTGCGTTTGTTCGTTTTCCGTTGGAACGTGTGATTCGGGGTCGACCTTCATATCGGCGGTTGAGTTTCCCTTCTGCAGGCCTCTCCACCACTGGGGATGGGGTCCAGCGACTCAACTGGGACAAGCAACTCGTGCCTCGACATGTATACCAGTGTAGAGCATGCAAGTGTGTATAAGGGGAGAGAAAGGAACATGTAGGAAATATCAAGCGCGTCTATAACTCGTTTGTTAGTAGATATCAGACTTTCGCCTGGAACTGATGAAGCCACAGAAAACTACTATTCAGAACAGCCGGCCGCTAGAGTTGTCCGAGAAACGGAGACTGAATTCTATGCAGTTATGCAGAAAGTGAGAAAAATCTGACTGTCGGGAAAAAAGATGGCCAGTGTATTTTTGAAGAAAGAATTCGGAGTTGACTCGAAAATAATGGGTATAATTACTCTGGTTCTTGAGGGTAAGGTAGCAAAATTTATGAAGCTCACTCTGCGTTGGGACTTTCAGTGGGATGCGGTCATTCATACGATCGAGGGCAGAGCAGTTCTTCTGACATTCAATTGATCGATTGATTAGCGATTCCGGGCGCATCAACTGCTAAGATAATTAGTCTCATACGATCTTTCACCGCAGGATGGCGAGATCCGGCGCCAACTTACATGTCAGCTCGCGAAGTCGTCCCAACAAGGTATCTCCCACCAGCGAGGCACCGCCCCAACGGGGTCATGCTCTAAGTTCCCGACATGGGGTAGCGCGTGAAAAAGTAATTGTGCGTAAGAAAGGGGTGAGAATAGAACAAGGAAGAGGAAGGAAAGATCGCGCGCGGTCCGTGACCCGTTTGCTATGGTACTGCTCCGGCATTCGCCGGGTGTTGATCTGGGAAACCACGTAAAAATATCATCGGAAAAGGCCGGCCGCTTGAATTCTCCTCCAGAAAGCGACTGAATTCGAACAAGCTATCCAGCTAATGTCCAAAAGTCTGCCACGGTCGGGCCTCTTATGCACAAGACCTCCCGTTCAGAGGCACAGCTGTGACATGTTGATGCTCTGCGCCACCTATGCTGGTTTCGAGCTTCAAACTTCCGCACGTCTGGCAAATAAATGACTTTTGTCTTTTTTTGTGCTCTACTTAGTTTCTTGTCAATGAGTAAGGTTGTTCAATGAACGAACAAAAGTATCGTACACTTTAAATACCTGTTCCATACGAATGTTAATATTTGATATACCAACTGAAGACTCATTACGTGACAATATTCATGACAGTAATTCTCTTTGTTTACACAGGCAGACAAGTAAACATTTTCCTGTCAATGGGAATGACCTCTGAATTTTTTAACCAATTTATAGTTGTTCCTTTTAATACCTTGTACACTCGGTTCCACCAACTTCACTTTCTTTCCGGACAAAGCTAGAGGACCAATGCACGTCGTTACCGAGGTCAGTACAGAGGATGGTTTAGTAATAACACCTTTGTATTCGGAGAATTCATTTGAGGAATTTAAATTATCACACAAATAACATTGAAACATTTTACGTTGCAGTTTTCACAAATCGGAACATTTTCACCATCAAAATAGAACACTATTTAACTAAGGCTACAACACTCTTAACAAATCTATAAACACTTCGATAAAACATTTTCTCCTGTGTTTTGAAAGCAAATAACGAATTACAAACATTATTTCAGAATCCCTCAAAAGAATTCATTTTATGTCCAGAAAAAGAGAGAAGAGAGAGAAGAGAGAGAAGAGAGAGAGAGAAGAGAGAGAGAAGAGAGAGAGAGAAGAGAGAGAGAAGAGAGAGAGAAGAGAGAGAGAGAAGAGAGAGAGAGAAGAGAGAGAGAAGAGAGAGAGAGAAGAGAGAGAGAAGAGAGAGAGAAGAGAGAGAGGAGAGAGAAGAGAGAGAGAAGAGAGAGAGAAGAGAGAGAGTGAAGAGAGAGAGTGAAGAGAGAGAGTGAAGAGAGAGTGAAGAGAGAGAGTGAAGAGAGAGTGGAGAGAGAGTGGAGAGAGAGAGTGAAGAGAGAGAGTGAAGAGAGAGTGAAGAGAGAGAGTGAAGAGAGAGTGAAGAGAGAGAGTGAAGAGAGTGAAGAGAGTGAGTGAAGAGAGATAGTGAAGAGAGAGTGAAGAGAGAGTGAAGAGAGAGTGAAGAGAGAGTGAAGAGAGAGTGAAGAGAGAGAGTGAAGAGAGAGAAGAGAGAGTGAAGAGAGAGAGACGAGAGACACACACGAAAACGCGCACAAGATTCATGGGCGCGATTTGAATGGAGCTCCAAGCGCTTTTCGTAGCATTTTCGACATCGAAGCAGATGCCTTCGCCGCTGACAAAGCGGGCCGTACCGTATCATTTCTTTTTGTTCGATTTCGCGGTGCTTTCACAGCGGCAGTCGTTTGCTGTCGGAGATCTTGTAATCACCGATAAACAACCACACATTTGATAACGCTTCAATGGCACTCGTGGTGTCTTTTGTGATAGGGCCGGCGTACGTGGCTCAGGGCATCAGTTGATGTCTCTGAAGTGCTTCTGACCGGGAGGGTCTTGGACGTGAGCTCCCACGCTGGCAGGGTTTTCAAGAAGAGAGGGGAGAGAAGAGGTAGGGCTAGGGCTAGGGCTAGGGCTAGGGCTAGGGCTAGGGCTAGGGCTAGGGCTAGGGCGAATTAGGGGCTGTCCGGAAGAGAGTTCTAGCGGCTGGCTTCTCTGATCGCCGGCCGTGGTTTCACCGATCGACACCAGGGGAATATTAGAGTGGCACCCTAACAAACGAGCCAGGACATTGCCTTCCCCCTCCTTGTTCTATACGCACCCCTTACTTACCCAGAGTTACACCAACATGCACTAAAAGCCGGGAGACCGGTCGGGAGCTTAGAGCTCGTATCGGCTGGAGGGGTGTCCCGCTGATGGGAGATACCTGGTTAGGGAAAACTCCGCAAGTCGATGTGTGTAAGTCGGTACTGGATCTCGCCATCCAGTCGGGGAAGATAATCGCCATGTCCCGCGACAAACCATGCGCTATACTTGCGGGGGAAATGACCTTAGCATTTGACGCGCCCGGAATCACAAATCAATCATTCAATCAATAATTATGTGGTACGAGGCGAATCATTTGAGTAAGTGAATACTTCCAGTGATCAAGTGGAAGTAATTATGAGCTACGAGGCGAATCATTTGAGTAAGTGAATACTTCCAGTGATGAAGTGGAAGTAATTATGTGGTACAAGGCGAATCATTTGAGTAAGTGAATACTTCCAGTGATCAAGTGGAAGTAATTATGTGGTACGAGGCGAATCATTTGAGTAAGTGAATACTTCCAGTGATCAAGTGGAAGTAATTATGTGGTACGAGGCGAATCATTTGAGTAAGTGAATACTACCAGTGATCAAGTGGAAGTAATTATGTGGTACGAGGCGAATCATTTGAGTAAGTGAATACTACCAGTGATCAAGTGGATGTAATTATGTGGTACGAGGCGAATCATTTGAGTAAGTGAATACTCCCAGTGATCAAGTGGAAGTAATTATGTGGTACGAGGCTAATCATTTGAGTAAGTGAATACTACCAGTGATCAAGTGGAAGTAATTATGTGGTACGAGGCGAATCATTTGAGTAAGTGAATACTACCAGTGATCAAGTGGAAGTAATTATGTGGTACGAGGCGAATCATTTGAGTAAGTGAATACTACCAGTGATCAAGTGGAAGTAATTATGTGGTACGAGGCGAATCATTTGAGTAAGTGAATACTTCCAGTGATCAAGTGGAAGTAATTATGTGGTACGAGTCGAATCATTTGAGTAAGTGAATACTTCCAGTGAGCAAGTGGAAGTAATTATGTGGTACGAGGCGAATCATTTGAGTAAGTGAATACTACCAGCGATCAAGTGGAAGTAATTATGTGGTACGAGGCGAATCATTGGAGTAAGTGAATACTTCCAGTGCTCAAGTGAGTATTAAAGGTGTAAAGATGTATTTATTGCTTCCGCTTACGTCATCTGCAATGGTCATTAGTACCGTAAGTGTAGTACACGTTATATCTCGATCGTTAGTGGTGATTTCTGGAACGTGACATGTCGGAATGCGAAGTTTTCCCGGCCAGGTATCTCTCACCATGGGGCACCAGCCGGGACGAGCTGTGAGATCTCGACAGGTCCCCCAGCATGTGTGACAGTGTAGTGCGCGTGTGTAAGATAGGACAAGTAAGAGGAAGGCGTGTTAGCTTGCCGTCCGTGACCCGTTTGTTAGGGTACTGCTGCGGCATTCGCCTGGTGTTGATCGAAGAAAGCACAGAAAACTACAGAGCAGAGCCGCCGACCTCTATAATTCTCCTCCAGACAGTGATAGAATCCAACACAGCTGGGTAGCTGGTGTCACAAATCGCACACCGCCGGTAGGATGGTTCTAATTCGAGGACCTCTCAGTGAACGATGCTGCAGAGGGAACGGGAATGCCACGGAACCACCGAAAGCAGGGAATATTCCCGAAGGTTAGCACAGCCGGAATTTTAAGAATTAGGCGGTTCCTATTTATTCTAAGAGCTTTTTTTTGCGTCCGATTGACGCAAATCTGTCAAAGCACAAACCTTACCGTCAGGCCGAAGGAATTCATTCGAATGGTTTTTACGGCCTTCAAGTTCTACAGCTTGGACTGGAAAGCCAATTTGTTAATCCTGTTCAATTGTTTTATTTTCAGGTATATTCGCCCGAGAGGTCTGCTAGCAAAATAAGAGAAAAAGTGAAGTAGTTCCTTGTGTTTATTAAAAGTTTAACATTTGAAAAGGTTAACAATCGAATCTGTAGTGGATTTCAAGTAATAGCAACCTCTCTTTTTTCGCGAATGCCACTAAAAGTTGGGAGTACAGGTATTCTCAGACACACTTCGGCTTAATAATTTTCCTCTTCGATCACGCTATCCAATCCATCAGAGAAAAAAAACTTCTAAATTTTATTACGATGTTTACTATAAAATCGTCATTGTAGCTCGACGGAATATTATATATATTACTGAATATAATTGTTTCTGGGTATGCCCTTTTGAAAAATTGATAATAATATTTGGTTCCTGGAAAAATTCTATGAACATTTTCAAACGTTTTTGAACCGTTTAAAAGGGAGGTTGGAGGTTTCAGTTCACCGTAAATATAGGCATTTTCATTAAAAGTCAGGTTACGGGTTAATGAGAGAATGTATTTCCACTCTTGAGGAATTAATTTCATGGGTCTTTATCAGCATGCTGCCCGTTACTGATCGACAGACAAATTTTAGAGTCGTACGTGTCTAACATTAGTGCATCTTCGTAACTGAAATTATGTCGACCTCTGAAATCATGATTCATCCAAACGTGCTTGGTTCTTGGGTCTTTTCAAAGGCCGCACACAGACGTACGCAAACGATTCATTAAACTCGGTCGAGGGCCGACAATTCATAAAAACGCTTCGCGAGCTTTTGTGCGCGAAAAATCGCGTAGATACGATTTGCAGTCGTTCGCGCAGGAGAGGTCAGTCAACGCGACTGAAAGTAAAGAATGAACTACCCATTCATTGGGGGTTCCGAAGAAAGATGAACGATTACGACCGCGCAGAAACTATTTTTAAAAACTAGTGGACTGCAAATGTAAAAATGGAGCTGTACAAACCTACACATAATGACAAATTTCCAACGGAGAAAAAAGTACTCTTGTATTTTGTATTTGTATGAACCCAGTACATCTCCCGTAGAGGCCTCGGCCTCGGTGCTGTTAGATCCCGGGGTTTCCAGTCGGTCACCCATCCAGCAACCCGCGATATCTCGAATTCGCGTAACTTTCGTGACTTCGCGTAGTTAACGAACTCGGTTAGTGGACGACATCGGTTTTGCGGTCGCGGCCTTTCAATTGAAGCATCCCAGCATTCTCCTGGATGACCGAGGGAAACCAAGAAAACCCCGGTCAGAACGGCCGGCACGGGGATTGAACCCGGGCCTCCCGAATGCGAAGTCACGAGCCAGTTAGTTCGGTTCTCTTGTACAATATTTCAATAAATTAAATAATTCAAGTCTCCATAAACACGCCATGTAACATAGTATTGAATACAGATACACAATACAACAGTTTTTTACAGACACCAATATTATCAAAAAGTTTCTATTCCTTAACGCAATCTGTAAAGTAGCAAATCCTTAATGGCGGGTGGTCTCTTTCTCGGAGCCTTGCTGTCGCATGACGTCAGTTGTGTCGACGGCAGTAACGAAGTTAGTATGAAACTAGGCGGAATAACAAGCAAACGTTTGCATTTTTCAATCGAATTCAAAACTGATTCATTATTTTTGGATTTCCCCCGAGTTCCTGGGTATCTAACGGAACCTTAGACATCTCTCTCTCTCTCGGCTGCATAGTATTTTCTTTCACTTTCTGTGCGCATTGGAAATCAGTAGTGTAGACGGACGAGGTGTAGGAGAGTACGTATGAAAGACGAAGGAAAGTTAAGGAGGGAAGAGACGGTGAAGAGTGGATGAGAAAACGGGAGCGGGGATTAGTGATTTGATTGATTGATTGATTAATTATTGGCGCGCGCTAACTGCTAATAGCATAATTCCAGTAAGTGTAGTGTATGTTTTTGCTCAGGCGGTGGCAGTGATCTTGCCCCAGTTGGTTGCTGAGATCCGGCGCCGACCTACCGTCGGCTGGCGGGGTTTCCCTCAACCAGGTATCTCCTGCCAGCGACGCACCGCCCCAGACGGGACCAGCTCTAAGCTCCCAAACGGGCTCCCGGACTGTGTGCTAGTGTAGTGCATGTATGTGTAAGAGTGCGTAAGCAAGAGATAGGATAGGGCAAGGAATTGTAAGGGAAGATCGCGCGCGGTCCGTGGCCCGTTTGTTAGGGTACTACTTGGCATCTTCCTGGTGCTCATCGAAGAAACCGCCGAAAACTACCGATCAGAGCAGACGGTCGCCAGAATTCGTCTCCAGACAGTGGCTGAACGCGACCTAGCTCTCTGGTGTCGAAATTCCTGGCTCCGTCGGGATTCGAACTTAGAACCTCCCGGTCAGAGCCACTGACGTGATATCAGTTGATGCCCTGAGCCACTTCAGCCGGTCATTAGAAATTACAAATGTAGATGGGCGCAATAAAGATGACGGAAGGTGATGAAGATAAAAGAAGACGGTGAAGAATGGGTTACAAAAGAAGGTGGGGAAAAAGCGTGGAGATGCTTCGTCCACACCTTCGCGGACGGGCAGAGGATAGACGTGGCGGCAAAGAGGAGATTCGAGGTGGAAAAGGGTGGATGGAGAGAAAAAGGGGCGAGGAAAACATGGAATGGGGAGAGGACGCGAAATGACAAGAAAAAGAGCAGGAAATAGGACACGGGAAATAAGGATGAAAAGAGAAATTCCGTGGTGGCAGCAGATATCTTGTGATAATCCATAATATGGTAAAGGAAATAATCGTCCACAAAACGTTTGATAATTTTATTAATTATTACACCGAGTTAACTTTCGGGAAACGATTTTTCCATCCTCAGTGGGTCTTGCCTACTCTAGGTAAGTTAACTCTGGGTAATAATTAATAAAATTATTAAACGTTTAGTGGACGATTATTTTCTTTGCCATATGATGAAAAAAGAGATGGTGGGAAGGGCGGGCGGACGGGGGAATGATCAACGAAGGGCTGGAAGAGAGGTGGCAGGGAGAGAAGGGGGTGGAGAGGAGTAGCTTGGAGAGAAGGGGTGGGGAGGGAAGGGCGGCGATTGAAGTAGAGGGAAGAAGTGTGGCGAGGAGAGATGTGTGGCGGGGAGAGGAGGTGTATAAAGAGATGTGACGGGCAAAGAAGGGGTGGGAAGAAAATGTGAAAGGAGAGAGCAAAGAAGGTTTGGAGAGAAAAGGGGTGGGGAGGGAAGGGCGGCGATTGAAGTAGAGGGAAGAAGTGTGGCGGGGAGAGGAGGTGTGTAAAGAGATGTGTCGGGCAAAGAAGGGGTGGGAAGAAAATGTGAAAGGGGAGAGCAAAGAAGGTTTGGAGAGAAAGGGGTGGGGAGGGAAGGGGCGGGGCGGGAAGTGACGGTGACAGACAGGGAGAGGGCAAGGGCGGGGAGAGAAATGTGTGGAGAGAAAATAAGTGGGGAGACGTGTGGGGTGAGAAACGAGGGGGAAACAAAGGGCGGAGATGGAAAGGGTAGGGCGTAGGGAGGCGACGTCGATATAGATGTTTTGAAAACATTGATGTTTCTATAGAAATATCGATAATTTAAACGTCGATGTATTGAAGCCGATGTTTTTTGAACACCGATGTTTTATACTCTATTTTTTTAAATATGAGTGACATGAGTGACATATAAATTAATATGTTTTATGCTCGATATTTTTACATTTAGGATATTTTATTCGTGGATAAAAAATTCACATAATCCCAATTTTGTGCAAGTTAACATGTTATTTTCGGACCACACGAATGCGATATCTACTACTCTCATTGTAGAGACTGTTATTCCCCACCTAATATGTTCATGATGCCCTTTTATTTCCTTTGTGTTTCCTCGCATGTCGCACATTTTCGTTTTTTAAAGCTTTGTTTTCAGTTAAATTTCAATTGTAAAATAAGATGTGCGTCCATTGTCAAATTAAATTTTGTTGCACACGAACTTAATGTTAGAGATTACTAAACATACTTTAAAATATCGTTGTTCAAAAACGTCGATGGTTTCTGTTCGATGTATTTTTAACATCGATGTTTTAATTTTGAACGTCGATGCTAGGCAATATACATGTTCGTTTGTGGATGCCGCATCACACATAGTGGAGAGGTGGGGCAGAGAGATAAGGCTTGAACGTGAGGGCTTGGGGAGAGAAGAGTCGGTGTAGATAAGCTGGTCTAAAGACGCGTTGGAAAGAAGCATCGAGAAACAAAAAGAATGGACATAAGAAGGGATGGGAAGAGAGGGGGTGAGGAACGGCGGGGAGGAGAAGGGACTGGGAAAATCGGGGTGGGGCAAAAGAAGTTAGGATAATATATGACGGAGAAAGTTGGGCGCGGAAACTAAAGGACGAGGATAGGAGGAGTCAGAAGGCAATGGGAGGGGAAGGTAGGGGAGTGGGGCTTACGTGAATGAATGAATTCGTCGAAACAATTGGAAAACGGCACGATGATATGGGGAAGCGAAGAGAGGGGAGAAGTGCATGTGACGAGACGGAATGGTCGAATCGGAGATCGATGGGGTGGTCGAAGAATAAAATGAAAAGTAATAAATCAGAAAAAGCGTAACCGAGAATCAAGATAAAGCGGAGCAAAATAATAAAAGCCTCCAAGAAATAAAAAAAATTAAATGTGAGTTAAAAATATTTCAGAATAAGAAACGGAAAACGAATGTTTCAAAGTATGTAAGTGGATGAAGGAAGACAGGTAACGAAAATTAAAGCTTGAACTATTGACAAAGAGAAAGGAGAAAACGATGATGTTAAAGGAAGGGACCGAGAGGGCAAAATTAAGAAATCAAAGAAAAATGAGACCGAAGATAAGATGCCAGATGAAAAAAAGCAAAATGTATGAATTGTGAATATATTACAAAAGAAAAATTAAATAATTTTATGATAAAATGAGAGAGAAAATAAATGAACACTAGGAGAAATGAAAAATGTAACTTCCGAGAGGGAAAAAATAACAGAATAGCAAGGAAAATGGACAGTAGTTAAAGGAAAGAAAAGTCACTGCAACGAGAAAGCCAAAAGGAAATAATAAAAAATTGAACGAAGAATTACTCCATGTGAAGTGTTCCGTCGAGATCTCAACCCCACAGCATTTGCGGAAAATGTTCCTAACCCTCTGAAACGCTTCGTATTTCGAGACCATTCACGGAAGACTCGATCTGGAGAGCCTTCACTAATTGAATAAATTGGAAGAGCGCGGTAGAAGTGGATACCAACGCCTAATTCTGAATTACTGCGCTCGCCGCTTTTGTAATTAAAAAATTAAACAATTTCCATTTAGCCATACTTAACGCGGCTTATGATTATAAAACGCATCGGCTTAGAGAAAGCCCAGATAATGAGCCCTGCTCCTTTAATACCCACAGCCCTCCTGACCCCGTACATTTTGCACAAGTTGATCAATAATTGGAATCTTTCAACCCTTTCCAGCGACGGAGTAAAATAACGAATATATATTCATGACTGCACGAACAGGGGATCGCGGCGGTGCTTCTGCATGAATTTAGATCGTTATCGAAGTCCTCGCCTCGCTCAAGAGCCGTTTTACTGCAAAAAGCGGGCTGTGGATTTGAGGAAGGGCTTTGCAACGGAGAGGCTATTCACCACCTACATTCGGCTGGATATCATATCCAATAAGTAATAATAATAATAATAATAACAATAATAATAACATAATTGACAAGGCTTACGGAAAAGGGTTATAGTCAACATAGCTATCCCTTTAGACCGAAATATAGTTGCCTCTGTTGCCGAGAAGAAGCGAAAATATCAGGCCTTGGCTATTGAACTGAGCGACATGTGGCGGTCAGTATCTGTTGAAGAGTTGTCCCTGTGGTCATCTCTACAAATGGACTGATCTCCGAAAAACTAATTTCATCGTCTGCAAGGCTTGGCCTTAAGAACTGGCCCATACAAACAATGCAAAAGGCTGTTCCCCTGAGTACTGCATGCATCGTGAGGAAGTTTTTATTGATATAACCGACCGCCCGAGTTTGCAAGCGAAGCAGGCACCTTGGTTCTAAGGTCCCGGTGCCTGCTATAGGCACCTCGCTAAGCGAGAGACTTGAAGAAATAATAATAACAATAATAACAATAATAATAATGATAATGATAATAATAACAACAACAACAACAACAACAACAATAATAATAATAATAATAATAATAATAATAATAATAATAATAATAATAATAATAATAATAATAATAATACCGAACTCAACCTGCGCAGAACCTGTAACGTGGAACGTGGAGAGGGGATATGTTCTGCTACTGACAACCTCAGGGAAAGAAGCTGGACCGATTTGACGACAACCAGAGCAAACGAAAAAGATTAAAGCACATGGGAATAACGAATGTTCTAAACGTAGCAACATGGAATGGTCGCGGCATATAGAACAAAGAAATAGAACTATTAAAAACATTTGAAGTAAGAAAAACCAACATTGCAACAGAAACAAAAAAGAAAACAAGAGAGATTGATGACTGGGTGAATATCTACAGTGGAGCAGACCAGCGAGAGAGAGCAAAAGCTGGTGTAGCTATGTGTGTGGATAAGAAATGGAAGAAGTGTATTACGAGTTACACATACATAAAAAAAACTAAGGGTAGATTTTAAAACGAGTAGAGGTAATATTACAGTTATGGGGAGGTTTATGCCCCCGAGGAAGGTAAGAAATAAGCAACCGTAAAAGTTTATGAAAAGTTGCAGACAGCGGTAAACAATGGCAACCCAAATAACTGGCTAATTATACCTCGAGATGTAAATGCGAGAGTGAGAAACAAGCCTATTCTCAATGTTCTAGGACTGTTTGGAGAACAATTAATGAATGAAAATGGAAGAGTACTTACAGATTTTGTTACATACAATGAACTAACAATCACCAATACATTAAAAAAAAGAACATCCATATATATACTTTGATTGCTCGAGGACTACACTCTGTGGTAGATTATGTAATAGTTAATAAAAAGTTAAGTTCAGACGTGAAGGATACCTGCGTTTAAAGAAGATATGACATTTATTCCGATCAGTATCAAGTAGAAACAAAAATAAATATAAGAACAAGATGGAAGAAACGAACTGCCTCAAAAAATAAACAAGAAGGTGTAGGGAGTAAAGTGTTTCTACTAGAAAACGTTAGTATAAGGGAGTTATTTCAGAGATGGTTGAATAAGTTTTTGAGAGACATCGCCACATCAGAATATCTCAATGATGAATGGAGAAACATTATAGAATTATTCAGATGAGCACCATATGAGGCATAGGCACTCGAAAAATGAGGCGATAAAGGAAAACTGTGAAAATATGTAATAATAGGGTTGCAAAGGCAGTGCAGGAAAAAAAAGGTAGCGTACCTGTATTATCTACAAAGCAGAAATGAGTAGACTAAACAGATCTACTACCAAAAAAGGAATAAAGCTAAATTATTAGCGAGACAAGCCCATCAAGAATATTGAGACAAATATGTGAATATGTTAGAACATGATGTATTCGCACGACAAAGCAGAGCCTATAAAGTGTTAAAAAAAATTAATTTAGAAGAAAAAGGTACGGTAAGATTGAATATAATATCCGGGAAAGAGTGGTTGGACTACTTTGTAAAATTATGGAGTGGGATTCAAGAAATTTATACGCCAGATGAAGAAAAAGTAATAAAAAAAAAGTAAATTTGTTAGAGCTTGGCAGTGCGTTAAAATCCCATCCCCCCAAATCGGAAAGCCTGAGGTCCTTATGGGATTAACGTAGAATTAATGAAATATGGAGGTATGTTTCTGAAATTTCGACTGCTCCACCTAATGAATGAATGCTAGCAATGATATGCAATGCCAGATGAATAATTAGATTCGTTAATTACTCCATGATTTAAAAACGGAGATCAATGTAAATGTCACAACTATGGGGGTATTTGTCTACTTAACTCATGTTACAATGTATACGCAAAAACTGTGAATAACGGAATAGCTACCTCAGAAACAACAGGGGTTTAAAAAAGATCGTTCAACAATAGATGACACATTTACATTAAAACAAATAATTGAGAAACGAGTGGAGTTTAATAGAGAAATATTCTAGCCTTCGTGGATATTGAGAAGGCTTTTAATAGTGTCAACCGATGTAAATTATGGAGCGTTATAAAAGAAGAAAGGTACCCAAATTATCTAGTGGGCGGAGAGGTCCCTCTGATTAGCTCGCGGTCTGGGCCAACCCCCCCCCCCCAAAAAAAAAGAAAGATATAACACGGGAGGCGGAGCTTTACTATGTCACTACCCTGAAGAAGCCTGCGACATGACAGGCGAAACGTCGGCCTATCTGCCAACGACGTGGCGGCACCCGGACAGCCTAGAAGTAATGGACTCGAGCCGCGGAAGCCTACGTGTACACAATGAAAAGCTGTTCGCAGACGGATAGGGGACGGACAGATGATTTGCTGTCATTCGATTTTTCTGTATCAACGACTCACATAACATATATTCTCGCTACACGACGTGTTAGAAGACTTTTTCTAAATTTAGCAACTGAATTTATCCACTTTTTTGTCACCAGGGTCGTGTAATAACAGTTTTTCTGCTGAAAATTCGCCGTTTTGACGCGCAGCATCATTAATTTTCTCTCCTTTCCGTAGGGAGAAAGCAAAAAGTGATCTTTGTTCCTAGTAGCTCGTAACATTTATCCAGAGACACCTGATTTCAATATTCATAGACAGGTGATGCGTGGGATATCTATTGTGTGTAGGTTTTGGGTTAGTTCGAAAACAAATTAGGTGGCACTCCAAAGCAATATTTCATGTACGTAGGAGAGTACGTTCGTTGGTCATTCGTCAGTTTAATTTGTATGCATCCTTAACAATAAATTAATGTGTTTTACACCTCTACTACAATTCAGTCCGAAATAAGTTTCATATGTCAGCTTCTTAAATTCATGAATGATTCACTTAATTTCGAAATATGGCAAGCCATCTTAATGGTGCTAATTGTGCATCTATGTAAAACGCAATGTCTATGTATTTAAATGAAGCTAGAAAAAAATGAAAAAAATTGTTCTTAAATCAGGTTTAAATGAACAACAAATTAAATGCAATTACCAAACCAATATGCTAAAAGACACGAACGAAAAAATAAGCACAGAGTAACATTTAGTGTCGTGTCGTACTTACGTCCAAGCGAACTGCTCGTTCGGTCCAACTTTTGTTGAGACCAATCCACACATTATTCACCACATCCAATTCTTTTAGATAGGCGCGAGTTGTGTCGAACTGCACGCTGTTATCCACTGTAAAAAAAAGAGAAACCAATGCTTAGGGAAAGGATCGGAAATTATAGCATACCTTCTATTACACATCAATTGATTGACTCACGAGTGATTTTGGGCGCGTCATCTGCTGAGTCAGTAGTTCGAAGCGGGTGCGGCGCAGAAAGGCCCCTGCTAGACGCGGCGACGAAATGCCGGACCGTTCTATCGAAGCGAAAATTCTGATTCGACATTTGGTGACAGTTTTCCTCATCCGACAGACAAAGGCTAGGGAGAGCGAAGACTCCCGAAGGCGGGCGGACTTCCACGAAACTCGAGCGGCAACGACAAAAACATGTCCGAGAGTAATGCTTGTAAAATCCAGCAGTTTTGATTAATATAACAATATTATATTTAATTACTATATTTTTCTATTAATGTTCTTTTTGTTGCTAGCGGTATCAACAATGCTAATTTTTCAAATTCCATAGGAATTAGCTGTCATTGTTGTTTGTTGCAAGACATTGTTGTAACGCCGCACTGATAACAAGGCGATAATGGCGACTGTATTTTCTTCGCATTAATATACACAAATAATTTTGTTTACGTCTGAAATACGCACCGCGCATCGTTGGTACATTCATGCAGAATTCGGTAAATACAACAAATAGCAAGGCTGTTTTCGTTTAAACCTCCGAATAAAGAAAAATATCTTAGTTTAAGAATTTTTCAAACGGTAATTTTATTTTTTCTTCTTAATTGGTTCCGTCTATATTGGAACGCGTCTCCAAACTCAGGAGCGTTGAACACACTGGAGTAATCCCCTGTTAATAAGCGCCCTCTAGGTGTTGTCAAGTTACGTCAGTCATAGTCAAGTCAGGGAATCGCCGACAGATAGCGTATAGATAGCCAAGGTGCAAGGCGTCATATTCATCGCCTGAGCGGCGAGGGCCAATCAGGGCCCGACTCGAGTCCACTCGACCGCCTCGACCTTGGAGATTACTCCTCGCAACTGGTAACTTCTATGAGCAACCGATCTCTCCATTTCGTGTGAGGCGCCGTAGCACTTCGTCTGCTCCAGCATCCAACAGGCGAAGAAGTCAGGTCTCTACACTCGCTACGCTCTGGCAGGTAAAGTACCATTACTGCTAGGTTTGTTGAAATGAAATGTTGCAGTTGATAATAATTAAATAAATTTTATCTGAGAAACATATCTGCTGTTTAGTTAAAAAATATATCACTCTATTTCTTATGGACTCATAATCTCGAAAAAAAAGGAAAATCAATATTATATTGAATGATCAGCTTAATGGAACGTTTATTTGTTTATTTATTTACGACAAAACAGTTCAAAACTGTGTTTTACGTTCTATGGGGAAAAGTTAATATCAAGTTACATTAATGTCCAGAGCAAATCGAAAGGCCATCTCAGCAATCTCTCGAGGTCAGGGAAACTGGACGAAAACCTGATCGAGATGGGGGTCATTGACCCAGAAGCTGATGTACAATACTTGTTACTGGTTCTTCACAATTATATAATCATATTATATAATTGTAAAATCATGTACATGAATTATAAATGATTTTTTTGTTGTGAGCTGTTAATACTGTTATCTGATGAATATTGTGACTACGTCGAATATTGTTGTATGTATACGTTACTATCGCACGTGAAATAGTCTGCTTGGCGCTTAAAGTAAAGCCAATTAAACTCACTCAGTAAGAATGAAATAACACAATGTGTTATGATTCTACGGGGATGCCTGCGCGTAATTTTACCAAACACCGAGGATCGTTACTTTTGCGTCACTTCCTTCGAAAATATGGTTATAGACTCACCCTAAGGGCCAACTGTTGGGCAGATTCCCGTTAGCTCTCTCTGGTGGTTCCTAAGGACTAAAGGTTGGCGCCCACGTTAGAAAAATCAATCTCGGGAAACGTTGCAGCACGTACACATCTTACACTAAAACGTCTTTTCTAATTTGTACACACCACTAGCGCTTGTTTGGAGAAGGAATATAATTTCATCCTCTCCAAACAAATGATCATTATTTTTTAAATGGGCGATATCTGCGCACTCTACCAGTGCAGTCTTTAGCTGGTCACTGCAAGATTATGCTTAAGAATCGGGGTACAGGAAGCTGGGTGAGGAGAGTGTACTTCTAGTAAAGTTTAGTGCGTCAGAATCTGCACCTATTAACTACGCAAAGAATAAGTATTCAAAAGTTGGTTTTCGTAAACTGTTGTTATGAAATTTGCTTTTAATATTTTTTGTGAACGCAATTGTATGTTTGGTAATCAACTTAAAGGTAATCAGGCAAGGATTAAGAACAAGTTGCTTGAAAATTGGTCGTACACAACCTGATATGATGTGTCCTAGTACAAGAAGTGTTTTGAAGAGAAAAAATGGGATTTTTATGATATACATCTTAACGCCCATAGTTCACAACCATTGACGGATAAAGGTTCTCACCTAATAAGTAAGAAAACTCCGGCAATGCAAACCGCTATATTTTGGGAGTACCGATACACAAACTAATTTGCGACGGTATCTGAAAGAAATTAAAAAAATGTGTTTCGGTTCATTTACCTACAATTATCTTCATTAAATAAGGTCGAATTCCCATCCTAAGAGCCAAGTGTTTTGCTTGTCCTTCTTTAGCTCTCATCCCAGTTGTAGAGAAACACAGACCTTTCTGTGAGCACAAACATGCTGGCCAAACTGAGGTGTTGCGGCAACGAAAAAAAATTAGAACGTGTGTTTTCAATACTTTTTAAGAGCCATTAATAATTTAAATCATTACTTTTCTCCCAGATTATGAAAAGTTGGTTTTCGTTTACTTCGAACCCTGCTCGTTTTGGCCACGACTGTAGAGAATTAGAAATTTTGAACAACATTATTGTAACGAAGAACGTATAAGGTATATACCCAGGCAAACGCATTTGCAAATCTCGAAATAATGTTCATGTAAATTGTGAATGTTATTATCACAGTTAGTAATGATCAAAATGGATATTAAAAGATAACGACATGAATAAGTTTGCGCACTGTGTCAGGCAATGACCTGCCAATGCAATGACGTGAATTCACACCTCACGTGTTCCTAAAATTATGATATTTTTCTCTTGTTTTCTGGCTTTAACACTTCAGTGGCCGTGTGGATTACTATTGTAAACCAGTTATATTCATTGGCTGTGTACAGAGTGAGTTGACAAAGTATTGGCATGAACCCCTTAGGTCCCTGTCGTAAATGTTCCACAGCTATTGAATTATAGCAAAATATATCTGAAGTGATAACTGAAGCACGAGCGATAAGCACAGGAAACCTCTTGAACTCCAATAGCCATCCACGCGACCACTCACGTTCCAGTCTGTAACCTAGGCGCACAGCATGAATATCGCTGCCATTAATGCTGTGAATGTTTATGCGAAGAACAACAGTGGAGAAATTTGACTAAGACGCGATTTCTAAAGGGTCTCGCTTTGTCCCTCATGAAATCACGTATGGAAGGGTATTCGAGAAGGGACTGAGATGGCCGCGAAGTCATCAATGGGAAAGGTGGGAAGTTGTTAACTCTGTGGACGTCAACGAAACAAGAGCACTCGGCAGTACTGCGTAGATTGTGTCCAATGGGTGTGCCCAGAGCACGTTAAGAAAATATGTTTGAGATGTTCATCTGTTGTTGACGTTGAATCACATATAGAATATATGCTCCAATATGAATCATATTGAATACAGTCTCCAAATTTTTAAAGAAATTCGTTAACTGTTTATTTAATAATCGTAGTGCAAAGTCTACCAAGTGCACAAAATATGTAAAGCATATCACTTTGAAAATTAAACATGTGCTCGCATATATTTTGGTACATTAATTTGAAGGCATAATACCCCCAATTTTGTGTAGGATAGGCATTTGCAATACAGTGAAAATTTGAGTACATTTCGCGCAATTTTGCGTGAAAATACAGGCGAGAAAGAACGTGCTTTTACAGCACCACTAGTTGTGATTTTTCAAATAATGAGGGGAAACCCATAATCTTTGTGTCCAATCTAATATTAGTGTCCAAGTTTCGTATTCACGAGTTATAAATGATTTCAAGATATATTTACGCATCAAAATTCAACATGATAATTTCATATAAATTCAACATTACACCTACTTTTTCGTGAGATCATTATTAACATTTCTCGATCCATATTAATTTCTTGTTTTGAACTCCTGCTCATGAACTATAGCAATGTGTGTTATTAAATGTTTAATTCCACGAATTTCAGAGGCCGAAAGAAAGGTATGGCGAGTCCTAGAAGTGCTGGAGAGAATGGTGCAGAAGATGGCGCAGACGCCGTCGGCGCCGCGTTCCAGCTGGTGGCGCAAGGGCTGGTGCAGGGGATGCCGCAGTTACAGGAGGCACTGAACCTGCAGAAGCAGGAGACGGAGCGCAGGGTGCAGGAGGCCCTGCATCTACATAAACAAGAGGCTGAGCGGAGGATGCAGGAGGCCTTGCGCCTGCAGAAGCAGGAGGCGCAGAACAAGGTCCAGGAGGCTGAGCGGAGGACGCAGGAGGCCCTGCGCCAGCAGAAGCAGGAGGCGGAGCGAAAGGTTCAGGAGGCTGAGAGGAGGATGCAGGAGGCCCTGCGATTGCAGAAGAAGGAGGCAGAGCGAAAGGTTCAGGAGGCTGAAAGGAGGATGCAGGAGGCCCTGCGCCTGCAGGAGGAGAGGGCGGCGACGGCGTTGCGAGAGGTGGAGCGAAAATTGCAGGAGAAGGACGCTGCCATCCGCGCTTTGCAGCAGACACTCCAAGAGACCCAGGAGAGTGTGAACGCCCTCGAAAAAAGAAGGTCGACTCCTGAGGGGTCTGCAGAGGAAGGAGATATGGAACGTCTACACCGCCGTGTGAACGAAGTAGAGGCCTCTCATCAAAGTGCCTTGCAGAAGTTCATGCCTCGCGTCGAGGCTCTGTTGCGCCAGCTGGAGGAGCCCCAATCTGCACGTGCGTCCCTTGCCACCGCCGCCTCCACCTCCGCCGCCAGCGCCCGCGAAGCACCGGCGTCGGGAGGGCCTCCACAGGGCGGTGGGGGGGAGCCCCCCTCCTCCACCTCCACCCCCACTCCCTCAGGCGCCGGCCCACAGGGTGCAGCAGTAAACGAGGAAGAACGCGCGAGGCGGCGGGTGGTGCTCCGGGTGCGGGAGGTGCAGTTGAAGATGGAGGAGGCACGATCCTCTCCCTCCTCTCTGGGAGAGCAGTTGTGTGATGCGGCAGATGGACTAAGACTTAGTGACGTACGACGTCTCATAGACTCCGGGGCTGACGTCAACTACACTAATCAATATAGTTACACTCCTCTGCTCAGAGCAGTCTTGAATACGAATGCGAGTGCAGAAGTGGTGTCGCTGCTTCTGCAGCGAGGCGCTGAAGTGAACGCTGTCGACGAGTGTGGATGTACCGCGTTGCACGATGCTGTGTGGAGCGACCCAACCGGACAGTGCGTGGAGCTGCTGGTGCGCGCGGGCGCCGACGTCGACGCGAGAGATATATACGGAGAAACTCCTCTGCACAAGGCTGCGAGTAGCGGCGGCAGCGGTCGGTGCGTGGAGCTGCTGGTGCGCGCGGGCGCCGACGTCAACGCGAGGAATATAGACGGAGCGACTCCTCTGCACTGGGCGGCGGAAAGGAAGAATGAGGAAGTGGTGCGCGCGCTGCTCGCAGCCGGCGCCAGGAAGGACCTTAAGCTTTGGAGAGGGCGTTGGAAGAACACGACGCCGTTTGACTTCGCAGCCTCCTCCATTGCACGAGACCTCCTTCGATTGTGATCGAAATGGATGCTTCGAGATTCTCTGGGGCAAGCAGGCGGCGGGGCAGGCGCTTCTTGCCGCCGTCGCGTTGCAGAAGACCTTAACCCTCAGTAACTCGCGCCTATGGACATTCTTCGCTACAGGAAGTGTTATTATTGCTTTAGGCGTCAGATAACATCAGCGCGCCTTCTGACATTTTACCTAACCTCGGAGGTGCGTACGATTTACTGCAGTGGAGAGACGATTGTATTTCCGTTGGAAAGTGCTGGTAGCATACTTTATACGCCGCACTGATACCAATATACCATTTAATTTTTCTTTAATTATCACAACATTTTTTTATTTTTTGATGCAATTCAACTTATTTATGATGTTTTACAATACAAATAATGCAGAGATAAATAGTTTATCGGAAAACCAGATATTTGAATCATTTCATGAGGAACGGTTAGAAGATGAGTTTTACGATGCTGCAAGTGATTCTGAGCAAAAACGTTTTGTGGCCGAGAGAGAACATGACACTTGCACTTACCTTCATAATGCTAGTGATTAATAAATCAATGTTTTAGAGTGTAGATGTTTCATTGGCAACAACAAAGTTGAAACGTGACATAAAAACGCGTTTTTCTGCAAATTTGCAAAAACTGGAAATCGTGATCAAGAATGAACACCAACAAAGTTAAGAAATCACTGTCACATTTGCGGAAGAACAAAAAACGCACTACTCTAATTATTACTACAGTGATTACTAACTGAAATTTGCATGCCACGGATATATTCTTGAAGTCATCAAATGTAAAAAATCTTCTTAAGCCTCATATGCTCAATTTATTATTAAAATAATAAAACTGTAAGATGCATACAATTCAAATAAAATAAATTGAAAATTATAATTATATATTATTCTGACCTTACAGAGTTATTTTGTAATAAAAATAGAGTTGGCGTGCGAAGTACATCGCGCGGATATTTGTGTGACAAACCATAGCGCGAGTGACTAAGGGTTAGTGTGGTATTTTTGGGCCTGCGGCTAGTCAGACACACGACCATTTTGTACACCTGCTGATTAACAATAGTTGCTCGTAAACGTGAACGGAGGATGTAAATAATTAATTGTAAATAGTTTAAAGAGAAATATTGAAACTTTTCTATAGAAGAACAATGTTTAATAATAAATTTAGTCTCTTGCATGATTTTTCATTTTCATAATTCGGGAATACGTAAAAGAGGTCAGGTTGACTTCGCACCAATACTTTTCTATCTTTCTCCGTTGAATTTTAGTACACATTATTTACAATGAAAGTGAATTATCGTCGAATAGTATATGTGTGCGTGTGGTACAAAATATAAAGTTAAGATGGATTTATCTCGAACCCCGAGAGAAACAGTGGTGATAATGGCATGATTAATACTGCACAACTACTAGGCTGAGAGGAAATATTTTCGGTTGGGATGAATTGTACAGCAGTTTACTATCGATTAGTCCTGGGAACGCTCAAAAAAAGGTTACATTTAATACCATCTTATTCTTAAAAAACCATTTCAATTAATTGAATAAAAGAAAAAACCCCTTTCACTGAATTATTTCTTCAATAACTTAAATTCAATACCCGCGAAAGTTTTTCGGACAGTGGGGTGCTGCCTCTGTCTTGATACCAAAAAAAATCCAACATACTTTTGGTTGATAGCACTCTCACCCGAATGTTGCAACTGCGGAGAAACTCCTCCTGCGCACTGTGCATTTGTCCCATCAACCATGGTGAAGTTCGTCGAGGAATACGTGTACTTAAAATAAACCTAAATATCTTCAAGAGAACGAACAGATAATTTTACATCTTAGAGTCCTAATTTTTCATACCGAAAAGCTTTATGGGCACATGTTTTTTTAAGGTATCAGTAAGAAAGTGAGAGTTCAAATTAGTATTTTTATTTATAGAACACAGAGATAATGTTTCAAGAAGTCAGACGATAATAAATCTAACTTATCTCACCAGGCATTCTGAAGAGTAATTGATACAAACTGCTGTGAAATTCCTTGCAATCAAATGTGTAGGCTCTCGGAGTAGATACAAGCGACAATATTATCATTACTGTTTATTTTTCGTGTACTATCGAAAATCGTGAGGACTAAAATTGTTTGCATCACGCATAAACAGAAAATACTTGACGATAAATATCAATAGATGGACGAAAATGAACAAATCAATAGAGAGGACTAAAAATGTTTTTATCACACACAAACACAATATACTTGACAATAATTATCAAGAGATGGACGAAAATGAACAAATCAAAAGAGAGGACAAAAAATGTTTTTATCACATACAAACACAATATACTTGACAATAATTATCAATAGATGGACGAAAATGAACAAATCAATAGAGAGGACTAAAAATGTTTTTATCACACACAAACACAATATACTTGACAATAATTATCAATAGATGCAAAAAATTCGAACCCAAAGTAAACAAGAGAAACGTCCTTGACATGAAGATACAATAATCAATAGTAGCACTGCTATATATGAAAAGGAAAAATTGTACAAGAATCTACATTTAATTAGACTGGCGTCACGATCGTACAGAATAGTGACAACCTAGAAATGTTTGTCGAGTGATGTTAGCCATTTTAAACACACAATTGTATTTGTATTACTGTAACAAATATAAAGATAATAAAATTGTCTATTTACAAACGTTAAAGGAATAATTACGCGAGTTGTCATTGAAAACAATATTGTTTATTGCAATAGCAGTTTTCGATAGTTTGGACGAAGCGGCACTCTCGAACAAAACGGCGAAAAAGCTGGCCATAAACGCAAATGGTTTTACATAGAAATAGGTATCAAATGGTTTTTGAAGTTGCTGAATTCGAATATCACAATGATATTTAAGAATTCAAAATAACTGATTAAAAATGGCCGAAAGACACATTTAAAAAGAAATGCGTAGGATCGTATAGATATGTGGTTCTTGAGATCGCTGATTCCAAATATCATAAGTCGCCATTCTGGTCGAGATTTTATGTTTTTTTCTTTTTCAATAGCTCAAGTCGTATAACGGGATGGTCCCTAGTTTGGTCTCCCACGCGTACAACAGGTCGCCCTTACCCTCTTAGATGATCCTACTCGGTATGATTGCATATTTAATGGTTAGGCGTAGTTGTTAGGCGTAAGTACGAGTAATGGCCTCGTCATTAATATATACATTATTACTATTATTATTATTTCTATTAGTATTATTATTATTACTATTAAAGTTATAATTGACTTAGTATGAACAAATTATGACATTTCAGTATTAAATAAGGCAGCTCCAAAATGAAGTGGAGTATGTGGAAATATGTAATTGCGGAAAGCATTTCCGAAGGCGCTTAATCAAAACATATTTGTAATTAAATTCCAAACTGTTCCTTTACAGTGGAAAGTCGTATTAAGTAAAAAGAAATGTGTTATTGAGAAATGAAATATTAGAATGTTTTTGAGTTTTTAAAATTTTTTGTTGTGTTTAAGGAACTAGTGGTGATAAATAGAACATACTTTCTCGCATTATTTTTAAATTAGCATTTTCAAAAATTCAGAGAATTTACCGGAAATGAGAATTTTTGAAATCTATTTTCGAAATCTATTCATATTTTTAAAAAAATTGAGCATAAACTTGTTTAAAGATCCACCTTTAAGTAAAGGTTTTATTAAAGAAAAAGCCCTAAAATGAAGAATTAATATAGTATCAATATAAAGAAATGCATTCAATATTATAGTTGTAGGAAGACGGCTCCAAAACAATACACTTTCCCAATTTTAACGTAGGATACGGAGTCAGAGAATATTGGCACTGAGAAGAAGCCCAAAACGATGTATCAATTACGTGTAAAGTGGTGGAGAGCAGAAAGCGCTGTAGCTACACCAGAACTATGCAGAGAACGAAACAAAGTCATTCGCGGTGTGCATGAGACTTTCGCCAAGCGGGCGTGCAGGCTGCGAACGAGGAGAAGAGAGAAGCAGACGTGGACGGGACCTCTCAAGAGAGAAGCACAAGGAAGACGTTAAGGAACGGGTCGCGAGGCGGAGGCGGAGGACACTGCGAAGGAGTCGGTCGGGCGGACGCAACGCAGGGTGGCGCAGGCGAACGCTGCCGAGGCCGGTCGAGGCCGCCTCCCGCCACGCGACAGCTGAGCTGCCGCCGAGGAAGGTAACGAGGCGAAACCTATTGGAGGGGCGGTGGAGCGTTCTAGCGGCGTGAGGTCGCCGTTCTGAACGCCGTGGCGCTCCGAATTCAGAACAGGCGACGTGCGAATTGAATTTGAGAAACGGGGAATGTTTCTTGATAGATGCAAGCTGTGTAAGAACGCTAACCTTGAATTAGAATTTGTTAATCAAATGTAGATACAGTTGTTAAGAACTTAGATATATACTTGTATAGGTAATTTAATGCTAATTTTAAACAGTCTCTGTGAATTTATGATGTGATTTGATTGAGAGTGGTTCGGGTTATTATTAAACATGTTAAATACTATCTGAATTCATTAATTTAAATTTTTGAGAGCTCACAAGTGTAAGATATTTTGTCTTTGTTTACTTTAATTTAAATCATTTAGAGCATCCTGTGACGCGAATGATCAAACGTAACGACCGTACTTGCAGCTATGAAAACAAAAGGTGTTATTTCACATTAATTACGTATTTCAAAGCACATTGGAGAATTTAAGAAAATTCGTGATTCAAACAATGTGTGCAATTTATTTCTTCATTTTTGTATTATAAAGTATATTAAAGATTGAGTTTAAGAATACATGAACAAAATATTGTGTATTTCTGTGTTTGAGTTTGGATTTTCATTTTCCCCACAAGGATCCCACTGTCCCGAGATAAGTTCAAAGTTCGTATTGATCATTCGTCTGCGACTCACCAACAGACATCTAATGTACACTAGCTGGTGGAGCCGTCCAAATTATATGTATCCCGTATCTCACAAGATGATTTTTTTGCTAATTTAACCCATGGCAGCGAGGTTGGGACGTCGCCAGCAGGCCTGAGAACGTTCACGGGCTGTCGAGCCAAGTACAACTCATTGATTACCTATTTTACTACCTAACTAAACTAATATCGCTGACATAATGAGAATAAATAGATCGTAAATGTTCTAATAATAATCTCTGACCTCCTAACTACTACCAACATAAGTATATCACTTGATCAGTTTTCGTCAAAGCGAAGGTGAATTACGAGATGAGGACAGCCATCCAGCCGGTCTGCGGAGGCGCCGACAACCAGCGGTGATAATCCGGTATTTAACCAAAGATGAACTCTATCCACCTGATTATGTCACGGGGTTCCCTCGCAGGGTATTCCGGCGAAAGTTTCAGCGTTGCCGCACCCAGGCAGATTTTTATTACTTAACAATGCACGAATTATTGTAGACAAAACCCCAATGTTAGTGTTAAGATGTTTCTTCCTAGCAATTAGAACCATGAGCTCATAGCGTAAAGTTGGTAGGCAGTCTTTGTCGCTCTCTTGCGGCGTGTAACTTTCCTGGCAGTTAATGTTGTCAAGAATAAATTAATGTTTGCCCAATTAATGAAATGAATTAATAGATAATTTCATAACTTTCCTTCTCTTCCATCCACATCCATTCATTAGAGGAATGAACTAGCGACCCGACTGAGCTAAAAGGTACAATATTATAATCACGAATAGCAGGGAAACGATGTCTTAAAACTTTAAATGCTACTTTGGGGAACCCAAATGGACACAAATATTGTGGGAGTAGGTGAGATTAATGAGGACCCGAGTTTTGTGGGACAGATGGGGAAATAAAGGGAGGCTATTGGGCCGGAGTTAGGATTTTTTGTTTGAATTTTTAAGGTTACTTTAACAACGCCTTTATTAGCGACCACCATCTATTTAACGTAAGGGGTATCTGCATACTGAATGAAGTAATATTGTAATGATTAGTGGGTGAAAGGAAGAACACAAATTCAACCACACCCAAATTCAACCAAAATTCTGATTCAACATTTGGTGACAGTTTTCCTCATCCGGCAAACAAAAGCTAGGGAGAGCGAAGACTCCCGAAGGTGGGCGGACTTCCACGAAACTCGAAGGCAACGACAAAAACATGTCCGAGAGGAATGCTTGTAAAATCCAGCAGTTTTGATTAATATAACAATATTATATTCAATTACTATATTTTTCTATTAATTATATTTTTGTTGCTAGCGGTATATACAATGCTAATTTTTCAAATTCCATAGGAATTAGCTGTCATTGTTGTTTGTTGCAAGACATTGTTGTAACGCCGCACTGATAACAAGGCGATAATGGCGACTGTATTTTCTTCGCATTAATATAAACAAATAATTTTGTTTACGTCTGAAATACGCACCGCGGATCGTTGGCACATTCATGCAGAATTCGGTAAATACACCGAATAGAAGGCTGTTTTCGTTTAAACCTCCGAATAAAGAAAAATATCTTAGTTTAAGAATTTTTCAAACGGTAATTTGATTTTTTCTTCTTAACTGGTTCCGTCTATATTGGAACGCGTCTCCAAACTCAGGAGCGTTGAACACACTGGAGTAATCCCCTGTTAATAAGCGCCCTCCAGGGGCCTTTGTGTTGTCAAGTTACGTCAGTCATAGTCAAGTCAGGGAATCGCCGACAGATAGCGTATAGATAGCTAAGGTGTAAGGCGTCATATTCATCGCCTGAGCGGCGAGGGCCAATCAGGGCCCGACTCGAGTCCACTCGACCGCCTCGACCTTGGAGATTACTCCTCGCAACTGGTAACTTCTATGAGCAACCGATCTCTCATTTCGTGTGAGGCGCCGTAGCACTTCGTCTGCTCCAGCGTCCAACAGGCGAAGAAGTCAGGTCTCTACACTCGCTACGCTCTGGCAGGTAAAGTATCATTACTGCTAGGTTTGTTGAAATGAAATGTTACAGTAGATAATAATTACATAAATATTATGTGATAAACATATCTGCTGTTTAGTTAAAAAATATATCACTCTATTCGTTATGGACTCAGAGTCTCGAAAAAAAAAGGAAAATCAATATTATATCGAATGATCAGCTTAATGGAACGTTTATTTGTTTATTTATTTACGACAAAAACAGTTCAAAACTGTGTTTTACGTTCTATGGGGAAAAGTTAATATGAAGTTACATTTATGTCCAGAGCAAATCAAAGGCCATCTCAGCAATCTCTCGAGGTCAGGGAAACTGGACGAAAACCTGATCGAGATGGGGGGCATTGACCCAGAAGCTGATGTACAATACTTGTTATAGGTTCTTTACAATTATATACTCCAAAAGGTATATAATATATTAAATGACATTGTTAAAATTAATATTACTTTCCTTTAGGATGCTCGGTATGGTCTCTAATTCTATAGAAACAGTTGTGCAGCAGAAAAGTTTTTTCTTGGAACTTGACATTAAACGATTAAATTCGATACAAAATGTTATCTGGCAAGGTGTTGTAAAATAATATACAAGAATTATATGTGATTTTTAGTAGTGAGCTGTTGATACTGTCGCCTGATGAATATGGTGACTATGTAGTGTGTAGTAGTTATGTATACGTTCATATGTGTATGTACGAAATAGTGTGTAGCGTTTACAGTAATGACAATTAAACTCACTCAGTAAGAAAGAAATAACACAATGTCTTTAATTATGATTCTACGGGGATGCGAAATCAATTTTATATCGAATAAACAGCTTAATGTAACTTTTATCTATGTATCTATTTATTTTATTTATCTATCTATTTATTTTATTTATCTATCTATTTATTTTATTTATCTATCTATTTATTTTATTTATCTATCTATTTATTTTATCTATCTATTTATTTATGTCAGAAACAGTTAAAACCTGTGTGTGGCGTGGTATGGGGAGATGTTAACTTGAAGTTACATTTATGTCCAGATGCAAACAAGGGGCCATCTCAGCATTTGGTCGAGGATCAGGGAAGAAATATAATGAAATATAATATGATATAATATATAATATAATATATAATGAAATGGAGAATACTGTTTATTTTAACAAAAAGTTGATATATAATGAATTAGTTTATATTAGTATTGCATACATTTTTTAAAAAGACTTTATATGTTTGTAACAAGTAGTGTACATCAGCTTCCGGGTTAAAGACCCCCATGTCGATCATATTTGTCCTGTTTCCCTGAGCCATTGAGCAAATGCTGAGAAGGCCACTTGTTTTGCTTCGGGACGTTAATGTACCTTCACTACGTGCACGTTTCGTTGAACTCTCCTCTTGCTTGTAATGATAAGAGAAGAGCTATTTTGTTAGCAATGCAGAAAATCCATACTTGCAGTTCGTGTACCGATACCTTTTCTATAACTAGGAAACGAAAATGACTATTTTTCAAATATTGCTAATCTTGCTATTTTAAAATTATTTTTTATTTATTTATGTTGAACTTTCACTCCTCTTTCAACTATTTATATTAAAAATGACGGGAAGTGATTCTGGAACTCAAGACAACGTGTGCAGATGAGCTTCTCCCCCCTTCGTCACTACAGTTTTTACTGGTTTTTGACTGAATAAATCTAAATCTAAACTGGACGAAAACCTGAAAAATCCAGAAGCTGAAGTACAAACATGTTATAGGTTCTTTGTGATTATACAATCCAAATGGGATATCATATTGTGTTAGTGTTGCGGCAACGGAGAAAATTTAAAACGTGTGTTTTCAATATTTTCCAAGGGTCATGAATAAATATACATCATTTCTATTTTCTCATATTGTGAAACGATCATTTTCTTTATTACGAACCCCCTTCGATTTTGCTACAAGAATTGTAGAGAATTAACAATTTTGAACAACATTATTGCAACGAAGAACGTATGATCGTATGACCGATTTGAAAACATTTGCAAATCTCGAAATAAATGTTCATTTAAATTGTGAATTTTATGTGAATTTTATTAACACAGTTAGTAATGAACAAAATGGATATTAAAAGATAACGACATGAAAAAGTTTGCGCACTGTGTCAGGCAATGACCTGCCAATGCAATGACGTGAATTCCAACCTCACGTGTTCGTAAAATTATGATATTTTTCTCTTGTTTTCGGGCTTTCACCCTTCAGTGGTCGCGTGGATTACTATTGTAAACCAGTAATATTCATTCGCTTTTTACAGAGTGAGTTGACAAAGTATTGGCATGAACACCTTAGGTCCCTTTCGTAGATGGCCCACAGCCCTTGAATTATAGCATAATATATCTAAAGTGATAACTGAAGCACGAGCGATAAGCGCAGGAAACCTCTTGAACTCCAATAGCCATCCACGCGACCACTCACGTTCCAGTCTCAGACCTAGGCGTCCAGTATGAATATCGCTGCCATCAATGCTGGGAATGTTTTTGCGAAGAACAACAGAGGAGAAAGTTTGACTAAGACGCGATTTCTAAAGGGTCTCGCTTTGTACTTCATGAAATCACGAATGAAAAGAACAATCGAAGGGAATCCGGGAAGTGACTGATATGGCCGCGAAGTCTTCAAAGGGCGAGGTGGGAAGTTGTTAACTCTGTGGACGTCAACGAAACAAGAGCACTCGGCAGTACTGCGTAGATTGTGTTAAATGGGTGTGCCCAGAATACGTTAAGAAAATGTGTGTGAGATGTTCTTCTGTTGTTGATGTTGAATCACATATAGAATATATGCTCGAATATGAATCATATTGAATTCAGGCTTCAAATTTTTAAACAAATGCGTAAACTGCTGTATATAATAATGGTAGTGCAAAGTATACCAAGTGCACAAAATACGTAGGGCACATCAGTTTGTAACACAAACATCTGTTCGCAAATATTTTTGGATAATTATTTGAAGTCATAATACACCCAATTTTGTGTAGCATATCATAGCATTGCAATGCACCGAACATTTGACTATATTTCTCGCAATTTTGCGTGAAAATTCTGGCGAGACAATACGCGCTGCTTTAGCATAACTACTTGTGAATGTTAAGTAATGAGGGGAAACCCATAAACTTATTTTTCTTGTGCTCAATTTGATCCATTGAGAATCTAAGTAGTATTTGGCGTATTGAGACAAATGTTTAGTGTGATACTAGTTTCGGGAGAATCGGGATTTTGGAAAGGACGCTCTTGTAACGACAATATTTTTTGTCTTAAAAGAATATTAGAAAAACGACGAGAAGTAAATAAGGAAACCCATATAGCCTTTATTGACTTCGAGAAAGCTTTTGATAGCGTTAGCAGACACAAGCTATGGAAAATAATGCACGAAAGTGGCTATCCTGAACACCTCATAAAAACCATCAAAAATGTGTATAACGAGACCAAAATTTAATAAATGCTGGCATAAAGAAGACTGAAGAAATATTAATAAATATGGGACTAAACAAGGATGTAGTTTATCTCCAACACTATTCAATATATATATATATATATATATATATATATATATATATATATATATTGATGACCTTATTAAAAAATGGAGATGCATAGCATGTTTTGGAATACAGTTGAAGCAGAATAAACACCTAAATGTTCTACTTTATGTAGATGACGTAACAATACTGCAAGAAATTGAAGATGATCTGCAAAAAGCTGTATACACACTGCATCAACTGGGAAGAAATGAGTATAATCTCCGAATTTCTAAAACGAAGACTAAAGTTATGGCCCATTACGGTAAATTCCCCAAACGCTCAAAAATAGTTATTGACAACACAGTGATCGACCAGACTTCAAATTTTAATTACCTTGGTTATGACATCAGTTATGACACAAATAAAGACATAGAAAATAAAACTAATAAATTTCAATCAATATGTGGAATAATAAACAGAACACTACAGAACAAAGCAAGGAAAGACACAAAAATTAAGTTCTATAAGACGATGGCTGCTCCAGTTCTCCTGTATGGAAGTGAATCGTGGATAATAAAAAAAAGAGACCAAAGTAAGCTCCAAGCAGCAGAAATGAGATTTCTTAGGAAAGTTAAAGGCTGCATTAAACAAGACCAGATAAGAAATGAGGATTTCCGTAAAGAACTAGATATATACAACATAAATGAAAGGATCTTAGAAAACAGGAAAGAATGGCGGCGCCATATCGAAAGAATGGAGGAAGATAGTATTCCACAATTAGTGATGAACTACGAACCGAAGGGAAGAAGAGATATCGGCCGACCCAGAAAGAGATGGTCCTGAAGTGCAAGGTGAAGACGGAACAGGCATTCCTGCCTAACCCTTGGAATGGAGAAGACTAGTTTAGTATTCACGAATTATAAATGATTTCATTCTATATATACGCATTAAAATTCAACATAATAATTTCATATAAATTCAACATTTCACGTACTTCTTCGTGAGATCATTATTAACAATTCTCGAACCATATTAATTACTTTTTTTGATCTCTGGCTCATGAACTATAGCAATGTGTGTTAACATATGTTTTATTCCATGAGTTTCAGAGGCCCAAAATAAAGGTATGGCGAGTCCCAGAAGTGCTGGCGAGAATGATGCAGAAGATGGCGTGGACGCCGTCGGCGCCGCGTTCCAGCTGGTGACGCAAGGGCTGGTGCAAGGGATGGCGCAGTTACAGGAGGCCTTGCGCCAGCAGAGGCAGGAGGCGGCGCGAAAGGTCCAGGAGGCCCTGCAGCTGCATAAACAAGAGGCTGAGCGGAGGATCCAGGAGGCCCTGCGCCTGCAGGAGGAGAGGGCGGCGACGGCGTTGCGAGAGATGGAGCGGAAGCTACAAGAGAAGGACGCCGCCAACCGCGCTCTGCAGCAGCGACTGGAAGAGACCCAGGAGAGAGTGACGACCGTGGAGGAGAGAAGGACGGAAGTCCTGAGGCTGCAGGAGGAGAGGGCTGCGACGGCGTTGCGAGAGGTGGAGCGGAAGCTGCAGGAGAAGGACGCCGCCATCCGCTCTCTGCAGCAGCGACTCCAAGAGATGCAGGAGAGTATGAAAGCCCTCGAAGAAAGAAGGTCGACTCCTGAGGGGTCTGCAGGGGAAGGAGATATGGAACGTCTACAACGCCGTGTGAACGAAGTAGAGGCCTCTCTTCAAAGCGCATTGCAGAAGTTCATGCCTCGCGTCGAGGCTATGTTGCGCCAACTGGAGGAGCCCCAATCTGCACGTGCGTCCCTTGCCACCGCCGCCAGCGCCCGCGAAGCACCGGTGACGGGTGGGGCAGCAGCGGGCGGTGGGGAGGAGCCCCTTTCCTCCTCCTGCACCCCCACTCCCTCAGGCGTCGGCCACCAGGGCGCAGCAGCAGACGAGGAAGAACGTGAGAGGCGGCGGGTGGAGCTCCGTGTGCGGGAGGTGCAGTTGAGGTGGGATATGGCAAAAACCTCCCCTTCCCCCCTGGGTGAGCAGTTGTGTGAGGCGGTAGAAGGAGTAAGACTAAGAGACGTACAACGTCTCATAGACTACGGGGCCGACGTCAACTACATTGGTCGATATGGTACCACTCCTGTGCTAAGAGCAGCCGTGCATGCGAACGCGGTCGTGATGTGGCTCCTTCTGCAACGAGGGGCCGATGTGAACGCTGTCAACAGCAATGGGGCTTCCGCGTTGCACTTGGCTGCGTGGAACGACAGCAGTGGTGGGCGCGTGGAGCTGCTGGTGCGCGCGGGAGCCGACGTCAACGCCAGGGATTTAAATGGAGAGACTCCTCTGCACTGGGCGGCGCAGAGAAACAATGAGGACGCGGTGCGCGCGCTGCTCGCGGCCGGCGCCAGGAGGGACCTCAGGGCCTGGGGTGGATTTTGGAAGAACAAGACGCCGTTTGACTTCGCAGCCTCTTCCATTGCACGAGACCTCCTTCGATTGTGATCGAAATGGATGCTTCGAGATTCTCTGGGGCAAGCAGGCGGCGGGGCAGGCGCTTCTTGCCGCCGTCGCGTTGCAGAGGACCTTAACCCTCAGTAACTCGCGCTGGTGGACTTATTTCGCCCCATGAATTATTATTGCTTTAGGCGTCAGATGACATCAGCGCGCCTTGTGACATTTTACCAACCTTGCAGCTGCGTACGTTTTACTTCAGTGGAGAGACAATTGTACTTCCGTGGGAAAGTGCTAGTAGCATACTTAATACGCCGCGCGGGAACCAATATAAAATTTAATTTTCCTTTTATTATCACTGAATTTTTTTCTTATTGATGTAAGTCAACTAAATTCTTTTGTTTCACAATAGGAGTAATGCAGAGATAAATAGTTTATCGGAAGACAAGATATTTTAATCATTTCATGAGGAACCGTTAAAGATGAGTTTTGCAATGCTGGAAGTGATTTTGAGGAAAAAGTTATAGTGGCGGAGAGAGAACATGTACTGAACTTAAAATTGCTAGAGATTAATAAAGCAGAGATTTAGAGAGTAGAGATGATTTCTTTGGCAAAACAAGATGGAAACGTGAAATAAAACAGCGCTTTTCCGCAAATATACAAAAACTGGAAGTCGTGATCAAGAATGAACACCAATAAAGTTAAGAAATCAATGCCACATTTGCGGAAGAACAAAAACCGCACTACTCCAATTATTACTACAGTCATTACTTACTGAAATTTGCATGCAACGTATATATTCTTAAAGGTATCAAATGCAAAAAATCTTCTAAAGATTAATATGCTAAATTTTATACTAATTAAATAAAACTGTAATATGCACATATTTCAAATAAAATAAATTAAAAATTATATTCAAATATTATTCAGACCTTACAGAGTTAATTTCTCTAAAAAATATTCTTGCCGAGCAAAGTACACGGCAAGGATATTTGTGTGACAAAACAGCGCGAGTAACTAAGGGTTAGTGTGGTATTTTCGGGCTTGCCGCTAGTCATACACACGACCATTTTGTACATCTGCTGATTACCAATAGCTGCTCGTAAACGTAAACGGAGGATGTAAATAATTAAATTAAAATAGTTTAAAGATAAATATTGAAAATTTGCTATAGAAAAACAATGTTTACTAATAAATTTAGTCTCTTGCATGATTTTTCATTTTCATAATATGGCATACCTTTATTCATCATTCGGCAATAAAAGAGGTTAGGTTGACTTCCGCACCAATACTTTCTATCTTTCTCTTTTAAATTTTAGTACACGTTGTTTACAATGAAAGTGAATTATCGTCGAATAGAATCTGGGTGCGTGTGGTACACAATTTTAAGTTAAGATGGATTGATCTCGTATCCCAAGAGAAACAGTGATGACAATGGCATGATTCATACTGCACAATTCCTAGGCTGAGAGGCCATACTTCCGGTTGGGATGAATTATGCAGCAGTTTTGTATCGATTAGTCCTCGGAATGCTCGAAAAAATGTTACATTAAATACCGTCTGATTCGTAAAAAACCATTATGATTTATGAATGAAAGAAAATACTCCTTTAACTGAATTATTTCAATAACGTAAAATGTCAATACCCGCGAACGTTTTTCCGTAAAAGCCTGTACTAATTTACACGTCAAGGTCAGGGGCTGCCACCGCCGCCGTACGGCGCCTTGGCGCTAGCGCCGCATGCGTGCCGCCTCCCAGCCCCCCCCCCCCCCCAGGTGCTTAACCCCATCCCCCACCAATCGGACCGAGGGGGGGTATTGCCTGGTGTATTGATACCAACAAAATCCAACATCTTTTTGTTGATATCACTCTCACCCGTCTTTTGCAACTGCGGGGAAACTACTCCTGCGCACTGTGCATTTTTCCATCAACCATGGTGAAGTTCATCGAAGAATTCGAGTACTTATAATAAACCTAAATATGTCATCTTCAAGAGGGCAAACAGATAATTTTACATCATAGAGTCCCAATTATTCAATAAAGTTTGTTTAAATTTATACAGCTTCATACCGAAAAGCTTAATGGACACATGTTTTTTTAAGGTATCAGTAAGAAAGTGAGAGTTTTTCATTTATTGAACACAGAGATACTGTTTTAAGATGGCAGACGATCGTAAATCTAACTTATCTCACCAGGCATTCTGAAGAGTAATTGATACAAACTGCTGTGAAATTCATTGCCATCAAAGTGGGGGCTCTCGGCGTAGGTACAAGCCATAATATTATCTTTACTGTTTATTTTTCGTGTATTATCGAAAATCGCGAGGACTAAAAATGTTTGCATAACCCATAAACAGAAAATACGTGACGATATATATCGATAGATGGAATAAAATGAACTAATCAATAGATAGGACTAAAAATGTTTTATCACAATATACTTGACAATAATTATCAATTGATGCAACAAATGCCTACTGATAGTAAACAAGAGAAAATTCCCAGACATGAAGACCCAATAAACAATTATAGCATTGCCAAATATAAAAATGAAAAATTATACAAGAACCTACATTTTATTAGTTTGGCGTCACAATCATACAGAATGGTGAGGCCGTAGAAATGTTTGTCGAGTGATGTTAGCCATTTTAAACACACAATTGTATTTTTATTACTGTAACAAATATAAATATAATAAAATTGGCAATTACAAATACGTTACAGGAATAATTACGCGAGTTGTCATTGAAAAAAAAATATTGTTTTTTACAATAACAGCTTGGCCAATACCGTACTCTGGTACAAAACAACAAAAAAGCTGGCGATAAAAGCAAATGCGAGTGAATTTACATAGAAATAGGTAGCAAATGGTTTTTGAAGTTGCTGAATGCGAATATAAAAATGTTATTTCCAAATTCAAAATAACCGATTGAAAATGGGCGACAGGCACATTTAAAAATAAAAACAATTCTGCTTCCCGCCGTTCTCCTCCCGTCCCCACCTTTTTCTTTCCGTCCCTGCCTTTCTCTTCCCGTCCCTACCTTTTTGTACACGTCGGCGTCTTTCTTAGCCGGTCCCCGCACTTCTCTGCCCCTCCCCGCCTTTCTCTACCCGTCCCCACCCTTTCCTCCTAGTCCCCGCCTTTCTGTGCCGTCTCGCGTTTCTCTACCCGTCTGCACTCTTTTGTTAAGTCTAACAACTAAACAAGTATAAAAGATATGAGAATAAACAGAACATAAATGTTCTAATAATTATCTCTGACCTTCTGACTACTACCAACATCAGTATATTACGTGTTTGTAACGTATCCTTCCCATAATGAATCTATAATTCTATAATCTACAATGTGAGTCTATAAAGTACTCGTACAATTCTTTGTATGATGAATATACTAGAATAGGGGTGTCCAACGTGCAAGGCCACAAGGATCAAAACTAAAACCTTTAAGAAGGTCGTATTTACATTACTCGAGCTATGCACGCCTGGCTTCCCCGTGTTGTTGATCTCGGCGACACGCCGGCCTCTCTCAAAGTGGTGGGAAGCATTGGTAATGACGGGCCTTACCATGCATACGCGGCGAAACACATAGGGATGATGTCGAATTTCTGAATTTACTAGAAAAGTCTAAAATCCAAACTTAACCAAAATGTACATAAAGGGGGCGTTGCCCTATCAAGGCGCATGCGCTAGGCGCGCTTTTTCTTGCTCAGCCTGGACGCTTTCAGTTTTGACTAATAACCTTTCTCAGTCCACAACAAGTGGCCGCCAGCTGGACAACCCTGTACTTGATGAATCTATACACAATGCACCGAGGATAGACGACGTTTATCACCAATTTATTAGTCTCCATCTACCTAAAATACTGAGAGTGTAGCACTTGTGAATAAATACTCCATGATATTGCAGTCAAAAGATAAAAGAGGATTTAAATTAAAGTTTTCTGACTACGACATAGAAGACACAGTAATGTGTATATATTATAATCACGAATAGTAGGGAAACGATGTCGTAAAACTTAAAAAGCTACTTTTGGGGAACATAAAATACACAAATGTTGTGGGAACAGGTGAGAAACATGAGGATCCAAGTTTTGAGGGACAGATGGGGAAATAAAGGGAGGCTATGGGGCCGGGGTTAGGATTTTTTGTTTGAATTTTTAAAGTTACTTTAACAACGCCTTTATTAGCGACCACCATCTATTTAACGTAAGGGGTATCTGCATACTGGTTAAGTAATTTTGTGATGATTAGTGGGTGAAAGGAAGAACACAAATTCAACCACACCCGAGCACTGCCTTTGCGATCTCGGCCAGAAATTGGTTTTCTTAACAGCGTTCTTTCAGAATTTTCATTTGTATTTTCGAAGAATTAGTTATATTAGGTCACTACACCTTGGTTAGAAACACGCAGAAACAAGAAATTTAGGTAAAATAAAATTAAAAAGACGAATAATTTTCACGGTTACATGAAAGGGAGTGTTTGAATTTGGGTGCAATTTTATCTCAACTATGCGTAATATATATCTTGCTCACTACTATACAGTACATTAAAACAATTGAAATCACACAAGAGATAAAATGATTCATCCATGAAACCCCATCGTTTAACGAATGTATAAACTGAACTCTATTTTTGATAGCGGAAACACGTCATTTGCAATAGTTTAAAATTAAATCAGATTTTATCATAAGACATCTCTTGAAGACGGATGTGAAGTATAGGATAATTTCCGTTTCGTTAGTTGTCGTTAGGCTAATTGTGAACTTGTGATTTGAATGGCTTTTGATTGTTTTTAAGTGAACATTCATTACAGGGTAAATATGTGCTCGTCTTCAAAGTATATTATGAACCGAAATTTCACATTATAAATTGTGGTTCGACAGTATGAAAAAAACCAAATTATTATATGAAATGTACATAACAATCGATACGACAATGAAAATGCAGAAACAAACAGTATAAAAGTGGAACAATTTATTTTCTCCTTCAAAATTGTATTTGTTTCAGGGTTTATTTACATGCAATGCAAATTCTTCAGATTTTACGATGTCTCAATTTAAGTGTACAAACTGGCGTATTATTTTAATGTGTGATAACAGATTCATGAAGGAGGGAGATATGCTGTCAAGAATAGATTACATCAGTCCCGGACTAAACGATTATCACTACCAGTGCTCGTACGTGTGGTGGCGAAGGTTCTAAATGTAACGGCTCGGCCAATCAGGTCCCGACTTGTCTCCATTGGGCCACTGTCCCTGCCAAATGTGTGTCGTGGCAACTATTATCTGCAATCGATATATCATTCCGTTAAAGGTATTATTCATTTTTGTCTGCTCACTCTACGGACAGCTAGAAGAAGCTATATTTATGCACTTGCATTAATGTAGTTTATGAAAATAGATTATAAAGCAAATTCATTTTTATGTCAACTTAAACAGTGTAATTAGCAGTACCCGTAAAAAATGTTTGAAAAAAATGGTGGCTTTTGAGTGTTTGTGAAAATGCGGCAATTTGAGCTAATTATTTTGAGAAAACTGTCATTTTGATAAACTTTATGATTTCAACTAAAGCACATTTGCTCTTCAACGTAATAATGTGAACAAATCGCCTGGAATATAAATATTAGCGGCTTAAGAGGGATAACAAAGAAATTACACAAATTTTTTTGAAAAACCACAATTAAAAAATAGAGCAAAATGGCGTTAATATCATCTGATACAGTATATATAGCATCATCTTTACCAAACGTTTAAAGAAATAATTAGAAGCCGTTAGTTAAATTAAATTAAACTAAAGCGAAAGTAGAACTATTCGTTGAAAAAACTTGAAAAAAAGAAATAAATAAGTTTTTGGGTATTGGGTATTGATACTACTTTTCAAACAATATTCCACATTATAATTTGTTTTTTGCCTCCGAATAGGCCCACATTAACCAAGCGAGCACGCATGTAAATGCATAACCTTGCATAACCTGGGATTTATCTTGGCTCAGTAATATAGTAGTGTTATCTCACGGTCGGATTCATGTAGTTTTATCATGGTATCAGCATTTGGCTACATCCGATGTTAGCTGCGAGCAACAATACTGTTACCATTGGGTTGTTAGCTTCAATGCTGTTAGTATTTAAGATGAAAAGATGATGATAATAAGGGATGAAAGGGCAACACATACACAGACTCACTCAAACTAATGCCCGAAGCGGGTCTCGAACCTGCTATATTTAGCGATTTCGGCCATCAGATCGGAAAAATTAATCGCTTTATTAAATTAAATTTTGTCCAAAATGATGCCATTTAAAGAAATTAAAACAAACGATTGACAATTACACATTCTTGTTATCGTTACCAACATATACCAGATGCGAATTCTTAAACGAGGGAATACAATACTTTCACATAAATGGTAATATTTACCAAAATGTGACAAACTCTTATAATACAAAATATGTACTTTCGAACTGACGAACTTTCTAACAAACGCGATTATTTATTTTTCGTTTTTGTGTACTATGCACTTTTTTCTGATTAAAAAACACCTACATTTTTAAACATTTTTCAAATTTTAGGACCCAGATATCTCAGTCGAAATCAAGCACTCGGAATACCGGAGAGAATTAAACACTTTTTCATTGGGGAGAATTTCAAATAAGTTTCCCTAAGTTTTTGAGAAAATTGGTTTCGAACGTGTCCGAAAATTTGCCATTTTTAATTGTCATATATTCAAAAAATAACTATCATTCAAAAATCATATGTTGAGATACTTTGAAACTTATTTGTAAATAAACATTTTGAACAATGAAATACGTCTGTAATGTCAATTTAACGGTTTAGTGTGAGACAAGTTTCGTATTCACGAACTATAAATGATTTCATTCTATATATACGCATTAAAATTCAACATAATAATTTCATATAAATTCAACATTTCACGTACTTTTTCTTGCGATCATTATTAACAATTCTCGAACCATATTAATTAATTGTTTTGAATTCTGGCTCATGAGCTATAGCAATGTGTGTTAACATATGTTTTATTCCACGAATTTCAGAGTCCGAAAGAAAGGTATGGCGAGTCCCAGAAGTGCTGGCGAGAATGGCGCACAATATGGCGCCGACGCCGTCGGCGACGCCTTTCAGCTGGTGGCGCAAGGGCTGGTTCAGGGGATGGCGCAGTTACAGGAGGCACTGAACCTGCAGAAGCAGGAGACGGAGCGCAGGGTGCAGGAGGCCCTGTATCTACATAAACAAGAGGCTGAGCGGACGATGCAGGAGGCCCTGCGCCAGCAGAAGCAGGAGGCGGAGCGAAAGGTTCAGGAGGCTGAGAGGAGGATGCAGGAGGCCCTGCGCCTGCAGGAGGAGAGAGCGGCGACGGCGTTGCGGGAGATAGAGCGAAAATTGCAGGAGAAGGACGCTGCCATCCGCACTCTGCAGCAGCCACTCCAAGAGACCCAGGAGAGTGTGAACGCCCTCGAAGAAAGAAGGACGACTCCTGAGGGGTCTGCAGGGGAAGGAGATATGGAACGTCTACAACGCCGTGTGAACGAAGTAGAGACCTCTCTTTAAAGCGCCTTGCAGAAGTTCATGCCTCGCGTCGAGGCTCTGTTGCGCCAACTGGAGGAGCCTCAATCTGCACGTGCGTCCCTTGCTACTGCCGTCTCCACCTCCACCGCCAGCGCCCGCGAAGCACCGGTGACGGGTGGGGCAGCAGCGGACGGTGGGGGGGAGGCCCTCTCCTTCTCCTTCTCCACTCCCTTATGCGCCGGCCGCCAGGGCGCAGCAGCAGTCGAGGAAGAACGTGAGAGGCGGCGGGTGGAGCTCCGGGTGCGGGAGGTTTAGTTGAGGAAGGAGAGGGCTCGAACCTCTCCCTCTTCTCTGGGAGAGGAGTTGTGTGAGGCGGCAGATGAAGGAAGACTTAGTGACGTAGGACGTCTCATAGACTCCGGTGCTGACGTCAACTACACTGATCGATATGGTTCCATTCCGTTAGTGAATGCAGTCTCCAATGCGCATGAGGACGTAGTGTTGCTCCTTCTGCAACGAGGCGCCTATGTGAACGCTGTCGACTGTGATGGGTCTTCCGCGTTGCACAGGGCTACGTGGAGCGACTACAGCGGTCGGTGCGTGGAGCTGCTGGTGCGGGCGGGCGCCGACGTCAACGCGAGGGATTTAAATGGAGAGACTCCTCTGCACTGGGCGGAGCAGACAGACAATGAGAAAGCGGTGCGCGCGCTGCTGGCGGCCGGCGCCAGGAGAGACCTCAGGGCTTGGGGAGGAGATTGGAAGAACAAGACGCTGTTTGACTTCGCAGACTCCTCCATTGCACGAGACCTCCTTCGATTGTGATCGAAATGGAACTTCGAGATTCTCTGGGGAAGCAGGCGGCGGGGCAGGCGCTTCTTCCCGCCGTCGCGTGGCAGAGGACCTTAACCCTTAGTAACTCGCGCTGGCGGACTTTGTTTGCCACAGGAAGTGTTATTGCTTTAGGCGTCAGATTACATCAGCGCGCTCTCTGACAATTCACCTAACTTCGCAGCTGCTTACGATTTCCTGCAGTGGAGAGACGATTGTACTTCCGTTCGAAAGTGCTGGTGGCGTACTTTATACGCCGCGCGGGTACCAATATAAAATTTCAATTTCCTTTAATTATCACTGATTTTTTTCTTATTGATGTATTTCAACTGATTTCTTTTGTTTCACTATAGGAGTAATGCAGAGATAAATAATTTATCGGAAAACCAGATATTTGAATCATTTCATGAGGAACCGTTAAAGATGAGTTTTGCGATGCAGGAAGTGATTTTGAGGAAAAAGTTATAGTGGCGGAGAGAGAACATGTACTGAACTTAAAATTGCTAGTGATTATTAAAGCAGAGATTTAGAGTGTAGGTGTGTTTTCATTGGAAACAACACGGTGGAAACGTGAAATAAAACAGCGCTTTTCCGCAAATATCCAAAAACGTGATCAAGAATAAACCCCAACGAAGTTCAGAAATTACTGCCTCATTTGTGGAAGAACAAAAACCGCATTACTCCAACTATTACTACAGTCATTATTTATTGAAATTTGCATGTCACGGATATATTCTTAAAGGTATCAAAAGCAAAAAATCTTCTGAAGATTAATATGCTAAATTTATTATTAATTTAATAAAACTGTAATATGCATACATTTCAAAGAAACTAAATTAAAAATTATATTCAAATATTATTCAGACCTTACAGAGTTAATTTCTCTAACAAAATAGTGTTGGCGTGCGAAGTACACTGCGCGGATATTTGTGACAAACCATAGCGCGAGTAACTAAGGGTTAGTGCGGTATTTTAGGGCCTGCCGCTAGTCAGACACACGACCATTTTGTACATCTGCTGATTACCAATAGCTGCTCGTAAACGTGAACGGAGGATGTAAATAATTAAATTAAAATAGTTTAAAGATAAAAATTGAATAGTTGCTATAGATAAGCAATGTTTACTAATAAATTTAGTTTCTTGCATGATTTTTCATTTCCATAATATGGCAAACGTTCATTCGTCATTCGGCAGTAAAAGAGGTTAGGTTGACTTCCGCACCAATACTTTCTCTCTTTCTCTTTTAAATTTTAGTACACGTTGTTTACAATGAAAGTGAATTATCGTCGAATAGAATCTGGGAACGTGTGGTACACAATTTTAAGTTAAGGTGGATTTATCTCGAATCCCAAGAGAAACAGTGATGACAATGGCATGATTTATGCACAACTGCTAGACTGAGAGGCAATACATCCGGTTGGGATGAATTATCCAGCAGTTTTGTATCGATTAGTCATCGGAACGCTCGACAAAATGTTACATTAAATACCATCTGATTCGTAAAACACCATTACGATTTACTGAATGAAAGAGAAAGCTCCTTTCACTGAATTATTTCTTCAATAACGTAAAATGTCCCGCGAACGTTTTTCCGTAAAAGCCTGTACTAATTTATACGTCAAGGTCACGGGCTGCCACCGCCGCCGCTTTCGCCCTCGCCGCCGTACGGTGCCTTGGCGCAAGCGCCGCATGCGTGCCGCCTCTCACCTCCCCCCCCCCCAGGTGCTTAACCCCTTCCCCCCACCAATCGGAAAGAGGGGGGGGGGCTCCCTGGTGTATTGATACCAACAAAATCCAATATCCACTTTGTTGATAGCACTCTCACCCTAATTTTGCAACTGCGGAGAAACCAGCGCACTGTGCAATAGTCCCATCAACCATGGTGAAGTACGTCCAGGAATACGAGTACTTAAAATAAACCTAAATATCTCATCTTTAAGAGAGCAAACAGATAATTTTACATCTTAGAGTCCCAATTTTTCAATTAAATTATATTAAATTTGTAAAGCTTCATACCGAAAAGCCTTATGGGCTCATGTTTTTTTTAAATGTACCAGTAAGAAAGTGAGAGATCAAATTAGTATTTTCAATTATTGAACTCAGAGATAATGTTTAAGAAGTCAGACGCTAATAAATCTAACTTATCTCACCAGGCATTCTAAAGAGTAATTGATACAAACTGCTGTGTAATTCATCGCAATGAAATGTGTAGGCTCTCGGCAATGAAATGTGTACGCAAGCCATATTATCATGACTGTTTATTTTTCGTGTATTATCGAAAATCGCAAGGACTAAAAATTTTTGCATCACGCATAAAAAGAAAATACTTGACGATAATTATCAATAGATGGACGAAAATGAACTAATCAATAGAGAGGACTAAAAATGTTTTTATCACACATAATCACAAACTACTTGACAATAATTATCAATAGATGCAACAAATGTCAACTGATAGTAAGGGAGAGAAAATTCTCGGACATGAAGATACAATAATCAATAATAGCATTGTCAAATTTTAAATGAAAAATTATACAAGAATCTACATTTATTTACACTGGCGTCACAATCTTACAGAATGGTGACGCTCTAGAAATGTTTGTCGAGTGATGTTAGCCATTTTAAACACACATTTGTATTTTTATTTCTCTAAAAATTATAAAGATAATACAATTGTCTATTTACAAATAGGTCAAAGGAATTATAATGTGGGTTGTCATTGAAAACAATATTGCTTATTGCAATAGCAGCTTTCGATTGTTTGGCCTAAGCCGCACTCTCGAAGAAAACGACAAAAAAACTGGCCATAAATGCAAATGGATTTACATAGAAATAGGTATCAAATGATATTTGAAGTTACTGAATTCGAATAACACAATGATATTGAAAAAATGAAAATAACTGATTAACAATGGCGGAGGGACACATTTTAAAAAAAATAAATAAAAATGCGTAGAATCGTATTCATATAGTAGGTTCTTGAGACCGCTGACTCCAAATACCATAAGTTACCATTCTGGTTGGGATTTTATGTTTGTATTTTTCGATCGCTTAAGTCGTATAACGGGATGGTCCCTAGTTTTGCACTACCAGGCGTACAACAGCTCACCCATACCCTCTTAGAATACCCTACTCAGTATGATTGTATATTCTGTGGTTAGGCGTAGTTGTTAGTCGTAAGTACGCGTAATGGCCTCGCCATTAATATAAACATTATCATCATCATCATCATCATCATTAGTATTATTAGTTTATTATTGACATCTTATGAAATAGTTATCACATTTCAATATTAATTAAGGCGGTTTCAAAATGAAGCGGAGTATGTGGAAATATAGAAATACGGAAAGTATTTCTGAGGGCGCTTAATAAAATCATATTTGTAATTAAATTCCAAATTGTTCCTTTACAGTGGAAAGTCGTATTAAGTAAAAAATAAAATGTGTTAATGAGAAATGAGATATAAGAGTGTTACTGTTTTTTTAAAATTTTTTTGTAATGTTTAAGTAATTTGTGGTGCTGAATGGCACGTACTTCCTCGCATTATTTTTAAATTGCATTTTCGAAAATTCAGAAATATTACCGAAAATGAGAATTCTGTAAAGTATATCTTCCACTATTCATTGATAAAAGGTTAAGAAAAAAATTGAATCTGGTTTTGAGAAACAATTAAGTTTTTTAAATTGCCTATATTTCGCGTGAATTTACTCTGAATCTATTCATATTATAAATATATTGAACATATACTTTTTAAAGATCAATCTTGAAGGAACAGATTTTATTAAAGAAAAAGTCCTAAAATGAAGAATTAATATGGTATCAGTATAAATAAATACATTCAATATTATAGTCGTAGGAAGATGCCTACAAAAACATACACTTTTACAATTCTCACGTAGGCTACGGAGTCAGAGACTATTGGCGCTGAGGAGAAACTTAGAACGATGTATCAATTACGTGTAAAGTGGTGGAGAGCAGAAAGCGCTGTAGCTACACCAGAACTACTCAGAGAACGAAACAAAGTCATTCGCGGTGTGCATGAGACTTTCGCACAGCGGGCGTGCAGACTGCCAACGAGAAGAGAGAAGCAGACGTGGACGGGACCTCTCAAGAGACAAGCACAAGGAAGACGTTAAGGAACGGGTCGCGAGGCGGAGGCGGAGGACACTGCGAACGAGTCAGTCGGACGGACGCAACGCCGGGTGGCGCGGGCGAACGCTGCCGAGGCCGGACGAGGCCGCCTCCCGCCACGCGACAGCTGAGCTGCCGCCGAGAAAGTAACGAGGCGAAACCTATTGGAGGGGCGGTGGAGCGTTCTAGCGGCGTGAGGTCGCCGTTCTCAACGCGCGCGCCGTGGTGCTCCGACTTCAGAACAGGCGACGTGAGGAATAAATTTGAGAAACGGGGAATGTTTCTGGATAGATGCAAGCTGTGTAAGAACGCTAACCTTGAATTAGAATTGGTTATTCAAAAGTAGATACCTTAATTAAGAACTGAGAGATATTCTTGTATAGATTATTTAATGCTAGTTTGAAACAGTTTCTGTACATTTATGACGTGATTTGATTGAGTGTGATTGGGGTTATGATAAACATGTTAAATACTATCTGAATTCATTTGTTTAAATTTTTGAGAGCTCACAAGTGTAAGATATTTTCTCGTTGTTTAATTTAATTAAAATCATTTAGAGCAGCCTGTGACGCTAATGATCAAACGAAACGACTGTACTCGCAGCTATGAAAACAAGAAGTGTTATTTCACATGAATTACGTATTTCAAAGCACTTTGCAGAATTTAAGAAAATTCATGATTCAAACAATATGTACAATTTATTTCTTCATTTTTGTATTATAAAGTATATTAAAGATTGAGTTCAAGAATACATGAACAAATATTTGTGTATTTCTGTGTTTATGTTGGGATGTTCTTTTTCACCACAAGGATCCCACTGTCCCGAGATATGTTCAAAGTTCGTATTGATCATTCGTCCGCGACTCACCATCAGACATCTAATGTACACTAGGTGGGGGAGCCGTCAGAATTATATTACACTGTGTCCCTTATTTCACGAGATGATTTTTTTGCTAATTTCTTTGGGCTCGTTCAACAAAAAATATTTTCCATTTTGTCAAATGAATTCCACGTCTTACATTGAGAAGTTTGGAAAACGGTATGGGGAAATCTACGTGCTAACCACACGTGCCCCTTTAACCCATGGCCGCGAGGCAGGGACGTCGCGGCGGCAGGCCTGAGAACGTTCACGTGCTGTCGAGCTAAGTACATACAACTCATTGATTACCAATTTTACTAACTAACTAAACTAATATCACTGACATAATGAGAATAAATAGATCGTAAATGTTCTAATAATAATCTCTTACCTCCTAACTACTACCAACATAAGTATATCACTTGATCAGTCCTCGGCAAAGCGAAGGTGAATTACGAGATGAGGACAGCCATCCAGACGATCTGCGGAGGCGCCGACAACCAGCGGTGATAATCCGGTATTTAACCGAAGATGAACTCTCTCCACCTGATTATGTCCCTCGCAGGGTATTCCGGCGAAAGTTTCAGCGTTGCCGCGCCCAGGCAGATTTTTATTACTTAACAATGCACGAATTATTGTAGACAAAACACCAATGTTAGTATTAAGATGTTTCTTCCTAGCAATTAGAACCATGAGCTCATAGCGTAAAGTTGGTAGGCAGTCTTTGTCGCTCTCTTGCGGCGTGTAACTTTCCTGGCAGTTAATGTTGTCAAGAATAAATTAATTTTTGCGCAATTAATGAAATGAATTAATAGATAATTTCATAACTTTCCTTCTCTTCCATCCACATCCATTCATTATAGGAATAAACTAGCGACCCAACTGAGCTAAAAGGTGCAATATTATAATCACGAATAGCAGGGAAACGATGTCTTAAAACTTTATATGCTACTTTGGGGAACCCAAAGGGACACAAATATTGTGGGAATAGGTGAGATTCTTGAGGACCCGAGTTTTGTGGGACAGATGGGGAAATAAAGGGAGGCTATGGGGCCGGAGTTAGGATTTTTTGTTTGAATTTTTAAGGTTACTTTAACAACGCCTTTATTAGCGACCACCATCTATTTAACGTAAGGGGTATCTGCATACTGAATGAAGTAATATTGTAATGATTAGTGGGTGAAAGGAAGAACACAAATTCAACCACACCCAAATTCAACCAAAATTCTGATTCAACATTTGGTGACAGTTTTCCTCATCCGACAAACAAAGGCTAGGGAGAGCGAAGACTCCCGAAGGCGGGCGGACTTCCACGAAACTCGAGCGGCAACGACAAAAACATGTCCGAGAGGAATGCTTGTAAAATCCAGCAGTTTTGATTAATATAACAATATTATATTTAATTACTTTATTTTTCTATTAATTTTCTTTTTGTTTATAGGGGAATCAACAATGCTAATTTTTCAAATTCCATAGGAATTAGCTGTCATTGTTGTTTGTTGCAAGACATTGTTGTAACGCCGCACTGATATCAAGGCGATAATGGCGACTGTATTTTCTTCGCATTAATATAAACAAATAATTTTGTTGTTGTCTGAAATACGCACCGCGCATCGTTGGTACATTCATGCAGAATTCGGTAAATACCGAATAGCAAGGCTGTTTTCGTTTAAACCTCCGAATAAAGAGAAATATCTTAGTTTAAGAATTTTTCAAACGGTAATTTTCTTTTTTTTTTTAATTGGTTCCGTCTATATTGGAACGCGTCTCCAAACTCAGGAGCGTTGAACACACTGGAGTAATCCCCTGTTAATAAGCGCCCTCTAGGTGTTGTCAAGTTACGTCAGTCATAGTCAAGTCAGGGAATCGCCGACAGATAGCGTATAGATAGCTAAGGTGCAAGGCGTCATATTCATCGCCTGAGCGGCGAGGGCCAATCAGGGCCCGACTCGAGTCCACTCGACCGCCGCGACCTTGGAGACTACTCCTCGCAACTGGTAACTTCTATGAGCACCTGATCTCTCATTTCGTGTGAGGCGCCGTAGCACTTCGTCTGCTCCAGTGTCCAACAGGCGAAGAAGTCAGGTCTCTACACTCGCTACGCTCTGGCAGGTAAAGTCCCATTACTGCTAGGTTTGTTGAAATGAAATGTTACAGTAGATAATAATTAAATAAAATTTATCTGAGAAACATATCTGCTGTTTAGTTAAAAAATATATCACTCTATTCGTTATGGACTCAGAATCTCGAAAAAAAAGGAAAATCAATAATATATCGAATGATCAGCTTAATGGAACGTTTATTTGTTTATTTATTTACGACAAAAACAGTTCAAAACTGTGTTTTACGTTCTATGGGGAAAAGTTAAAGTTAATTTGAAGTTACATTTATGTCCAGAGCAAATCAAAAGGCCATTTCAGCAATCTCTCGAGGTAAGGGAAACTGGACGAAAACCTGATCGAGATGGGTGTCATTGACCCTGAAGCTGATGTACAATACTTGTTACAGGTTCTTTACAATTATATAATCCAAAAGGTATATAATATATTAAAAGACATTGTTAAAATTAATATTACTTTCCTTTAGGATGCTCGGAATGGTCTTTAATTGTAAAGAAACAGTTGTGCAGCAGAATAGTTTTTTCTTGGGACTCAACATTTTGTATCGAATTTAATCGTTTAATGTCATCTGGCAAGGTGTTGTAAAATAATATACATGAATTATATGTGATTTTTTGTAGTGAGCTGTTGATACTGTCGCCTGATGAATATGGTGACTATGTAGTGTGTAGTAGTTATGTATACGTCCATATGTCACATGAAATAGTGTGTAGCGTTTACAGTAATGACAATTAAACTCACTCAGTAAGGAAGAAATAACACAATGTCTTTAATTATGATTCTACGGGGATGCGAAATCAATATTATATCGAATAAACAGCTTAAAGTAACGTTTATCTATTTATTTTATTTATCTATTTATTTTATTTATCTATCTATTTATTTTATTTATCTATCTATTTATTTTATTTATCTATCTATTTATTTTATTTATCTATCTATTTATTTTTCTATTTATTTACGTAAGAAACAGTTAAAAACTGTGTGTGGCGTGGTATGGGGAGATGTTAACTTGAAGTTACATTTATGTCCAGATGCAAACAAGGGGCCATCTCAGCATTTGGTCGAGGATCAGGGAAGAAATATAATGAAATATAATATGATATAATATATAATATAATATAATATAATATAATATAATATAATATAATATAATATAATATAATATAATATAATATAATATAATATAATATAATATAATATAATATATAATGAAATGGAGAATACTGTTTATTTTAACAAAAAAGTGATGTATAATGAATTAATTTACATTAGTATTGCATACATTTTTTTAAAAGATTTTATATGTTTGTAACAAGTAGTGTACATCAGCTTCCCGGTCAATGACCCCCATGTCGATCAGATTCTTGTCCAGGTTCCCTGAGCCATTGAGCAAATGCTGAGAAGGCCCCTTGTTTTGCTTCGGGACGTTAATGTACCTTCACCACGTGCACGTTTTGTTGAACTCTCCTTTTGCTTGTAATGATAAGAGAAGAGCTATTTTGTTAGTAATGCAGAAAAACCTTACTAGCAGTTCGTGTACCGATACGTTTTCTATAACTCGGAAACGAAAATGACTATTTTTCAAATATTGCTAATCTTGCTATTTTAAAATTATTTTTTATTTATTTATGTTGAACTTTCACTCGTCTTTCAACTATTTATATTAAAAATGACGAAGTGATTCTGGAACTCAAGAAAACATGTACAGATGAGCTTCTCCCCCCTTCGTCACATACAGTTTTTACTGTTTTTTGACTGAATAAATCTAAATCTAAACTAGACAAAAACCTGAAGAAACCAGAAGCTGAAGTACAATACATGTTATAGGTTCTTTGCGATTATACAATCCAAATGGGATATAATACGGTGTTAGTGTTGCGGCAACGGAGAAAATTTAAAACGTGTTTTCAATACTTTACAAGGGTCATTAATAAATTTACATCATTTCTTTTTTCCCATATTGTGAAACGATCATTTTCTTTTATTACGAACCACCTTCGATTTTTCTACAAGAATTGTAGAGAATTAACAATTTTGAACAACATTATTGCAACGAAGAACGTATGAACGTATGACCGATTTGAAAACGTATGCAAATCTCGAAATAAATGTTCATGTAAATTGTGAATTTTATGTGAATTTTGTTATCACAGTTAGTAATGAACAAAATGGATATTAAAAGATAACGACATGAAAAAGTTTGCGCAGTGTCAGGCAATGACCTCCCACTGCAATAACGTGAATTCTTACCACACGTGTTCGTAAAATTATGTTATTTTTCTCTCGTTTTTAGGCTTTCACCCTTCACTGGTCGCGTGGATTACTATTGTAAACCAGTTATATTAATTCGCTGTTTACAGAGTGAGTTGACAAAGTATTGGCATGAACTCCTTAGGTCCCTTTCGTAAATGGCGCACAGCTATTGAATTATAGCAAAATATATCTAAAGTGATAACTGAAGCACGTGCGATAAGCGCAGGAAACCTCTTTAATTCCAATAGCCATCCACGCGACCACTTACGTTTCAGTCTCTGACCTAGGCGCACAGCATGAATATCGTTGCCAACAATGCTGGAAATGTTTATGCGAAGAACAACAGTGGAGAAAGTTTGACTAAGACGCGATTTCTAATGTCTCGCTTTGTCCCTCATGAAATCACGAATGAAAAGAACAATCGAGAGAAAAACTTTGCCGACAGTGGGAGACTTCTGCTGGGAATCCGAGAAGGGACCAAGAGATGAGCGGTGGCACCAATTGGCAAGGTGGGACGTTGTTATCTCTGAGGACGTCAACGAAACAAGAGCACTCGACAGTACTGCTTAAATTGTGTCCAATAGGTGTGCCCAGAGTACGTTAAGAAAATGTGTTAGATATTTATCTGTGGTTGACGTTGAATCACATATAGAATATAGGATCCAAATTTTAAAACAAATCCGTCAAATTGCTTTATCTAATAATCGTAGTGCAAAGTATATCAAGTGAACAAAATATGTAGGGCACATCACTTTGAAAAACAAACCTGTTCTCGCATATATTTCAGTACATTTATTTAATTTATTATTCAACACATTTATTCAATTTTGTGTAGCATTTTATTGCATTCGCAATACAGAGAAATTGTGTGTACATTTCGCGCAATTCTGCGTGAAGAACAGGCGAGAAAGTACGCGCTAATTTAGCACCATTAGTTTTGATTGATCAAATAGTGAGGGGTAACCCATAATATTATTTTTCGTGTGCTCAATTTGATCCATTGAGAATCTAAGTAGTATTTGGCGTAATGAGACAAAGGTTTAGTGTGAGACAAGTTTCGTATTCACGAATTATAAATGATTTCATTCTATATATAGGCATTAAAATTCAACATAATAATTTCATATAAATTCAACATTTCACGTACTTTTTCGTGAGATCATTAATAATAATTCTCGAACCATTTTAATTACTTGTTTTGAACTCTGGCTCTTGAACTATAGCAATGTGTGTTAACATATGTTTTATTCCACGAATTTCAGGGGCCCAAAGAAAGGAATGGCGAGTATCAGAAGTGCTGGAGAGAATGGTGCACAAGATGGCGCCGACGCCGTCGGCGACGCCTTCCAGCTTCTGGCGCAAGGGCTGGTGCAGGGGATGGCGCAGTTACAGGAGGCACTGAACCAGCAGAGACAAGAGGCTGAGCGAAGGTCTCAGGAGGCCCTGCGCCTGCAGGAGGAAAGATTGCGTGAGTTGGAGCGGAAGCTGCAGGAGAAGGACGACGCCATCCGCTCCCTGCAGCAGCGACTTCATGAAACCGGGGAGAGAATGAAGGCTGTGGAAGAGAGAAGGACGGCGCCGGAGGAATGTGCAAGGGAAGGAAGGATGCAGAGTCTAGAAGATCGCGTGAATGAGGTAGAGGGCTCTCTACAAAGAGCGTTGCAGAAGTTCTTGCCCCGTGTTGAGGCTCTGTTGAACCATTTGGAGGAGCCCCAATCTACAAGTGCGTCCCTTGTCACCGCCGCCTCCACCTCCGCCACCAGGCACCAAGCACCGGCGTCGGGAGAGGCCGCAGCGGGCGGTGGGGAGAAGTCCTCCTCCTCCTCCTCCTCCTCCTCCTCCTCCTCCTCCTCCTCCTCCCCCAGTCCATTAGACACCAGCCACCAGGGCGCAGCAGCAGACGAGGAAGAACGCGCGAGGCAGCGGGTGGAGCTCCGGGTGCGAGAGGTGAAGTTAAAGATTGAAGAGGCCCGAAACTCTCCCTCTCGTCTGGGAGAGCAGTTGTGTGAGGCGGCAAAGCAAGGAAGAGTAAGTGACGTACGACGTCTCATAGACTCCGGGGCCAACGTCAACTACACTGAAGAATACATGTGTTCCACTCCTTTATATAATGCAACCATAAATGCGAAAGCGGACGTGGTGTCGTTCCTTCTGCAACAAGGCGCCGATGTGAACACTGTACACCGGTTTGGATATTCCGCGTTGCACGGCGCTGCGAGTAGCGACGACAGCGGTCGGTGCGTGGAGCTGCTGGTGCGCGCGGGCGCCGACGTCAACGCGAGGAATATAGAGGAGAGACTCCTCTGCACTTGGCTGCGTTGAGAGTCCGCAGGTATCATATCGTGGAGCTGCTGGTGGGCGCGGGCGCCGACGTCAACCGGAGGGATAAAGATGGAGAGACTCCTCTGCACTGGGCGGCGTGCAGTAACAATGAGAAAGCGGTGCGCGCGTTGCTCGCGGCCGGCGCCAGGAGGGACCTCAGGCCTTGGGGAGGAGGTTGGAAGAACAAGACGCCTTTAGACGTCGCAGCATCCTCCATTGCACGAGTCCTCCTTCGATTGTGATCGAAATGGATGCTTCGAGATTCTCAGGGGCAAGCAGGCGGCGGGGCAGGCGCTTCTTGCCGCCGTCGCGTTGCAGAAGACCTTAACCCTCAGTAACTCGCACTGGCGGACTTATTGCGCCCCATGACTTATTATTGCTTTAGGCGTCAGATGACATCAGCGCGCCTTGTGACATTTTACCAACCTCGCAGCTGCGTACGATATACTGCAGTAGAGAGACGATTGTACTTCCGTGGGAAAGTGCTAGTAGCATACTTAATACGCCGGGTGGGTACCAATATAAAATTTCATTTTCCTTTTATTATCACTGAATTTTTTTTCTTATTGATGTATTTCAACTAATTTCTTTTGTTTCACAATAGGAGTAATTCAGAGATAAATAGTTTATCGGAAAACAAGATATTTATATCATTTCATGAGAAACCGTTAAATATGAGTTTTACAATGTTGCAAGTGATTCTGAGGAAAAAGTTATAGTGGCGGAGAGAGAACATGTACTGAACTTAAAATTGCTAGTGATTAATAAAGGAGAGATTTAGAGTGTAGAGATGTTTTCTTTGGCAAAAACAATGTGGAAACGTGAAATGAAAGAGCGCTTTTCCCCAAATATACAAAAACTGGAAGTCGTGATCAAGAATGAACACCAATAAAGTTAAGAAATCAATGCCACATTTGCGGAAGAACAAAAACCGCAACTCCAATTATTACTACAGTCATTACTTACTGAAATTTGCATGCAACGTATATATTCTTAAAGGTATCAAATGCAAAAAATCTTTTGAAGATTAATATGCTAAATTTTATATTAATTAAATAAAACTGTAATATGCATACATTTCAAATAAAATAAATCAAAAATTATATCCAAATATTTTTCAGACCTTACAGAGTTAATTTCTCTAAAAAATAGTCTTGCCGAGCAAAGTACACCGCACGGATATTTGTGACAAACCATAGCGCGAGTAACTAAGGGTTAGTGCGGTATTTTAGGGCCTGCCGCTAGTCAGACACACGAACATTTTGTACATCTGCTGATTAACAATAGCTGCTCGTAAACGTGAACGGAGGATGTAAATAATTAATTGTAAATAGTTTAAAGATAAAAATTGAATAGTTGCTATAGATAAGCAATGTTTACTAATAAATTTAGTTTCTTGCATGATTTTTTATTTTCATAATATGGCATACCTTTATTCGTCATTCGGCAATAAGAGGTTAGGTTGACTTCCGCACCAATACTTTCTATCTTTCTCTTTTTAATTTTAGTACACGTTGTTTACAATGAAAGTGAATTATCGTCAAATAGAATGGGTGCGTGTGGTACACAATTTTAAGTTAGGATGGATTTATCTCGAACCCCGAGAGAAACAGTGGTGACAATGTCATTATTCGTACTGCACAACTGCTAGGCTGAGAGGCAATATTTCCGGTTGGGATGAATTATGCATCAGTTTTGTATCGATTAGTCCTCGGAACGCTCGAAAAAATGTTACATTAAATACAGTCTGATTCGTAAAAAAACATTATGATTTATGAATGAAAGAAAATACTCCATTAACTGAATTATTTCAATAACGTAAAATGTCAATACCCGCGAACGTTTTTCCGTAAAAGCCTGTACTAATTTATACGTCAAGGTCAGGGGCTGCCCTCGCCGCCGTACCGCGCCTTGGCGCTAGCGCCGCATGCGTGCCGCCTCCCAGCCCCCCCCCCCCCAAGCTGCTTAACCCCTTCCCCTTACCAATCGGACCGAGGGGGGGTGCTCCCTGGTGTATTGATACCAACAAAATCCATCATCTTTTTGTTGATAGCACTCTCACCCGACTTTTGCAATTGCGGGGAAACTACTCCTGCGCACTGGGCATTTGTCCCATCAACCATGGTGAAGTTCGTCGAAGAATATGAGTACTTAAAATAAACCTAAATATGTCATCTTCAAGAGGGCACACAGATAATTTTACATCATAGAGTCCCAATTATTCAATAAAGTTTGTTTCAATTTATACAGCTTCATATCGAAAAGCTTAATGGACGCATGTTTTTTAAGGTATCAGTAAGAAAGTGAGAGTTCAAATTAGTATTTTTATTTATTGAACAGAGATAATGTTTTAAGAAGGCAGACAATAATAAATCTAACTTATCTCACCAGGCATTCTGAAGAGTAATTGATACACACTGCTGTGAAATTCATTGCAATCAAAGTGTGGGCTCTTGGCGTAGGTACAAGCCATAATATTATCATTACTGTTTATTTTTCCTGTATTATCGAAAATCGCGAGGACTAAAAATGTTTGCATAACCCATAAACAGAAAATACGTGACGATATATATATATCGATAGATGGGACTAAAATGAACTAATCAATAGATAGGACTAAAAATGTTTTATCACACATAATCACAATATACTTGACAATAATTATCAATTGATGCAACAAATGCCAACTGATAGTAAACAAGAGAAAATTCCCGGACATGAAGACACAATAATCACTAATAGCATTGCCAAAAAAAATTGAAAAATTATACAAGAATCAACATTTTATTAGATTGGCGTCACAATCATACAGAATGGTGAGGCCCTAGAAATGTTTGTCGAGTGATGTTAGCCATTTTAAACACACAATTGTATTTTTATTATTGTAACAAATATAAATATAATACAATTGTGTATTACAAATACATTACAGGAATAAGTACGCGAGTTGTCATTGCAAAAAATATTGTTTATTGCAATAGCAGCTTGGCAAAACCGTACTCTGGTACAAAACAACAAAAAAGCTGGCCGTAAAAGCAAATGCGAGTGAATTTACATAGAAATAGGTAGCAAATGGTTTTTGAAGTTGCTGAATTAGAATATAAAAATGTTATTTCAAAATTCAAAATAACCGACTGAAAATGGGCGACAGGCACATTTAAAAATAAAAACAATTCTGCTTCCGCCGATCTCCTCCCGTCTCCGCATTTTTCTTTCCGTCCCTGCCTTTCTCTTCCCGTCGCTACCTTTTCATACACGTCGACGCCTTTCTTAGCCGGTCCCCGCAGTTGTCTGCCCCTCGCCGCCTTTCTCTACCCGTCCCCACCTTTTTCTGCTAGTCGCCGCCTTTCTCTGCCGTCTCGCGTTTCTCTACTCTCTCGCGTTTCTCTACCCGTCTGCACTCTTTTGTTAAGTCTAACAACTAAACAGAACATAAATGTTCTAATAATAATCTCTGACCTTCTGACTACTTCCAACATCAGTATATTACGTGTTTGTAACGTATCCTTCCCATAATGAATCTATAATTCTATAATCTACAATGTGAGTCTATAAAGTACTCGTACAATTCTTTGTATGATGAATATACTAGAACAGGGATGTCCAACGTGCAAGGCCTCAAGGGCCACAACTGAAACCTTTAAGAAGGTCGTATTTACATTACTCGGGCGATTCACGCTGTATTGTTGATCTCGGCGACACGCCCGCCTGCTCTCAAAGGGGTGGGAAGCATTGGTAATGACGGGCCTTACCATGCATACGCGGCGAAACACATAGGGATGATGTCGAATTTCCGAATTTACTAGAAAAGTCTAAAATCCAAACTTAACCAAAATGTACATTAAGGGGGCGTTGCCCCATCAAGGCGCATGCGCTAGGCGCGCTATTTCTCGCTCGGCCTGGACGCTTTCAGTTTTTGCTAATAACCTTTCTCAGGCCACAACAAGTGGCCGCCAGCTGGACAACCCTGTACTTGATGAATCTATACACAACGCACCGAGGATAGACGACGTTTATCACCAATTTATTGGTCTCTATCTACCTAAAATTCCGAGAGTGAAGCACTTGTGGAGAAATACTCCCTGTTAATGCAGTCAAAAGATAAAAAAGGAAGTATTCAGACTACAACATAAAAGACACAATAATGTGAGTACATTATAATCAGGGATAGTAGAAAAACAATAAATTTGTCTTAAAAGTTTAAAAGCTACTTTTAAGGAACCCAAAGGGACAAACATAATGTGGGAACAGGTGAGATACATGAGGACACGAGTTTTGTGGGACATATGGGGAAATAGAGGGAGGATATGGGGCCGGAGTTAGTATTTTTTGTTTGATTATTTAAGGTATCTGTAACAACACCGGTTTTAGTGACCACCATCTATTTAACGGAAGGGGTATCTGCACAATGGATTAAGTAATATTGTGATGATTAGTTTGTAAAAGGACGAACTCAAATTCAACCACACCCGAGCGCTGCCATACCGATCTCGGGAAGATTTTGGTTTTCTTGAACAGCGTTCTACAAATGTGATCTTTCGGAATTTTCAATTAGATTTCCGAAGATATAGTTATGTTAGATCGCTCCACACTGGTTAGTAACACGCAGAAACCAGAAATTTAGGTACAAATTAATTAAAAAGACAAAGAATTTTCTCGGTTACATGAAAGGGAGTGTTTGATTTTGGGTGCAATTTAATCTCAACTCTTCGTAATATATATCTTGCTCACTACTATACATTACATTAAAAAATTGAAATCAGACAACGGTAAAAATGATTTATCCATGAAACCTCATCGTTTAACGTATGTATAAACTGAACTCTATTTTAGATTCCGGTTTGTCAGCTGTCGCTAGCATAATTGTGACCTGTCATAATGTTTGAACGGCTTTTGATTCGTTTCAGGTGAATATTCATAACATTGTAAATGTGTGCTCGTCTTGAAAGTATATTCTTAACTGAAATTTCACATTATAACTTGTGGTTCAACAGTATGTAAAAGACGAAATTATTATGTGAAATGTATTTAAAAACCCATACGACATTGAAAATGCAGAGTCAAACAGGATTAATATGGAACAGGTCTATTTTCTCTTCCAAATGGTATTTTTTCAGGGTTTATTTACACGCGATGCAAATTGTTCAGATATTGCGATGTCTCAAATTAAGTGTACAAACTGGCGTATTATTCTCATGTGTGATAACAGATTCATGAAGGAGGGAGATATGCCGTCAATAATAGATTACATCATTACCGGACTAAACGATTATCACAACAAGTGCTCGTGCGTGTGGTGGCCAAGGTTCTAAATGTAACGGCTCGGCCAATCAGGTCCCGACTTGTCTCCATTCGGCCACTGACCCTGCCAATTGTGTGTCATGGCGACTATTATCAGCAATCGATATATCATTCCGTTAAAGGTATTATAAATTTATGTCTGCTCACTCAACGGACAGCTAGAAGAAGCTATATTTATGCGCTTACATTAATGTAGTTTATGAAAATAGATTATAGTGCGTATTTATTTTTATGTCAACTTAAACAGTGTAATTAGCACTACCAATAAGAAATATTTGAAGAAAAAAAAATGGAGCTGTTTTTGTAGAAACCGCGTGTGAGTGTTTCTGAAAAGGCGGCAAGCTGACCTAATTTTTAGAGAAAACTGTCATTTCGATAAACTTTATGACTTCAATTAAAGCACATTTGCCCATCAACGTAATATTGTGAACAAATCGCCTCGAATATAAATATTAACGGCGTAAGAGAGACATCAAAGCAATTACACAAATTTTTGTAAAAACCACAACCAAATAATAGAGGAAAATGGCGTTTATATCATCTGATACAGTATATTTAGCACCATCTCTACCAAACGTTTAAAAAAATAATTAGAAGCCGTTAGTTAAAATAAATAAACTAAATGCGAAGTTAGAACTATCCGAATGAAAAAATTGAAAAAAAGAAATGAATCAGTTTCTGGGTTTTGTGTTTTGACACTACTTTTCTAAAAATGGTCGACATATTAATCCGTTTTTTTTTTCTCGCGAATAGGCCCACTTTAATTAGACGAGCATACGGGTAAATGCATAACCTTGCATAACTTTGCATTTACCTTGGCTCAGTAATATAGTAGTGTTATCTCACGGTGGGATTCATGTAGTTTTATCATGGTATCAGTATTTGGCTACATCCGTTATTCATTCCCCAGGGTTGTTAGCTGCAAGCAACAATACTAATAGCATTGGGTTGTTAGCTTCAATGCTGTTAGTATTTAAGATGAAATGATGATGATAATGAGGGGTGATAGAGCAACACATATACAAACGCACTCAATTCCATGCTCGAGGCGGGACTCAAACCCGCTATATTTAGCGATCTCGGTCATCGTATCGGAAAAATTAATCCCTTTATTAAATTAAATTTGGTCCAAAATGATGCAATTAAAAAAAATAAAACAAACAATTGTTAATTACAAATTCTTGTCATGGTAACCAACGTATACCAGTTGCAAATTTTTAAACGAGGGAATACAATACTTTTACTTAAACGGTAATATTAAATAAAATGTGACAAACTATTATAAAACAAAATATGTACATTCGAACTGACGAACTTTGCAACTGATGCGTCTGTAATGTCAATTTTAGGGAAGTGAAATATTAAAAAAAATATTGAGCTCTTTTGGAAAAATCAAACTAATACAGCAAATTATGGTTTTTAATATCCAATAGAATACAGTTAATACACTATTCGTAAAAAGGTGGATTCGTATTTTGGAACAACAATCTTTTTTATAATTTCTTATTGTTGCCTATGTTTCAATCGAAATTTACTAAAATTTGGGGGTACTTTGCATGACGTACCACTTTCCGGACCACTTTCAAATTTAAAGAAAATCACTCCATCGTTTTTCATTAAACTTTGTAATTGGATTGTTTGAAGGACGTTTAAGGGAATAACGCAGGTTATTATTTTCGTTAAAAAATCTAATTTTTCGAAAATTGTAGAAATTCAAAACTTTTGACGCTTTTCTGTAACAAATATATAAATATAGATTTTTCTCTTAACGAAATCTGTTCCTTTAAGATAAATTTTGAAATAAGATCATGTGCAATTTTACAAAAATGTGAGTATACTCCCCTCCTTTTCTCGTAAAATACTGTCGAGAATGGACGTGATATTTAGATCAACTAGGTTGTTTGCAAAACTCGCGCCTGAAATAAAAAATATGATTGAACGTGAAGAAAATACGTCATGACAGTATATAGCTCAAAGTCTACCAACACACATGCACGTGCTTGTGGTGGCCAAGGTGCAAGGCGACATCAGCTGAGCGGCGATGGCCAATCAGGGTCCGACTCGAGCCCACTTGACCGCTGTCTCAGGAGATTACACGTCGCACCTGGCAACTTCTATCAGCAACCGATCTCTCATTTCGTATGAGACGCCGTAGCACTTCGTCTGCAACTGCATCCAACAGGCGAAGAAGTTGGGTCTCTACACTCGCTACGTTCTGGCAGGTAAACTACCACTACTGCTAGGTTTGTTGAAACGAAATGTTGCAGTTGATAATAATTAAATAAGTTTGTGTGAGAAACATATCTGATTGTTAGTTAGAAAATATATCACTCTTTTCGTTATGGACTCAAAATCTCGAAAAAAAAATCAATGTTATATCGAATGATCAGCTTAATAGCGCGTTTATTTGTTTATTTATTTATTTTATTATTTATTTATTTATTTATTTTATTATTTTTTATTTTTTATTTTATTATTTATGTATTTGTTTTATAATTTATTTATTTATTAATTTTTATATATATTTATTTATTTATAATTTTGTATATATAATTTTTTATCGAATTTAATCGTTTGATGTCATCTGGCAAGATGTTGTAAAATAATGTACATGTATTATATATGAATTTTTTGTAGTGAGCTGTTGATACTGTCACTTGATTAATATTGTGACTTCGTCGAATGTTGTTGTATGTATACGTTCCTATCGCACATGAAATAGTCTGCCTAGCGCTTAAAGTAAAGCCAATTAAACTCACTCAGTAATAATGAAATAACACAATGTGTTATGATTCTATGGGGATGCCTGCGCATAATTTTACCAAACACGGAGGATCGCTTTTCGTGTTTGACTTACTTCGCAAATATGGTTCTAGACTCATCCTAAGGGCTAACTGTCCCCTTTGGCAGATTTCCTTTGGCTCTCTCTGGTGGTTCCTAAGGACAAAAGGGTGGCGCCCACGTTAGAAAAATCAATCTCGGGAAACGTTGCAGCACGTATACATCTTACACTAAAATGTCTCTTCTAATTTGTACACACCAATAGCGCTTGTTTTGAGAAGGAATATAATTTCAACCTCTCCTAACAAATGATCAATATTTTTAGGATGGGCGATATCCGCACTCTCTGCCAACGCCCTCTTTAGCTGGTGACTGCAAGATTCTGCGGAAGCATTGGGGTACAGGAAGCTGGGCGGGGAGAGTGTGCTTCTAGTAAAGTATAGTACGTCAGGATCTGCACCTATTAACTACACAAAGAACATCAACTCTAAAATTTGATTTCGTAAATTATTGTTACCGAATTTACATTTAATTTTTTTGAACGCAGTTGTGTCTTTAGGTTATCAACGTAAACGTTTTCAGGCAAGGTTTAAGAACACGTTTCTTGAAAATCGGTCGTACACGACCTGATATAATTTGTCCTAGTTCAAGAAGTGTTTGGAAGAAAAAAATGGGATTTTTGGGACATAAATCCTAACCCCCACAGTTCACAGCCATTGAAGGATAATGGATCTCACCTAAAAAGTAAGAAATCTCCGGCAATACAATCTTATATCCCTTGGAAGTACCGATACACAAACTAATTTGCGACGGTATCTGATAGAAATTAAAAAAATGTGTTTCCGTACTTTTAGCTACAATTATCTTCTCTAAATAAGGTCGAATTCCCATTCTAAGAGCCAAGTGTTTTGCTTGTTCTTTAGCTTTCTTCTCAGTTGTAGAGTAACACAGATCTTTCTGTAAGCACAAACATGCTAGCCAAACTGGAGTGTTGCGGGAACGGAAAAAAAATAGAACGTGTGTTTTCAACATTTTAGAGCCATTAATAATTATTCATAATTTCATTCCTCCCATATTGTGAAAAAATGGTTTTCGTTTCCTTGGATACCGCCTGGTTTTGCCCACGATGGTTCTAGAGAATTAGCAATTTTGATCAACATTATTGCAACGATAAACGTATGAAGTATATATCGAGGCAAAATCATTTGCAAACATATGCAAATCTCGAAAGTCGAAGAAACTCGTAGATCCTTTCGTAGAGGGCCTACTACCCTTGAATTATAGCAAAATATATCTCAAGTGATAACTGATGCACAAGCGATAAGCCCAGGAAACCTCTTGAATTCCAATAGCCATCCACGCGACCACTTACGTTTCAGTCTCTGACCTAGACGCACAGCATGAATATCGCTGCCATCAATGCTGTGCAATGTTTATGCGGAGAACAACAGTGGAGAAAGTTTGACTAAGACGCGATTTCTAAAGGGTCTCGCTTTGTCCCTAATGAAATCACGAATGAAAAGAACAATCGAAGGGAATCCGAGAAGGGACTGAGGGGGCCGCGAAGTCATCAAAGGGTGAGGTGGGACGTAGTTATCAGTCGACGTCAACGAAACAAGAGCACTCGACAGTACTGCGTAGATTGTGTCCAGTGGGTGTGTCCAGAACTCCTTAACCAAATATGTGTGAGACTTTTGTCTGTGGTTGAGGTTGAGTCACACATAGAATATAGGCTCCAACGTTTTAAACAAATCCTTGAAACTGCATTTGGAATAATCCGTGTTCAAAGTATATCAAGGACACAAATCATGTTGAGCAAACCCATTTCAAAAACAAACCCCTGCTCGCATATATTTTGGTATGTTTTTTTAGGACATAATACATCCAGTTTTGTTTAGCACTTCGGAGCATTTGTAATAGAGTGAACTTTTAAGTACATTTCTCGTAATTTTGCGTGAAAGTACAGGCGAGAAAGTACGCGCTGTTTTAACACTTCTAGTTGTGATTGTTTTAAAAAAAGACGAGGAAACTATCGAAAATTTAAGAAGTATTTGGCTTAACGAGTCGAAGTTTTAGTGTGCCAGTTTCTCATTAACGAATTATAAATGATTTCATTCTACATTTACGAATTAAAATTCAACATAATAATATCAAATGAATTCGAAATTACACGTCCTTCTTCGTGAGTGTACATTTCTCGAACCAGGATAATTTCTTCTTTTGAACTCTGCATATAGCAATGTGTTTTATTTCACGAGTTTCAGAGGCCCAAAGAAAGTTATGGCGAGTCCCGGAAGGTCTGGAGAGAATGGTGCAGAAGATGGCGCGGACGCCGTCGGCGACGCCTTCCAGCTGGTGGCGCAGAATATGGCGCAGCTACTGGAGGTCCTGCGCCTGCAGAATCAGGAGGCGGAGCGCGAGGTCCAGGAGGCTGAGCGGAGGATGCAGGAGGCCTTGCGCCAGCAGAGACAAGAGGCGGAGCGAAGGTCTCAGGAGGCCCTGCGCCTGCAGGAGGAACAATTGCGCGAGATGGATCGTAAGCTGCAAGAGAAGGACGACGCCATCCGCACCCTGCAGCAGCGACTTCATGAAACCGGGGAGAGAGTGATGGCTGTGGAAGAGAGAAGGACGGCGCCGGAGGAATGTGCAAGGGAAGGAAGTATGCAGCGTCTAGAAGCCCGCGTGAATGAGGTAGCAGTCTCTCTGCCAAGAGCGGTGCAGATGGTCATGCCTGGCATTGGTGCTCTGTTGCGCCAACTGGAGGAGCCCCAATCTACTAGTGCGCCCCTTGCCACCGCCGCCTCCACCTCCACCGCCAGCCCCCGCGAAGCACCGATGACGGGAGGGGTAGCAGCGGGCGGTGGGGAGGAGCCCCCATCCTCGTCCTCCACCCCCACTCCCTCCCGCGCCGGCCGCCAGGGCGCAGCAGCAGACGAGGAAGAACGCGCGAGGCGGCGGGTGGAGCTCCGGGTGCGGGAGGCGAAGTAAAGGTGTCAGAGGGCACGAAGCTCTCCCTCTCTTCAAGGAGAGCAGTTGTGTGATGCGGTAGACGAAGGAAGTCTTAGCGACGTACAACGTCTCATAGACTCCGGGGCCGACGTCAACTACACTGACCAAAGTGGTTTAACCCCTCTACTTCGTGCAGCTCTGCATGCACATGCGGACATGGTGTCGCTCTTCCTGCAACGAGGCGCCAGTGTAAACGCCGTGGGTATCTATGGACATACCGCGTTGCACATGGCTGCGTTAACCCGGGGGTGCGTGGAGCTGCTGGTGCGCGCGGGCGCCGACGTCAACGCGAGGGATTTAAATGGAGAGACTCCTCTGCACTGCGCGGAGCAGAGTAACAACGAGGAAGCGGTGCGCGCGCTGCTGGCGGCCGGCGCCAGGAGGGACCTCAGGCCTTGGGGAGGAGATTGGAGAGACGAGACGCCGCTTGAAACTACTACGTCTCCTCCCCGCGAAGCAGCGACGACGAGAGGGGCAGCAGCGGCCGAGGAGGAAGAACGCGCGAGGTGGGGGGTGGAGCTCCAGGTGCGGGAGGTGGTGATCAAGATGGAGGAGGCTCGAACCTCTCCCTCTCCTCTGGGAGAGCAGTTGTGTGAAACGGCAGGGAGAGGAAGACTTAGTGACGTACGACGTCTCATAGACTCCGGGGCTGACGTCAACTACACTAATCAATATGGTTCCACTCCTCTGCGTAGAGCAGCCTTCAATCCGCAGGTGGACGTGCAGTCGCTCCTTCTGCAACGAGGCGCCGACGTGAACGCTGTCGACTTTAATGGGTCTTCCGCGATGCACTTGGCCACGTGTTGGGACCGCAGTGGTCGGTGCGTGGAGCTGCTGGTGCGCGCAGGCGCCGACGTCAGCGCGAGAGATATACACGGTGAAACTCCTCTGCACAAGGCTGCGAGGAGCGACGGCAGCGGTCATTGCGTGGAGCTGCTGGTGGACGCGGGCGCCGACGTCAACGCGAGGGATATACTCGAAGAAACTCCTCTGCACAAGGCTGCGAGGAGCGACCGCAGCGGTCATTGCGCGGACCTGCTGGTGGGCGCGGGCGCCGACGTCAACGCGAGGGATATATACGGAGAAACTCCTCTGCACAAGGCTGCGAGGAGCGACGGCAGCGGTCATTGCGTGGAGCTGCTGCTGGGCGCGGGCGCCGACGTGAACGCGAGGGATATATACGGACACACTCCTCTGCACATGGCGGCGCAGAGAAACAATGTGGAAGCGGTGCGCGCGCTGCTCGCGGCCGGCGCCAGGAGGGACCTCAGGACCTGGGGCGGATTTTGGAAGAACAAGACGCCGTTTGACTTCGCAGCCTCCTCCACTGCACGAGACCTCCTTCGATTGTGATCGAAATGGATGCTTCGAGATTCTCTGGAGCAAGCAGGCGGCGGGACAGGCGCTTCTTGCCGCCGTCGCGTTGCAGAAGACCTTAACCCTCAGTATCTCGCACTGGCGGACTTAGTTCGCCACAGGAACAATTATTGCTTTAGGCGTCAGATAACATCAGTGCGACTTCTGACATTTTACATAACCTCGGAGGTGCGTACGATTTACTGCAGTGGAGACACGATTGTACTTCCGTTGGAAAGTGCTGGTGGCGTACTTTATACGCCGCACTGATACCAATATAGCATTTCATTTTCCTTTAATTATCACATCATTTTTTTATTTTTTTATGCAATTCAACTTATTTATGATGATTTACAATAACAATAATGCGGAGATAAATGGTTTATCGGAAAGTCAGATATTTGAATCATTACACGAAGAACAGTTTCAAGATGAGTTTTACGATGCTGCAAGTGATTCTGAGCAAAAACTTTTAGTGGCCGAGAGAGAACATGACACTTGTACTTACCTTGATAATGTAGTGATGAATAAATCAAAGATTAAGAGTGTAGGGATGTTTTCATTGGCAACAACAAAGTTGAAACGTGAAATAAAAAAGCGCTTTTCCGCAAACTTACAAAAACTGGAAATCGTGATCAAGAATGAACACCAACAAAGTTAAGAAATCACTGCCACATTTGCGGAAGAACAAAAAACGCACTACTCTAATTATTACTACAGTGATTACTAACAGAAATTTGCATGCCACGGATATATTCTTGAAGTCATCAAACGTAAAAAATCTTCTTAAGCCTCATATGCTTAATTTATTATTAAAATATTAAAACTGTAAGATGCATACATTTCAAATAAAATAAATTAAAAATTATATTAAAATATTATTCAGACCCTACAGAGTTATTTTCTCATACAAATAGTGTTGGCATGCGAAGTACACCGCGCGGATATTTGTGTGACAAACCATAGCGCGAGTAACTAATGGTTAGTGTGGTATTTTAGGGCCTGCCGCTAGTCAGACACGCGACCATTTTGTACATCTGCTGATTACCAATAGCTGCTCGTAAACGTGAACGGAGGATGTAAATAATTAATAGTAAATAGTTTAAAGAGGAATATGGAAAATTTGCTATAGAAAACCAATGTTTAGTAATAAATTTAGACTCTTGCTTGATTTTTCATTTTCATAATATGGCATACCTTTATTCATCATTCGGCAATAAAAGAGGTTAGGTTGACTTCCGCACCAATACTTTCTATCTTTTTCTTTTAAATTTTAGTACACGTTGTTCGCAATGAAAGTGAATTATCGTCGAATAGAATCTGGGTGCGTGTGGTACACAATTTTAAGTTAAGATGGATTTATTTCGTATCCCAAGAGAAACAGTGATTGCAATGGCATGATTCGTACTACACAATTCCTAGGCTGAGAGGCAATACTTCCGGTTGGGATGAATTATGCAGCAGCTTTGTATCGATTAGTCCTAGGAACGCTCGAAAAAATGTTACATTAAATACCGTCTGATTCGTAAAAAACCATTATGATTTATGAATGAAAGAAAATACTCCTTTCACTGAATTATTTCTTCGATAACTTAAATTCAATACCCGCGAAAGTTTTTCCGTAAAAGCCTGTACTAATTAATACGTCCAGGTCCGGGGCTGCCACCGCCGCCGCTTTCGCCCTCGCCGCCGTATGCGTCGCTAGCGTCGCGTTCGTGCCGCTTCCCCCCCCCCCAGCTGCATAACCCCTTCTCCCTACCAATCGGACCGAGGGGGGGTATTGTCTAGTGTATTGATACCAACAAAATCCAATATACTTTTTGTTAATAGCACTCTCACCCGAATGTTGCAACTGCGGCTTAACTCCTCCTGCGCACTGTGCATTTGTCCCATCAACCATGGTGAAGTACGTCGACGAATACGAGTACTTAAGATAAACCTAAATGTCTTCAAGAGAACGAACAGAGTCTTTTACATCTTAGAGTCCTAATTTTTCATACCGAAAAGCTTTATGGGCACATGTTTTTTTAAGGTATCAGTAAGAAAGTGAGAGTTCAAATTAGTATTTTTATTTATAGAACACAGAGATAATGTTTTAAGAAGGCAGACGATCATAAATCTAACTTATCTCACCAAGCATTTTGAAGAGTAATTGATACAAACTGCTGTGAAATTCATTGCAATCAAATGTGTCGGCTCTCGGCGTAGATACAAGCCACAATATTATCATTACTGTTTATTTTTCGTGTAATATCGAAAATCGTGAGGACTAAAAATGTTTGCATCACGCATAAACAGAAAATACTTGACGATACTTATCAATAGATGGACGAAAATGAACTAATCAATAGAGAGGACTAAAAATGTTTTTATCACACACAAACACAATATACTTGACAATAATTATCAATAGATGCAAAAAATGCGAACCGAAAGTAAACAAGAGAAACGTCCCGGACATGAAGATACAATAATCAATAGTAGCACTGCTAAAAATGAAAATGGAAAAGTATACAAGAATATACAAATAATTAGACTGGCGTCACGATCGTACAGAATAGTGACAACCTAGAAATGTTTGTCGAGTGATGTTAGCCATTTTAAACACAATGGTATTTTTATTACTGTAAGAAATATAAAGATAATCAAATTGTCTATTTACAAATACGTTAGGAATAATTACGCGAGTTGTAATTGAAAACAATATTGTTTATGCAATAGCAGCTTTCCATGGGTTGGCCCAAGCCGCACACTCGAACAAAACGACAAAAAAGCTGGCCATAAATGCAAATGGATTTACTTAGAAATAGGTATCAAATGGTTTTTGAAGTTGCTGAATTCGAATATCACAATGATATTTAAAAATTCAAAAAATCCAATTAAAAATGGCGGAAAGACAAATTTAAAAAAATACTTATGATATTTTGAGTCAGCGATCTCTAGAGCCACATATAAGTCGCCATTCTGGTCAAGATTTTATGTTGTTTTTTTTCAATCGCCCTAAGTCCTATAACGGGATTGTCCCTAGTTTTGCACTCCCAGGCGTACAACAGCTCGCCCTTACCCTCATAGATGATCCTACTCGGTATTATTGCATATTTAGTGGTTAGGCGTAGTTGTTAGGCGTAAGTACGAGCAATGGCCTCGTCATTAATATAAACATTATTAATCTTATTATTATTATTATCAACATTAGTATTATTAGGTTATTATTGACACCGTAAGTGAAATAATAATCACATTTCAATATTAAATAAAGCAGCTTCAAAATAAAGCGGAGTATGTGGAAATATGGAATTACGGAAAGTATTTCCGAGGGCGCTTCACAAAATCATATTTGTAATTAAATTCCTAACTGTTCCTTTACAGTGAAAAGTCGTATTAAGTAAAAAGAAATGTGTTATTGAAAAATGAGATTTAAGAGTTTCTGGGTTTTTAAATATTTTTGTTATGTTTAAGGAAATTGTGGTGCTGAATAGCACATACTTTCTCGCATTATTTTTAAATTAGCATGTTTTAAAATGCAGAGACCTTACCGGATATGAGAATTTCTTGAAATCTATTCTCGAAATCATTTCATATTTTTTTTTAAATTGAGCCTAAACTTACTTAAAGATCCAACTTTAAGGAAAAGGTTTCATTAAAGAAAAAGTTATAAAATGATGAAGTAATATAGTATCAATATAAAGAAATACATTCAATATTATAGTCGTAGGAAGATGTCTCCAAAACAATACACTTTCACAATTTTCACATAGACCAAGGAGTCAGAGACGATTGGCGCTGAGAAGAAGCTCAAAACGATGTATCAATTACGTGTAAAGTGGTGGAGAGCAGAAAGCGCTGTAACTACGCCAGAACTATGCAGAGAACGAAACAAAGTCATTCGCGGTGTGCATGAAACTTTCGCACAGCGGGCGTACAGGCTGCGAACGAGGAGAAGAGAGAAGCAGACGTGGACGGGACCTCTCAAGAGAGAAGCACAAGGAAGACGTTAAGGAACGGGTCGCGAGGAGGAGGCGGAGGTGGAGGACACTGCGAACGAGTCGGTCGGGCGGACGCAACGCCGGGTGGCGCGGGCGAACGCTGCCGAGGCCGGACGAGGCCGCCTCCCTCCACGCGACAGCTGAGCTGCCGCCGAGGAAGGTAACGAGGCGAAATCTATTGGAGGGGCGGTGGAGCGTTCTAGCGGCGTGAGGTCGCCGTTCTGAACGCCGTGGCGCTCCGAATTCAGAACAGGCGACGTGAGGATTAAATTTGAGAGACGGGGAATGTTTCTGGATAGATGAAAGCTGTGTAAGAACGCTAACCTTGAATTAGAATTTGTTATTCAAAAGTAGATACCTTAATTAAGAACTGAGAGATATTCTTGAATAGATTATTTAATGCTAGTTTGACGTGATTTGATTACTAATGATGACTAATTTATGACGTGATTTGATTGAGTGTGATTGGGGTTATGATAAACATGTTAAATAATATCTGAATTCATTGGTTTAAATTTTTGAGAGCTCTCAAGTGTAAGATATTTTCTCGTTGTTTAATTTAATTAAAATCATTTAGTGCAGCCTGTGACGCTAATGATCAAACGTAACGACTGTACTCGCAGCTATGAAAACAAGAAGTGTTATTTCACATGAATTACGTACTTCAAAGCACTTTGCAGAATTTATGAAAATTCGTGATTCAAACAATATGTACAATTTATTTCTTCATTTTGTATTATAAAGTATATTAAAAGAATGAGTTCAAGAATACATGAACAAATTTTTGTGTATTTCTGTGTTTATGTTGGGATGTTCTTTTTCACCACAAGGATCCCACTGTCCCGAGATATGTTCAAAGTTCGTATTGATCATTCGTCTGCGACTCACCATCAGACATCTAAAGTTCACTAGGTGGGGGAACCGTTAGAATTATATTATATTGTGTCCCTTATCTCACAAGATGATTTTTTTGCTAATTTCGTTGGGCTCATTCAACAAAATATATTTTCCATTTTCTCAAATGAATTCCACGTCTTACATTGAGAAGACTGGAAAACGGTATGGGGAAATCTACGTGCTAACTACACGTGCTCCTTTAACCCATGGCCGCGAGGCAGGGACGTCGCCGGCAGGCCTGAGAACGTTCACGGGCTGTCGAGCCACGTACATACAACTCATTGATTACCAATTTTACTAACTAACTAAACTAATATCGCTGACATAATGAAAATAAATAGATCGTAGATGTTCTAATAATAATCTCTGACCTTGTAACTACTACCAACATAAGTATATCACTTGATCAGTCCTCGGCAAAGCGAAGGTGAATTACGAGATGAGGACAGCCATCCAGCCAGTCAGCGCAGGTGCCGACAACAAGCGGTGATAATCCGGTATTTAACCAAAGATAAATTCTCTCCACCTGATTATGCCACGGGGTTCCCTCGCAGGGTATTCCGTCGAAAGTTTCAGCGTTGCCGCGCCCAGGGAGATTTTTATTACTTAACAATGCACGAATTATTGTAGACAAAACCCCAATGTTAGTGTTAAGATGTTTCTTCCTAGCAATTAGAACCATGAGCTCATAGCGTAAAGTTGGTAGGCAGTCTTTGTCGCTCTCTTGCGACGTGTAACTTCCCTGGCAGTTAATGTTGTCAAGAATAAATTAATTTTTGCCCAATTAATGAAAAGAATTAATAGATAATTTCATAACTTTCCTTTTCTTTAATACACATCCATTCATTATAGGAATGAACCAGCGACCCGACTGAGCTAAAAGGTACAATATTATAATCACGAATAGCAGGGAAACGATGTCTTAAAACTTTAAATGCTACTTTGGGGAACCCAAAGGGCCACAAATATTGTGGGAATAGGTGAGATTCTTGAGGACCCGAGTTTTGTGGGACAGATGGGGAAATAAAGGGAGGCTATAGGGCCGGAGTTAGGATTTTTTGTTTGAATTTTTAAGGTTACTTTAACAACGCCTTTATTAGCGACCACCATCTATTTAACGTAAGGGGTATCTGCATACTGAATGAAATAATATTGTAATGATTAGTGGGTGAAAGGAAGAACACAAATTCAACCACACCCAAATTCAACCAAAATTCTGATTCAACATTTGGTGACAGTTTCCTCATCCGACAAACAAAGGCTAGGGAGAGCGAAAACCCCCGAAGGCAGGCGGACTTCCACGAAACTCGAGCAGCAACGACAAAAACATGTCCGAGAGGAATGTTTGTAAAATCCAGCAGTTTTGATTAATATAACAATACTATATTTAATTACTATATTTTTCTATTAATTTTCTTTTTGTTGCTAGCGGTATCAACAATGCTAATTTTTCAAATTCCATAGGAATTAGCTGTCATTGTTGTTTGTTGCAAGACATTGTTGTAACGCCGCACTAGGCGATAATGGCGACTGTATTTTCTTCGCATTAATATAAACAAATAATTTTGTTTACGTCTGAAATACGCACCGCGCATCGTTGGTACATTCATGCAGAATTCGGTAAATACACCGAATAGCAAGGCTGTTTTCGTTTAAAGCTCCGAATAAAGAAAAATATCTTAGTTTAAGAATTTTTCAAACGGTAATTTGATTTTTTCTTCTTAATTGGTTCCGTCAATATTGAAACGCGTCTCCAAACTCAGGAGCGTTGAATACACTGGAGTAATCCCCTGTTAATAAGCGCCCTCTAGGGGCCGTTGTGTTGTCAAGTTACGTCAGTCATAGTCAAGTCAGGGAATCGCCGACAGATAGCGTATAGATAGCCAAGGTGCAAGGCGTCATATTCATCGCCTGAGCGGCGAGGGCCAATCAGGGCCCGACTCGAGTCCACTCGAACGCCTCGACCTTGGAGATTACTCCTCGCAACTGGTAACTTCTATGAGCAACCGATCTCTCATTTCGTGTGAGGCGCCATAGCACATCGTCTGCTCCAGCATCCAACAGGCGAAGAAGTCAGGTCTCTACACTCGCTACGCTCTGGCAGGTAAAGTCCCATTACTGCTAGGTTTGTTGAAATGAAATGTTACAGTAGATAATAATTAAATAAAATTTATCTGAGAAACATATCTGCTGTTTAGTTAAAAAATATATCACTCTATTCGTTATGGACTCAGAATCTCGAAAAAAAAGGAAAATCAATAATATATCGAATGATCAGCTTAATGGAACGTTTATTTGTTTATTTATTTACGACAAAAACAGTTCAAAACTGTGTTTTACGTTCTATGGGGAAAAGTTAAAGTTAATTTGAAGTTACATTTATGTCCAGAGCAAATCAAAAGGCCATTTCAGCAATCTCTCGAGGTAAGGGAAACTGGACGAAAACCTGATCGAGATGGGTGTCATTGACCCTGAAGCTGATGTACAATACTTGTTACAGGTTCTTTACAATTATATAATCCAAAAGGTATATAATATATTAAAAGACATTGTTAAAATTAATATTACTTTCCTTTCGGATGCTCGGTATGGTCTCTAATTGTATAGAAACAGTTGTGCAGCAGAAAAGTTTTTTCTTGGAACTTGACATTAAACGATTAAATTCGATACAAAATGTTATCTGGCAAGGTGTTGTAAAATAATATACATAAATTATATATGATTTTTTTGTAGTGAGCTGTTGATACTGTCGCCTGATGAATATGGTGACTATGTAGTGTGTAGTAGTTATGTATACGTTCATATGTGTATGTACGAAATAGTGTATAGCGTTTACAGTAATGACAATTAAACTCACTCAGTAAGAAAGAAATAACACAATGTCTTCAATTATGTTTCTACGGGGATGCGAAATCAATATTGTATCGAATAAACAGCTTAATGTAACGTTTATCTATTTATTTATTTTATTTATCTATCTATTTATTTTATCTATCTATTTATTTACGTCAGAAACAGTTAAAAACTGTGTGTGGCGTGGTATGGGGAGATGTAAACTTGAAGTTACATTTATGTCCAGATGCAAACAAGGGGCCATCTCAGCATTTGGTCGAGGATCAGTGAGGAAATATAATATGATATAATATATGAAATGGAGAATACTGTTTATTTTAACAAAAAAGTGATATATAATGAACTAGATTACATTAGTATTGCATACATTTTTTAAAAAGACTTTATATGATTGTAACAAGTAGTGTACATCAGCTTCCGGGTCAATGACCCCCATGTCGATGAGTTTTTTGTCCAGTTTCCCTGAGCCATTGAGCAAATGCTGAGAAGGCCCCTTGTTTTGCTTCGGGACGTTAATGTACCTTCACTACGTGCACGTTTTGTTAAACTCTCCTTTTGCTTGTAATGATCAGAGAAGAGCTATTTTGTTAGCAATGCAGAAAAACCATACTTGCAGTTCGTGTACCGATACGTTTTTTATAACTCGGAAACGAAAATGACTATTTTTCAAATATTGCTAATCTTACTATTTTAAAATTATTTTTTATTTATTTATGTTGAACTTTCACTCGTCTTTCAACTATTGATATTAAAAATGACGGGAAGTGATTCTGGAACTCAAGACAACGTGTGCAGATGAGCTTCTCCCCCCTTCGTCACTACAGTTTTTACTGTTTTTTGACTAAATAAATCTAAATCTAAACTGGACGAAAACCTGAAGAAACCAGTAGCTGAAGTACAATACATGTTATAGGTTCTTTGCGATTATACAATCCAAACGGGATATAACACGGTGTTAGTGTTGCGGCAACGGAGAAAATTTAAAACGTGTGTTTTCAATACTTTCCAAGGGTCATTAATAAATTTACATCATTTCTCTTTTCCCATATTGTGAAAGGATCGTTTTCTTTTATTTGAACGCCCTTCGATTTTGATACTAGGATTGTAGAGAATTAGCAATTTTGAACAACATTATTGCAACGAAGAACGTATGATCTTATGACCGATTTGAAAACGTATGCAAATCTCGAAATAAATGTTCATTTAAATTGCGATTTTTATGTGTATTTTAATATCACGGTTATTAGTGAACAAAATAGATATTAAAAAATGACATGGAAAAGTTTGGACACCGTGTCATGCAATAACCTGCCAATGCAAAGGGGAATAAGGCTGGCAATTCCCACCTCACGTGTTCGTAAAATGATGATATTTTTCTCTTGTTTTCGGGCTTTCGCTCTTCAGTGGTCGCGTGGATTACTATTGTAAACCAGTTTTATTCATTCGCTGTTTACAGACTGAGATGATAAAGTATTGGCATGAACTCCTCAGGTCCCTTTCGTAAATGGCGCATAGCTATTGAATTATAGCAAAATATATCTAAAGTGATAACTGTTGCACGAGCGGTAAGCGCAGGAATCCGCTTGAATTCCAATAGCCATCCACGCGACCACTCACGTTCCAGTCTCTGACCTAGGCGCACAGCATGAATATCGCTGCCATCAATGCTGGGAATGTTGATGCGAAGAACAACAGTGGAGAAAGTTTGACTAGGAAACGATTTCTAATGTCTCGCTTTGCCCCTCATGAAATCACGAATGGAAAGAACAATCGAAGGGAATCCGAGAAGGGACTAAGGGGGCCGCGAAGTCATCAAAGGGCAAGGCGGGACGTTGGTAACTCTGTGGACGTCGACGAACCAAGAGCACTCGACAGTACTGTTTAAATTGTGTCCAGTGGGTGTGTCCAGAACACACTAACAAAATATGTGTGAGATGTTTGTGGTGGTTGTGGTTGAATCACATATAGAATATAGGCTCTAAATTTTTAAACAAATCCGTCAAATTGCTTTATCTAATAATCGTAGTGCAAAGTATATCAAGTGCACGAAATTTGTAGAGCACATCATTTTGAATAACAAACCTCTTCTCGCATATATTTCAGTACATTTATTTAATTTATTATTCAACATATTGATTCAATTTTGTGTAGCATTTTATAGCATTTGCAATACAGCGAAATTGTGTGTACATTTCGCGCAATTCTGCGTGAAGAACAAGCGAGAAAGTACGCGCTAATTTGGCACCATTAGTTGTGATAGATCGAATAGTGAGGGGAAACCCATAAATAATTTTTCTTGTACTCAATTTGATCCATTGTGAATCTAAGTAGTATTTGGCGTAATGAGACAAAGGTTTAGTGTGAGACAAGTTTCGTATTCACGAATTATAAATGATTTCATTCTATATATACGCATTAAAATTCAACATAATAATTTCATATAAATTCAACATTTCACGTACTTTTTCGTGAGATCATTATTAATAATTCTCGAACCATTTTAATTACTTGTTTTGAACTCTGGCTCATGAACTATAGCAATGTGTGTTAACATACGTTTTATTCCATGAGTTTCAGAGGCCCAAAAAAAGGTATGGCGAGTCCCAGAAGTGCTGGCGAGAATGATGCAGAAGATGGCGTGGACGCCGTCGGCGCCGCGTTGCAGCTGGTGGCGCAAGGGCTGGTGCAGGGGATGATGCAGCTACAGGAGGCCTTGCTCCAGCAGAGGCAGGAGGCGGAGCGCAGGGTTCAGGAGGCCCTGTATCTACATAAACAAGAGGCTGAGCGGAGGATCCAGGAGGCCCTGCGCCTGCAGGAGGAGAGGGCGGCGACGGCGTTGCGAGAGATGGAGCGGAAGCTACAAGAGAAGGACGCCGCCAACCGCGCTCTGCAGCAGCGACTGGAAGAGACCCAGGGGAGAGTGACGGCCGTGGAGGAGAGAAGGACGGAAGTCCTGAGGCTGCAGGAGGAGAGGGCGGCGACGGCGTTGCGAGAGGTGGAGCGGAAGCTGCAGGAGAAGGACGCCGCCATCCGCGCTCTGCAGCAGCGACTCCAAGAGATGCAGGAGAGTGTGAACGCCCTCGAAGAAAGAAGGTCGACTCCTGAGGGGTCTGCAGAGGAAGGAGATATGGAACGTCTACACCGCCGTGTGAACGAAGTAGAGGCGTCTCTTCAAAGCGCCTTGCAGAAGTTCATGCCTCGCGTTGAGGCTCTGTTGTGCCAGCTGGAGGAGCCCCAATCTGCACGTGCGTCCCTTGCCACCGCCGCCTCCACCTCCGCCGACAGCTCCCGCGAAGCACCGGCGACGGGAGGGGCAGCAGCGGGCGGTGGGGGGGAGCCCCTTTCCTCCTTCTGCACCCCCACACCCTCAGCCGTCGGCCACCAGGACGCAGCAGCAGACGAGGAAGAACGTGAGAGGCGGCGGGTGGAGCTCCGGGTGCGGGAGGTGCAGTTGAGGTGGGATATGGCAAAAACCTCTCCTTGCCCGCTGGGTGAGCAGTTGTGTGTGGCGGTAGAAGGAGTAGGACTAAGAGACGTACAACGTCTCATAGACTCCGGGGCCGACGTCAACTACTTTTGTCGATATGGTACCACTCCTGTGCTAAGAGCAGCCCTGCATGCGAACGCGGTCGTGATGTCGCTCCTTCTGCAACGAGGGGCCGATGTGAACGCTGTGAACAGCGATGGGGCTTCCGCGTTGCACTGGGCTGCTTCGGACGACCGCAGTGGTGGGCGCGTGTGGCTGCTGGTGCGCGCGGGCGCCGACGTCGACGCGAGGGATTTAAATGGAGAGACTCCTCTGCACTGGGCGGCGCTGAAGAACAAGGAGGAAGCGGTGCGCGCTCTGCTCGCGGCCGGCGCCAGGAGGGACCTCAAGCCTTGGGGAGGGCGTTGGAAGAACAAGACGCCGTTTGACGTCACAGCCTCCTTCATTGCACGAGACCTCCTTCGATTATGATCGAAATGGATGCTTCGAGATTCTCTGGGGCAAGCAGGCGGCGGGGCAGGCGCTTCTTGCCGCCGTCGCGTTGCAGAGGACCTTAACCCTCAGTAACTCGCACTAACGGACTTATTTCGCCCCATGAATTATTATTGCTTTAGGCGTCAGACGACATCAGCGCGCCGTGTGACATTTTACCAACCTTGCAGCTGCGTACGATATACCGCAGTAGAGAGACGATTGTACTTTCGTGGAAAAGTGCTAGTAGCATACTTAATACGCCGCGCGGGTACCAATATAAAATTTCATTTTCCTTTTATTATCACTGAATTTTTTTTCTTATTGATGTAAGTCAACTAATTTTTGTTTCACAATAGGAGTAATGCAGAGATAAATAGTTTATCGGAAAATCAGATATTTGAATCATTTCATGAGGAACTGTTAAAGATGAGTTTTGCGATGCTGGAAGTGATTTTGAGGAAAAAGTTATAGTGGTGGAAAGAGAACATGTACTGAACTTAACATTGCTAGTGAATAATGAAGCAGAGATTTAGAGTGTAGAGATGTATTCATTGGCAACAACACGGTGGAAACGTGAAATAAAACAGCGCTTTTCCGCAAATATCCAAAAACTGGAAGTGGTGATCAAGAATGAACACCAATAAAGTTAAGAAATCAATGCCACATTTGCGGAAGAACAAAAACCGCATTACTCCAACTATTACTACAGTCATTACTTACTAAAATTTGCATGCAACGGATATATTCTTAAAGGTATCAAATGCAAAAAATCTTCTGAAGATTAATATGCTAAATTTTATATTAATTAAATAAAACTGTAATATGCATACATTTCAAATAAAATAAATTAAAAATTATATCCAAATATTATTCAGACCTTACAGAGTTAATTTCTTTAAAAATAGTCTTGCCGAGCAAAGTACACCGCACGGTTTTTTGTGTGACAAAACAGCGCGAGTAACTAAGGGTTAGTGTGGTATTTCAGGGCTTGCCGCCAGTCAGACACACGACCATTTTGTACATCTGCTGATTAACAATATCTGTTCTTAAACGTAAACGGAGGATGTAAATAATTAAATTAAAATAGTTTAAAGGTAAATATTGAAAATTTGCTATAGAAAAACAATGTTTACTAATAAATTTAGTCTCTTGCATCAATGAAGGTTTGCCATATTATGAAAATGAAAAACCATCATTCGGCAATAAAAGATGTTAGGTTTTACTTCCGCACCAATACTTTCTATCTTTCTCTTTTAAATTTTAGTCCACGTTGTTTACAATTAAAGTGAATTCTCGTCGAATAGTAACTGGGTGCGTGTGGTACACAATTTTAAGTTATGATGGACTTATCTCGAATTCCGAGAGAAACAGTGGTAACAATGGCATGATTCATACTGCACAATTTCTAGGCTGAGAGGCAATACTTCCTGTTGGAATGAATTATCCAGCAGTTTTGTATCGATTAGTCCTCGGAACGCTCGAAGAAATGTAACATTAAATACCATCTGATTCGTAAAACACCATTACGATTTACTGAATGAAAGAGAAAGCCCTTTCACTGAATTATTTCATCAATAACGTAAAATGTCAATATCCACGACAGTTTTTCGGACAGTGGGATGCTGCGTCCTTTCTTGATACCAATAAAATCCAACATACTTTTTGTTGATATCATTCTCACCCGAATGTTGCTACTGCGGAGAAACTCCTCCTGCGCACTGTGCATTTGTCCCATCAACCATGGTGAAGTTCGTCGAAGAATACGAGTACTTAAAATAAACCTAAATATCTTCAAGAGAACGAACAGATAGTTTTACATCTTAGAGTCCTAATTTTTCATACCGAAAAGCTTTATGGGCCCATGTTTTTTTAAGGTATCAGTAAGAAAGTGAGAGTTCAAATTAGTATTTTCATTTATTGAACTCAGAGAAAATGTTTTCAGAAGTCAGACGCTAATAAATCTAACTTATCTCACCGGGCATTCTAAAGAGTAATTGATACAAACTGCTGTGTAATTCATCGCAATGAAATGTGTAGGCTCTCGGCAATGAAATGTGTAGGCAAGCCATATTATTATCACGACTGTTTATTTTTCGTGTATTATCGAAAATCGCGAGGACTAAAAATGTTTGCATAACCCATAGACAGAAAATAAGTGACGATATATATCGATAAATGGTCTAAAATGAACTAATCAATAGATAGGACTAAAAATGTCTTATCACACATAATCACAATATACTTCACAATAAATATCAATAGATGCAACAAATGCCAACTGATAGTAAACAAGAGAAAATTCCCGGACAGGAAGACGCAATAATCAATTATAGAATTGCCAAATATAAACATGAAAATTTATACATGAATCTACATTTTATTAGATTGGCGCCACAATCATACAGAATGGTGAGGCCGTAGAAATGGTTGTCGAGTGATGTTAGCCATTTTAAACACACAATTGTATTTTTATTACTGTAACATGTATAAATATAATAAAATTTACCAATATTACCAATACGTTACAGGAATAATTACGCGAGTTGTCATTGTAAAAAAATATTGTTTTTCACAATAACAGCTTGGCCCAAACCGTAATCTGGTACGAAACAACAAAAAAGCTGGCCGTAAAAGCAATTGCGAGTGAATTTACATAGAAATAGGTAGCAAATGGTTTTTGAAGTTGCTGAATGCGAATATAAAAATGTTATTTCAAAATTCAAAATAACCGACTGAAAATGGGCGACAGGCACAATTAAAAATAAAAACAATTCTGATTCCCGCCGTTCTCCTCCCGTCCCCACCTTTTTCTTTCCGTCCCTGTCTTTCTCTTCCCGTCGCTACCTTTTTGTACACGTCGGCGCCTTTCTTAGCCGGTCCCCGCACTTCTCTGCCCGTCCCCGCCTTTCTCTACCCGTCCCCAACCTCTTCTGCTAGTCGCCGCCTTTCTCTGCCGTCTCGCGTTTCTCTACCCGTCTCCACTCTTTTGTTAAGTCTAACAACTAAACTAATATAAAAGATTTGAGCATAAACAGAACATAAATGTTCTAATAATAATCTCTGACCTTCTGACTACTACCAACATCAGTATATTACGTGTTTGTATAAAATACTCGTACAATTCTTTGTATGATGAATATGCTAAAACAAGGGTGTCCAACGTGCAAGGCCTCAAGGATCAAAACTAAAACCTTTAATAAGGTCGTACTTACAGTACTCGGGCGATTCACGCCTGACTTCCCCGTGTTGTTGATCTCGGCCACACGCCTTCCTGCTCTCAAAGGGGTGGGAAGCATTGGTAATGACGGGCCTTACCATGCATACGCGGCGAAACACATGCGGATTATGTCGAAGTTCTGAATTTACTAGAAAAGTCTAAAATCCAAACTTACCAAAATGTACATTAAGGGGGCGTTGCCCCATCAAGGCGCATGCGCTAGGCCCGCTTTTTCTCGCTCGGCCTGGACGCTTTCAGTTTTGACTATGAACCTTTCGCGGGCCCCAACAAGTGGCCGCAAGCTGGACAACCCTGTACTTGATGAATCTATACACAACGCACTGAGGGTAGACGACGTTTATCACCAATTTATTAGTCTCTATCTACCTAAAATCGCGAGAGTGAAGCACTTGTGGAGAAATACTCCCTGTTAATGCAGTCAAAAGATAAAAGAGGAAGTATTCAGACTACAACATAAAAGACACAATAATGTGAGTACATTAAATCACGGATAGTAGAAAAACAATAAATTTGTCTTAAAACTTTAAAAGCTACTTTTAAGGAACCCAAAGGGACAAACATAATGCAGGAACAGGTGAGATACATGAGGACACGAGTTTTTTGGGACACATGGGGAAATAAAGGGAGGATATGGGACCAGAGTTAGTATTTTTTGTTTGATTATTTAAGGTATCTGTAACAACACCGGTATTAGCGACCACCATCTATTTAACGTAAGGGGTATCTGCACACTGGATTAAGTAATATTGTGATGATTAGTGGGTAAAAGGACGAACTCATATTCAACCACACCTGAGCGCTGCCTTAGCGATCTCGGCCGGATTTCTTGAACAGCGTTCTACAAATGTCATGTTTCGGAACTTTCAATTAGATTTCCGAAGATATAGTAATGTTAGATCGCTTCTCACTGGTTAGAAACACGCAGAAACCAAAAATCTAAGTAAAGGTAAATTAAAAAGACGAATAAATTTTACGGTTACATGAAAGGGAGTGTTTGTATTTGGTTGCAATTTAATCTCAACTCTTCGTAATATATATCTTGCTCATTACTATACATTACATTAAAAAATGGAATTGCACACAAGAGATAAAATGATTAATCATGAAAACCAATTGTTTAACGTATGTATATGTGATAAATTACTAAAGATATTGTCTGGTATCAATATTTTTTAATCAGCTTATGATCATTTCGATCGCGTTGTGATCATCTTCAGAGCTAAAATGTGAAATACAAATATTATTAACAAGTTGTAGTTATTGTATACAAGATGCGTAAGCAAACTGGGTCGTACATACCTTGCAGCTTCTGGGCCGAAAACAAAGTTCTGCGAATTTTTGAGAGTGTGTCTTGTTTAAGAACACAGCCGGTCGACAACGGGAGGTGGCGGGAAGAGGGGTGGGGTGCGGGTGAAGGGTCGTAAACCGCGAAGGTGCTGGTGAAGGCTTGAGAGACGGCTGGGCGAGCGAAGGTCAGTGAAGTAAGGAGGATTGGGGGTGGGTTAGGGGTGTACACTTTGTGCTAATTTTAGCACGGGTGATGAGAGTTCAGGTATTGCTGGTTGAGACATATCATGTTCTGGTTTTTGAGGACGTTGTGTATGTGTATGGTTTCTAATTTTATTCTGTTCCAGTACCTGTTTTCAATTTCTAGAATTCGGAAATTTATGTGTTTATCAAATGTGTGTTTGTTTAAATTTAGGTGATCCGCAAAGTGTGAGACTGTGATAGTGTTATTTTTCCATATATACTTAACTCTATTTTCGATAGCGGAAATCCGTCATTTGCGAATGTTTAAAATTAAATAAGATTTTATTATAAGACATCTCTTGAAGACGGATGTGAAGTATAGGATAATTTGCGTCAGTTGTCGCTGGGCTAATTGTGACCTGGCAATAAATTAGAACGGCTTTTGATTAGTTTCAGGGAAACATTCATAACAGGGTAAATATGGGCTCGTCTTCAAAGTATATTATGAACCGAAATTTCACATTATAACTTGTGGTTCCTCAGTATGACAAAAATGTAATTATTATAAGAAATTCACATGACAACCCATTTGACAATGGGAAGGCAGAGACAGACAAGAAAAATGTGGAACAGGTCTATTTTCTCCTTAAAAATTGTATTTGTTTCAGGGTTTATTTACATACGATGCAAATTGTTCATATATTAGGATGTCTCAATTTAAGTGTACAAACTGGCGTATTATTTTCATCTGTGATAACAGATTTATGAAGGAGGGAGATCTGCTGTCACGATTAGATTACATCAGTCCCGGAGTAAACGATTATCACAACCACTGCTCGTACTTGTGGTGGCCAAGGTTCTAAATGTAACGGCTCGGCCAATCAGGTCCCGACTCGTCTCCATTCAGCAACTGACCCTGCCAATTGTGTGTCATGGCAACTATTATCAGCAATCAATATATCATTCCGTTAAAAGTAATTTACATTTTTGACTGCTCACTCAACGGACAGCTAGAAGAAGCTATATTTATGCACTTGCATTAATGTAGTTTATGAAAATAGATTATAGAGCAAATTTATTTTTATGTCAACTTAAACAGTGTAATTAGCACTACCAATAAGAAATATTTGAAGAAAACAAATTGCAGCAGTTATTGAAGAAACGGCGTTTGAGTGTTTCTGGAAAGGCGACAAGCTGACCTAATTTTTAGAGAAAACTGTGATTTCGATAAACTATATGACTTCAATTAAAGCACATTTGCTTATCAACGGAATAATGTGAACAAATCGCCTCGAATATAAATATAAATGGCGTAAGAGGAATAACAAAGAAATTACACAAATTTTTGAAAAAACCACAACCAAAAAATAGAGGAAAATGGCGTTATTATCATCTGATACAATATATTTAGCACCATCCTTAACAAACGCGTAAAGAAATAATTAGAAGCCGTTTTAGGCAAATGTTTGTTTTGGATACTTATAATTAGTGCCCTATTTCACTCAGGATTGGGCGACAACTCCTATAATTTTCATAGTTAAATAGTGCGATTTACTAAGTTAAATTAAATGAAATACGAAGTAGGAACTATCCGAGCGAAAAGTTTTAAGAAAAAAATTGAATCAGTTTTTGGGTTTTGGGTGTTGATACTACTTTTCCAGTAATATTCCACATATTAATCCGATTTGTGCTCGCGAATAGGCCCATTTGGACCAAGCGTGCATTGGGGAAAATGCATAACCTTGCATAACCTTGCATTTGTGTTGGCTCAGTATTATAGTAGAGTTATCTCACGGTCGGTTAATGTAGTTTTATCATGGTATCAGCATTTTACTAAATCCGATTTTCATTTCCCAGCTGCAAGCAACAATACTGTTACCTTTGGGTTGTTAGCTTCAATGCTGTAAGTATTTAAGATAAAATAATGATGATAATGAGGGATAAAAGGGCAACACATATACAGACGTACTCTAACCCATGCTCGAGACGGGACTCGAACCCGCTATATTTAGTGATCTCGGCCATCCAGTCGGGAAAATTAATTGCTTTATTAAATTAAATTTGGTACAAAATGATGCAATTTTTAAAAATTAAAACAAACGATTGTTAAATACAAATTCTTGTGTTGGTTACCAACATATACCAGATGCGAATTCTTAAACCAGGGAATACAATACTTTCACATAAACGGAAATATTTACCAAAATGTGACAAACTCTTATAACACAAAATATGTACTATCGAACTGACGAACTTTCTAACAAACGCGATGATTTATTTTTGGTTTTTGTGTAATATGCACTTTTTTCTGATTAAAAAAATCTACTTTTTTAAACATTTTTTCAAATTTATGGACCCAGATATCTTGGTCGAAATCAAGCTCTTCGGAATATCGGAGAGAATTAAACACTTTTCCACTGTGGAGAATTTCAATAAAGTTTCCCAAAGTTTTTGAGAAAACTGGGTTCGAACGTGTCCAAAAAATTTGCCATTTTTAATTGTCATATACCCAAAAATATATCTATCATTCAAAAATCATAATTTGAGATACTTTGTAACTTATGTGTTAACGAACGCTTTGTACAATGAAATACGTGTGTAATATCAATTTTATGGTCGTGAGATATTAACAAAAGTAGCTATTTTGGAAAAATCAAACTAATACAGCAATATGTGGTTTATAGTACCTCATATAGTTCAATTAATTCGTAAACACTTTTGAAGGTAAATTGGATTCATTTTTTGAAACAACCTTATTTTGATAATTTTTGATTTCGCCCGTGTTCCAATCAAAATTTTTCTAAAACGACTAAATTTTGGGGGTACTTGAACTGAAGTTTCTGGACCACTTTCAAAATTTAAAGAAAATGGTTCCATCGCTTTTATTAAATTTTTTTATTGGATAGTGTTAAGGACGTTTAAGGGAATAATGCAGGTTATTATTTTCGTTGAAAAATCTGATTTTTCGAAAATTGTAGGAATTCAAATCTTTTTGGCGTCTCTCTACAACTAAAATATAAATATATGTTGTTCTCTTAACGAAATCTGTTCCTGAATGATAAACTTTGAAATACGATCATGTGCAATTTGTAAAAAATGTGAGTATATTCCCCTATTTTTTTCGTACAAATACGGGCAAAAAAGTTAGTGATGGTTTATAACCACTAGGTTTTCTACAAAACTCGCACTGGCAATAAAAAATATGATTGAACGTTGATTCATGAAGAAAATATACCATGTCAGTATATAACTCATAGTCTACCACGGCACATGCACGTGCATGTAGTGGGCAAGGTGCAAGGCGACATATCCATCAGCTGAGCGGCGAGGGCCAATCAGGGCCCGACTCGAGCGCACTTGACCGCAGTCTCAGGAGATTACACGTCGCACCTGGCAACTTCTATCAGCAACCGATCTCTCATTTCGTGTGAGACGCCGTAGCACTTCGTCTGCTCCAGCATCCAACAGGCGAAGAAGTTGGGTCTCTACACTCGCTACGTTCTGGCAGGTAAAGTACCATTACTGCTAGGTTTGTTGAAATGAAATGTTGCAGTTGATAATAATTAAATAAATTTAACTGCGAAACGTATCTGCTCTTTAGTTACAAAATATATCACTCTATTCGTTATGGACTCAGAACCTCGAAAAAAAAGAAAATTAATATTATATCGAATGATCAGCTTAATGTAACGTTTATTTTATTATTAATTATTTATTTTATTATTTATTTTAATATTTATTTTATTATTTATTTTATTATTTATTTTATTATTTATTTTATTATTTATTTTATTATTTATTTTATTATTTATTTTATTTATTTATTTATTTATATATTTATTTATTTATATTTTTGTATCGATAACTTTTGTATCGAATTTAATCGTTTAATGTTATCTGGCAAGGAGTTCTAAAATAATGTACATGAATTATATATGAATTTTTTGTAGTGAGCTGTTGATACTGTCATCTGATGAATATTGTGACTACGAATGTTGTAGTTATGTATACGTTCCTATCGCACGTGAAATAGTCTGCTTAGCGCTTAAAGTAAAGCCAATTAAACTCACTCAGTAAGAATGAAATAACACAATGTGTTATGATTCTACGGGGATGCCTGCGCATAATTTTACCAAACACCGAGGATCGCTTTTCGTGATTACCTTATTTCGCAAATATGGTTCTAGACTCATCCTAATTGCCAACTGTTCCCTTTGGCAGATTTCCTTTGGCTCTCTCTGGTGGTTCCTAAGGACAAAAGGGTGGCGCTCACGTTAGAAAAATCAATATCGGGAAACGTAGCAGCACGTATACATCTTACACTAAAACCTCTTCTAATTTGTACACACCAATAGCGCTTGTTTTGAGAAGGAATATAATTTCATTCTGTCCTAAAAAATAATCGATATTTTTAGGATGGGCGATATCCGCGCACCCTACTATCGTCGTCCTTAAAAGACTGGAAGATTGTGCGGAAGAATTGAGGTACAGCAAGCTGGGTGGGGAGAGTGTGCTTCTAGTAAAGTTTAGTACGACACAATCTGCACCTATAAATTCGCAAAGAACATCTACTCTAAAATTAGTTTTCGCAAATTATTGTTATGGAATTTTCTTGTAATTTTTTTGAACGCAATTGTGTCTTTGCTTATCAACGTCAAAGTGTTCAGGCAAGGATTAAGAACACGTTGCTTGAAAATCGGTAGTACACAACCTGATATAATTGGTCTTTGTTCAAGAAGTGTTTTGAAGAGAAAAAAATGTGATTTTTTGGACATACATCCTGACCCCCACAGTCCCCAACCATTCACGGATAATGGATCTCACCTTAAAAGTAAGAAAACTCCGCCAATACAAACTTATATCCCTTGGAAGTACCGATACATAAACTAATTTGCGACGGTATCTGAAAGAAATTTTAAAAAAATGTGTTTCGGTACTTTTAGCTACAATTATCTACATTAAATAAGGTCGAAATTCCCATCCTTAGAGCCAAGTGTTTTGTTTGTTCTTCTTTAGCTCTCATCCCAGTTGTAGAGTAACACAGACCTTTCTGTGAGCACAAACATGCTGGCCAAACTGGGGTGTTGCGGCAACGGAAGAAAATTAGAACGTGTATTTCAATACTTTTCAAGAGTCATTAATAATTTAAATCATTACTTTTCTCCCATATTGTGAAAAATTGGTTTCCGTTTACTTCGAATCCTCCTCGTTTTGGCCACGAGGACTGTAGAGAATTAGCAATTTTTAACAACATTATTAGAACGAAGAACGTATAAGGTATATACCCAGGCAAAATCATTGGCAAACATATGAAAATCTGGAAATAATGGTCATGTAAATTGTGAATTTTATTATCACAGTAACGATCAAAGTGGATATTAAAAGATAACGTCATGAAAAAGTTTGCGCACTTTGTCAGGCAAAGACCTGCCAATGCAATGACGTGAATTCCCACATCACGTGTTCGTAAAATTATGATATTTTTCTCTTGTTTTCGGGCTTTCACCCTTCACTGGTCGCGTGGATTACTATTGTAAACCAGTTATAATCATTCGCTGTTTACAGAGTGAGTTGACAACGTATTTGCATGAACTCCTCAGGTCCCTTTCGTAAATGGCGCATAGCTATTGAATTATAGCAAAATATATTTCAAGTGATAACTGTTGCACGAGCGATAAGCGCAGGAATCCGCTTGAATTCCAATAGCCATCCACGCGACCACTCACGTTCCAGTCTCTGACCTAGGCGCACAGCATGAATATCGCTGCCATCAATGCTATGAATGGTTATGCGAAGAATAACAGAGGAGAAAGTTTGACTAAGACGCGATTTCTAAAGGGTCTGGCTTTGTCTCTTAAGAAATCACGAATGGAAAGAACAATCGAAGGGTATTCGAGAAGGGACTGAGTGTGCCGCGAAGTCATCAAAGGGAGGTGGGAAGTTGTTAACTCTGTGGACGTCAACGAAACAAGAGCACTCGGCAGTACTGCGTAGATTGTGTTCAATGGGTGTGCCCAGAGCACGTTAAGAAAATATATTTGAGATGTTCATCTGTTGTTGACGTTGAATCACATATAGAATATATGCTCCAATATGAATCATATTGAATACAGGCTTCAAATTTCTAAACAAATGCGTAAACTGCTGTATTTAATAATGGTAGTGCAAAGTATACCAAGTGCACAAAATACGTAGGGTACATCACATTGTAACACAAACATCTGCTCGCAAATATTTTTGGATATTTATTTGAGGCATAATACACCCAAATTTGTGTAACATTTCATAGCATTGCAATGCACCGAACATTTGAGTATATTTCACGCGATTTTGCGTGAGAATTCTAGCGAGACAATACGCGCTGTTTTAGGACAAGTAGTTGTGAATGTTAAATAATGAGGGAAAACCTATAATCTTATTTTTCTTGTGCTCAATTTGATTCATTGAGTATCTAAGTAGTATTTGGCGTAATCTACGAAGGTTTAATGTGAGACAAGTTTCGTATTCACGAATTATAAATGATTTTATTCTATATATACGCATTAAAATTCAACATAATAATTTCATATAAATTCAACAATTCACGTACTTTTTTGTGAGATCATTGTTAACAATTCTCGATCCATATTAATTACTAGTTTTGAACTCTGGCTCATGAACTATAGCAATGTGTGTTAACATATGTTTTATTCCATGAGTTTCAGAGGCCCAAAAAAAGTTATGGCGAGTCCCAGAAGTGCTGGCGAGAATGGTGCAGAAGATGGCGCAGACGCCGTCGGCGACGCCTTCCAGCTGGTGGCGCAAGGGCTGGTGCAGGGGATGGCGCAGTTACAGGAGGCACTGAACCTGCAGAAGCAGAGGGCAGAGCGCAGGGTGCAGGAGGCCCTGCATCTACACAAACAAGATTATGAGCGGAAGATGCAGGAAGACTTGCGCCTGCAGAAGCAGGAGGCAGAGCGAAAGGTTCAGGAGGCTGAGAGGAGGATGCAGGAGGCCCTGCGCCTGCAGAAGCAGGAAGCGGAGCGAAAGGTTCAGGAGGCTGAGAGGAGGATGCAGAAGGCCCTGCGCCTGCAGGAGGAGAGGGCGTCGGCGGCGTTGCGAGAGGTGGAGCGAAAATTGCAGCAGAAGGACGCTGCCATCCGCGCTCTGCAGCAGACACTCCAAGAGACCCAGGAGAGTGTGAACGCCCTCGAAGGAAGAAGGACGACTACTGAGGGGTCTGCAGGGGAAGGAGATATGGAACGTCTACAACGCCGTGTGAACGAAGTAGAGGCCTCTCTTCAGAGCGCCTTGCAGAAGTTCATGCCTCGCGTCGAGGCTCTGTTGCGCGAGCTGGAGAAACCTCAATCTACTAGTGCGTCCCTTGCCACCGCCGCCTCCACCTCCGCCGCCATTGCCCGTAAAGTACCGGCGACGGGAGGGGTAGCAGCGGGAGGTGGGGAGGAGCCTCTTTCCTCCACCTCCACGGCTACTTCCTCAGGCGCCGGCCACCAGGGCGCAGCAGCAGACGAGGAAGAACGCGCCAGGCGGCGGGTGGAACTCCGAGTGCGGGAGGTGGTGTCAAAGATGGAGGAGGCCCGAACCTCTCCTTCTTTCCTCGGAGAGCAGTTGTGTGAAGCGGCAAAGGAAGGAAGACTACGTGATGTAGGACGTCTCATAGACACCGGTGCCGACGTCAACTACACTGATCAATTTGGTTTCACTCCTCTATTTAGAGCAGTTGTGAATGCAAAGGCGAATGTGGTGTCGCTCCTTCTGCAACGAGGCGCCGATATGAACGCTGTCAACCGGTTTGGGTCTTCCGCGTTGCACTTGGCTGCGTGGAGCGACCGCAGTGGTCGGTGCGTGGAGCTGCTGGTGCGAGCGGGCGCCAACGTCGACGCGAGGGATTTAAATGGAGCGACTCCTCTGCACAGGGCGGCGCAGAGAAACAATGAGGAAGCGGTGCGCGCGCTGCACGCGGCCGGCGCCAGAAGGAACCTCAGGGCTTGGGGAGGGCGTTGGGAGAACAAGACGCCGTCAGACCTCGCAGCCTCCTCTATTGCACCAGACCTCTTTTGATTGTGATCGAAATGGATGCTTCAAGATTCTCTGGGGCAAGCAGGCGGCGGGGCAGGCGCTTCTTGCCGCTGTCGCGTTGCAGAAGACCTTAACCCTCAGTAACTCGCGCTGGCGGACTTAGTTCGCCACAGGAAGTGTTATTATTGATTTAGGCGTCAGATAACATCAGCGCGCCTTCTTACATTTCACATAACCTCGCAGCTGCGTACGATTTACTGCAGTGGAGAGACGATTGTACTTCTGTTGGAAAATGCTGGTAGAATACTTTATACGCCGCGCGGGTACAAATATAAAATTTCATCTTTTAATGTAAAAAAACTGATTTATTTTGTTTTACAATACGAATAATGCAGAGATAAATAGTTTAACGGAAAACTAGATATTTAAACCATTATATGAGGAACCGTTTCAAGATGAGTTTTGGGATGCTGTAAGTGATTCTCAGAAAAAAGTTATAGTGGCAGAGAGAGAACATGTAGTGATCTTGAAATTGCTAGTGATTAGTAAAGCAGAGATTTTGAGTGTAGAGATGTTTGCATTGGCATCAACAAGGTTCAAACGTGAAATAAAGCAGTAGTAGGGGAGATTGGCGGGTCTGGGATCAGGATATGACGTCAGTGATATGATATGAAGATCTTATCGCTGACGTAGCATCCTGATCCCAAACCCGCATATGTTTCTGTGACGTCACAGCCCGGTCGGCCCTGTTGTGGTGTGCACAGGATGTGACGTCACAGATAAGCGTATCGCTCACATCCTGTTGTGAAATCGCCATGCGACAGCCCGTGTGCGCCGGGGTCAACGCCCCGAGCGTGGAGCGGCGCGATCTGGTGGCGAAGGGGGGGTAGCGTGGAAGGGTGGCGCGATCTGGTGACGAAGGTGGGTAGCGTGAGAGGGTGTCGCGCCCTGGCGGCGAATGGTGGAAGCGTGTGTGCGCTCTGGCGGCGAAGGATGGAAGCGTGTGGTGGCGTAGGTGTGCGTGGTGTGTTTCAAAAATGCCTGCCGTCCGAGGTGCGGATTCGAACCAGCCTGAGTCCCGTTTCCTGTTGGGTGTGGGGAGTTACCCAGCGCTTTGGCTCTGAGCTACGGCGACATCTCAAGCGGAGCTGTCCGGTGAGGGGTTCTGATAGTACACGCGAGGCGGCGGCGGCGGCGGCGGATGTTGTGGTTGATAAGAAGAGCGGCGGCGACGCCGGATGTTGTGGTTGATAAGAAGAAGATAGCGGCGCGCGCGCTGGCTGCTGTGTTGCTCGCGAGCATAGAAAGGCGCGCGCGCGCTCTCTGTGAGCGACGCGTGGAACGAGAGGAGGGTGGCGCGCCCTGTGAGCGTCGTCGGGAAAAGGAGGCGGCGGCTGGCGCGCGCAGTTTGAATGCCCACACGATAAAAGTACATAGCGCGTCTCTCTCTCGAGCGCTAACCCCCCTCCCCCACTGAAAAAAGAGACGTGCAGGAGGGGGGAAAGGACGAGGCGGGAGAAAAAAAACAGGTCCATTGAAAGAACGATGTGTGTTTTATTGAAAAAGAAAAATATCTGATATACAATCAAGGACATGCAGAATAGTTTGATCCTCAGAATTGACATATCATCATATAGACATGTTTAGACGTGAAAGAGACACGCTTCAAGTGCCGATAGGCTATGATTATATTCAATTCTGACGACAAAATATCCTTATGTGGTAGGTGTCTATGCGGAAAGTACTGGACAATATCAAAGCGTCCGCACGGAGAGAATGGGCGATGTCGAGTCTGAATGCAATATTGTTTTTTTTTTGTTTTGTGAAGGGTCTCACGTCACCAAGACGTCCCAGGAGATGGATCAGGATCGATGTGTAAAAGCGACTGGGCCAACGCCTAACACGTGCGAGGAGTTCGCGGGCGATTCCTTGGGAAAATGACCGAGAAGAATCTAAAACACTGCCGTCGGAGATGAGAGTGACGAAAAGGTGTGCACTAAAGATACAGTATAGTCAATGATAACCCATCCCCGGTCCCTGGTTGAGGCACCCGAATCTTCTGTTGCGCGTTCCAAAGACTTTACAAGACGTTCGGGATTGATGATGTAGATTTTCTTTCTGAGGATGTTCATTTAGTATTGGAATGACCTGCACGGACATCATGTCATCATTGACATATGCATAAGATTGTCGGAGCATCGACATAAAGAGAGAGGAAATGGAGCATGCTCTCGAGTGTCAGTTTTTGATTGAAAGAGAGAGACTGACCGTCACAGATAGTTTCAAAACACCCAGGGCGATATGACCGACCTCAATACACCGGAAATCGGCGTGACATACTACACATTTTAGTCAGATGACATCTTTTGTTTTGTACTTTATTTTTTGCGTGTAAAATAGGTGATGAAAACTCTAACGTGAAAACGTTAAAGGAAAAGCTAGAATTTTGACGTTCGAAACGTTTTATCTCGTGAACGGGCATGGGCCAGGAGATGCCGCGCAAATCGAGACTGTTTTCCAATTCATCGAAAAGGGTTTGATAGGTACCGGTACGATTAGAATTCATAATTGTGATGTGTGGGGGCTGACGCGCACGAAAGAGAGCCGACGCCAGCGCCCACAGGAAACATTTCTCGTCTCGATTTTGCACGTTGATCACAGCACGACGTCTCGCGATGGATGGCGGAAGAGGAAGAAAAGAAGAGGCAGAATGCGCGATAGGTTCGAACAAGTGCGCCGAAACGTGAAGAGCGACGATAGAGGCCAACGATTTTCCGGAATCTCTCTCGGAAAACTCGTCGAATTTGGAATTGATAGGATGCGCGATACGAGAAAGGAAAAATTCAGAAATGTCATCCCCGCGCGATAACACTGCAGTCCGTGCCGAAAGAAAGATGGGCTGCAGCACCCCTACGATTTCGTGCGTCTCGACGTTCTCTTTCTCGATCAAAAACTGACACTCGAGTTGCGCGAAAATTTTGAAACTAGGTCGGTGGAGATCGTTATGGAGCTCTTCAAACATCTTACGATGGAAGGGAACACGACAACGGTTGAGAAACTCGACCGGATCCGCGATGTCGTGTGGGGGAGGAGGATTCGAAATGACACCCCGAACGACACGTCTGTTTAAAGACTGCGCGACGTCCGTCCATTGGAGAGCGTTTGCAATACACGATCTGCGTTGTTCGTTGGATGGAGTGGGCTGACCTATAGAAACAAACAAAACACACACACAAAAAACATAAATGATAAGCATTGAACGGACCCACACAACACTACTATAAAAGACATGGTTTTTTACCATCATCACGCTGCGTAGATTCGCGAACGTGGCGATTTAAAAGAAGTTTCTTCATCTTCAGTGTCGCGAATGAAATGACTAGCAATCGCACCGTTGAACTGCGTCAAACAACAAACAGGTGACGAGCACGGCGTAGACAATCAAGAAGAGAACCGTCACGAAGAAACAGCGCACGGCAATGTCCGTACGCTCCATAGTCAAACGTACGACTAATCGCAGAGCTCTGCGGACGCTGTGTTTTAAACGCGAGCTTATCGCACACATTGCATCACCCCAAACCGCAGAGAACACGTGCAGCACCCATGCGCGGATGACATCAACCACGCGACCACCGGAAGAGCGATAGCGATAAGACCATCGAGCCACAGAACGGACGCGGCTGGCGCGGATGTTGTGGTTGATAACGCGCGCGCGGTTCAGAGTCAGCGGTCGGATGTTGTGGTAGATAACTGCGAACAAAGGAATGGGAGCAGGACACGACACGCTTTTAAAAGGGGCTCCATCTGAGCAACGTTCACTCTCTCGCTATCAGCGAACGTAAACGCGCGCGCGCACACAGCACGTCATGGATGCTATGGAATGTGTCACCGTAGACGACTCGCTGGAAGAGGGGGAAGTGATAGACACAACGCCTCCAAGAAAACGCAAACAGTAAGTGATTTAAAAAGTTTAAACATCTTAGGTGTATTAACATGTTGTCGTTTTCATAGTGTTTTTGTCTTCTTGATTTTAAAGACCTCTGGAAAACATCAAACAAAAGAGGAAACTTTTTAAACAACAAGTGAAAGATGACATTAAACGCTTATTATGGAGTGATGAGGAGGAGACGAAGGAGGAGGAAAAGGCAATGACGAGAGCGCTAGAGGGTGCTTTGGAAGAAAAAGAGAATGATTTGACGAAAGAAAAAGAGAATGATTTGACGAAAGCACTCATGCCATGTACATCAGTCAACACCAATGATTACACTCGCGATATGAGTCTACCCTTCCGTCAGACAGATGACGAGGTGCGTACGCTACATTTCAACGCGGCGAACGCGAGTTGTACACAGGTGAAGAACAGCGTAGTATTTATCTACAAATCCAAGAAGACGTCAGAGTATTTTTTTTTTATGAAATGAATTTTTTATAACGCGGTCAATAAAAAATCATCCGTCAGGAAATCGGAAAGTTCTGGACTCAGATTTCGGTGGGAAATATTTCAATTATCGACCGCGTTATGAAATGAAAATTTTTTCCACCGAAATCTGAGTCAGGAACTTTCCGATTTCCTGACGGATGATTTTTTATCGACCGCGTTATGAAATGAAATTTTTTTTTTTTTAGACCGTGGGAAATGTTAATTAAGAAAATGGACGCCTCTACAATACGAATGAATATGTTAAATTTACCAAGAGGACTCTTCTTTGAAATAACGGACATTAACCTTATCGCGAGTGAACTCTATAAGAAATCCGCCTTCGTCGCGACGTTACATCACACATATGATGTGTTTCTTCCGACAAGGTATGAAAAATTGTATGAAATGGTTTGTAAAATTACAAAAAAATTAAAAAAACTAATCACGAATGCAATTCTCTTGATTTTTTTTACAGATTTACACCAGAGATTGAGGCGATTGGAAAAGAAAACTTTTTAGCAGAAAGACCACATATGTCATTTGTGGGTATCAATCCAAAAAACAAAGCTTATATAGTTCTCATCTACAAGTTGGATGACTTATGCCACCACTCAACGTGGGACAAACTTTTCGCTTTGTATCGGCACTACGGATTATTGGACAAGCCAACCCTTCAATAATACAATATTTATTTGTACACACTACTGAATAAAAAAAAACTGAAATGTTAAATCATCATGAGTATTGTTTTTCTTTTCCAACGTCATTTCCTGAAATATCCATTCCTCATGGCTTCAATAAAACAAGTCATCGTTTCATAATGATTTTATTAAGAACGTAGATCTCCTTTATTTTAATTTAGTTAATTTATTTTATTCATTACAATATGTATTGTTGAAGCAGGGTGAAGGCTGCAGGCGATGATGACACCCTTGGCGCCACGTCATGCTCGCGATCATGAATAAACTGCGACAATAAGACTGAGAATTAAAACTCTGATAAGAAGACCATAAAAAAGATATAAAAATTATAAACAATACAACTTACTTTCCCATTCTTCGTTGCTGACGCGACGAAGACGTATGCGGGGCGTTATGGGAATGGGAGCGAGGGGTGGCGGTGGTGTGCGGGTCCGCTGCGGTGACGGCAGCGTCATCACCGCCGCCGCCGTCTCGTACGTCGGGTGAGGTGGGAACGGCACCGCTGGTTGTTGTTGTCTCTCCCGCGCATGCACTTCGAGCGGCGCGGGAGGCGGGAACGGCGCCGCGGGGGGTTGCCACTCCGGAGGGACCGGCATCATATACTCCCGCACGTAGACCTCCAGTGGCATCTCCACAAGAGCATGGCGGGGACACCACAAACAGTCTAAACAATTGTCCCCGCACACAATGTGCCGAGGCAGGGTCGCACACTGCCGTGGCGTTTTCCCCCCCGCGTCCTCAATGTCTTCGCGCGCACCGATGAAGAGTAAAAAGTGCACCACGACCCACCGATGCGATCGGTAGGCGTAGTGCAATGGTGTTTTACCAAAGTTATCTTGCCGGTTAGGGGAGTCGCCGCGCGCGACGCAAAAGATGACGCCTGAAATATCCCCACACCCCGCCGCGTAGTGGATTACACTCCGCCCAAACATATCCACAGGTAAAAAACGAGCGTAATTATCGCTTCGATAAAAGCCGTACCACATCGGGTTCATATTCGAGTAAAGACACGCACACACGTCTAATATAATGTATCGACACAATGCGACTGCGTGTGTCGGGGCGCGGCTTGCGTGCGCAGCGCGGCATCGGTATCAACCGCACCATCCGGTCGCTAGCCCGGCGCCGCGCGCCGGCGAGCGTTCACCGCAACATCCGGGCGCTTGCGCTGAGGCGCGCGCGCCGGCGTGCGATGTTCACCGCAACATCCGGGCGCTGGCGCTGAGGCGCGCGACGAACGCTCGCGCTTCACACACTGTTTGCAAGGCCTTGTCGTGTCCGCTACGAGAGCGCGCTGCAATGCATGTTACGAACGCTCGCGTTTCACGCTGTGTGCGTGGCCTTGTCGGTGCCGCTACGAGAGCGCGCTGCAATGCATGTCGTGTTGACATGGCGGATACGAGAGCGCACATGCAGCGCGCTTTTTAAAAAGGTCTCGCGACCCTTTTTTTTCTATACGCATCACTATAAAACACCGCGTCTATAGAACATTAGCGTTAGTGCAGTCGTCGCGATGGATAGCTTCGGACACAGCACGCGCGTACGTCGAAGTGCGCTGAAGCGTCGGCGTATGCACGAGGACGTCGTTCATCGCGATGATTTAGCGAAACACGAACAATCGTTCAAGGATTTTGTGAAAAGCGAATTACATGCGGCCCTGAGCGCGCGCGAAGAGAAAACACCGCCGCCTGTAGATATTACCAGGGATATTTTACCGTCTGTGAAACATCACGCGGAGGAGCGTGTCGCAAACGTTGAGAAAGTATTACGTCACGCACTCGACGGGCACGTGACGGATGTGAAACGTCGTTTCGCCGAACACGAGATATCTTTGAAGGCTTTCGTGAAAAGCGAATTACAAGCCACCATGAGCGCGCACGTAAATAAAGTTCGAAGCGAAACCCCGAAGATCTTGGAGACGAACGTTGAGAAAGTATTGCGTCACGCACTCGACGAGCACGTGAAGGATGTGAAACGCCGTTTCGTCGAACACGAGACATCTATGAAGGCTTTCGTGAAAAGCGAATTACAAGCCACCATGAGCGCGCACGAAAGAAAAGTGCCCTCGAATCTCTTGGAGACGTTACCGCTAGTCGGTTCGTCCGGTAATTTTAATTTTCACGACAAACTCATTCGCAAAGTAGGCCCTGGCACGAACAGCTCGGACGTGGTGATTAAGGCGCAATTGGACGGCACGCTGGCGGAGGCGAAAAAGCACGCGGATAGTCTTTTTCACACGCATAAAGAACTAGCTAAAAACGACTATTTTATTCTCGAAACAAAGATAGAAAATTTGGAAAAGGTCAATTCCAAAAATGAAGAAAGTATGGAAAACCTCGAGAAGCGAGTGGAGAATGATTTTCAATTCTTCAGGACCCAGATTTCCGGTCTTAGAACTATAGTAAAAGAATTGGTTGAAAACCTCGATAAGCGAGTGGAGACTACCGATCTTGGAACTTTTGTAAAAGAATTGGTTGCTCGACTGTAATGAGAATCATATATATATTTCGACACTTGCGCGCGTGTATTAGTATTGTCATGGTTCGCACCGTGTGTAGAACGACAACGACGAGAGATTGTAGGAACCAACCCCCCTGGCCGATACGGCGGAGAGGCGCGCAAGAGAGAGAACAGCGGATTCCGGGTGCAGTGATTGCTCCGCCCGCGATGGGTCGCGGCATGTTTTTGAGAGGTCGGTGCGTCGGCGGTCCTTGTAAGAAACGTCAACGTCGTCTGCAGGGGAGTGGCGCACGAAGGCGAAAGACGACGGCGCGTGGCGGTCGAAAGAGTAAGAGAGGCGGGTTTCTGCCTGCCCTCATCCCTCTCCTCCCGACCATCCTCAGCGGACTGAGCGCGCTCGGAACCGTCGCAGGCGGCGCTGCCGCTATCGCGAACGCTGTGAAAAACGCCAAAACTAAAAACCAGGAGTTAGCGGAAATGGTGCGTCATAACAAGATGATGGAAGAGACCAAAAAAGGATCGGGCGTGTTACTGAGGGCCGCGAAAATGCTTCGCGTGAAGACCAAGGGGAGGAGGGGGAGGAGAACGTCTCGAAAAAACCAATGAGCGGAGTACCGCGCCGAGCGCTCACACACGAGGAAATGTCGCGTTTTGCGAAGAAGATGTTGAACATTCCTCATTTTCGCGGCGTGTTTACGCGAGATGCGCTGCCCGAAAGAACGAGGGCGAAGCGTGAGTGCGGCGTCGTCAACCACGACGACGCCAGCGGCGACGGTACTCATTTCGTGGCGTACGTGAAACGAGGTCGAACGGTGCGCTACTTCGATTCGTTCGGACTTCCGCCCCCGCCCGAATTCCTTCGCTACGCGCGCGGACACCGCGTGACGTACAACACGCGTCAAGTTCAACAATACAACGCGAACAATTGCGGCAAGTTATGTCTACAATTTCTCGTTCACGAATGGAAGAAGAAGAAAAAGGAAGATTAAACACCGGACGTGATCACTTCGCTTGCGTCGTTCGTGTCATGCGCACGTACACTTTAATGGGGAAGGGGCCGGAGATCTCGGTGAAGTTTGCGCCGGGGGTCGACCTGTCGAACGACGTGTACGAGATCGCGTTAGTGCATCTCAGCACCGTTCACACCATTCGCAACGTGAAGGACGGTCACAACACACTCCACTACGACGTTCTCGTCGAGGGGGGAGGACCGCCAGCAAGCTATGTGCTATCCGTCCCTCCGGGTACGTATACCTTAGACGACATCCATCATCATATATCGAACATTCTTCATCAACAGTTTCCCGATGAGTTTGCGACGAAGAAGCACTTTTTCGATTTGGAAGCGGCCCCGCAATCGAACAAAGTGCGCGTCAACACGTCCTTCAAGCTGAATTTCGACCAGCCCGCGTCCATCGGTCCTCTCCTCGGTTTTTCAAAGACCGTGTCACCCACACTTTTCGGCGTGTACGTGACGGCCGATGCCGCGCCGACGATCGTGAAAGATTTCGAAGTGTTCGTGACGTGTAACGTGATCGAAAGCGGGTATATAAACGATCGAATAGCCCACGTGCTGTATCAGTTTCACGTGAACGATTTACCTGCCGCCGTCGTCGAAGAAAGGCCGACCGAAAAAATCTATCACCGCGTCACCCGGCGTTGGATCGACGAGTTAGCGATTCGTCTAGAGAACGCGGACGGGCAACTGATTCCGTTGTACGCGGACACGCCGTTGACGTGCACCTTACTCGTACGCCCCAGAAGCAACCGCAATGCCGCTTTCTTCTAAAACAACATCGAAAAAGCAGCACTATAAAATGCGGGTCGTGTCGCGACCGAGGCACAGAGTGCTTTGTCCGCTCACCACGTTAACACCGTCCAGTCGACAAACCTTACGAGCGTTGGGTTACACTCTCGTTCTAAGGAGGAGGAAGGCGAAAAACGACAAACAAATAAAATGTCGTCGAAGAGAATGAAGACCAACCATCCTACTTCAACGGAATTTGTCGACGAACACGCGATCGACATTCTCCGCAGGGAGAATATAAAACACCACATCGTCAACGAAGCTGTTCACGAACACTTTCCGTACATTAAATCGTTTGGACAAAACGATGAAATTCGCATTACTATCATGAATAAGGACGCCGTTCTCTTACCTTGCGAGAGTTCGCTCGTCATCGCGGGATCTGCGATCAAAACGGGCGCAGCAACTCCCACGCGCACCAACTGCGAATTGGTCAACAACGGTTTCGCCTTTCTTTTTAGCGAAATTCGTTACGAAATCAACAACGTGATCGTCGACGTGGTGAAAAATCCGGGCATCACGACCACGATGAAAAACGTGTGTTTCCTTTCGCCGGCAGAAAGACGATCGTTCGGCAACGCCTGTTGGACCAAAGACCTTCTATTGTACGAGAATAACCTAAGCAACACCAGATTCATGCTCAGTAAGAACGGGGGGAAATTTTACGGTATCGTGCCATTGCGACTGTGGATGGGCTTTTTCGAAGATCACACGCGTATCATGACTGGCGTGAAACACGACCTCGTCCTCATTCGAGGTCGTCACGATAATCGATGTCTCACGACGACAAACGAAACACCGGACGAAACGACGATTACCGTGACGGACGTGATTTGGAGAATGCCTCATTTGACGCTGAGCGATGCTGCTTCCCTCGCGGTGACGCGAACGCTGGACAGTCGGCGACCGATCCCCGTGGAATTCCGACGATGAGAACTTCACGAATACCCCAACGTTCCAGCAGGAGGCATGGGACCGTTTCAGTGGACGGTGAAGACGGCCGCAAAAGAGGATCATCCCCTGTACATTTTCTTTGGCATGCAAACGGATAAAGACGCGGACCTGAAAAAGAATTCGGGTGAATTCAATGTTAACGATATGACAAGAGCAAAACTGTATTTAAACGACGAGTTTTACCCTTATTCCGAACTTCTATGCAATGTCAAATTTTATACCGGCGATGAGCAATGGCACCCGTATCTCTATGAAATGATGCAAAAAGCGGAACGTTCTTACTACAATCGCAATCCCATATCGGCCATGGAATATTGGTATCTGAATTCTTGGTTTCCTGTTATTGTGTGGGACGTCTCCGCCAGAGCGTCTGCCGTACTCCCCTCGCAAACCGACATCAAGATCACGTGGGAAACGGGTACAGCCATGCCCGCTAAAGTCACAGGGTATTGTCTCATTGTCTACAAAGCGGAAGTGCAATACGCGCCCATCGACGACTTTGTGGTGAAGAAAAACGTGATCGTATAAGACGTCGCGCGTTTCGCTCGCTGTCTTCATTCCGTGTCTTTCCTTCACGCGATGATGAACGAAGAAGGCGCAGAACACGTTCCGTCCGCCTCGGGCGGTGAAGACGATGTGGGTGCGCTTTCTTCTTGCGATTCGCATTTCGCCGTTTTTGATGCACTCCACGACAACATGAAGGAAGAGGAGGAGGAGGAGGACATGGAGGTGAGAGCGGCGTCGGCGTCATCCGATGTTCCTTCTGTCTGCAATCATCCCTGTCCCATGCATTGCACGTCGAAGAAGAAGAAGAAGAAAACCCGCAAGGACGCAAAACCAAAAGAGCGAAAGACCAAAAAACAACACCATCACGACGCCGCAAGACGACGACAACGGAACGATCGACCTCCACCTCACCGGATACGGTCTGCTGCGATCTTGCGGTGGACGTCAGCGAATGCGCGCGCAACGCAGCGGCGTGGTTAGCGAGAGCCGTCCAGATGGCGATTGCATCGATGACGCCCACCACCACCGACATCCGTAACAGTCATGTTTAATGTGTACGTCATCTATGTAATTTTTTTTTAATCAATAAAAGGACTTGCTTGATTGTATGTGTCATGTTTCATTTCGACTCCACCTCACACACACCGATTCACCCCCCTCCCTCTCGCCTTTGTCGCACCCTTTAAAACAGTGTCCTTCGACAAAGGCAAACAGTCTCTCCCTCGCTCTTCGCATGACGATGCTGCACGTTGTTCCACAATCGGCAACACTGCCCGTCGTGAACGTGACGGCCTTATGGCGCGGCAAAGACGACGAGAACACGAGTCGACACGGACCCCTTTTCCCCGATAGCGTGCGCGCTCTTATCGTGGGACCTTCCGGATGCGGGAAGACAAACGTGGTCGTCTCGCTTCTCACCGGTCGCTTCGGTCTGGCGTTCCGCAACGTGTATTTATATTCCACCACAGACACGCAGCCCATGTACATGTACTTGAAACAAGTCTGCGACGGACTCCTTCCTTTTCGTTCGTTTTCGCAACACGATAGCATCGTGCCGCCAGCCGAGGCGTCGCCCGACAGCGTTTTCATTTTCGACGACATCGCAACCGAAAAACAAGACTGTATCAAAGCCTACTTCGCGGCCGGGAGACATAAACACACGGACGTGCTCTATCTGTGTCAAACGTACACCAAAATTCCCAAGCAGTTGATTCGCGATAACGCGAATATGATTGTCATCTTCCGGCAAGACGATAACCTCGAGTATATCTACAAAGAACACGTGGGCAACGATTTTCAGACCTTCAACGATTTTAAGGCGATGTGTTCCAACGTGTGGAACGCCGACCGTTTTGCTTTTGTGGTCATCTGTAAACCGAGTGCGCTGCAACACGGTCGATACCGATCGGGCTTCGACCGGTTTCTCGTGCCGACGGCCGATGGTCGCGGTGCTGATGCGAAGGTTAATATATAATATCTTTTCTTTCGCGAGAGACTTCACTCTACGCCATGGTGTACGTGCGACAGCATTTCAATGTCGCGGGAACGCGACGGGGGGGCCGACAGTATCGCGGAAGAGGATTTATAGGACGGATGCTGAATCGGGCGATAGACAAACTGCCCTTCGAACTTCACATTCCCGGCGGCTATCAATTTTGCGGGCCCGGTACGAAGCTCATGAAGAGACTGCAAAGAGGCGATCGCGGTATCAATCCGTTGGACGAAGCGTGTAGAGAGCACGACATCGCTTACCACAACTACAAAGGCGGTGAGGAACGCAAAAGGGCAGACGAAGCGCTCGCCAAGACCGCGTGGGCGCGCGTTACGTCCGGAGACGCGAGTATCGGTGAAAGGGCGACCGCGCTCGGTGTGGCGGGCGCGATGAAAGTGAAATCCAAAATAGGAGGACGCGTGAGCACCATACAACGGCTTCGCGACAACGTGAGAAGAAGACGAAGACACGTCGTCCGTGAAACACGACTATACGAGAACAAACGATCAAACATAGACTTGAAAACGCTGAATGCGCTTGCGAAAACGAAAAGGAGCTTGCGTGGAAAGACACCGCGCCCTCCCTCTTCCTCCGCACCCGCACCCCTTCGACCCATCACGTCGGAAGAGCGATTGAAAACGGAGGTGGAGAAGGCACGCGAAAACATTCGCAAGAAAATGAGCATCTTGCAAGACGCCGAAACGATGCGCAGTCGATTACTCGATACGTATCTCACAACGCCCGTCTCGAAAGCCCTGCACCGTCGCCAAAGAGAGGGAAAAACGAACACTTCACCGTCTTCCACGAGCATCAAAGATGAACCAAGAGTAGACACAAAAGAAGAAGCAGCAGGTTCCTCCTTCGAAACACTCCCGGAGTTGGAAGACGAAGAAGACAGAGATGTTCGCAATCAACATTATGAGCAATTACAGCGCTATTTGTCGAATGCTGCGATCGGCTTAGGCGATACGACTTTCGGACCGTACTATATAGGAGGGCGACCTCACATCGGTAACGCCTTCCTAGAACTTCACCCGGAAGACGGAACATTCTCCGTGCAGGGTCACACATTCTACCCAGAACCAGGACTTCCCGAGCTCCTTTTTGAATCACGTCCCAACTTAGATGATGTCACGGAAGGCGATTTGAAAAAATACAAAAAAATTCTCGAACTCACTTCCGCGCACAGGAGGGACTTCAAATCGAATCTTCCGTTGAACCCGAGAGGCAATCCATGGAAATATCGTCAAATTATCTCACATCTTTTCGCTGGGGGGGAAAGACAAAGCAAAAGACTCGCAGAAAGAAAGAAGAAGAAGAAGAAGGGGAGCGGTCTACGTTTTGTGACGGCGCCAGACTACAAATATTGGCGCGATCCGAACACACTCGTCGAGAGGCTACGTCTGTTACACGCTTCGAAAGCCGCCGGTAACAACGGGCTCGACGGTGAAATAGTAGAAATAGAAGATGAATTGCGTGACGCCGGTATTATCGTCTAGCGCCTCTGACCATGCAGAAGAAGAAGAAGACGACGACGGTGTTGACGACCGTTCGACAAGGACTCGCTGCGGAATTGCACGCGCCTGCCCGACGTCGTTACGCGAGACGGCGGGTGATCACGAAAGGACTCGATGATCTATGGCAAGCCGACTTGGTCGACATGCAGCCGTACTCCAAAAGCAATCGAGGGATGCGATACATTCTCACCGTCATCGACGTCTACAGCAAGTACGCCTGGGCGGAAGCGATAAAGAAAAAGACGGGAGCGGAAGTCGTCAAGGCCTTCGACCGCATCGTGACGTCGAGCGGACGCGTGCCTCACTTCCTACAAACCGACAAAGGCAAGGAGTTTTACAACACCGCGCTCAACAAGTGGCTCCGAGAGCGTGGCATTCATCATTATTCCACCTTTTCCAACGTGAAGGCCGCCGTGGTCGAACGGTTTAATCGAACGCTCAAGGAGCGGATGTGGAGGCGTTTCACCGGCGAGGGGACGCGACGCTGGACCCTTATGCTACCCGCCCTCCTCCGAGATTACAACAACACGAAACATCGAACGATCGGCATGAAGCCGAAAGACGTGAAAGACGATCGACTCATGCGCACGGTGTACGGGCAAGTGAAAACGCTCGACCCGCGACTCCTGAGGACACATCGCTTTCGCGTCGGCGACGTCGTTCGGGTGAGCACGTACAAAAACTCACCGTTTCGGAAAGGCTACGAAGCGCGATGGGGCACCGAACTCTTCAAAATCGTTCGTGTGCATCTCTCGAATCCCGTCACGTACTCGCTAGAAGACCTGCAAGGCGAAACGATCGAGGGTCGCTTCTACACCGAGGAATTGCAACGCACGCGATACCCCGATCGATATTTAGTCGAGCGCGTCGTACGGAAAAAGGGTCCGCTTCGCCTCGTGAAATGGCTCGGTTTCGACTCGCGCCATAATTCGTGGGTGCATGCGAGAGACATTGAAGTGTAAGCGTCTTGCGTCACCCGGTGACGTCAGCAGCCAGCGCGCGCCGCTATCTTCTTCTTATCAACCACAACATCCGGCGTCGTCGCCGCCGGACCGCACTGCGCGAGTGCATGTCCGCTGACGTCACAGACTTGTATAAGAAGGACGGCGACAACTCGACGAGCGTCAGTCTCTCGTTTTTCCCGTGTGCGAGACATCACCGCGGTGTGTGTTTTCCATTCGATTTGCGGTGCCTGCTGTGGTGCGTGCGTCATCTTGTTGCGGTATGTGAAAACTTCCTTATGTAAACTCCTGCAAGACGATCAAGCACGAGAAACATCTCCTCCGCGTCCACGGATCAATGCACAAGACGACGACGACGAAGAAGGGCGAGCGGCAACACCGCCGACCACGCCGTGGCGCGAGAACGATGTCGTGACAAGAATAAAAAAAAACGACGCACGCGCAACGGTCACCGTGCGCTCGCAGCTGTCGCTGATCTTCAAGGTTTTTGGATAGACGGACACTTCGTGATCAAAGTGCTGACCGTCATCCGCGCCGTCCGAGACGAGTCTGAGCAGTGCGTTCAGAAATTCACCTTTCGTCCGCCGCGGCCTTTCCATACTTTGAGCAGAGACGACAAGCGACAGGTGTGGTGGATCAAACGCTGTCATCACGCCACACCGCCGTGGAGTAGCGGACGTTACGATTATGGAGACAGGACGTTTGTGATGATGAAAGCTTTCGAAGGTGTCTCGACGATCTACGTCAAGGGAGGACAGAAGAAAGAGTGGTTGCAGGAGGTACTCCAAGGAAAAGACATTTTCGATCTCGAGTCGTTCGGATGTCCTCCGCTGCACGAGTGCTTACGCAAGTACCGTGAACACTACGCTTGCGGTGACGTCAGTTTAGCAGGTCAGCACGTCATCGCCCTGTACGAATGGATGAGCGTTCATCGACCGGACGTATTGCATCATGACGTGGTGGAAAGGGACATGTGATAAGAGTCACGTCCTGGGCACGTTATAATCATGCACTCTGCCCCGTCGCTCGTCATTATGATGCAGAGTGTTCCGTCGTACGCATCCACTCCTCCGCTCATCCGCTCCGTGGCCGACCTTTTGGAGCACACCGCGCAAGAGATCAGACGCGAGACGCGCGACAACATCGAAGGCGCTTTCAGAGCGTTGCGTGAAGCCGATTACACGCTTACGCTTCTCGACTCGGAGTCATTGCGTCACTTACCGGTCGAATTTTTGTGTCATTGGCCGGCGCCCTACGAGGTGGAGCGCGTGTTCGAGAAACTACCTGAAGACATCCAAAACCTACCGTGCGTTCAAGAACTTCGCTCTTGTCAGGAGCATTGGAACCGCGGACGGACGCGTATCGACGGACCGCCGCCACCGAAGCGGAGCTGCCGCTTTTGCATCTCTCTCCGCCAGCCTTGTCGACAACACTACTCGGAGGAGGACGACGCCGCACCGTCGAGGAACGAGTGTCCTTCGTGTCAAGCCGTCTCCCTTCTCGTCTGCACGCAGCACCACGACAACGGACCTCTTCTTTTGAAACGGGATTGCGTGTTTTGTAAGAGGACTATCGTCACGTCTGTGTAAACGTGTGTGTGTTATGGAGTGGTTTGATAGCATCGCGATCGGTCTCGCCCTTCTGGACTTTGCCATCGTGCTCGCCGCTTTTATCTGTTTAATTCTTTAAAGCTGCACACCAGAGAGAGAGAAGCGGTGCGACACGTCCTGGAGGGTCTGACGTCACCGAAGCGTATCGCATCCGCCGCCGACATTGCCTGCGCGTTTTTTTCGTTAAAAGACGCGATGACACGCTGCGGACGACAGTTCACCGCGAGCGACAGTCACGGCAACACGATGGTCTTCTACGACTCGGCTGAGGAGGAGGAGGATCAACAGCAGGACGAGGAAGTGTTCGATGACGAAGCGATCCCGACGAACGAAGAGGAGGAGGAGGAAATAGAAAATTGCAATATACCAGAGTATGTCGCGACCAAAGAGTACGTGAACGATCTACTCGAACACGCGCGTCAACTCTCAGCGCAAGATGCCAGTATAGCATTGCACCACGAGCTCCATCAAGTCAAGCTAAAATTACAAAGCGTGAGCGACACTCAATCCAGATGTCTCCGGCAATGGACCGTCAACGATGCATTTAACGCCGATCTTTACCGCATTTCGAATACGGCTCCTCCTCAAGACGAAAAAGATGTCGCCAACAAAGCGTACGTCGACCGCCACATCAACATCATCAAGACGCATCTAGAAAAAATTCCAAAACTCCGGTGCAGCAAACTGGGAAACGTGAACGTGATGAAGAAACGTCTCGTCAACGTGGCGCCGCCCGTCAGAAAGGAAGACGGTGCAACGAAAGCTTATGTGGATGAGAAAATCAAAAAAGAAATCGCTAAATTACGAGTGTAGAAGAGAGAGAGAGGACTTTTTAACATGGCGGATTCTATGTATACTTTGATTTTTTCATTTTGTTTTTTGAAATCTCCTATGTATAATTTGATTTTCATTTGTTTTCTATCAATAAAACAAATCATTCTTTCACGACCTGTTTTTCATTTGTTTTTTCCTTTCTCCCCTCCATTAGTCCTATGCTCGCGACCAACACAGCAGCCAGCGCGCGCGCCGCTATCTTCTTCTTATCAACCACAACATCCGGCGTCGCCGCCGCTCTTCTTATCAACCACAACATCCGCCGCCGCCGCCGCCGCCTCGCGTGTACTATCAGAACCCCTCACCGGACAGCTCCGCTCGAGATGTCGCCGTAGCTCAGAGCCAAAGCGCTGGGTAACTCCCCACACCCAACAGGAAACGGGACTCAGGCTGGTTCGAATCCGCACCTCGGACGGCAGGCATTTTTGAAACACACCACGCACACCTACGCCACCACACGCTTCCATCCTTCGCCGCCAGAGCGCACACACGCTTCCACCATTCGCCGCCAGGGCGCGACACCCTCTCACGCTACCCACCTTCGCCACCAGATCGCGCCACCCTTCCACGCTACCCCCCCTTCGCCACCAGATCGCGCCGCTCCACGCTCGGGGCGTTGACCCTGGCGCACACGGGCTGTCGCATGGCGATTTCACAACAGGATGTGAGCGATACGCTTATCTGTGACGTCACATCCTGTGCACACCACAACAGGGTCGACCGGGCTGTGACGTCACAGAAACATATGCGGGTTTGGGATCAGGATGCTACGTCAGCGATAAGAACTTTATATCATATCACTGACGTCATATCCTGATCCCAGACCTGCCAATCTCCCCTACTAGCAGTGCTCTGCCGCACAAGTTCAAATACTGGAAGTCGTGATCAAGAATAAACGCCAACGAAGTTCAGAAATTACTGCCCCATTTATGGAAGAACAAAAACCGCACTATTCCAATTATTACTACAGTGATCATGAAGATTATGTCCGCGGAATGCAACTTTCAGTTAAAGTCATCAAATGGAAATAATATACCAAATTAATTTTAAATTCATTAAAATTGTAATATGTATACATTTCAAATGAAATGAAAATTATATTCAAATATTATTCAGACCTTACAGAGTTAAATTCTCTAAAAAAATAGTCTTGCCGAGCAAAGTACACCGCACGGATATTTGTGTGACAAAACGGCGCGAGTAACTAAGGGTTAGTGTGGTATTTTAGGGCCTGCCGCTAGTCAGACACACGACCATTTTGTACATCTGCTGATTACCAATAGCTGCTCGTAAACGTGAACGGAGGATGTAAATAATTAATTGTAAGTTGTTTAAAGAGAAATAATGAAAATTTGCTATCTTTCTCTTTTAAATTTTAGTACACGTTGTTTACAATGAAATTAATTCTCGTCGAATAGTAACTCGGTGCGTGTGGTACACAATTTTAAGTTAAGATGGATTTATCTCGAATCCCGAGAGAAACAGTGGTGACAATGGCATGATTCATACTGCAAACCTCCTAGGCTGAGAGGCAATACTTCCGGTTGGGATGAATTCGACAGCAGTTATGTATTGATTAGTCCTCGGAACGCTCGAAAAAATGTAACATTTAAAATCATCTGATCCCTAAAAACATTACTATTTATTGAATAAAAGAAAAAACTACTTTCACCGTATTATTTCTTCAATAACCTAAAACGTCAATACTCGCGAGAGTATTTCCGTAAAAGACTGTACTAATTAATATGTCCAGGTCAGCGGCTGCCACCACCGCGTTTTCGCCGTCGCCGCCGTACGACGCCTTGGCGCTAGCGTCGCTTGCATGCAGACTCCCAGCTCCCCCCCCCAGGTGCTTAACACCTTCCCCGCACCAATCGGACCGAGGGGGGGATTGCGTGAAGTGTTATACCAACAAAATCCAACATACTTTTTGTTGATAGCACTCTCACCCGAATGTTGCAACTGCAGAGATACTTCTCCTGCGCACTGTGCATTTGTCCCATCAACCATGGTGAAGTTCGTCGAAGAATACGAGTACTTAAAATAAACCTAAATATCTTCATGAGAGCAAACAGATAATTTTATATCATAGAGTCCCAATTATTCAATAAAGTTTGTTTAAATTTATACAGCCATATACCGAAAAGCTTAATGGACGCATGTTTTTTAAGGAATCAGTAAGAAAGTGAGAGTTCAAATTAGTATTTTTATTTATTGAACACAGAGATAATGTTTTAAGAAGGCAGACGATCATAAATCTAACTTATCTCACCAGACATTCTGAAGAGTAATTGATGCAAACTGCTGTGAAATTCATTGCCATCAAAGTGTGGGTTCTCGGCGTAGGTACCAGCCATAATATAATCATTACTGTTTATTTTTCGTGTATTATCGAAAATTGCGAGGACTAAAAATGTTTGCATAACCCATAAACAGAAAATACGTGACGATATATATCGATAGATGGACTAAAATGAACTAATCAATAGATAGGACTAAAAATGTTTTATCACACATAATCACAATATACTTGACAATAATTATCAATTGATGCAACAAATGCCAACTGATAGTAAACAAGAGAAAATTCCCGGACATGAAGACCCAATAATCAATTATAGCATTGCCAAATGCAAATGAAAAATTATACAAGAATCTACTTTTTATTAGATTGGCGTCACAATCATACAGAATGGTGAGGCCGTAGAAATGGTTGTCGAGTGATGTTAGCCATTTTATACACACAATTGTTTTTTTATTACTGTAACAAATATAAATATAATAAAATTGGCAATTACAAATACGTTACAGGAATAATTACGCGAGTTGTCATTGAAAAAATATTGATTTTTACAATAGCAGCTTGGCCAAAACCGTACTCTGGTACAAAACAACAACAAAGCTGGCCATAAAAGCAAATGCGAGTGAATTTACATAGAAATAGGTAGCAAATGTTTTTTGAAGTTGCTGAATGCGAATATCAAAATGTTATTTCAAAAATCAAAATAACCGATTGAAAATGGGCAACCGGCACATTTAAAAATAAAAACAATTCTGCTTCCCGCCGTTCTCCTCCCGTCCCCACCTTTTTCTTTCCGTCCCTGCCTTTCTCTTCCCGTCCTCACCTTTTTGTACACGTCGCCGTCTTTCTTAGCCGGTCCCCGCACTTCTCTGCCCCTCCCCGCCTTTCTCTACCCGTCCCCACCCTTTTCTCCTAGTCGTCGCTTTTCTCTACCCGTCTGCACTCTTTTGTTAAGTCTAACAACTAAACTAATATAAAAGATATGAGAATAAACTGAACATAAATGTTCTAATAATTATCTCTGACCTTCTGACTACTACCAACATCAGTATATTACGTGTTTGTAACGTATCTTTCCCATTATGAATCTACAATTCTATAATCTACAATGTGAGTCTATAAAGTACTCGTACAATTCTTTGTATGATGAATATACTAGAACAGGGGTGTCCAACGTGCAAGGCCTCAAGGGCCACAACTAAAACCTTTAATAGAGTCGTATTTACATTACTCGGGCGATTCACGCCTGACTTCCTCGTATTGTTGGTCTCGGCAACACGTCGGCCCGTCTCAAAGGGGTGGGAAGCATTGATAATGACGGGCCTAACCATGCATACGCGGCGAAACACATTAGGATTATGTCGAATTTCCGAATTTACTAGAAAAGTCTAAAATCCAAACTTACCAAAATGTACATTAAGGGGGCGTTGCCCCATCAAGGCGTATGCGCTAGGCGCGCTTTTTCTCGCTCGGCCTGGACGCTTTCAGTTTTGACTATGAACCTTTCGCGGTCCCCAACAAGTGGCCGCCAGCTGGACAACCCTGTACTTGATGAATCTATACACAACGCACCGAGGATAGGCGACGTTTATCACCAATTTATTTGTAACCATCTACCCAAAATCCCGAGGGTGAAGCACTTGTGAATAAATACTCAATGATAATGCAGTCAAATGATAAAAGAGGAAGTAGTCAGACTACAACATAAAAGACACAATAATGTGAGTACATTATAATCACGGATAGTAGAAAAACAATTAATTTGTCTTAAAACTTTAAAAGCTACTTTTTAAGAACCCAAAGGGACAAACATAATGTGGGAACAGGTGAGATACATGAGGACACGAGTTTTTTGGGACACATGGGGAAATAAAGGGAGGATATGGGACCAGAGTTAGTATTTTTTGTTTGATTATTTAAGGTATCTGTAACAACACCGGTTGTAGCGACCACCATCTCTTTAACGTAACTGGATTAAGTAATATTGTGATGATTAGTGGGTACAAGGACGAAATCAAATTCAACCACACCCGAGCGCTGCCTTAGTGATCTCGGCCGGAATTCTTGAACAGCGTTCTACAAATGTCATGTTTCGGAACTTTCAATTAGATTTTTGAAGATATAGTAAAGTTAGATCACTCCTCACTGGTTAGAATTGCGCAGAAACCAAAAATTTAATTAAAATTAAATTTAAAAAAAAGAATAATTTTCACGGTTACATGAAAGGGAGTGTTTGTATTTGGGTGCAATTTAACCTCAACTATTCGTAATATATACCTTGCTCACTACTATTCATTACATTAAAAAATTGAAATCACACAAGGGTTAAAATGATTTATCCATGAAACCTCATCGTTTAACGTATGTATAAACTGAACTCTGTTTTAGATTCCGGTTTGTCAGCTGTCGCTAGTATAATTGTGACTTGTCAATATGTTTGAACGTCTTTTGATTCGTTTCAGGTGAATATTCATAACAGGGTAAATAAGTGCTCGTCTTCAAAGTATATTCTGAACCGAAATTTCACATTATAACTTGTGGTTCGACAGTATGAAAAAGACGAAAATATTATATGAAATGTACGTAACAACCCATACGACAATGAAAATGCAGAGACAAACAGGATTAATGTGGAACAGGTCTATTTTCTCCTTCAAAATTGTATTTGTTTCACGGTTGTTTACATGCAATGCAAATTGTTCAGATATTACGATGTCTCAATTTAAGTGTACAAACTGGCGTATCATTTTCATGTGTGATAGATTCATGAAGGAGGGAGATATGCTGTCAAGATAGATTACATCAGTCCGGGACTAAACGATTATCACAACCAGTGCTCGTACGTGTGGTGGCCAATTTCTAAATGTAACGGCCTCCGCCAATCAGGTCCCGGACTCGTCTTTATTGGGCCACTGACCCTGTCTATTGTGTGTCATGGCAACTATTATCTGCAATCGATATATCATTCCGTTAAAGGTATTATACATTTTTGTCTGCTTACTCAACGGACAGCTATAAGAAGCAATATTTATGCAAGTTCATTAATGTAGTTTATGAAAATAGATTATGGAGCATATTTATTTTTATGTCAACTTAAACAGTGTAATTAGCACTACCAATAAGAAATATTTGAAGAAAAAAATGGAACTGTTTTTGAAGAAACCGCGTTTGGGTGTTTCTAAAAATGCGGCAAGCTGACCTAATTTTTAGAGAAAACTGTCATTTCGATAAGCTTTATGAATTGAATTAAAGCACATTTGTTCATCAACATAATATTGTGGACAAATCGCCTGGAATATTAACAGCGTAAGAGAGACAACAAAGTAATTAAAATTTTTTTTGAAAAAACCGCAACCAAATAATAGAGGAAAATGGAGTTTAATATCATCTGATACAGTATATTTAGCTCCACCCTACCAAACGTTTAAAAAAATAATTAGAAGCCGTTTTAGGCAAATGTTTGTTTTGGATACATTTTAATATTCCCTATTTCACTCAGGATTGGGCTATAATTCCTAAAATTTTCAAAGTTAGTCAGGGCGATTAAGAAAGGTAAATTAAATTAAACTAAATGCAAAGTTCTATCCGAATCAAAAAAAATTGAAAAAAAGAAATAAATCAGTTTTTGGATATTGGGTGTTGGTACTACTTTTCTAACAATATTATACATATTCATCCGTTTTTTGCTTCCGAATAGGCGCACTTTAATTAAGCGAGCACGTAGGTAAATGCATAACCTTGCATAATCTGGCATTTTTCTTGGGTCAGTGATGTAGTAGTGTTATCTCACGGTCGGATTCATGTAGTTGCATCATGGTGTCAATATGGTACTTTGTAACTAATATCCCCACTCCACCCAAAATCGTCAATCCATCGTTCAAGAAAAGTTGCCCGAGTAATACCTTTAGCTCTCGCACATCACATAATCAGATATAATCACATAATCAGTAATAATTAATAAATTCACAAACGAATCTGAGCTTTTTCATTTATATAGGTGTATGGCTTATCTGTGTACGGTTGGTATTGGTGGTAGTTTACCCAATCATAAACTATTAAATAAATATTACAACTATCCTCATGGGTATGGACTGGTGCTGGTAGTACTGGTAGTACTGGTAGTCTTAATTCTACTTGCTGTTACCAACGAAAGCAGGGCCCCCTGCAGATTTGAATCCTTTCTCCTGTGTTAGACCCGAGGTTTCGGCATGTTGGCGTACAGTGACATTGTTAATAATATATGGATTAGAAGAAAATATCTATTAATTCATGAAACACAGATTTTGTTCAAGACAATTCAGTCTCCTGCCTAGCTACTCATCCACAACTAACATACACACACCACACTAACGCTGGCGCTGTATGTATAACAATTGACGTACCAGAAATATCAACAAGGGTAGTGGTTATTAAACTTTATATTTTCTTTGCATCAAATACCAGCATAGCGGGAAGTTTAAATTTTAATATAGTATAACGTAGACACATTATAGGTGACACAAATTACTTTTTTGTTCTTAATTGTTTTTTTTCAAAGCGTTCAAAAAGTTACCAGAAGAAGTCATGTGCGTGAAGAACCTCCCGTCAACAGCCCAGCCTCTTCATCTCTTTCAGAACCGTCTTCAGACGAATCGTCAGCTTGGTTGGTTTTCGCGTACCGAAGATACTTCTCCACGAGAAGAGTTAACAAGTAATTCCCTATCTAGTGCCGAACCCAGCGGCTGGGATTCGTTCAGGGCTAGCGTTTCTAGAGCTGTCTACGCAACTATCTGCCCGGGAGGTGTTTGTTTTCGACACTAGCTGTGTAGCTAAGACGAATCCAGCCGCAGCCTGGATATTAATTTCGATGAGGTTTTGTCCAGTCTCCCTGATCCATTGAGCAAATGCTGACATGGCTCCTTGTTTTACTGCTGGACGAAAATATAGCTTCATTATGCGCACGTTTTGTTGAACTGTCCTTTTACTTGTAACGGTAAGAGTAGAGGTAAAGGCGAGTTGCTATTTTGTTAGCAAAGCAGAAAAATAATACTTACAATTCATTTATCGATGCAAATAAATTTTCGGAAACGAAAATGACTATTTTTCAAATATTGCTAATCTTACGATTTTTAAAATTTATTTTTATTTATTTACTTTAAACTTTTATTCATCTATCAACTATTTATAGTTATAATGACGAGAAGGGGTTCTGGAACTCAAGAAAACGTGCCGAAATAATCTTTTCCCCCCTACGTCACATACAGATTTTACTGTTTTTTTGACTGAATAAATCTAAATCTAAATCTTTAATTATACTTGTTTCTTCGATCAACCACACATTCATACTACCACACAAGGCTACCACGCAACATCATCATACATACTACAACCTACTCGTAAAAATACACCACACAAGAGTCGGTTGAATAACTATGATCGTACAACTTAATTGAACCATACAATGCCATTTTAAGAAATGTTTTAAAACTTGGACGAACATGCATTCCGCGTGAACCATGCAACACGTTTTGCAAACGGTGCCAAACGGTACCCCTAGATACGACAGTAAAATATTCCCTAAAGGCGAGTGACATATGAGTAGTTAAACTATGACTCCAACATAAAAATAAGAATTGGGAAAGGTTTCTTAACTCCCTCTCCGGCCTACAGCGAAAACTTGGTCTCTTAAATTTATTTTCTGAAAAATTTTACATTAAGTGTTCTAATTGAAAAAAATGAACAATAAGTAAATAAGTTATACAATCAAAAACTTTTTTTGGTTTTTTCTCGAAGACAAAAAAAATTGAAAACAATTAACAAAAAATAATTTTCACTGATTTTGAATACGGGAAAAGCCACGAAAAAAAGTTCAAAACTTTCTCTCAATTCACTTGTTAAGTGCTTTCCCCCCTAGTTTTTATTGCTAATTTATAGTTAAAAATAAAAACTATTTTTATCTTTTCTCGTCTGTTTAACCACTCATGGTTTTAAACGCTCTAGCCGGAGAAGATGTAAAAAGTGTCGCCACTTGATATCCAAAAAAATATTTCTTAAGGTTTGTGACCACGAAAAACTTTTTTCCATCGAAATTTTAAATTAATAATAATGAAAAAAGAGTTTTTATCTTTATTTTTCACTGAATTGGCCGTATTAATGTCCATGGGAAACAATAATTATACATGTAAAATTAACTAAATTTTTCAAAAATGATATTAAAAATTTTATTTTATACGAAATTGAAACTTTTAAATGGATTTCAACATTTTTGATTTTTTCCCCTTCGGAATCACGAGAAAATCCACAAATGTTGCCCTAAAAATCAGATATCTTCCGGAATTATTTCAGATTTTTTTTTGATTGGTGCATCATTTTGAAAAAAAGAAATTCATAATTTTGTCTCATTTTGTGTATTTTCATAAATGTAGAACTGTATAGAAGTATGTAATTACAATTTGTTTTCTAGTGATAGTATTTGCAATATTCAAACGCTAATATCAATAAATTATTTGTCAATAATATTTTGACCATTAGATATAACCGCACCAGATGGCTAACCGTTTTTTAGTTATTTTTAATTATTTGAGTGGTTTAAAAAATATTAATTATAGAGAATTGACTCTAATTTAAGTGAAAATTTCTTGAGAATTTTAGATCTAGTTGTGTATATTTATAATATTGTAAGAAATTATTCAAATTACAAATTGAACCCTTAACGAGTAATTATTTACATGGTTAGGTACAAAATTCCTGATTGGTTATTGAAATCCCATAAGTCATACACTTTGAAATGTGTCCAGCGACTATTGTACTATTGATTCAAGTACATTACATTTGTCCATAGGATTCTCAATCAAGATTTTTAGCATCAGAAATAAAAAAAACAAAAAAAAGTTCTCTTTGTACTTCAGTATCCATTTTTTCTGGTTTTCACACAACTCTACGATTCTTGACTTTTTTTAAAAAAAAAGCCGATTCAATTTTTCTCACCTAATTGTGCTGAATATAGTGCTTTCGTGTTACTCCATGCCTTTTTATTTAAATTATTTATATTCTTAATGTCTTTTACACAGTCTTTTGCATGCAAGAAAATGATTATTTAGTAATTCGTACCTTTTGCATACATTTTACTTTGAAAGAATAAAGAATGGAAACAGTGGAAATATTATCTTGTTAGTTGTACTAGTTCCCATTGCATGAATCGATTTCTTTCCACGCAAGTGCGGCCACGTGACAGGGAGTGTGTTGTCGGGGAATCGATTGTTTCCGACCTCGGAGTCGAGTGGCGCATTTTCGTCCGGCGAGTCGCAGTCGTTTCGCCCGCAGTCGGCTTTGCCTTCGCGCACCAACTGGACGCGAAACTCGCGCTTCGTTTGTCAGAGTTTTGGGCGTGAGAGCTTTGCGTGAATTTGCTGTTATAGTGACCGCGGGAGTAATTTTAAACGAAAAACCGAGAGGTTTTCGGGTAAGTAGTTACAAGACAACTTCTTAACTTCAGTTAACGAAAATGGAATAATTCATTCATATTTCTTTCTTTCTTTCTTTCATTTATTCATTTATTCATTTATTCATTTATTCATTTATTCATTTATTCATTTATTCATTTATTCATTTATTCATTTATTCATTTATTCATTTATTCATTTATTCATTTATTCATTTATTCATTTATTCATTTATTCATTTATTCATTTATTCATTTATTCATTTATTCATTTATTCATTTATTCATTTATTCATTTATTCATTTATTCATTTATTCATTTATTCATTTATTCATTTATTCATTTATTCATTTATTCATTTATTCATTTATTCATTTATTCATTTATTCATTTATTCATTTATTCATTTATTCATTTATTCATTTATTCATTTATTCATTTATTCATTTATTCATTTATTCATTTATTCATTTATTCATTTATTCATTTATTCATTTATTCATTTATTCATTTATTCATTTATTCATTTATTCATTTATTCATTTATTCATTTATTCATTTATTCATTTATTCATTTATTCATTTATTCATTTATTCATTTATTCATTTATTCATTTATTCATTTATTCATTTATTCATTTATTCATTTATTCATTTATTCATTTATTCATTTATTCATTTATTCATTTATTCATTTATTCATTTATTCATTTATTCATTTATTCATTTATTCATTTATTCATTTATTCATTTATTCATTTATTCATTTATTCATTTATTCATTTATTCATTTATTCATTTATTCATTTATTCATTTATTCATTTATTCATTTATTCATTTATTCATTTATTCATTTATTCATTTATTCATTTATTCATTTATTCATTTATTCATTTATTCATTTATTCATTTATTCATTTATTCATTTATTCATTTATTCATTTATTCATTTATTCATTTATTCATTTATTCATTTATTCATTTATTCATTTATTCATTTATTCATTTATTCATTTATTCATTTATTCATTTATTCATTTATTCATTTATTCATTTATTCATTTATTCATTTATTCATTTATTCATTTATTCATTTATTCATTTATTCATTTATTCATTTATTCATTTATTCATTTATTCATTTATTCATTTATTCATTTATTCATTTATTCATTTATTCATTTATTCATTTATTCATTTATTCATTTATTCATTTATTCATTTATTCATTTATTCATTTATTCATTTATTCATTTATTCATTCATTCATTTCATTCATTCATGATTTATGTACTGTCTTTTGCTTTACCCAGATAAGTATAAGTGACTCTCCATTACTTCATCTCTTAAATTTTGTGACATTTAATTTTTCTCTTTTAGTGATAACTACAGTAGGGAACAATTTTTTTCCCTCCAGGAAGGTACAATCCACAACGTACTCAATTTTATATGCAGTTTACGATTGGGTATGTCCTTGGGCTGTTAATGAAAATATATATCTAAATTGCAGCTGAAAGATGTGTAGAATCAATACCAATAAAATGTATTTAAACATAAAATATTTGTTCAGTTATTCTAAGCCACTTTCATGAGATAACAAGATTAGGCTTTTGTGGTTGTATTTTTGTATTATTTTTTTACCTTTTGTGTTCGAAGATTGCAGTTTTTATTCTCGCGTCATGGGGTCGCGCTCAGAAGGTACTACGTACGAGTAGGTCTTGGCGGATGTTTTGAAAATACGTCATGTACAACCTCGTTTAATCTACTGCGCATCAGTCAAAGAAAGGAATTATTTTAGCCATATACCTTATCGTAAGTATTCAACTGTGGGGTGGAACTTTCTGAGTCAGTCGTAGGGACTAAGGTGCATTACAGTATCCGTAGGGCGGTGGAAATTCGTGTCTGGTTTGCATTTGCCTCAAATTCATTGAAACATTCATTACAGTTCTGCGGATTTTATTAAGTGAAATTCGCCCTATGATCTATGGAACTGAATCGGTTCGATAAAATATAAAACGTCATTTCACATCGAACGTAATTTACGCCGATATTCATTGTCGACACGTGTACAATAAGTAAACACTGAAGTAATAAGCGTTTTCTTAAAATACGTGAACCCTCATGACAGTTTCGTATTCATACGAGTAAAACCCACTTATTCGAGAGTTGCACTCAGGCAATATTTCGCTACATAATATTTGGGACCACTGCTTAATTGGTTTCTAGATACAAATCTAGAAGGTCATGCCAATCTTGTTTACAAATTCTTTTAAGCGTATGAATAGCAGCTAGTTTCATTGACAGACTCTCCACCGAAAAGAAATTATAAATTTCGCTTCGTTGCTTCGATGTCCTAAGCGGATAATTGCTTTTGGTAGAATTTTTCTGATTTTGCTTGATTAGTAAGTATAACACTGGTCGACAGTGATCTTGTTAAATGACTAACTCTAGGTGTCTCTTACGTACTTTGCTACCTAAAGCCTGTTGGGTACCACAAAAATAACCCAACAGTCTCACTTTTCGTGTAATCGCACGTATACTAAAACTATATATTCCGCAGATTGCCACGTGTCGTTTATGCCGAAACGATAGTTGCTTGCAGGTTTATTATTAGACGGAGGTCGCCAACAATGTATGATATTGTAGATTCCACCGAAGACATGAAATATATGCCAGAGTGGTCCAATCAGTTGAGCAACTAGGGGCGTTGCTAAGGGAATTGCAGTGGTCCACGTAAACGACGTGGCGACTCGGCGGGTTTGTGTTCGTGAGCATGTTAGCTACATGTTAGTTGCGCCCTGCGTGTCGCGCGAGAAAGGTATTGATATTTCTGTAGTGCACAACGCATCTATTCGTTTCGTTCTACTGTTCAATTTTGTACAAGAAATTCCTTCCAATTTAGCAGCAGTGGGTAAACCATCCAAACAATTTCTGTTATGTGTGTGATGAAGTATACTTAAAGATCCAAAGACGTAATATTACTCCCTTCAGAAGAAAGGCATATAGTTTGTATGTCGGTTGTGAATTCGGTGATCAGGATAAATCATTGGCTCACCATACTTGTTGTGCGTCATATCTAACATCACTTAGTGGTTGGCAATGGTAATTCGCGACATGTGCCATTTGCAATTCCCATGGTACGGAGGGTACCTAAAGGATTACCCCATAGTTGTGCTGTTATTCATGCAATAACAAAGTTGCTAGAATCACAAGCAAGACCTAGAAGACCATTCAATATCACAACATTAAACTTTCCTTCAGCTGTCAGGCCTGTTCCTCACAGCGATGACCCAGAGCCGGCTGACAACTGGAGTTTGCATTCTGAAAACTCTGACGATGATTTAAACTTAAGTACAGAAAAGGACGATATTGCAGACCCAGAATTCGGCGGAATATCTACAGCAGGTCATAGAATACATCAATTAGAACAAAAACATCTAGTTCGCGATTTAAACTTGTCGAGAATCAGACAGAACTGTTGGCGTGTCGATTAAAGGGTTGGGACATCCTTCAGAAAGGGACTGCAATTACTGTGTATTGCCGACGAGAACAAAATCTCCGATGACTGTTCTCAGAAGAAGGCAATCTAATGTACTGAACTGATGTTGATGCATTACTGAATGCTTTGGAAGACGATCACGATCCTAAGAAATGAAAGTTGTTTATAGATTTCTCTAAACTCTTTTAAAGGCGGGCTTATTCATATCAAAAATGAGAAACAAACTAGTCCTCTTGCCTATGCAGTCCATATGAAGGAGACGTATGGTATCATGACACTTTTGATATCGAAGATATAATACCATCAGTATTCATGGAATGTATACGGAGATTTGAAAGTTATCGCTCTTTTGTTAGGTCTCTAACAAGGATATTCTACATTTTGCTGTTTTCTATGCGAGTGGGATAGCGGAGATCGCAAAAATAATTTTGTGAAGAGGCACAGGCCTCAACGTCATATGATTCGCGGACAAAAAATATAAGATTGGAACCCCTTGCAATGCTGCACATGCATATATTGCTCCTTTGCACACCAAACTCCGATTGATAAAACATTTTGTGAAGTTGATGTATAAAAGTGAGCCAAGTTTCACGTTCTTTCAGAACAAATTCCCGGGGATCAGTGAGGCGAAAATGAAAGGTATATTTGTAGGATCACAAATGAAGGAGATTTTGAAGGATCATGACTTAGAGGCAAGTTTGAATAGTGTTGAAAGGCACCATGGATGTCGCTTCAAAATGTCGTAACGAAAGTCATTTGTAACAGAAAAGCTGTGACCTATGTAGAAATAGGGTTGGAACTCCTTCACAATTATATATCTCTGGGATGTAACATGTTCAGTAATATACATTTTCTGTATTCACTTAGATTTTTTCCTGAAAATCTCGCTGATCTGAACGACAAACGTGGTGAGCAATTCTACCAAAACTTTACAACTCTGGAAAAAAAATTATAAGAGAAAATGGAATCAAAATACGCTTGCAGACTAATGCAAAACACTAACAACGTATATACTCAAACGAAATACAGTATACAATCGTTAAAAAATACATTTTGATTGAGATAATTATATGTATGTAAAGTAAAGAAAACCAATAAGTTAAGAACTGTGTGTCCTTTTTAATTGCTTATTACAAAGAAACCTTTCCCGTTTAAATAAATGTTCCACAAATTTGAAATCAGAGCCCCATTTTCCATAAGAAACAGCCATTATATTCCATTTAACAGACTAAAAGTTAAATTTTGTCGACCGGTGTAATTATTGGCGTACGATATTTGTACAAGGCATGAATGGAAATTTATGAACTGTTTAATATTTGTTGATACTACGTCAGATATTTTTGTAATGATTCTACAAACTAAGGGCTGACGTGTTCTATCACTTATCAATCTGCACTTATCAACTGAATATATATTCTGACCACTCCAGCTAAGCACCTAACATCCAACCAGGCAGCTCGGCAGGGACGGCAGAATGACTGCTCGTAATGGGCTTTGTGATCTCTGGGGCAAGATCTTTCGGGTGTCAGAAGTTGTATCAAAGACACAAAATTTAGGTAAAATCAGTGCGTATATTCTTAAAAAATATATTTACACCTTACAAAACACTGAAAAAAGCCACATAATATGTTCAAATCAAACCAAAATGTGAAACCACTTCCAAAATACACTCTCTACAATCAATCACTCACAATCCTTAGTAACTTTGAAATGACCTAATGAATTTAGTTCCCCAGCACCTTGCACGGTCGTTACGATGATAGGCCGGCAAACGTCTGCGAATTATTGAGTGAAATTTCCTTTACTCTCCTTTCGTTAAATAGAACATAATTTAAATTGAATTTACTCTGAATTAGTTTTCAGTTTTTCCCTCAATCTTTATTAATCACTAAAATCCCGCGCCCGCTGCGTCGTCTAGACCCCATGTCCCGTTTCAACGACATTCTCTCTTACCTTGTTTCGTGGCAACCGGGTTCGCCAACCTCCGCTGGGACGTCTGCGCCGTGGGCTCACAACCTTGGCCTAGCGCGGCCTCGCCGTCGCCTCGTTTCCCATCCGTCTGAGGTGTCGTTCGAAGCGCCGCTTGCTCTCGCCCTTACCAGATTCTCGCCAAATTATCTGTCTTGATTCTTGAAACGCCAGAACAAGGTAACCGCATCTTCTTCTTTCTTCACCGCTTTTCTCGTGCAGAATGCCGACGCTTATTGCAGAGTTTTCACGCGTATTTGAAAACGGCGCATTTGTTCCTGGCGTTCTTTACGACGCTCTCTCAGTCGTGCAGCTCATTTTAACGGTTTTCCTAACGTCTTACATCAGCTCAAGTGTTCACTTTCGTTGCCACTCTTCCGCCTCGTACTCGCTACTTCACGAATCTCCAGTCTACGAATGATTCGCCCAAGTATAATTGTAGTTCCACTCTCCTAACTACTTTGTTGCACGAACAAATACTTTTCTACGTGTTCACGATGGCGTCTATCGCTCCTCACTTTGCTAACGAGGAACGCACAACCGACCTCGTCGACGACTCTCTCAAGAAGGAAAGAGCGGTCAGATGCCCAACCTCTCCTGGAGGGGTAACACCGCGTCACAACCCCCTACCGACTGGCCCTCGCGCTCGCCATAAACTGTAAGCCCGGTGGCCAAGCAGCGAGCACAAAATACGAGGCCGCGCTGTTTCGCACCTGCGATAGCGATGTACGTGCATTGCGGAGGCGGTTCTGGGCGTCGACATGTTGGCGTGGGCTGCTGGGGTTTTTGGTGCATGTCCCAAACGCCATAAAATATAAAACAAAGTCGGGTTAGTTACGCCATTTATAACCCAAGGACGGCTGGACCAATTTTAATTATCTCTTATTTATAGTATTCATCTTCGCTTCGAATAGCAGAATAACTATTAATATCGGAAAAAATTCACGAAAAAAGCGAACAAAACTAAATAATGCAACCCGCAACTCATTGCAGGAGTGTTTACTATATATCGTTAAATAATGTCTAAACGAAGCGTTTTGGGGCATTAAAAACTAAAATGTTGAGGCCAAAGGAACGTTTCTCACAATGTAATCTACAGGATAAGATTTTATCGGACATTCTATTACATTTTTGCTGGTCTAGGGCTTCTCGATATTTTCCCACCTGTTCAAAGAAACTGCAACTAAATGTGCATTAGAGGGACAGAGAGAGAGAGAGAGAGAGCGAGAGACAGAGTGAGAGGAAGAGAGAGGCAGATCGGTAGAGAGGTACATCAAGAGAGAGAGGGAGGGATGGAGAGTGAAAGAAAGAGACGGAGAGAGAAAGAAAGAGACGGAGAGAGAAAGAAAGAGACGGAGAGAGAAAGGGAGAGACAAAGAAGGGGAAAGGCGAAGAGGTGAAGAGGAGGAAAGGCGAAGAGGGGGTGAGACGAAGAGGGGGTGAGTCGAAGAGAGAGACAGAGAGGGAGAGACGAAGAGAAAGACGGAGAGACGAAGAGAGAGGGTGAGACAGAGAGAAAGGGAGAGACGAAGAGGCGAAGAGGGGAGCGGCGAGGAGGGGAGAGGCGAAGAGGGGGAGAGGCGAAGAGGGGGAGAGACGACGAGGGGGAGAGACGAAGAGGGGGAGAGACGAAGAGAGGGGAAGAGACGAAGAGAGGGGCAGAGACGAGGTGGGGGAGAGACGAAGAAAGAGGAAGAGACGAAGAGAAGGGGAGAGAGACGAATAAAGGGGGAGAGAGACGAAGAGGTGGGGAAATGAAGGGGGAGAGATGAAGAGGCGGGAGAGGGGAAGAGAGGGTGAGAGACGAAGAGAGAAAGGGAGAGGGAAAGCGAGAGAGGGAGATGAGGGGCTGAACGTCAGCTGGTTCCGCTAGTAACAAAATAAAAAAACTTTTTCATATAATGCATTGTGAGCATTGTAAGGTAACCTATAAAACCGCGTTCTTGTAAGATAACCTTCAAAAACGCCCGAGTGGTCTGCAATTGATATGAATAAATTCCGTAACTGACATGATATTGCATAAAGTCTGCGGGCCATTAGAATTTTTAGGACTGGTGGTAATGGTTATCTTCAACTACCAAGCCTCTGTTGTGAGTGAGCAAAAGGGTTTTGGGTTTACAACCGTATCCTTATCAAAACGATATCTCTTCTTACATTCTTATTGCCTTTACATTTCCAAAGTATTTTCCATGTGTCTCAAATATTGTTACGATCTTCCATATTGATTTCAATAATTCCGTAATTAAAGGTACCCGTACGGGTACAAACAAGCTCACTTATAAGAATAAATGAATGATTAAGCAAACACGTAAGTGACGACAATGAACTGAAAATACGAAAAAGTAAACACTTAAGTGTTTCTCAAAAATAAGTGCCGACTGTGAATACAGCCCTTAGACTTTAACCACTTAATTTTAAGATGTGTAAATTACGTAGATACGCCAGAATGATTGATATATTGAGCTTACATATAAAATGTTCATTGCAAGCCTGTAGGGACAATCCACATTGATAAAAATTGATTTTTTGTACTAGCTCTACTTATGACTTGATGATATTGGCAATATTTTAAATTGAGAGTCTTCACACCTATTCGTGTACACCTATCCGATTAAATGCTACATACGAAACATTGTTTTTCAGATATTCTTTTCTTATGAATAAAAGTTTTATTCCTTAATGTAATGTACTTCTTTGGCTTCCAGCAGGATCGAAATCCAAGATGCCGAGACGCAAGCGGAGCGGCCGTGAGGGAGCGACTGGAGTCGGAGGGGCAGGGGCTTCGGGCGGCGCCTTCCAGCCTATGAAGCAGGAGCTGGAGAACATACAGGAGACTTTGCGCCGGCAGAAACAGGAGGCGGAGCGAAAGGTCCAGGAGGCTGAGCGGAGGATGCAGGAGGCCCTGCGCCCGCAGAAGCAGGAGGCGGAGCGAAAGTTTCAGGAGGCCCTGCAGCTGCATAAACAAGACGCGGAGCGGAAGATCCAGGAGGCTGAGCGGAGGATGCAGGAGGCCCTGCGCCTGCAGGAAGAGAGGGGGGCGACGGCGTTGCGAGAGGTGGAGCGGAAGCTGCAGGAGAAGGACGACGCCGTCCGCTCTCTCCAGCAGCGACTACAAGAGACCCACGTGAGGATGACCGCCCTGGAAGAAAGAACGACGGCTCCTGAGGGCTCTGGAGGGGAAGGTCTGCAACGTCTAGAAGGCCGTGTGAACGAGGTAGAGGCCTCTCTTCAAAGCGCGTTGCAGACGTTTATGCCGCGAGTTGAAGCTCTCTTGCGGCAACTTGAGCAGCATCAATCGACACGTGCTACCGTTGCCACCGCCTCCGCCAGCGCGCGCCAAGAACCGGCGTCGGGAGGGGCTGTAGCGGGCGGTGGGGAGGAGCCCCCCTCCTCCACCCCCACCCCCAGTCCCTCAGGCGTCGGCCCCCTTGACGCAGCAGCAGACGAGGAAGAACGCGCGAGGCGGCGGGTGGAGCTCCGGGTGCGGGAGATGCAGTTGAAGATGAAGGAGACCCGAACCTCTCCTTCTCCTCTGGGAGAGCAGTTGTGTAGGGCGACAAAAGGAGGAAGACTTAGTGACGTACGACGTCTCATAGACTCTGGGGCTGACGTCAACTACACTGATTGGGATGGTTCCACTCCTTTACATAATGCAGCCTGGAATACGCACGTGGACATGGTGTCACTCCTTCTGGTACGAGGGGCTGACGTGAACGCTGTCAACTTCAATGGGTCTTCCGCGTTGCACGATGCTGTGAAGAACGACTACAGCGGTCGGTGCGTGGAGCTCCTGGTGCGCGCGGGCGCCGACGTCGACGCGAGGGATATAGATGGAGAGACTCCTCTGCACAGGGCGGCGCAGAGAAACAATGAGGAAGCGGTGCGCGCGCTGCTCGCGGCCGGCGCCAGGAGGGAACTCAAGCCTTGGGGAGGAGATCGGAAAGACGAGACCCCTTTTGAAACTACTCAGTCTTCTCGTATACGGAATATCCTGCGGCCATAACACCATAAATTAACATGAGCAGACTCCTTTTTTATATTTTTTTCTTTTGATGAAAAAGGACTGTCTAAAATAAAATATACACATATGTAGTATTGACTTAACAGTTATTACTTAACCTAACCTCATTCCAATATGAACGTTTATGAAATCATCCACGTTCTTTTAGATTGTGAAAATATTTGTAAGAATATATGGAATGGACATTTGGTTATAATGTGAGTGGGATCATTGATTTTCTTTCAAAGGTTAAATGAGAACAGATTTTCGATATGATGATTTAGGATAAGAAGTTGTGGGACAGGTAAATGTGTTGAATGATGCTTCATGTTTTACTTTTTGATGTAATTGATGATTTGATTTGAACCAGGATGCATTATTGATGCTCCGTAGGACTTGCTTCTGCGCTATTTGTATTTTGTTGAATTTTGTTTGTGATGACTGAGCCCATTATTTATAGCTAATGTGGTTGGAGTAGCACACGCAAATAAAATTATTAGTTCATATTATGAGAACGAAAGGCGACCGATATCATCGTCTTCTGTTATCAATGCGGTGTTTCAACAATGAGTTGCAATAAGCAACAATGACTGCTAATCTGTATGGGATACATATTTTGTAAATTAGTATTCTTGATGCCGCTAGCAAGAAATTGAAAATGGAGAGAAAAATATAATAATTAAATATAATATTTTTATATTCAACAAAATTACTCATTTTTTCATGCATTACTCTTCATTCCCACATCGTGTTATGCAAAGGAACATCATCTCTTCATTTTCAGTTTTAACTGAATTAAGGGACATAATTTAAAAAAGGTTTTAAATAACACTGGGGAACAAGAATTTTACTTCCAGAAAAGTAGAATGCGCAACGTACACAATTTTATATGTAGATTACGAATACCGCAATAAAAACGTCATATAACGTCACAGTTTTTAATTATACTCTGACTAGGGACCGTTCCTGGTATGATATGTATTTTAAAAAGGAAACAATACCTAATACTAATACTATGTGTTGTCCCTTACTGATCTTTTCTTTAACTCTTTATTTACATACACTAAATCTAATATTATTCGGACTAAAACTTTACAATTTATTTTCAAATTTTCTATTTGTACTTCACTTAAATTTTCATACCTATCTCGCGACACCTGATGGGCACCAATCAGTCTGGGGACTTGTTTAATTATTTTCCTGAATTTACTATTTGAAATTTCATATTTCACCCACTGTTGTCCGAAAGTTATCCCAAGATCACCCCGTCATTCCAAAAATGTATACATGTGGGTCTGATAGGCCGTCTATACAGATACTCAGTAGCGAAATATTTACTAAACGTAATTGGTTTGTTATCTAGATTGGGTACTCTCTTAGTTTTTTACTCGTAAATAATAATACTTACTTAAGTTATCATTTCATTATGTATTAAGCTGTGGAATATATATATATATATATATATATATATATATATATATATAGTTATACAAATATCCTATTTAAAAACAACAACAACAATAACAATTTTTGTTATCAAATACTCACTACCAATCCCTCCCTTTTTGCATACATGGCCAAATTCCCACGTAATCATTAATTTAGAAATTTTACTGTAATACATAACTTGATATTCCTACAATGGCAAATACGAATAAACACAAATGTTCCCCGTTTTGCTACTTTCCTTCTGGAGATCCACTGCATCTTGATCGTTAGTCAGTTTCCATTCAGCCTTCAATTACAAAGAATTCGATCCACTCCAAAGATGTTCACGTTCCGCAAAGACGTCATTATATTTTCTCTCCAATTGTACAATTGCTACCTTAAAATATCGCCTTTACAAACTCACAATTCAGTCTAATTCTTCCCGCAACCAAATATCTTTCCCATTTGAGTGCGTAGGCTTCCGCAGCCGGAGTCAATATTTACCTGGCTGTCCGGGTGACGCCGCGTCCATTGCGAAGGTGCCGGCGTTTCGGTCGCCATTCTGGCATTACGCCATGAGGAAGGTCGCAGAATGGCGACCGAAACGTCGGCACCTTCGCCATGGACGCGGCGTCACCCGGACAGCCTAGTAAATACAATCTGTCCCATTTACATCCGACTCATACCCTGTCAAAACATGTCTGCCCCGTTTTTTCATCTCGCGCGCCGTTCATCTGTCTCTCATCTCACACGATCTCACTCCTGATTGATCACACACATTTAACATAGTATCTGTTTATTCTTTGGTTTCCTGCTCGTAATAACTTCTTAATTTACTTTCTGCCCCACGGAATTTGCTCACGTGCCCTTTCACTGCATTATTTGTTAACATATTATGTATTTTCCTCACTATCATTTCTGTTATTCTTTCCTTGCATTTTTTCCAAAATAAAGCTCACCTCGGTTTGTTTTCTGTACTCCCATTTTTGCTGTCGTCCATATTTATAAATACGTTAATTTATTGTGATAACGCATCACAATGCCGTTGCTTTATACTGAATCATACCGTATTTGGCTATTAATGCAAATAGATTTAATTTGCATCTCTAACATGCGTATAATCAATACGCATGAAATATATTTAGATGTAAAATAATTCTTCAGTCCATCTATAGCACTTTCATAAGATTCGAACCAAATTAGGTTTTCGTAATTTTACCTTCTGTATTCGAAGATGGTTGTCTTCTCGCGTTTCTTGTCGCGCTCAATTCTAAGTAGGTCTCAGAAGGCCTCAATGGATGTTTTGAAAACAAGTCACGTGCATCCTCATATTTCCTACTGCGCATCTGCCACCAAGGAATTATTTTAGCCCTTTACCGTATCGCAAGTATGCAAGTGTCACACTGCAGGTTTTGGGTCAGTCGGTGTCATGTGAATCTGTCATGCACTACAGTGCCCTGCAGTTCGCGTGAATGTCGGGTCTGGTTTGCGTGTGCAACAAATACATTAATACATTACTGTTTGAATTTTATGAAGTGAAATTCGGCACATGATATGTTGAATTAATGTTGATGAATTGTTGATAAAAATTGTTGATAAAATAGTAATTTCACATCCAAAGTGTTCGAATGAATCTGATAATTTATTTTACGTCTGTGGAAGTTTTACCCCCAAACGGATATTAGAGGGTTAATGAGTGAATTGTGTTTTCTCCATAATCCACATGAATAGCAATTGTTTATAGATTCTTCAAAATATAGTTTCAATGCAATGAAATAATTCCACGAAGGAGTATTGCAAAATTGAAGGGAGGAATTTTCATCGGACAGCAAATTATAAAACTCATGTTAGATGAAATATTGGAATAAAAAGTGTGAGACATTGAGTTAGCAGCTCTGCAATCATTTAAGAGAGTTGTGCATGCATTTCCCGGGACAAAGAAAGAAGACAATTATGAAGCATTGGTCACAGAATAGTTAGAAAGCATATGAGGCGTAGAATGTCTCTGAAAATTAAATTTCTTCACTCCCATCTTAATTTTTCCGACAGAATTTGGGTGATATTACTGATTTACATGGCGAACAGTTTCATCAAGATATTGCTACAACGGGGAAGGTATACCAAGCGCCTAAGGAACCTGCAATGCTGGTTTCTGTAACATACGAGAATGTCACACGAATGTAATAGGGGAATGGCATCAAGCGTACACGGAATTGTGATGGATCGAGAACGTGAGAATCCTAGAAATACGCGCTGTAGAGCAACGGACTAATAAACATAGGCGTGCCGTGCTGGATGCAAGAAACACGCGAATAGTATTATCGATGGACGGCATGGCCTGGTGGCATTAACATGGGATTGATAAGGGGAGGGCGTTGAAAATTTAGGTCAGGTGAAGAGAAACAAATTCTCATTTTCACTTCAACAGTAAATTTGTTGTGGGAGTATGTTTGTTTGAATAGTTAATAACAGTATAGGCCAAGCAGTATTGTTTATTTGGGTTTAAGTGGATAAATGTTTGCATTTGTTAATGATAGATAACATTAGTTGTAGTGAAGGAATTTTGCATCTTAAATATTTTGACTAAGTGTTCGTGGGTGTAGATGAGGATAATTCCGTAGTGAGGAATTATTGAATTGAAAATTGAATTAATTGAAAGCATTAATTGAAAATAAATCGTAGTCGCGAATAGCGGTTGCATCCGAAACCCAGTCCCCGAGAAAGTCGCGCCTCGATAATAATAAAGCAGATTTAGGGATTTCCGAATAGCGGACTGAATAGTTAGCAACAGTCGGGAAACATTTAGAGTTTACACTGAAAATAGGCTCATAAACTATGCCACAGGAAGATCCAGAACATCCACTTGTGGCGAACACGGCGACATCAGATCTACCGAGGAGACATTCCGTAAGATTACCAACTTTAGCAAAGCTGTAAAAGGTTTAGTAAGATTTCAAGAGATGGAACCAGTCATTAAAAATGAGCTCGAGACACGTTATACAAATTTTGTAGTACAAGTTGATTGCCTGAAAAGAAAATGCTGATATTTCATTGAATTGCCATCAATTCAGTGATTAGTAAATTCCACAGAATTTCCAGGAATGGTGATTTCTTTATCATCCACGTGCAAGAGGTAAGGAGACGTATGATGTACGTCGAACTCATGCAAGATCTAAAAAAAAGAGCAAGCCAAATTATGTCATTAGAGCAAAAATTTACGAGCATAGTAGGGCATTAAAAGAAAAAATATTATTGAAATAATTGGAGAAATAAAGTAATAATAGAAAGATAAATTTTTGAGAAGATAGAAACGTTACAAATGGCATGACAGAATAAATAATTAGTCAGTGTACGATTGCCATATTAAATAAGTAAAATCATAAAAGAATTTCGTGTCAGAAGGAGTAAACAGGAATACAAGAGTAAGTGACTAGGCGCAAAGCAGTAGGAATTTATCCTTCCAAGCTGTTTCTATATTATTGCACGAATATGCTTATTCCATTTTACTTTCCCGTATACGTATGTATTTACGGAGTAATATACGTAGTATAGGGAAAGTCATGTAATGCTGAGGAAAATCGATTTCCAGATTTCAATGGGAATATACATTTTAGAGCTCCCTGATGACGAAGTAGTGTTTTTCTTCAAAACTTCCGTCTGTCCGTCCGTCTGGTGTCTGTGAGCACTAGCAGCCATACGTAGCCATACATAGGATTATTTCCAATTCCAATTATGAGGAAATCCGTGTCAATTTGGCTCGAGTCGAAACTTTAAGATTTTGAAAAGCATTCTTCAAAATTTGGGGTACTATACATGATCCCCTTCGGACATATTCAAAATTTTCTTTCTACAACTACAAAATTAAAGATAGGGATTTTTTCTTCAAATACAATTTGTTCTCCAGAGTGAGTTCTTTATATTTTTTGAAATTTTTAGTAGTCTTCGCGCAATATTGTGTGAACAATGTGCTATTTAAAAAAATAAAAAAGCAAGATTTTCTCAAAAAGGCTCCAAACTTTTTCTTTTAACTTTTGATAGGGATAGTGCTAAATGTACTCTATAAGATGACATGAACGCCTTATTTCTCTACTCTGTTGTTTTTTCAAAAATTACAAAACTGTATTTTTTTACTTGCTTCTCATGTCGTTAATATTTAAATTAGGGGCAATTTGTTCACATTATTGCATTTATGAGTACATGTACTTTAAATAATGTCAAATATAGTCTCTCAAAAACTCTACCGTTTTCTGTGAAAACTGTCTCAAATCTCAAAAATGCAAGAACGATATTTTCAGAAACGCTCCAACGCCATATTTCACAAAAAAACAAAACAACAAAAAACAAAACAAAAAAAACACTACCCAAATTTTTTCTTCAAACAATTCGAACGGTTAGTACTAATTTAACTCTTTAATATGATGTAAAGTTAATAATACGTAAAATAGAATCGGAGTGAAAAAGCGGAAATTTGTATAGTATTTTATTTCAAATATTAAATACGTCAAATATTTTGAACCCTGCTTGACAGAGACTTTATAACGGATTTCGAAATGAGCGTGATTGTTTCCTTTGAAGTCACCTACTTTCATTCTGGAGGTATAAAACATTTTTTTTGTTTCCTATCGTAATATCTAAAAGACTAATTTATAAACGTATAACAACTGACGACTTGTCAACCAGGACCCCGTTCTTCCGGCGCGTTGGTCGCTCAACGAGATCGGCCACCCACCAGCGCCCCGTGAGCGTTACATCGCGTCATGACATCTTTTCTTTGAAGCAGAGATCATTTCTTTACGACACCTCTTGGCTCGGCGATCGCGCCGTCGGTTCCCCGGGGACTTGTCCACCAGGCCCCGTTCCTCCGGCGCGTTGGTCGCTCGGCGAGATCGGCCACCCACCAGCGCCCCGAGAGCGTTACATCGCGTCATGACATTTTCTTTGAAGCAGAGATCATTTCTTTACGACACCTCTTGCCTCGGCGATCGCGCCGTCGGTTCCCCGGCGACTTGTCCACCAGGACCCGTTCCTCCGGCGCGTTGCTCGTTCGGCGAGATCGGCCACCAACCCGCGCCCCGAGAGTGTTACATCGCGTCATGACATCTTTTCTTTGAAGCAGAGATCATTTCTTTACGACACCTCTTGGCTCGGCGATCGCGCCGTCGGTTCCCCGGGGACTTGTCCACCAGGCCCCGTTCCTCCGGCGCGTTGGTCGCTCGGCGAGATCGGCCACCCACCAGCGCCCCGAGAGCGTTACATCGCGTCATGACATTTTTCTTTGAAGCAGAGATCATTTCTTTACGATACCTCTTGCCTCGGCGATCGCGCCGTCGGTTCCCCAGGGACTTGTCAACAAGGACCCCGTTCTTCCGGCGCGTTGGTCGCTCGGCGAGATCGGCCACCAACCAGCGCCCCGAGAGCTTTACATCGCGTCATGACATCTTTTCTTTGAAGCAGAGATCATTTCTTTACGACACCTCTTGCCTCGGCGATCGCGCCGTCGGTTCCCCGGGGACTTGTCCACCAGGCCCCGCTCCTCCGGCGCGTTGGTCGCTCAGCGAGATCGGACACCCACCAGCGCCCCGAGAGTGTTACATCGCGTCATGACATCTTTTCTTTGAAGCAGAGATCATTTCTTTACGACACCTCTTGCCTCGGCGATCGCGCCTTCGGTTCCCCGGGGACATGTCCACCAGGCCCCGTTCCTCCGGCGCGTTGGTCGCTCGACGAGATCGGCCACCCACCAGCGCCCCGAGAGCGTTACATCGCGTCATGACATCTTTTCTTTGAAGCAGAGATCATTTCTTTACGACACCTCTTGCCTCGGCGATCGCGCCGTCGGTTCCCCGGGGACTTGTCCACCAGGCTCCGTTCCTCCGGCGCGTTGGTCGCTCGGCGAGATCGGCCACCAACCAGCGCCCCGAGAGCGTTACATCGCGTCATGACATCTTTTCTTTGAAGCAGAGATCATTTCTTTACGACACCTTCGTTCCACTTAAGCCCGCCAGTAAGTGCAGCAAGCGGTTTATTAAGAAATTTACGGGCGTGGATATTCCACACCGGTCGACAATTTTGAAGTTTGTAAAGACACTTCGCACACGTGGAATTTGAATTGAAAAACATCAGTGTTGAAATCGCCATATTCTGTCCGAAGAGAAGGTGAAACATTTTTTTGGCAGGTTACAAGAACCTCAAAAAATTCTTTGGGGCGTCTGTTGTTACTTTCAACAGGTTTCGGCAACTGCTCATTGCAACTGCTGCTGCACATTCTTCAACTGCTGCTGCACATTCTGCAACTGCTGCTAACTAATCTACTAACAACTCTAAATTATCACAAGACTATGAAGAATACAAACTTATAAGAAATCAAGTAAATATAAAGATCAGGAAAATAAAACAAAATTATTGGGAATCATTTACTGCAAGAATGGAACACGACTTTTACGGCCTGCAAAAACAGATATGGCGTTTCATAAGAAATACACGCTCCGAAACAAATGAGTTGATAAGCACAACAAAAATCTGTAACACGGAATGGGTGGAATATTTTAGTAAGCTATTTCTCAATAGCGAGGCTCCAGTATTGGATATAGCCGACACACTAACACAAGACTATGAGATCTCAGAAGAACAGATTATACAAACGATACCCAAATTAAAAAATAGGAAATCACCCGCAGAGGATGGCATATGTAACGAACTATTAAAATATGGGGTGCAATCATTACATAAAGAATTAGTAAAACTGAGACAAAACATATATAGGCAGAGTAAAATACCAGAGGAATGGAAAACGAGTATTCTAATCCTCCTTTTTAAAAAAGGGGACAAGCTAGACACAAACAATTATAGAGGAATTAACCTTCTGAACACAACGCTTAAACTAAAAACAAAAACTATCACACAAGAAATAGAAAACTTAATAGAATGGAAAGAAAAACAGCAAGGATTCAGAAGAGGAAGATCATGTAATGATGCGATCTTCATTATACGACAAATTGTTGAGAAATCTCTGGAATTCGACAAACCTGCGTATATGTGTTTCGTAGACATACAGAAAGCATTTGACAGCGTACACCTTGTAGCAAGATTATTAAAGAAAGAAAATATCTCCTGCAACCTTATTAAACTCATAGCAAATATATATATTATATATGAACACCAGAATGAAAGTAAAACATAACGAACAAATATCCCAAGCCATAACAACAGGTCAAGGAATAAGACAAGGAGACTCCCTCAGCCCAATACTCTTCAACCTGGTAATGAAACACATCCTAAACAATCTTTCGAACAAAAAGGATATTACTTCGGCTCTTATAACATAAACTCAATCTGTTATGCAGACGATACAGTCTTAATTGCCGAAAGCGAAGATGATTTACAACGCCTCCTGTTTCAATTCTACAAGACATGCCATACATTAAACATGACGATATCCACACAAAAAACTAAATGCATAACAATCTCGAAACACCCATACGGTCGCAAATGGAAGTCTCCTGACGAAATGCGACTATTTATAAACTGACACTGCTAGGATGTGCCTGAAACAGCGGTCTCCTCAGATATACTGAGTCAGTTGTGTAAACAGACGAATCCGCGAAACATGTGCTTTGTTCTGTGAAGTTAGTAACCACAGATAGTCGTACAATAATGTCAATACTATTGTTATTTGCATTTTCTTAATATGAAAATCTATAATTGCAGAAGAGACGTACGTGAAGGCTGTTACGACCAGCCTTCTTCTTGAGAAGTGGCAAATTGACTGAATGCCGTCAAAAAACTTATGTATTAGAAACACTGGATTTCAAAATTCCTTCACGTGGCAACTCATGCCAGGTTTTTCAAGAAATTAACAATCGACCATACCTCTCAATGTCGTAAATATTGTGGGCAGTGACAACGATGAATGAACATGCACTGCTGGTCCTGGTCACCATAATGTATCGCCTGTGTAATAGGTTATCACTAGTATAAATAAATGAGAACAGCAAAAGCATTTTAAATGTAAATATGGATGATCGCAACAATGGGGAAGAGATGATAAGCAAAGTGTGAATATTCATTAATAACATTACAAGAGAATGTAAAGACAAGTGATGGCGGGGGAAAGAGAGAATATGTTAATAATTACATCCACGAAAAGATGTGTGACATGTGAGCAATTTCCTTGTGTGCGGAAATAAGTTACGAGAAGTATTACGAACAAGGAACCAAGGAATAAACAAATGCAGAGGCAAAATTACAGAAATGAGGTCGTGTGCGAGAGATGGAATGGCCCGCGCGCTGCAAGGGAAGAGGGCCGTGTGTGGGAGGATCTCGCGCAGGGAGAGACAGCTGACGAGCGCGCGAGGTGAACGAGCCAGACGGACGGCTCCCAGCGTGGGAGGGGTCGGAAGGGGAGGCGATGCCCCGATGTAGCCGACGTTCAAGTCAAACTTTTCATAACCGTCCGTGATAGCTTGTGGGAGCATATAACGTTTAACTGACAAGTTAGTAACGCCATTGAGAGGAAGAAAATAGTTTGAATAACGCGTAGCGAGAAACGGGAGTATAATATAAAATGGACGCCATTGGTATGGAATAAATGCAGCAAAATGGAAATGGAATGAACATCTCGACGTTGAAGAATGCAGTAGTTCTACAGAAAAGCGAAGTAACGAAACGGGTGACAATTTAAATTTACAATTGTAGGAAGAGCAATTTTGTCATAATTTTAAGAATTCTGCATTAATAATTAAAAGACGAAATTTTGCCATGCATGCAAGAGGAGGGATTTGGTAAAGAATATATAAGAAAGATAAATAGGGCGCCTGATAAAAAATGTATTTGTGGAATTTTCGTTGTTGAATTGAGATATGTGTATGCTAAATGTATGTTTGCAGCGTATATAATGGCAATATTCTGAAAAAGGAAGTGTTGTGATTTCTAAAACAGCCACAAGGAGGGTTCCCAATCCTACGTAAAGATTTCGACGCCGAATCGCTGTACAAACGGCCTATCGGACGTGCAAATAAACATTTATGACTACGGAACAGCTTCGGTAGAACTTTTGGGCAACGATCGGGAAAAAATTGAATAAGAATTGAATAGAGTACGTATTTAAAAGATACCAGGAGCTGATGACGTCTCACCTGGTAAGAGTGATAAAGAAACTGACCGAGGAAGTTTGTCTTCTGTTTCTTCTGCTGTCTTCGTCCATAGTTTGCCGTCTTCTGCTCTCTTCATGAGACAAAAAATAAAATTTGGTGCTAGGAGTGTTCATTGCCCAGCCCAGTATGAATTAAACAAAAAAATTCTTTCGTTCTTGAAGATGTAATTCAGAAACTGCTGTGAATTAATGTCTTAGCTACTCTGTATCCTTTTGTACTGTACGTCAGAGAAAGGAAACAATAAAAAGTCTTTTTCTGGGTGCCTCAAACACGACACGAATTCAATTCACCCTCTTCAGTGTAAACAAGTAGCGGCTCGTGGGTATTCGCACGTTCGCATGTGCACATCCAAATTAATTCGGTGCAATTTCTCTTAAACATCCCTTAACAAGAGGGCAAGACGAGTCCTCTTGGAGCGTTTTCGAACCTGGTATATCACCACCCGCGCCGAACGGATGCTGCGATTCCAGTCCGCCGCCAATGACCTCCGAGACAGCCAGCCGGGGCCGCTCAGGACGGGCGTCGGGGCTGTCGCGTGGCTGCAGGAGAAGGAGCAGGGCCCTATACCTCCCATATAACGTGGTGGAGACCTGGGCCCGGCAACTCTCTATCAAAATTTGGGACAAAGCTAGAAGTTGCTACTATAGGATGCGCTAGTGACGTCGGATACAGCTGCTGGTAAGACTCGCCAACTTTCGCACATAAAAATAGGTCAAGAAATGCAAATACACTTTGATTATGAGCGATTTCTGAAATAAATTACAAAAGAAGTTAAATACTACGTGTTTATCTTCTAAAATTCATTTATTCATAATAATACCCGCATGAAAGAAAAGGTAGCGCGAACAGCGGCGCGATCTTTTGTATCAAGGGCGTGTGTTTACACAAACTTAAATACGAACTGCTACCAACGGTATTTAAAATGCGCGTGGATTCTCGGGACGCAAACACACGCGCTTGATAAAAAAGATCGCGCCGCTATTCGCGCTTCCTTTTCTTTCATGCGGGTATTATTATGAATAAATGAATTTTTGAAGATAAACTCATAGTATTTAACTTCTTTTGTAATTTATTTCAGAAATCGCTCATAAACAAAGTGTATTCGCATTTCTTGACCAATTTATATGTGCGAAAGTTGGCGAGTCTTACCAGCAGCTATATCGGGCGACACTAGCGCATTCTGCAGTAGCAATCTCTAGCTTTGTTCCCAATTTTGATGGAAAGTTGCCGGGCCCTGGGAAGGAGGGGAACAACCGCGGCTAATGTACGGACGGAGCAGCCGGGCGGCGACCAGCGTTGCCAGATGTGTTTAGAGGGATTCCGCCCTCGCTGAACTGGTTTTAAATTTCCGTCCTAAATCCGCTAAACGTAAAATAAATTATTTTTCCTTATTTAAATGTTGTATTAATTTATTGTATTAAAACAAAAATATGATTACGAAATATAGTGGCTTTGTTGAACCTGCAATTCAATTTTTAGATAATATAGAATGCTTTACTTGGGTGAAAATTTGCAAAATAATAATTGATTTCAGGTATTATATAATTTATTATATAGGTATTATATTATTTATTCTTTCTAGTAACATGGAATTAGAAATATTAAAAATATACAACATCTGTGCAAAACAACTAATAAAAGAAGGTTAACGAAAACTGATACTTTACTAATTTTACTGCTTTAATAACTTTATTAATTTCCGCCGTTTGTTCCGCTGCCCGCGAAACTAATTTTTTTCCGCTGAACGAGTTCAAAATCCGCTGAAAACGGCGGGAATTCCGCCGATGTGGCAACACTGGCGGCGATGCGATCGCCAGTGCGCAGACGCAGTTGCCGTCTGCGAGTGCCTTGACATGTCGCGAAGATGCAACACTCGGCTAGCACAAGTTTTTAAGAGAAGAGAGTGTGACACCGAAAGAAGAAAGTGTGAGATATCTCTGCACTTGAATGAGCTCTCATTCCTTCCAATAAACGCGAACGCACTGTTGCAGTGATGCATTCACAAGTACTCTGTTAATCGATTGTTATATGCACATTTTTTATGTTTTAAAGCGAGTTACAGTTACAAATCAATTTCGAAGTAAGTGTAAACAAAAATATTTTGTAAACGTGTGTAGTAGGCTACTTTTTAATTCGTTTTGAAAAACCGCAGGTAGAGTTCTCACTTTTCTATCAAATGTATTTATCTAACAATGAATAGCGTCGAAAACATGACAATGACATCAATGAAAAAATCACAGAAAAAAAATGCTGAAAAGAAACTGTTTACTGAAGCGACACAGGTTCTGGGACGTGTCGAGTGGTCATGCGGTAACCCGACCAAAGTCGTAAATAATTTGAAGTCCTTGCCGAGCGAAGTCGAAGCTGGTGTTGTGTTGGGGTTGACATTACCGTTATATTTTTAGCACCGTTGAACAACACTTAGAAAGAATATTATTGCAATAATGATATAAAAACAACAGTAGAAACCAGGAAGAAAATACATAGTTTCATTTCTATATGAAAAGATCAATTAACGATATTCTCTGTAAAATGACGTAAAAGAAATAACAATTAAATTAACTGTGTCATATCCCACTATTTTTATTATTATTATTATTATTATTATTATTATTATTATTATTATTATTATTATTCGTATGAATATTCCGTCCGTTTAATGCTAAATTGATCCGGTTTTAATTTGAATTTAATCGGCCATGAAGATCATGTGTATATCGGGTACATCGAAAGATGTGAAGGTATAGTTTTATTTATTTCTCAGTGAAAGTATATTGATAGAAATCGTCTACTGATGATTGGCAAGTTCTTGAGGGGTGAAGTTCTACGGGAGAGGTTGCAGCAAAAAAGCAAGTAGTTATTTCTATTGCATTTCATTTCTCGAATCATCTCGATGTCCCACTTCGTAACTTGCCAGGCTTTCATAAAACTTTTTAAATATTACAATGTTTTTTTTTCATTTTTTAAACAGATGAGTTTTGAGAGAGATTAAAAAAGGTCAAAATGATTTAAAAATTAAATAACTTCAATATAAGGATCGAATGAAAGAGCATCTTTTGTTCTTTAACGTTGCAAAATATTAAATTTCTGTCACAATTACAACACGAGTTAAAATGATTAACTTGGAGACTAGAGCATTTTTTCGAAAATTTTAAAAATTAATATAATTCCGAAAAATAATACTTGGGAAAAAATGAAAAACTCATATTTCTGCTTATATTCTTCACAAAAAGTTAAAACATTTGCTAATCAAGGCCAAATTTGTCTTAAATTTGTGCGATTTGACGTGGAATAATTTATTTGTGAATGTCTCTATAAGCAAGTCAACAAACTATTAGAAGAGATTTTAAACTAACCCAATTGGTGAAGCCTAAATTACAATATGTTCAAAGTACAACACATTCCTCTACTAAATAAATATTAAACTTTTATAGATTTAAATTCTTATTAAAGAGTGTGATTCTCAAGACAAAAACTAAAACTATATTGAAAAATAAACTGCCATTGTGTCTGAATGTCATTCTTGGGCATAATAGGTTTAATGAATTATTAACTATTCTAAATTTAATTTTGTAACTCTGATTACATTTAAATGTTTTACTCAGCAATTCGTATATAATCAATTAAAATGTTGTTTGGGACGAAGCAACTTGTGCTTCACTAGTCATAAATTGAGCCTGAAGCGTACTCACAATACACCTCTTGTTTACTCTCTTGAAACAACTTCTAATGTACAAAAGTACATAGGATGAAAGGACAAAAAGGATGAATGGAAAGAGAAGTTTTCGTTTAAATAAAGGGAGAATTAACTAATGAGAATACTATAAAAAATTACTGGAATATAAAAAAAAATTGGAGAATACAATATACGTAGTACAAGGAGGAAACCTATTTTATATGTGAATAAAAAAAATTACACATAGAAATTTTATTTTGAAAATGAATATTACAGATGGCACAGCAACATGATTTTGTTATACAATGTGTGTCATTTTTATCTTGTAGGAAACAAAAGTATATATAAAATACCATGGAAAGGAGTATAGTTTACATTTAGCTTCAGAATGAAGATTTTGAAATCTTCTGTTCGGTTACATCTATCGTTAATAAAATCTCACAATTCCATCCGCACTTCCACTTGCTAGATTGTCATTTCATGAGTCTTCGGACCTGAATTTAATATTTTCCTTTTTAAAGACGAACGTATTAGTAGCTTATACAAAGTGCCCGCACGGTTATCAATTTCAATGTACATTATTTGTATTAATTTGTGGAATTTACATGGCAAATGTGTAATTAGCCAAGTTCTTTTACAAACGAGAACTGAAACATTTTTATTTAAAACAGCAATTTATCTTGTTTACTCAAACGTTTATTCTAAATAACGAATCTGTAAAAGCAGCCAAGAACTTTGTTAATAATTTCGACAATATATAATATTTTGTAGGAAAATGTATATAATTTCAAAACGTCTTACATTGAAAATGCATTTCTTAGCTCTCGATAGTCCTTAGCTCAAACTTAGTATTTCCGTTCAGTCATGTTGTGCTCAGTGAGTAAGTTCCTGAGATAAAAACAAAACGTTTTGTTTTACCGTTGTACAATAATGCAGCTTGAATTTACTGTGCTTAAATGTCTAATCTCCTTTCCAGAGTGGTCAACATGACAGACTTAGATTCTATGCAGCAACCACATTCGCTATTTCTCTCCAGCTAGAAACATTTTCCAAGCCTTGATGCTACATACATTACGACAAGTCGCATATCTTTCGCCTCATACGAGGGTAATCGTCGTTTCAAAGAGATACTGAGCATTCACCACAAGTGGGAAACAATCTACTGACAAGAGTAACATTCCGGAACATATGAAGCACGTCTATATATGTATCAATATAGATTTATGTAACATTGGCAGGAATGCAAGAGGCACAACAAGCAATTCTTTGAGATGAGGCAACTTAAGAACAAGGATTTGAGCGAAATCTATTATACTTCTTTGGAAAATATAATTAGTTACTTACACGTAAACTTTAATATCTATGTATGAAAACATTAATCATTACCCTACTGTACCTGTTGTGTTTAACTTCTATTTAACATTTGTGCAGAACAAAGAAAGAATTTATATTCAGATTCGTCTAAAACCGTCAAATGATGAGTCAACCACTAATAGCTAACTAACCTGCGATCTATCCAGACTATCTTATCATAAAATAGAATCAAGTACAAACGTGCGGAGCGGAACCTGTCCGTCTCCGAAGGGGAGGAGGGGATGGAGGAGATGGAGGAGGAGGAGGGAATCAGTTTCGGATGAGGCCTCACCCGGTGAGCAGAGCACTCTTCATGCTCACCCGCAATCACTCACACAAAAGTACCACAACTACAAAAGAAAAAATAAAGAAAGAAGAAAAGAAAGGAGAGTGAAGATAAATGAAAGAAGAATGGAATGAAATGAAACGAAATGGAACGAAATGAAATGAACTAAAATGAGAATGAAATGAAATGAGAATGAAATGAATGAGAATGAAATGAAATGAGTGTGAAATGAAATGAGTGAGAAATGAAATGAGAATGAAAAGAAACGAGAATGAAATGAAATGAGAATGAAATGAAATGAAATGAGAATGAAATGAAATGAAATGAAATGAAATGAGAATGAAATGAAATGAAATGAGAATGAAATGAAATGAAATGAGTATGAAATGAAATGAGAATGAATTGAAATGAAAATGAAATTAAAATTAAATTAAATGAGAATGAAATGAAATGTAAAGTAAACAGAAAGAAAAGAAAATGGGCAAGGTAGTTCCACGCTTTGATTTTGAATATTGACACTTCTCCTTTACACTTTTTTTCTTGCGGACGTTAAATAAATAAATAAGGAAATACTTCCTGCAATAACAACTGATTTAAATATTAAATTTTTAAATATCCCACAGGTTTGCCTAATCTTCGACGACGTAATCGTGCCGCCGTTGCGGTATTTGTGGTATTGAGTTTTTTTTTTTTAATGTGAACTTCAAGCGTCGCGTACAATAATCCTCTAAACATTTTGTGGTTATACGCGTGCACCAACTCCATGCCGAGGAGCCAAGATGGCGTTTGTGCCAAGTAGGAGCTTCCGTGCTACCAATAGGTGCCACATGTGGACCGCCCCTGCGTTGCGTAATACAGACGTCGCGATATGCTATGGAGTTTAAGCACGGCGCAGAGTACAGCAATCGACTTCTGTTTTGAGCCTCTGCGCGAGCGTCAACTGGGAATCGAACTCGGAAGTGATGGCGGAGCCCGCTATTTCGACGGATTTAGCGGGCGACCTGTATCACATGGTAATCGATCACTCGGTCGTGCAGTATGGAATTTGTCCCTCTGCTGCACGTAATAGCGGCAAGGCAGCTGAAAGTTAACACCTTTCTTTTTATTAACAAAAAGATAAGTCTCCTCTTTCTTTGGCAGAGACATGGAAGCTACGAGGTCATTATCATATTTGAGATTACGATCATTGTAGAATATCCGAATACAGATAACAGCAATGCAATGCATTTAAACCCGAATAACGGAACATGCAAGTCACCAGCATTGTTAGGGGGGAAATTTGCTTCATTTGTTTGTCCTTAGCGAGAGCCTCGTGGAATCGTATCGTAGTTCTGGCGGACTGTATTTTTTTTCTTCATTTGTTCTAGTGGTTTCCCTGAACACTTTCAGGAGTATGGCGGAGAGTGCCCATCCAACGGACCAATGAGCGCGCGCGATGTGCCCTTCCCAGCCTTCTCAATGCCGAGTGGGAGTCCGTAGATTGGGCATTAGGACCCGTAGTTTCTCATTAGGGAGTTTTAGCGCCACGCGTAAGGTAGCGGCATTATGCACTAACATGCATGTGATGGACCTTGAAGTCATAACGTCTTACCTTAGGCGTAAGGTAAGACCTTATACCTTCATAAATAGTGCACGCCTGTAAGAGTCTTTACGGTCACCTTACAAGCGGCAAAATGGCCGTCTAAAAACAGGAAAAGTAGAATTTTTTCAACACTGGTAAACCGATTCTCGTATGTGAGGCAGTTACAATTACTCCTTACCAACTCCACAACGCTAGCAAGAATGAACGGGATATGTTGGAGACATGACAGGGAAGAAATTCTCGAAAAAGGAGTTCAAATCATATCTTCGCGGTAGGTTACGTCTTACGCTCATAACGAACGCTGTTTTAAGGTATTTCCTATATTTTCAAGAAAAGCAGATTCAAAATTCCAGACTGCATACTCATCACGGAGGGCCACAATATCTAAAACTCCATGCAAAATATACATTTGTTGTTCTGTTGACTCGTAACGTTTTTTTTAAATGTCTCACCACTAGCCTACACTCTTTGATATATTATGCAATTCCTCTGTTCAACGCTTGAAAAGCTTCCTTTGTTATAATGCATGACGCAATGTTGCAATTGCTAAAACTCTTCTGAAAGTTGTTCATTACGACCGTATAGAGACGTTAGTCACGTGATCAATAGAGTTAAGGGTATCTCCTTACGCCTGGCGCTTAAACTCCCTATTATCCGCGGGGAAGAAGCCAATATCTGTCATTCCCAGCATTGAAATAGCTAATACTAATACTACTATCAATAATAATACTAGTAATAGAAATAATAATAATAACGACAATAAAATAATAATAATAACAATAATAATAATAATAATAATAATAATAATAATAATAATAATAATAATAATAATAATAATAATAATAATAATAATAATAATAAAGATAATGTAACGTAAACGTCTGAGACGTTCAAGCTCACAATAAAAACATAAGCCGAGTGACGCAGGGCAGGGGTGACCAAAAGAGGACGCGTAAGCGAACTGTCCGTCGAGTGAGCCGCATCCGACTGTTCGCGTGAGGACGAAGGGCGGGAGGACGGAGAGGACGGGAGGACGGTGCTGTGCAGTGCAGCAGCGATGAGCGACGGTGCAAGCGCGCCCAACTCTTGCCCTTTCATTTCGGCCCCGCGCCCAGGAGGTTGCGTTCTCCGTCGCGCACGAAATCTACAGCTTCTTCGCTGGGCGCACAATGACTCGGAGTAAATGTAACAAACTTCTAGGGCATGCACTAGAGTCGAAGATGATTATCTTTCGCCAATGAACTTGTGGTGGACAATCACATTTCCCCCCTGATATGCAGGCAATTTATAGTGCACGTGTGTTCAGCAAAGATATTTCATGTATCCGCCTAACACCAGTGTAAGATAAGTTGCCTACCTATCAGAGACAAAAGTCACACGTGTGCCATCGTTACGTGATCTTTCCCATCACATCACAGGCAAAAGTATATCATCTTCAAACCCCTTTACATAATACAGAAGTTTGTAACAAATGATTCTGAAAAAAGGGAAGTGAATCAAAGTTCCGTATTGCTAATTGTAAATTTGCATGAATACGCGTTGAATCGAGAGTATAATTATGGTTTTATTCGTAAAATGTATTAAAAATTGGCTTGCAACGAATGTAACTCAAGAAAATATCCTGAAATCACAACTCTTGCATTAAAAAGTACATAATAATAAATTTGTGTAGTAATTGTCTTTACTGACAGAGACGTCAGTACTCGTAATTTGTTTCGCTTGAGAAGGTGAAAAACAATTTTCAACTTTTGAGTTAATTTACTTTCAAGGGTTTTATTTTTGTTTGCTCTCAGAAAAATTCTGATGCAACTCATGAAAGTCGCTTTGAGGCATCAAGATCCTTTCATCTCTATTCGTCAGTTACCGTATATACGCGTCATGGAATTTCCCCTTCTGCGGCGGCATGCCGTGTAGAGATGGAAGGTTAGCTTAAATAGCAACCTTTGAGACGCACTCTTTCTCTATAGCCAGGTTGGAATGTTACCGCGCCCAACCTAGGTTCCGAGTTGTGGGTGATCTGGGCTGTCCGGGCGAAGCCGCGTCGAAGGTTTTCATTTAGGTTCCGAGTTGAAGGGTTAAACGAATATGTTCACGTGTGTTCGAATGTTGCCAAAGCGCCAGCATTTTCTTGAGCTCTGCTGCAGTCAGGGGTCTGATGCGAAACTAAATAGTTCTCCGCTTGTGAACTATATTTTTCTGCCATCGTGAGTCTAATTGAGGCCTTGCAAGATCATAGAGGCTAAGTAACATGTTCAAAATAAAGGTTTGGACATCTAAATATTATTTAAAATTGTTGCAATACATAGTTAAAACACCAATGTTCCTAACACCTTCCAAGTAGCTATAACACCTACCCAGTGATGGCCCTGGTTGTATACCAAGAATAGGAAATTCATGCATTTTTTTATTGATTTCCACCCAAAACACAATTTTTGCACTTAGCCCCATTGGGTTTGTAAGGTCTCAATTAACCAGTCGATCAAATCAGTAACGAATTCGAGAAAAGGAGACCACGTATACTCTGCGCTGGACGTCCAGAGATAAGGTTACGAGCAGCTCAGGGATATGCTCGCCCAGCGAAGCATCAAACATGCTTAGCCACAATATCAAACCGCATGGGCCGCTCGTCTTACCGCATGAAATCGGCCTGCGGTAGCCCTCCTCAGATTGTTTCGGAATGCCCGAGTGTGTTCGAAAGTTCACAATTCATTTCGTAATCAGTTCAGTTCGACAATTCATCCAGTAATCAAATGCAAATGTACAAATTACCTTCATCGATCATGAAGGGAATAGAGCCACTTCCTGATGCAGGGTGATCGCAAGAACAGAGGTTGCATTTGCAAGACAGCTCTTTGGAAATCTGAACCGGCGGGGCCTGAGGAGTTACACAATCAAAAACACAATATGGCGCATCGATTTCCTTGGTTTGCTTACATCAAGATTGATTTGACATAGAGACTATTACATCTCAACTGCCATCGAGTATACACTGATTTGCAGTAATAAAGTCTTCTTCCTCGTATTATTATTATAATTATAATAATTATTATTATTATGATGAGGGTGATTTTTCTGAGAGCGAACGGATAAAAGATCCGAGGATATTGCAAGAGTGATTTTGTTATCGAATTACATCGAGAGGGGTAGTGAGTGGCTGGTTTCGAACGAAAACAATAATAATAAAAAAAGCCGATTGGGGTAGCCGAGGGTTCCAAGGCGATGTCCCCAGCTACCTCAGATTAGTGGGGCGCGCGTTCGAATGGGCATGGGCATGAAATGTCCACAAATTCTCTTTGTGTCTATTATTCGACGTGCGCTATGGAGCTGACAGTACGTGTTTGGCACAGACTTTTGGACACTTGTCACGAACACTAGCGATGACCTGAAAACGAACTTTGAGTCCAGGCCTCATCGTGGTATACAAATCCCCCAACGCACGAAATGAACGTGACATGACGTAGACTGGAGGGAGCCGGATAGTGCAAGAGCTCGGCGAACTGCGCTGTTCTGAAGATTCTCGAGCGATGCAGCTAAAGAGGCGCCAACTGTGCGTGACGGTGCCAGGACGTTGGCCGCCGCCGCTACCAAAGATCTGTTCTGTGAACTACCGTCTACAGCACTTCCGGTTCCGATAAAGCGATCCGGAGGCGCTACTTGAACACCACTTTTGGAAAAGACCGGGGCAGCCTGCTGGGAAACTGATGGATCAGATGGGGGAAGGGGGATAAATCACAAACTCTATGTACCTACACTAAAGATGACTTTTGGAATTGCACATGTTTCTACCTAAGCTCCGCTGATGTAGTTAAGACTAACCGCGCAGCAACTATCATGGCGATCCTCCTGTCTATACCGAAACTACCGACAACCTTCAAGAATCGATCTTTGGCAACGGCTGCGAATGAGAGGCCATACCGCGAAATTAAGAGTTATCTACTTGCAAATCACAATCTCAGGCTGAACACCGAAACGCCCTGAGACTAACCAAAAAATCTTTCAGTGTTTAAATAGTGAGATTCAACTCTTTTGGGAAAGATTGGAAGGTCAAGATCTAGGAGAGTCAAAAGCAAGTACACTTGCGATTCTCGTACAGCGAGCAGCATTGTTGAGCAGCTGGAGACTAACCCATGGTGGAAACAATGTTCATGAGGGAAGCCAATATAATTGGATACAACTCACATAAACCGCCATACCAACAGTTATGTTTCAAAAAACATGTTATCCAATTAATACGGTGTATAATATGAACTAAATAATATGAAATTTATAATATATATATTTTTAACTAAATATATAAATTTTTAACTTTTGATATAAAATGTACGTAACATTGATCTTTATATGCTACTGGAAAAAACTTTGTGACGTGTTGATGGCCGCAGTAGTAAAATATGGTTTAACATGACAATAGAATTACAGGTAACTATAAAAGGAACGTAATTAAGATGATTTGAAGCAACAATAGGTGTTTTCTCGACCGTTGCGTATTTTAGAAACTATTCAGAACGTTTTATGTCGTGTAGTCAAACTTCTCTCCTGTAATTTTAAACAAACCTGGCTGCTTAAACATGCTATTTGCTTGTTCCAACAGCTTGAAGGGTTTCCAAGTTACGATTTGAACAGTATACTACGTAGGTGAAACATAATTCATCTTATATGTAAAGACAAATTATGGGGGATTTAATGGCATCGTCAGCCAAAGTAAGGCATTATTTCAAATGCGTTGGATGGTAGTTATCGGATTTTGTGATTGAAATTAAATATACTTTATTTACTTGAACTTTAATTTAAAAACGAGTGATTTATATATCGTTTCCTAGTACTTTCATAGTGATTCAAATTTGTCTGGCGATCTCATTGGAAAATGTGCAACGCTTTTGGGAACTGTGGAACCAAGAGATTGTGTTACCTACGTAATTACAACACGACATCCAGTTACCATTGGAAAAGAATGTTACTCTACTGTAAACATGATTATTTTTGGAAGCATTATAGTTCTTCTTCACGAATAATTTGATTTAAGCAAGGTGGCACTTCCAGGTCACAGACTGGACGGAGAGCGGGACATTGTTATCCAATCGAGAGCTGTGTTACGAGGTAAAGGTTTGGTATTGGAGCTCCCTATTAGATGGCCCCCTCCCCTAGCTCGTGACTTGGAAGTGCCACGTCCGTTTAAATCGAAGTATATTTCCACCATGGTTCCCCCGCTAAGGAAGCAGGGACAATAGCGGGGATGGGAGGAGAGTGGGTATGGCCTCAAACGTAGCGGAAGGGCGGGGGAGGGGGGCAGGCAGGCGTAACATGTGCAAATCAACCTCTGTCCCCTGTCAAGGCTTTTCTTTGCCCCACGAGCATGAGCGTGGAGCAAGCTGAATCTATCGATGACAGCACGTGGATGGACCCTCCTGCAATGCGGTACCAGAGGAAATCCCAGCGGCGTATATAGGTAAGGTATCGCCCGCACGATGAACAGTTCCAGACCCGAGGCGGTGACTTTGACGAGAATTGTTGCGAACAACCCTCACCCCGGACACGAATATATTCGGCCAGAAAAATAATGGACGGCCAGAATAGCAGTGGACCCGTTCGTTTCTGGAACTAACCGTGTTTGTTTACCGGCGATTCACAGTATGTTTCTATCCTTGTGGTTGACGTGGAGAATTATTCACTGACGTATGATCGTTGAATCTGACAACCCAGGTGCCGTAACATCTTGCCAATTTCACAGCCGTCTCTTCATTACTCAAAAACGTCCACGCAAGTGTCGATACGTACTAGGTAACTCGTATAACCAAGTAGGTATTAAACAGACTGTAATAAGGTTTGCAACGGTGTTGCTACTCTAGTCATGTCAATTATTTTTTTGGCCGTGTTATAGTTTTGCTACGAAGCAAATGTCAGTATGAGTTTATGATACTTCCGGGACTCGTCCATGCTGCAGTGCTGCCATCAAGCGGTTAGAATGAGCAGCTCAACTAACATCGGGGAAAAGGGTCTTCGAGAGAGAAAATCGAACGCGAACGAGTCATCGACAGTTCCTCAAATGAGTACGGGTTAGGATTTATATTGCAGCGCAGGTGGACTGCAACCCAGGACACCATGTTTCAAAAGATGCAAACGACATCCACAGAATTTCGAATAAAAAACTGTTGTGAACAATGTAACGAATATTGTTGAGATTCTCAAGATTGGTTTGACATACGTTTCTTCATAGGTTTTCAATGACGTGATTCAAATGGCTGTCACGCGAGATGAGGTTAGATATGAAAAACCATTCGGTACTTTTGAGGCAACAAATCCGTGAAATTGATGTGATTTTAACACGTAACACCTCTGAATCACACTCTAATCCAGCTGGCGATGGAAAGGATGGACAGCGTTGAAAACGCATAGCTCCTTACATCCAGACTCGAGTTCTCTGATTCGCATATGACTCTCTAGAGGAACATAGCGCTGACTTCCCTTCACTCGCCGCAAGCGCCCCTTCACACGGCGCCATCCGGCAGTGGCGCGCCTGCTGTCGAAGCATTGGTTTAAATGGAGACCTTCACACGAGCGGGGGAGTCGCGCTGCGGTGGCGGTCGGTGACGAAACCCCACCACCCGCCGCGCAGACGCACGCCCGCGCCACCACCAGAATAATACAGTTCAAAATGGCAGCCTTCAAACTAGACGCGCCCCTGAGCCGGGTGTTACCTGCTGGATACCTTTCGTTTGGCGGAACCAACAGCAGTATGGCCAACGAATCCTTCCTCACTTGCGGTGACTGCGTGTGAAGGGCGGTCGGCGGTGGCTGCGTGTGAAGGGCTCTAGCGCTTGTTGGTGGCGCCGCCGAGTGGCTCCGTGTGAAGGCAGCCTTCCTGTCTTGCGGTGAGTGGCGTATGGCGGTGGCTGCGTGTGAAGGGATCTTCCGCTTGTTGGTGGCGCAGCCGAGTCGCTCCGTGTGAAGGCAGCCTTCCTCTCTTGCGGTGAGTGATGGTCGGCGGTAGCTGCGTGTAAAGCGCTCAGATGCTTCTCGGTGGCGCCAAACAGTTGCTCCGTGTGAAGGCCGCGATAGTTCTCTCCCTCTCTCTCGAGGCCCCGTGGGCTGAGCTGCACTCGTGCGAGGGTTGTGCAAGGGATGTGAGTGGGGAGGGGATTGGGTGGGGTAGGGTGGGGTGGGGGTGGGTGGAAACTGGCGTTTAGCCCAGCACGCGGAAGTAGGGGTAGAAGGAATGGCCCTGTGGCCTGGTGAGACGACGTCCGCGGTTTGGCCTCGTGGGTGGTGCGTCGGGGACCAAGTTACCCGCCGCCGCCGCCGCCTCCTGCACCATCTCCTCTTCTTCCTCGTCCTCGCCGCCCCCGCCGCCCGCGTCGCCCGCGCCCGCCGCCGTCGCCGCCGCCGCCGTCGCCGACTCGCCCCCGTGCGGCGCCCACGCGTTCGGGGCCGGCGCGGAGGCGTCGGGGGCGGGGGCCGGGGCTGGGGGCGGGGCCGGCTGGCTGGGCGGCAGCGCGCGCAGCGGCGCCGGGAGGAACTGGCGCCGCCTGTCTTCGGACGACACGTCCTGCGAACAAGCAGCGCACACACTCCGCTTAACCTTCGGATTTGTGTTACAAACAGCGAGCTAGAGTGGCTGTCCCTATAGTTTCAGCGCTCTTGGTGGAGGCTCGACGAACTAGCGGCCGCCATGTTTTTTGAAGTCAAATCATACGAGGGGCGGTGTGACCAGAGTATAACCGTCCGTAACCACCTCCAAACGTAATGCTTGAATACATTATTTCCCGGAGGGTGCTACTTTGGCTGCGAAAAAACATGGTGTCAATTTGCTTCACAGACGCGCTTCAACCATGTCGTATATTCTAGCTCGTTGGTTGCGAAATATGGAAGAAATTTGCAGTTAGAGGCAAAATACGTAAAAATATGTAGGAATACTTTAGAATCAGACAGACGTAACGAAATATTTCGAGTCAGACAAATTAAACACCTTGTCCGTCCGTTTAACTCTAATAAGTTGCATAACTGCGTAAAAATATCATTCCTGAACTTCTATACTAACACACCTTTACATTTACGTACTTTTACGTAGAATTCGTTTGTTTGCTCCTAAGATGCAGGAATGTGTTCTAACTCTGTCCTGGTCGCAAACAAGAAATTGCAAAAATTGTGGTTACGTCATTCTGACCCTAAGGTAGCGTATTATCTAAAAATGTGTAAAACAAAAATGGCTTAATGCATTCAGAATGTCATAGAAAATATAAAAGAATTTACTAAAAGTATGTCTTGTATATTTACAAGCAAATCTGTTCCCTACTAATAAATAATAAAACGTAAGCAAGTAATGTAAATTCATTTAAACCGACTTTAATGACACTCTGTATTGAAAGATTTCTTGCATAATTTTAAACGAATGGTTCGTGTCAGATATATTTACCTCCCGCACGTGGTTTTGGCATTGATTTCCAGTGGACACTGTAGTTTTTGTATTAGTTATGAATTGAGACAATTGACCGTTATAGAATTCATACCAAAAACAAACTTGGTTTCGAAAATACTGTGATCGTCCTTCAGCACTTTGCAACAAGCACTATTGTTTGAACACGATTTACGCAAATAAAATTATTTTATTCCAAAAGTTGCAGTACCGTGATAGATATTGCAATAACGAAAGATCTTCCACACACTCACGTATTCACATCACTCGTAGGCTGTAACTCAGGTGTAACTGCAGTCGGAAATACACAGCCACTGTGAGAGACAGAAATGCATTTACTTCCAGAATGGTCGACTTTACACAAACTAATGAAATGTGCATTTTGAAGTGCTCGTGAAATGTACATTTTGAGTCAACGAACCTCATATCAATTTAAAATAAATCTTCCAAAACATAATGCACTCAATACTGTCGTTACTGTCGTTAATTTACTGAGATTGTGCATTCTCAATAACTTGCGAAAAAAATACGCCAAATAAAGTTAAACACTGGGTACAACGTGCTATGGGATAAATTAAATTGAAGTTACATTTATAATGTTTATAAATTATGAATTTATTAATAATTAATTAATTATTGCCGATCAGATGGCCGAGATCGCTAATGCAGTAGTGCCGTACTGGTTTCGGACCAGAATAACGCGGGTTCAAGTTCCCCCTTGGGCATGGATGTATTTGTGTATGTCTGTACCAGTGCGTCGCCCTTTTACACCTCATTATCATCATCATTCCATCTTCCAGACCCCCAGGGCTAACAACCCTGGGGAATAAAAATTGGACTCAGCTAAATGCTGGTCCCCAATTAAAGCTACATGCACCTGCCACCGCGATAATGTTACTGAGCCGCGGTAAATGCAGGGTCCTAGTCGGCCTATATGCCAGCAAAACAAACATTAATGATTAATAAATTTAAAAAATTAAGTTCAAGATAGTTATGGTATAAGCAGATAGGGCCGTGGCAGCGGCGCAGCAGCGCGCCGTGGCTGGTCGACGTGCTGGTCGACCGAGCGTCGGGCCCAGCAGTGAGAGTTGCTGGGAGGCGCCGCCAGGTGGCAGCGCGGCAGCGGCGCTGAGCCGGAACGGCACGAGGAAATGGAGACTCGCTCCACGGACTCGGGGGATATAAAGCGGCTGGCCCGAGAGGCCGGAGCAGTGACAGTTCGAGATAGTGCAGAGTGTGAGCGAGTTGGCGACAAGTATTGTTAGGCTGTTAGAGGTGTTGTAAGGCGATTCTCTTGGTGATTGATTTATTGTGCTTCTAAAGGGATTTCTACTGGTAAACGGCCAGCTGGCTTTGATTTATGTTTATGCTCTTGGATTTTGGAATAAAGCGACATTGTTATTACGAACTGTTGTTTCCTTGATTTTGGCCTGAATATACAACAAAGATGGAATCAGACGAAGACACAAAATTGTTCTGCCTCTCAGATGCCGCACCGTGCAACACTCAGCGACCTGACCTTCCACCCACGGAAGAATACCATTTTCCAATCTCCAACTTGCTGTGCTGATCAGCTGTTGCACAGTGAAAACACCCAAGGCCCTACGTTGAAGCATAGGGCCAAAGAGAAAAATGCGGTAAACGCGGTAATAGAGCCAGAAGCATGACATGGTGCACTCCTGGGAGAGCACCAGACGTTGGAGGGAGCTGTCGTTGGGCGCTCTTTGGTTTCAAAATGATTTCACATTCGTTGATATTGCTGCAGTATTTTGAATATTGAAAGTCGTTAAAAGGAAAATGTATATTCCTAACATACTACAAAATGTTTTTCGATTATCTCGGGGCAACGTAAGCACGTAAGCACGAGTCGCCACCGTAACCGTCATCTACCAGCTTTATTCTTGAATCTAGAGGATAATCTTAGTAAGTACAGTAGCGGAAAATTCAAAAACAAACACATGAACAATATGTCTTTTAATACTGATGTTCCGAATTTCAACTTGCATCAATAGTATCAAATTGTCTACTTCTGGAACCTCCAAAGATACGTCACAGGATCCCAGAATTGAATAAAACTCACCACCATCGTATAATACAGAAGGGTTGCAGAGTGGGAAGGGTGAAGTGAAATGAAATGAAATGAAATGAATGGAAAATATTCTAATGGGATTAGGTTGAGCCCTGGATTCACAAGTAAAAGAGGCACCTTCTTGACCCGAAGGCTCCTCGACAAGAATGGGGTTTCGTAGGGTTAGGATGGAAGATTGAATGCAGATGGAATTGAGTATTCCTGTTCTGTAACAAACTTAAATATAATACTTAAATAACGTACAATTTATTTTTGCAAGAATATATTTCAGAAATACGTGTGAGCAGAAATGACCAACTGTTTAGAATACTTACCATACATTTCCATTGCCACATCCATAAATTGCAGTTGATAACAACTTTCAGCAGTTTCACAATGAAGAGCTGCATTTGTTTGTTGGTCTGATACGGGTGTGTACTTACATTTACACAAATAGTTTGGTTGTTTTAATATAATGAAAAAAAATAGTTTTGATATACTCGTTAATTTCATTTCATTTATATTCCATTGGGTATTCAACATCTGAATTTGTTGACAATGCCTAATGCTGAGATGGAACTTAGACAAACTTTTTTATAAAAATATTTGTAATATGTTACCATATTTTTTGTTTTTTAAATGGTGTCAAGAAGGAGATGAAAATAATTGTCTTCGGAGTCTAAAGCGATAAGAGGTATAGCCATAAAGTAAATGATAACGGAAAATGAAGCAAGCAAGAGAGAAGAGAGGGTAGTCTGTATAATTTAGTGATAGACAATAAGAATTGATTGTACAGTCCCCAAAGCAAATAAGGAAGGATAGAGGATTGAGTGTGTAATTATGTTGAGACTTAGAATTTGTGAACAATAACGTTTTGATGGTTAATACTGATGGGACGAAAGGAAATATGTAGTATAAAGAGGACCAAATGAGACGAGATTAAATAAATGTCTACGAAAAAAGAGTACAATAAGAAAGGATGGTGGGAAGTGGGAAGGGGAACAAAACAACAGAATAGACGCTAGTGAAAAGAGGGAAGATAAGAGCAAATGGAGGTCATTAGTTAAGAGAATGGGTGGATATTATAAAAAGTAAAGAACTGGAAGAGAAGAATAAGGAAGTCCCAGGGGGATGAAAAATAGGATAGTAATCAGGGTTTAAGGGGACTAGAGACAATGGAAAAATGAAAGAAGGAGGATATGGTAGATCGTAAGAACGTAGGAGAGATAAATGAATTAGAAATGGATGAAAGGTGAGTTTAAAGATATAAGAATAGGTCTAAGCTTACGAGAAAATAGGGAAAAGGGATAGAGGTGAAAATACAGCATCTAAACAAGAAATTGAAGGATAATTGTAAGAGATGGGAACATGTAGAAAACAAGGTTTTTGGAATTGGAGCAAGAAAAGTGTAGAGAATGATATCTGGTCAGGTGATTTCGTGCATAATGCAAGATATGTTAGGAAACTAGAGACATAGTTGGAATAGATAGAGGAGGAACTGGAAAGGGGAAACATTATAATAAAAGTAATTGAAAAGAAAGTCTATGAATGAGGTCAGCAAAAAGTTCTCATCATCTGATTGCATTTGTAAAGTTCAGCAAATGATTAGAAAAGATAATGGAGATGTAAACAATGAAAGTAGAGGAGACGATGATTAAAGGAAAGCAGAGGGATTATCAAGTTGAACAAAATAGAAAAAGGAGGAAATACTGAAAAATGACATTTTGGAAGGTTATGACATTTTGGTACGTGGATTGTGTATGACCTGCCAGAAGTGGAATGAAACATGAGGTAGTGACAAAATAGATTAGCGGTAAACCAAATAATGGCAAAAAGAGAGGGAGAGCAGATTAGCAGTTTACGATGAGTTATGAGAGAAAAAGACCTGTATGAGGAGAGATACGCAATAAAACGAAGAGGTACCGAGGGAAGGTATGCAAATAAAGAGCAAAGCAGGTGATGACAACTGGATAATTCAAGAAAAAATTATTACGAAAGGAGTTTGGAATGTGGTCATGTTAGAAAATAAGGATATAATTTTCTGGACAGAGGTCAAAATTTAAGATATTTTAGAGAGTTGAAAAAAGGGTGGAATATAAAGAGAAGAAATGGGAGGACTGACTACGTATGGAATTCAAATGGATATTACAATTCTCAAGTAAGACGTATTGTAAGAGCCATTGGTACAGTAGTTAGATTGACGATTTCACAGAAGGTATGAATAGAGGAAAAGGAAGTGAATTTTTGAAATTGATGGTATTGATTAAACGATTTGTTCTGTGTTTGCAAGGAACGCGTAAGAGTTAATCTATGAGTAAATAAAAATATTATAGAAAAGAAAACAATTATATTGCATTTTGAGGGATTTTAATGCACAGACAGGATGAGTTAATGGAAGGAATAGGGAGGGATGAAATAGATGGCGGAGTCTCAACAGATGAAGAGGTCAATAAGGGAGAAACGAATTTATTAAATTTAGTAGTGAGGAAGGATTTTTTTGAAAATGGTAGTAGGGAGGGACTTTAGGTTGGGGGAAAAACATTTGTGGGTAGAAACTAGAGGTGTTAAAAAAGAAACGTACTTTCTCACCCTCACTTTCACGCGAAAAGTACTCAAATTTAGAAGCATTGTACGTGACCTTATTTCAAAATCTATCTTTAAGAATTCATTCAGAGAAAAAAATCTATATCATCATAATTGCAGTGGTAGGAAGATGCGGATTTGAATTTTTGAAAAAAAATTGTTTTCAACGAACGTGAGACCTACACCATTATCTTAAATGCCCTTAACACTAACCAACAACACAATTTAATAAAAACAATTCAGCCATTGGGTTGAACATTTGGAAAATGTCCCAGGGGCTTCATGTAAATACTCCCCAAAATAAAACCTTCGGTTTCAAATTCAAGGGGGTCGCAACATCATCCAGATCAATTGAGGAATATGAATTTTGGAGAAAATTGGTTGAACGGTTTAACAGCTAGCATTGTTCACAGGCGGACAGACCTTTTGACGTCATTTGACCATTTGACGATTTTTCGGTAAAAAAGGACCAACAAAATATGGATTATATCTACACCACTTGTGAGAGGTTTTTTTTCTAAATTTGGCAACTCGATTTATTCGCTTTTTCGTAAAAGAAAAAATTATTCAGAGCACCGGCGGTGATCTCTCAGCTGCACCATTTGCATTTTAGCATATCTTGCTTCTGAAACTAACTATTAGTTGTTTCAACAAAAAACATATTAACACGTTTAATAACATCGAAATCATAAAAAAATAATTAATCTACAATATTTTTCAATAATAAGAACAATATTTCCTCTAAAAAGTTATATCAGTTGTAAATTGTACAACACGTTCCGGCTTGCAAATATGCTGCGCTGCGCACTGTTTGATTGAGAATATTCTGGTGACATCGTAAATCCTATTGATATGAAATGGAAGCTATGGCATCTAAGACAAATAATAGAGAGATTGAGAAAATCACGGTATTCCCAAAATAGTCTACGAGACTCTATCGTCAGCAGAACAACTTAGTTATCCGAGCGATCGACAATGTGTCCCGGAGCGTAAAATGGCAGGTAATCTGAAAGGGAGTGTTGAAAGGTGATGTAGATGCCATGATGAGAAGAACTCAGAATAATTGAATAAGAAATATCGACGAAACGTTGGGAGGACAAGGAAATAAGTAATAGGAGAGACTTTGCGAAGGCAATTGGTGAAATGCGGAAATAAAAAGCAAGAGATCAAGCTAAGTAAACATAAGTTACAGGAAGAGGAAAATTCGATGATGAACAGAGAAGATGATAATCAGAAAAAAACCTAGTTATTTGTCGTTTGCAAGAAAAGAATACTCAGGGAATTAGAATAAACACGTAGATCCAGCCATGAGCGAATTTAAGGAAAGAGTCCAAACCAGGAAATATAATAGGAAACAAAAAGAAAATAAAAAATTGGTATGGGCATTTTATGGGAATTTTTTAAACGAACAAGAGAATACTGAGGTGTTATGTGGTAGGAGTATGGTAAGAGAGGAAGGAAAATTTTGGAAGACGTAAGCATGGAAGGAATAAAAATAGTAATTAAAATTTTAAAAGAGAGAAATAGCAGGTGGATTTGAAGGAATCTCAAATGAATTTTAGAGATGTGGAAGTGATGAAAGAATTTTACTGGATTTTAGAATTTTTAAGCAGGTAAATGAGGATTATCCAGTGAATGGAAAATAGGAATTATTACTGCAATATACAAAAGGGGTGCAGTAACTGTGATAAATTTTTGGGGGAGGGGTATTAATCTGGAAGAAGGAATTAAAGGAAGAAAGGATCGCATGTCCAGAGAGGAAAATTAAGGACGTAGATAAAATAAAGTGCTTGAATTAACGGATGCAAAGTAATTAATGGTGAGACAAGCATCAGGCAAACAATTTAGGAAAGGGTATTGTGGCCATAAGGCAAGCGTGGGGAATTGTGAAAAGGAAATGCAATAGGTATTGTGGTAGCACAAAGGGGATATCTGACTGACAGGTGGGTTAATTTGTACTATTGAAAAGGTGTGGGGGTGGAAAGACGAAAAACAGAGAGCATTTAGGATGCACGTTCAAAGTGGAGACTTGAGTTTGATTATTGAACCACCGACTTGGATTCAACGATTTTCCTGGCTTTTTCCAGATCAACGAATTAATGAAATTCACTGACTGTTCACAAGTTTTGAGAAAGGAGAGGTGTATATGGAGGGGGTGGTCATTGGCACAACGTGATAATCTTCGTCCTCCAATGTAGAAGTTTGTGACGTTTATTCTGAACCCCCGTGAGCATTGCGTACCTGCGGAGCGTGCGCGGGGGCGGGCCCGCTGGAGTGGGCGTTGCCGAGGGCGGGGGCGGTGGGCGTGGCGGGGGCGGAGGCGTTGCGTGTGGCCGTGGGCGTGTCGGCGCGCGCCGTCGCCGCCTCAACCGCCGTCGCTGACGCCGCAGGCGGCGCGGGCGGTGCGGGCGGGCTGGCAGTGGGTGCCGGGGGCGGCGGGGGTGGGGCCGGCGGCGCGGCGGAGCTGGCGGCGGCGGCGGCGGCTGCAGGCGGAGGCGGCGGCGCCGTGGCGGCGGGCGTGCTGGCCAGGCTGGACGCCAGGAGAGCGTCGCTGCTCGCCGTTCCTGCGCAGCAAACAACGTTTTGTTAGACTTAGTGGCTTCTTAACCTTTGAATTAACAGAGTGACTTCTGACAGAGCTTCAGCTGGGTCATGGTTTTTCTGACTCGTTCTAGATTATTGAATCAATGAAATTCATTGACTTTTCACAAGTTTCGAGAAAGTGGAGGTGTGTATGGTGGGCATGGTCGTTGGCAAAACGTGATAATCTTCGCCCACCACCGTAGAAGTTTGCGTCGAGAGAATCGAGAATTGAATGGAGAGCTTTATTACCAAAAACGACTAAACGAAGCTCCCGGTCGGGTGGTGATCTTTCCCCTCTAGATTGAGAGATCCGGCGCCTACCTACAGTCGGCTAGCGGAGTTTTTCCTAACCAAAAATCTCTCATCAGCGGGGAACCACCCCAGCCGGGACAAGCTCTGAACTCCCGACCGGTTTCCTGCCCTGTGTGGTAGTAAGTGTAAGTGTATGTAAGTAAGGGGTAGGTTAGGAGAAGGAATGGGAAGGAAAGATCGCGCGCGGTCCGTGGTACGTTTATGTGGGTTCCGGTCCGGCTGTCACCTGGTAATGGGAGAAACCATGGAAAACTACCGATCAGAGCAGCCGGCCGCTCGAATTCTCCTCCAGACAGAGACAGAACTCGACCCAGCTTTGCAGCTTGTGTCAAAAATCCTGCCACCGTCGGGATGTGAACCTAGAACCTCCCGATCAAAGGCCGTTTAAATCAAAGTGTAAGGTTATTTTATACGGTAGAGTTTCCAAATATTATACACATTACTTATACAATTTTTACCCTAACATTAGTAAGGAGGGTGTGGGAGTTTGTCGATTCTGTTTTTTATGTTTCAATTTTCTTTTAGGAAACTGAAAACCATTGAATGTATTTTAGGTTTTGCTTGTAAATGAAAATACGATGCATGTTAACCGCAAGTATTTGCCATTATTAGATATAGTCGAGGGTCTTTGTGGATAAATATCTTAATGATCATTTACTCGAAAACAGAACATTCAGAATATATTGGAAATATTTGTGTTTAAGTCTTGGTATAATATAGAGTGTAATTCTTTACCATGACATGAAGATATATCGATCTTTATTTGACATACAATGTAATAAGTTTTGCCATTAAATATAAATATTGATAACATAAAGTCAATATTTTTTTACTTACAGAGCCAGAAATTGAATGTAGATTTAGCATACTCACGAGTTTCATTATTAGATGCATCAGTTTATTAATTTATACTATTCAAGAATCACGTCAATAGAATCGAAGTTTAAGATCGTGCGTCAGAATCCACCGAGGCTTCTCCCTTAGGAATGTCGAGACCTTTTAGACCTTTATGTTCCTGGGGTTAATATTTGAAGATATTAGCAGGTTTTTTGGTACTAAATGTAGCATGTAATTATCGTTAAATTTTTTTGTAGTAGATTCATATTTTAGGAAAGAAAGATCGCGCGCGGTCCATGGCCTATATGTGAGGGTACAGCTCCGGCATTGCCTGGCGTTGATTGGACCGAAACTACCGATCAGAGCAGCCGGCCTCTAGAATTCTCCTCCAGACAGCGACTGAATTCGACTTCGCTATGTAGCGAATCTCAAAAATCCTACCGCCGTCTGGACTCGAACCCTAACATCATCCGATTACGAGGCACTGCAGCGAAATCATTTAACTCCCTTGAGCATCTCGAGCCGATACTTAGAGGACACAAATACCTATACCAAATCTAATCTGTATTTCTCCACGTCTAATCGCTCAGTATCTACTGTAGACGTGCGATTCTCATTCAGTCGGCAGTGAACTCATGTAAACAGGTCGCAGCGCTGTGTGTGCAAGCGTAAGGTGAATAAGTAAACGTCCATTCCTAATGAAAACAAAAATAAGCATAACGTGTTGACGTAAACATTAACATAAGTGATCTACTGAAGTATTTACAATGTCTAACATAAACGTTAGCAAAATAAGAGTTTCTACCGACTGTGAGACAATATAGTTTACTATTGGTTAGATGTGAGAATCGTTTTCGAGGTATCGACTGTGTCTATGGTTCATAGTACATGGCGTAAGTTCGTGTATCGAAAATATAAGGGCAGAGGCGCTGGTGCGGACGATCTTCTGTGGCGCTGTTTGATTGCAGGTGCTGAGGTGGCCAAGCACTGGAAGGAGACGGCGGGACGCCCGCGCCAGAAAATAAATAATTAAAATAAACGTCGGATAGATTAGAATGTACTCGGCTTCTGACGGCAGGTTTTTCCCCCTTCAGGGGTTTTTTCCTGAGCCATACCTTATGGTCTCTTTTCCGCGGCCTTGATGCGATGGAGAGACCATTTGGGGTGAATACTAGAATTCGAAAGATTAGAACGCGAAAGGATGTAGGTATTGTAATGGCTTAAAGGCCTTCGGCCTAGCCACATAGGATCAAGTAAGCTAATTTGTTTGTAATAATTACCTATTAAATAAATAATAATAAGGTCGTGTATCGTCTTTGATACTCGATTTTAAGTTAGCTTACTGTGATTGGTTCATTTCGTATGTCTTACTTAAGCATAAGCACAGAAACTCGAAGCTTGTCAGCTTTTAAGTTAACGTCTTACGTGTTATGCCTATGCGAACGGATTGAAAAAATGATTCCGCTAATGGACGTCGTCCTAACTTTTATGTTTATGTTGGGCATTGCGAATGGACCTTAGGGTAGTATGTTCGTAAGATCGACCACAGTGAAGAGTCCCCAAAAGGTACTTTAAATGGAGGCAAAATCTGTGTTCAAGATTGTAAGAAAAAAACTGGTCCTTACCGACCTACTTTGTGAATAAAAGAAGTTTATATTAGTACACGGTTTTACAAAAAAGAAAGCTTTCTCAGGTATAGGTTTTATACGTTCTAGAATAATTTATACGCTGAAAGTACTGGTTTCTTTTATTCAATGCGTAGTACATTTTTTTAGGAATCAGATAATATTAAATGTAACGTACCTCATCGGGCATTCTGAGAAGTAATTGATAAAAAAGAACTGTTTCAAAATTCATCAAAACCGGAAGTACTGGCTCTTGGCCTTGGAGTTATGCTGTACAAATCATTCTATTGTCACCTCTGTTTTTCTTTGGATACGACATAGAACAACGCTAACTTAAAATTTTGTACCACACCCAAACACAAACTGTTTCACGATAAACCACTTCGGCACCAACGAGCACGGAAGTCAACCTAACCTATATTATGTATCGCCAACTTGTGAAAATAAAACGTCATGCGAGAGACTAAATTTATTAATAATCATTATTTTTCTGAAGCAACTATTCAATACTTCTCTTGCAACGATTTACAAGTAATTAATTAAATGCTTTTTCACGTTTACAAGCAGCTATTGTCAATCTGTGGATGTGATAAATGGTCGAGTGTGAGTGTGACTAGCGACTGGCAGGAACATAACGCTCGTGTGGTGTAGAGGAGACAAAAGACAAAAAACGCTGCTTACCAAACGCGTCGCGCCGGTGCCGTGTGGGCGGCTCGGGCGTCCAGCCGACGGCGCGCGGGGGCGTGGCGGAGCTGCTGCCGCCCTCCGCCCCCGCGTGGCCGCCCGCCTCCGTGGGGGCGGCGCTGGCCGCCTCCCAGCCCCCGCCGCCGCCGCTGCTGCTGCTGCTGGCGGGCGGCGTGGAGGCCGAGACGGCGGCGGCGGCGGAGGCGGGCTCGGGCGCCGCGGGCGGCGTGGAGGCCGCGGCGGGCGACGGTGGCGGCGGGGGCGGCGCCGCGGGCGCCGCAGATGAGGGCGCTGACGAGGGCAGAGGCTGTGCCGTCGGGGAGGAGCCGGTGCCGGCCGCCTGCGGCACAAAGCGGCCCTCAGCGACGGCACTGAGCAGCGCAACCGAGTAGCGCGTCTGCTCTCAAAGCATTGGGTTAAGTGGAGGTATTCACACGGCTGGGAAGTCATGTGAATATCTCTGATGCCGGGACGCGTAAGGTCCCTTCCCATTGCCCTACTCAGCGGCGCTTCCGAGTGGCGCGTCTGCTCTCAAAGCATTGGGTTAAGTCGAGGTATTCACACGGCTGGGAAGTCATGTGAATATCTCTGATGCCGTGACGCGTAAGGTCCCTTCACATTGCCCTACTCAGCGGCGCTTCCGAGTGGCGCGTCTGCTCTCAAAGCATTGGGTTAAGTGGAGGTATTCACACGGTTGTCGAAGTCATGTGAATATCTCCGCTGCCGTGAGGCGCACGGCCCCTTCACATTGCCCTACTCAGCAGCGTTTCCCAGTGGTGCGTCTGCTGGCTAAGCATTGGGCCAATTGGAGGTAATCAAACGAGTGGGGCAGTCGTGCGAATATCTCCGCTGGCGTGGTGCGTAGGGTCCATTCACATTGCGCTACTCAGCAGCGCTTCCGAGTGGCGCGTGTGCTGACAAAGCGTAATGTTCAGAAAATAAACATAGAATACAAATTAACCACAGTTTATTCACCACATGAATGCAACAATGAAAAAACACACGAAACAGCTTACCAGTAGCAAAGGAGAAGACGTACTGATTCTCTAGGTACGACGAAGCTCCCCCAGAACGACATTACTATCTGCTGGAGATCCATTCTCTTCACCCGAGAACTATTATTCTATACTCGCACTATTATCGTACACGTCGAAAGTTTCTACTGTTCCAGCCAGTATTAGCGACCTCCTTTGGTATTCACAGCGCCGCTACGCCGTCGCTACGAGTAAAATATGGCTACCCAGCACGATGTCGTGGTGGCCGCTTTCACACTGGCGGTGAGCGTCGAAAGGGCGCGCACACCAATTTAAACCGGCCCGTGGGTGAGTTCCTCCAGCGCATCGAATTCTGCTCTTCGCATCACCAGCATGGGTCACAAACCACGTGACCAAAGCACGCGCACTACTTTTGAAAAAACCAAGCCCAGACGCTGGCCGCCATGTTGCATAGAGTGCGAGACATGATGAGGAACATTTTGAAAGTTGTGCAAATTGAGAGTTTTCAACGGTAACCAAGCAAAAATAACACGGTGAAGGTGTGCAAGATGCAATGTTTAAAATAAGCGCTTCATAAATGTGTTGAAATGCCTTGTAACGAGGTGGTAATTTTGGTATCTGGCTACATTTAAAATTCTAGCTAATATTGTGACGCTTACTGGTGTCTGAAGCTCATTGGCTAAAGTCGGATACGGTGCGCTAGAGCCCAACGTAGATGTAGAACAGATGAGGATATTTACACGATGGGCGGCTTTCGGGCGGACTCTCGCCAACAGCAAAACATCGACGTTGCCAAACATCGATGTTCAAAATCAAAACTTTGATGTCAATAATGTATTGACCAGAATCCAGGGATGTTTTAAAGCTGCTTTAGTAGCCTCTAACATTAAATTCGTGCGCAACAATATTTAATTTTCCAGAGGTTATGCATATTAATTTATAATTAAAAATTAACTCTAAACAAGGTTTATAAATCGCCTCTCCATGTGAGATATACGAGGAAAGACGAAGGACGTAACAGGGCATCAGGATCATCTAGAAAAGGGAAATAGAGTCTACTCGAAGAAGGCCGTACAAACTACGTTTCGTTCGAACACAGCTAGTGGTATCATCAGTTATTTTATACTGTCTTCTAATAGTAGTATTTCTCTTTAATAGTTTAGACAGCAGACAATTTTTTCAATTATTTTTTTTCATTACAATGCAAATTTAATCTTCAACTAATTGAAAGAAACTCTGCCTAAATTTTTATAGGGACCTGTTCGCAAGAGAAATCATCAGTTATTATTTTATATTTTAACTTTTACAAAATTGAGATCATGGGCATTTTTCATCCACGAATAACACATCGAAAACGTAATGACATCGAGCACAAAACATCGACTTCAATACATGGATGTTTAAAACATCGATTCTTGATTGAAACATCGATGTGTTGAAATCGGCGTAGATTGTGCATCCTTAACAGAAATAACGGGCATTTTATTTCAGCTCACGAGCGCAAAGTGTACGTAACACTTTGCGTGGGCGTCTGCCCCATAGAAGTCTTGTTCTACCAGGAGAATTGGTCCCCAGGGTGAGCGCTTAAGCTCGCCTCACCGAGCGAAGTGGCTTAGTGCTTAGCGCGCTGACAATCGGGAGGTCCGGTTTCGATTCCCGGACCGGCCATCCTAACCGGGGTTTTCGTGGTTTCCCTCGGTCATAAGGCGAATGCTGGGGTGGTTCAGAAAGTCCACGATCACCTTGCACCAATATCCTATCACCTCCTAATCCATTAATAATAATAATAATAATAATAATAATAATAATAATAATGATAATAATAATAATAATAATAATAATAATAATAATAATAATAATAATAATAATAATAATAATAATAATAATAATAATAATAATAATAATAATAATAATAATAATAATAATAATAATTCACAGCGGGGACAAAGTTTATCGCATCCGTGGTCTACCACACGTGTTCACTGGGTAACGCTAAATGAACAACAGTGATTCGCCACCTACGCGCTGGACCATTGTAGACGTGCGTATCCCTACAAGCTGAGGGGAAAGTCTGCACGTCTATACTGGTCGGCGCGTCACCAAATGGCTAACATGCCAAGGGTGGGCGTTGGCTAACAATCAAACAACTTAAGCCCGCCTTTATCCTCAACCCCTTCCAGCACACATGTACACCTTCAAGCTGGAATCCGGATCCCTCAGGAAGGCAGAATTCATCACGGGTTCCTCCCCAATTAAGCCTGGGGGACATCCACAGACGTGTACAAATTAATAGAATAATTAAAAAAACTAACAGCAATTTACTTTTGAATATAGATATAACAATTTATCAATACACAATGAGCTGTTTAGTCATTGAGATACACTCCCTTGCTCTTTATAATCATTTGTATCCTCTATGGCATGCTTTCCACAAGGTCCTTGCACATTTTCTGAATTTGTTCATCACGAAACTGTATGTCTATGATGGTTCCAATGAGACCAATTCTGGTTGTTATTTTTTTCTTCAATTTCGTCTATACAATTCATCATTAATTTTCAATTGGGTTGCAGTCTGGGCTATTACCAGGCCAAGACAATGTCTCTATGTTATTTACTCCGAGAATTTCTCAATAGACTTGGCCTAATTGCATGGTGTTCCGGGGTGCATAAAAATGCAATATTTTTCAGCACACCAATCTCTGATCTCTGGCGGAAGGCGGGTTAGAAGCACCTTTTTGTACTGACTCTGCTCCATTGTACCATCAACAGTGTTAAATCTGTCACATCTATCAACTAACATGCACCTTCGTACTATAACTGAAGTTGTATATTTGACTATCTCAGTGATACATTTGGGAGAAAATGCTTCATCAGATTCTATTTTAAGTACTGGCAGCTTTTTGTGGACACAGAAAATATGATCTCGTCAGAAAATATTACCTGCAAGATAATAAGCACTAATTATATTGAATTTTTAAAATAAAGTTTTGAAAGTATATAAAATAAATCCGTACGTATCTGTACTGAATTTATGAAAAAGTATGAAACATCTCACTTCACTTCTGAGTATGAAGTTATCTTTTAGTAAACAGTAAATAATGAGATATCATGTTTATTACGTTTTCCGAACTGATTTTAACTTCAATTTGCATTCCTTTTGGCTATTTCAGCCGTTTCTTAGCAATGGTAGGACTTATTTTTGGGTTATTTCTTGACCTTCTTACAGGAAGCCTTTAGCCATTACCGCAGTTTTGCAAGCATCTTCAGTTCACCGGTTCAAAAACCCACCAGGAAAAAATCAAAAACCAATTTTATTCAAAACCTGGATTAAACAAACAACATAAAAAACTCCTGCAAATTCTAAATTCTGGCATAGAAACGCAACATTCAACAAGAAAATAACAAGGAAACCACATTCAACAATTGACACAGCATCAGCTATTTTGACACACAGTTTCACAAACATTACAGAGAGAAAAATAAGTTTCCTTCAGATATCCCAAAGGACCTTCAGTAAAGTGCTTGAAGCAAAGAAGACATTAGCAGGTTGAAACATACTCTTACATTCATATGTGAAGTGGTTTTTCTACTAAATAACGCGAAAAGCACCAAATTTATAAATTATTCTAATAATTTGCAAACATCTGTATACCACCTCAGTGCTACTAGCTACCGGAGCCTGATTAAGCGCCGAAATAACCAAGAGCCCTTGCGAGGTTCGCCCGGACCAAACCCGGGTGGCTCGAGGTCCTCAACCCGTCTCTTAACTACCTCCACCTTGTGGCTATCGACGTGAGTACCGCCGGAATCTACGCAACCCTGACAGAGGAACTCATGCTCTCCATTAGACTTTTGTGGGTGGGTCTGGGAGCAAGTCCTTCGCCCGATCCCTCCCAAGGGTCCCCGGGAGGTGACTAACAGGTCAACAGGTCACCGGGCGAACTCGACAACACGGAGCTTAGCCCCACCGCCTTCTGACCGCGCCCACCTTAGCACTAGCGACGTGAGTACCGGGAAACTCAGGTCCAACAGCACCCAGAACCTCAGGACATGCGGCCGTCTGCCCCCTCCCCTCTGGGGTCGCAAAGTGTGCAGTGGCCGCCCGCGTCCCTTTACAAGAACGCAGCAGCGAGACGGCGTCGCACCCGGAAAGTACGGGCACCGCACACGAGAGGTCGTCGAGGTCGGAGTCGGGGCAACCGTCACGCCTCAGTCACCGCCCTTACGACCGAGTCTTTAGCCCGGACCGTGTATAAATCGGTGGCCGGCGGTCGGAGATCAAGTCATCCCGGCAATAGAGCAAGCCACGAGGAGTGATAGTGAGGGACGACGTAGCCTGTGAGTGAGAGGACGTCTCTTCTGGCTTCTGGATCGCGACCACGTCAAAGTTATTCGACATCTCTTCCGTTTTGGTTGATGTGGCAATTTTTGTGACTACGCTGCTTTATGGTTTCCGCTGTATATTCTGCAAACTTGAATAAAAAAACTGTTTTACGAAATTGGCATGTTTTGATCACGACAAAGCGCACGCACCGGGGCGTCGCTGGTCGCGTCCTCGTCCATGCTGGAGGCCGTGGCGGTGGCGGTGGCGGTGGCTATCCCGGCGGCGGGGGAGGCGGAGGCGGAGGCGGCGCCGGTGGCGGTGGCGGTGGCGGCGGCGGCGGGTGACGCCGGCGAGTCGGAGGCCGTTCCATCCAGCTCCTGGGAGGCGTTTACTTGGTCGCACGACAGCTGCCGCACCATCTCCTCGCGATCCTGCAAACACACGCGCACTCAGAAAAAAGACTTTGAAGAAAAAAAAATCAATTCAACTATGCTTTATTTTATGGACTGAGACTCAGATCATCAGACTTGCTCTTTCGTCTGACCACGCGAATTTCGCTACGCTCCTTTCACCGTCTAGAGGAGGAAAAACGTATCACTTTGGTGACCCAACATGCGATTTGAATTTAGGCTTCATTTAGGCTTGAAGATATTTTACATGCAATACATCTTTTTCGCCGTTAAAAATGCACGATTTGGAGTGGATATGAAATCTCAAACTTGGATATAACTAGAGACTGGAAGTTCAGGCATTCATTATACCTCAAATAGACAGGCCTACACATATTTTTTTTACTAAAATAAGCATGAAAGAGGCGTTTTATTCTGGCTAAAAAACGGAGGTAAACATATACAAAACAGTAAAAAACACCATTTTAAAGTAATTTTTTGTAAACAATAATTAAAACGACTAACATTTTTACTGTAATACTAAAATTTGCATTATCAGTTATGTGGAAGGAAACTACCTTTTATTTATAATCTCGATTGCACATATCCACCCGGTATGGCGACTGCAAATTTATTTTATTCGCGTCGCTGTCTCTGTGAAAAGTTATTGTGGACTCCCTTTTGAATCTATAAGTGGTTTCAGTGAAAACGAAATGATAGATTTCGTTGTTCGCACGTGTGTAATTCCCACACGAAGAGAAGAGAACAAGAATGAATTGGGAAGGAAATATAATATACTGACAGATCAAATGGGATCCGAGGCCACACACAATCATAGAAAGTAATTTCTCGAGAGCGAACACGTCTGTAAACATCAACGAAAAATGTCAAACATTTTCACTGGCGCCTTCTTTCTCTTTTAGATTTTGAACACAACCTGGGACCGGAGCGTACGCGTCCACAGAAAGACAATACACGAGCGTGACTTCATGTTGTGCGGGCCTGCGGGTAAGTTTCCAGCTTCATAGATATTGATGCCAGAAGAGGAAAAATGAAAAAAAATTACGCAAAAGGGCACAAAAAAGGCAAAATGCGAGAAATAGGCATCAGAAGGTAAAATGGGCAAAGTAAAAATCTATTAAAACAATTTCACAAGTACAATTAAGTGATTTCTACTGTTAAAAGCCAAAAAATAGAAACAATAATAACTTTCGGGATCTGCTTATATTTAATGCATCGTAAAATGGAATACTTTGTTTTCATTTCTCTCGTACATTCTTTTTATGTACATATTTCTGTTGTACTAAGGTGCGCGGGGTGGACTGGAGGCTGGAGCGGGGGTGGAGGCGGAGGTGGAGGCGGGGGCGAGGCCGGGGGCGGGGCCGGGCGCGGGACCGGGGGCGGGGGCGAGGCCGGGGCCGGGGGCGGGGCCGGGGGCAGGGCCGGGGGCGGGGCCGGGGGCGGGGCCGGGGCCGGGGCGGGGCCGGGGGCGGGGCCGGGGGCGGGGCCGGGGGCGGGGCCGGGGGCGGGGGCGGGAGCGGTGCCGGCGGCGGGGGCGGGTGTAGGGGCGAGGGTGTGGGCGGGGGCAGGTGGAGTACTCACGGCTGCGCCCTTGCAGGCGACGCGCCGGGTGCCGTCGAGGCCGCAGTCGGCGCTGAGCTGCACGGCGGCGCGCTCGGGCAGGAAGGTGACGGTGAGCGACGGCAGCTCCGTGAGCAGGCAGCCGTCCTCCCTCCGCGCCCACGTGGGCACTGCAACGCACCACCGGCGCCGCATCAGCTCGGCCACATGGATTTGGACAACCGCCGAGGCCATTAATCTAGTCTTCTCTCGGGAGGAAGCGGGGATCTCCCACCACCGAGATGGCGAGAGCCGGCTCAAACATGCCGTCAGCTACCGGGGTTTTCCCAAACCAGGTATCTCCCACTAGCAGGGCATCTCCCCTGCCGGGACAAACTCTAACCTTCCGGCTTTCCGGCATATGTGATAGTGTACTGCATGTAACTGTATATGTGTGTAAGTAACGGGTGAGGATTGGAAAAGGAAGAGGAAGAAAAGATAGCACGCGGTCCGTGGCCCGTTTGTTATGGTACTGCTCCGGCATTCGACTGGTGTTGATCGGAGAAACCACGCAAAACTACCAATCAGAGAAGCCGGTATCTAGAATTCTCCAGAGAGCCACTGAATTCGACCCAGCTATCTAGCTGGTGTCAAAATCCCTGCCACCCTCGGGACTCGAACCTAGAATCACCCCCTCCCCACTGCACTTGATGCCCTGAGCCCTCTCTCCCGGTGCGCGTTCCCTCCTTCCTTCTTTCCTTCCTTCCTCCCTTCCTCCCTCCCTTCCTTCCTTCCTCCCTTCCTTCCTTCCTCCCTCCCTTCCTTCCTTCCTCCCTCCCTTCCTTCCTTCCTTCCTCCCTCCCTTTCTACCTCCCTCCTTTCCTTCCTTCCTTCCTCCCTCCCTACCTCCCTCCCTCCCTCCCTCCCTTCCTTGCTTCCTTTCTTCCTTCCTTTCTTCCTTCCTTGCTTCCTTGCTTCCTTTCTTCCTTCCTTGTTTCCTTCCTTGCTTGCTTCCTTGCTTGCTTCCTTGCTTCCTTGCTTGCTTCCTTCCTTGCTTGCTTCCTTCCTTCCTTGCTTCCTTCCTTCCTTGCTTCCTTCCTTACTTGCTTCCTTCCTTGCTTGCTTCCTTCCTTGCTTGCTTCCTTCCTTGCTTGCTTCCTTCCTTGCTTGCTTCCTTCCTTGCTTGCTTCCTTCCTTGCTTGCTTCCTTCCTTCCTTGCTTGCTTCCTTCCTTCCTTGCTTCCTTCCTTCCTTGCTTCCTTCCTTGCTTGCTTCCTTCCTTGCTTGCTTCCTTCCTTGCTTGCTTCCTTGCTTCCTTCCTTCCTTCCTTCCTTGCTTCCTTCCTTGCTTGCTTCCTTGCTTCCTTGCTTCCTTCCTTCCTTGCTTCCTTCTTTGCTTGCTTCCTTCCTTGCTTGCTTCCTTCCTTCCTTGCTCCTTCCTTGCTTCCTTCCTTCCTTGATTCCTTCCTTGATTCCTTCCTTCCTTGCTTCCTTCCTCGATTCCGTCCTTCCTTGCTTCCTTCCTCGTTTCCTTCCTTCCTTGCTTCCTTCCTTGCTTCTTCGCTTCCTTCCTTGTTTCCTTGCTTCCTCGCTTCCTTCCTTGCTTCCTTCCTTCCTGGCTTCCTTCCTTCCTTGCTTCCTTCCTACCTTGCTTCCTTCCTTCCTTGCTTCCTTGCTTCCTTACTTCCTTGCTTCCTTCCTTCCTTGCTTGCTTGCTTCCTTCCATGATTCCTTCCTTGCTTGTTTGCTTGCTTCCTTCCTTGATTTCTTCCTTGCTTGCTTCCTTCCTTGCTTGCTTCCTTCCATGATTCCTTCCTTGCTTGCTTCCTTGCTTCCTTCCTTCCTTCCTTCCTTGATTCCTTCCTTCCTTCCTTCCTTGATTCCTTCCTTCCTTAATTCCTTCCTTCCTTGATTCCTTCCTTCCTTGATTCCTTTCTTCCTCGATTCCTTTCTTCCTCGATTCCTTCCTTCCTTGATTCCTTCCTTCCTTGATTCCTTCCTTCCTTGATTCCTTCCTTCCTTGATTCCTTCCTTCCTTGATGCCTTCCTTCCTTGATTCCTTGCTTCCTTCCTTCCTTGCTTGCTTCCTTCCTTGCTTGCTTCCTTCCTTCCTTTCTTGCGTCCTTCTCTCCTTCCTTCCTTGCTTGCCTCCTTGCTTCCTTCCTTGCTTCCTTCCTTGCTTCCTTGCTTGCTTCCTTCCTTGCTTGCTTCCTTCCTTGCTTGCTTCCTTCCTTCCTTTCTTGCTTCCTTCCTTCCTTGCTTCCTTCCTTGCTTGCTTCCTTCCTTGCTTGCTTCCTTCCTTGCTTGCTTCCTTCCTTGCTTGCTTCCTTCCTTGCTTGCTTCCTTCCTTGCTTGCTTCCTTCCTTGCTTCCTTCCTTCCTTCCTTCCTTGCTTGCTTCCTTCCTTCCTTCCTTGCTTGCTTGCTTCCTTCCTTCCTTGCTTCCTTCCTTGCTTGCTTCCTTCCTTGATTCCTTGCTTCCTTCCTTGATTCCTTGCTTCCTTCCTTGCTTCCTTCTTTCCTTGCTTCCTTCCTTCCTTGCTTCCTTCCTTCCTGGCTTCCTTCCTACCTTGCTTCCTTTATTCCTTGCTTCCTTACTTCCTTGCTTCCTTCCTTGCTTGCTTGCTTCCTTCCTTGATTCCTTCCTTGCTTGTTTGCTTGCTTCCTTCCTTGATTCCTTCCTTGCTTGCTTCCTTCCTTGCTTGCTTTCTTCCATGATTCCTTCCTTGCTTGCTTCCTTGCTTCCTTCCTTCCTTCCTTCCTTGATTCCTTCCTTCCTTCCTTCCTTGATTCCTTCCTTCCTGAATTCCTTCCTTCCTTGATTCCTTCCTTCCTTGATTCCTTTCTTCCTCGATTCCTTTCTTCCTCGATTCCTTCCTTCCTCGATTCCTTCCTTCCTTGATTCCTTCCTTCCTTGATTCCTTCCTTCCTTGATTCCTTCCTTCCTTGATTCCTTGCTTCCTTCCTTCCTTGCTTGCTTCCTTCCTTGCTTGCTTCCTTCCTTCCTTGCTTGCGTCCTTCTTTCCTTCCTTCCTTGCTTGCCTCCTTCTTTCCTTGCTTCCTTCCTTGCTTCCTTGCTTGCTTCCTTCCTTGCTTGCTTCCTTCCTTGCTTGCTTCCTTCCTTGCTTGCTTCCTTCCTTGCTTGCTTCCTTCCTTGCTTGCTTCCTTCCTTCCTTCCTTGCTTCCTTCCTTGCTTGCTTCCTTCCTTGCTTGCTTCCTTCCTTGCTTGCTTCCTTCCTTGCTTGCTTCCTTCCTTGCTTCCTTCCTTCCTTCCTTGCTTGCTTCCTTCCTTCCTTCCTTGCTTGCTTGCTTCCTTCCTTCCTTGCTTCCTTCCTTGCTTGCTTCCTTCCTTGATTCCTTGCTTCCTTCCTTGATTCCTTGCTTCCTTCCTTGCTTCCTTCCTTGCTTCCTTCCTTGATTCCTTTCTTGCTTCCTTCCTTGCTTCCTTCCTTGCTTCCTTCCTTGCTTCCTTCCTTGCTTCCTTGCTTGCTTGCTTCCTTGCTTGCTTGCTTCCTTCCTTGCTTGCTTCCTTCCTTCCTTGCTTCCTTCCTTGTTTCCTTCCTTCCTTCCTTGCTTCCTTCCTTGCTGCCTTCCTTCCTGTGTTCCCTTGCGGGTGTTTCCTCCTACCCTGTCTGGGCGCGCGGCCGGCCGCTTGCCTCTGTTCCTCGGCAGTGATGGCATCCGGAGGGGCCCCAACTCTTGATTGAACCGGTAGTCCGATTACTTTTCAGACTCATTCGTTGAAGCATGGTTGAATCGTCGAAAGCGTTCACCAGTTGTGCCGGTATCTGTGCTGTGAACGCTGTTATCTAGGCGGCTCTTTCAAAATCTCGGGAAAATTGAAATTAATTAATAATGTAAGTAATCATAGAATTTTTAGTACACCTCGGATGAAACGAACATAATATGCCTTTATGAATCATTTAAATCATCAATAATATCATATTTTATTTCAGACTGCCCTTCCAAGTGAATAAATAATAAATGTATGGAAGAAGTATAATTCCTAATGGAATATCTATGAAGTGAGTTGTTACTTTTACAAAACTGCATTAATTTGTGGTTTATAAATTTTAAATGTACATGACCATCGTTTAAAGGTGAATTTTTCAATATACAACACTTTTGAAACTTGCACGAATGATTCTTCGTAGAGACCTGAGGTTCGCTCTTGCGACTCGTGAGTCACGTAGTCGATTCACTGTTCACTAGCGCCACCGCGGAGCAAACGTAAGATCAAAGAATTACATGGATGATGGACAGATTGAGTCGGCGTAACCGGTGCAACTGTACCAATCTTCGATTGGAAATGCAGGGAAATGCGGTGGCAACGTACACTACAAAATATCTCTCACGCAATATTTTCATAAGACAAATCCAAAGTATAAAATAAATCCTTTATTACGACGACTAAATACGTATAAAACATTGACACATTAGCGCTGTAAATTCGTGTACGGAGGAAGGGCGAACTACAAAGCAATCCTTGGTCAAACGATTCCAACCGCAACGCAACGATTGAAATCCCCCAATTGCAACGATTGAAAATGCGGGAAAGAACAGTTGATTCATCCAAACACTCGTTGCCAACACTACCCCTCGGTCTATGAGTCCACAGTGACCGGGTGTCCCCAGCGCGTCGTACGTGGCAGCGCTGCCGTCGCAATATGAAAACCTCCGCCTCTCCGCCCCCACAACACAGCTTACGGAGCCTGAGCCACCTTCGCGCGGGCTCTCCGCGACCAGACTCTCGAGGTTTTCTACAGCGCAACGAACCGGTTGGGTGCAGGAAATCGGACATGAAATGTAGGTAGTTTTATCTTCTTTTATTTTATGTAGCATAATGATTTAAAAAAATATGGTTGTTGAGTCACATTTCAACACAGCTTACGGAGCCTGAGCCAGCCTCGCGCTCAATGTTTTTTAGACGGTTTTAAGTGCAATCGTCTCCTTACTCTGTGACGTCACTGAGTGCAGAGATTCCACACGCGAACTCTACACTTCCATGATGCAACGTCATTTACGGAAAATGGCAAATTAGCACTTTACGGGCTACGCCCTCTAGATTTGATTCAAGTTGGCGTTGTTTGCGGGTCACATGGTATGTTCTTGCCAATCGCGTCAAACACTGGACCATTTATTACATCTGCAGATTAACAATAGCTGATTGTAAAGTGAATGGAGCATTTGATTAATGTAATGCATTTGATTGTAAATAGTTGAAAGAGAAGTAATGAAAAGTTAAGTATAGCAAAACAAGAAATACAAATAAATTAGGTCTCTCGCATGATTGTTTTTTTATTTTCATACGTTGGCAATACTTAATAGAGGTTGGGCTGACTTCGGCGTCGGAACTTTTCATTTTGCCTTTAATATTAGTCCACATTATTTTCAATAAAAGTGAATAACCGTAAAATAGTATGTGGTTGTGTGTGGAACAAATTTGAAGATGGGGTGATTTATTTCGTATCCCAAGAGCGGAGACAGTAGGGTGATTTGTACAGCGTAACTTCCAGGCCGACAGCCAATACTTCCGGTTGCGATGCATTTCGCAGCATTATCAAATACTCCTCAGAATGCCCAGTGAGGTATGTTATATTTAATTCCATCTGATTCCTAAAAAAATACTTATTAAATAAATTAAAAATGCACTTTCACCGCCTAACTTCTTCAATAACATAAAAAACCTATGCCGCGTTCTCCCATAAGAACCAGTGCTTATTTAAACTTTTTTAATTCATAAATTAGACCAGTAAGGGCCCATTTTTTTTCTTACCGTCTTGAAGAACAGATTTTGCTTCCATTAAAATTATTTCTACGTTGTCGGTCTAACGAAAATTCTACCTTAAAATAAAGAAAGCACTGTTACTATCAAAAAAGCTCAGAATGAGGGGTAAATGAATCAATGATGTGGTTTCATGTATGTAAATGGTTCTAACTGTATATATTTACATACATTTTACTAATATAATCTAGAAAACTTTTAAGAAAGAGTTTTTGATCCTTTCGTTTCAAAAAAATTTCCCACTTGACTTTCTTCTTGTCTCTCGAACGAATTCATTTCATTCACACGTCAAAAATACTTTTTGCGTGCGTAGATGATAATTTTGAACTATCCAATCCTTCTTCTCTTTTGTCATTTAGAAACTCACGTTGTGCCTTATTTGGCCCATTGTGCAGGTAACTGACTTCATTTCGTACACCGCGCCCTGGACACATGTCGTGTACTCTAGCGGCCGGTCTGCGTAACACAGGTGGAGGTTACAAGACGCGCCGTCGGAGTTCGCCCGCATCGCCGCAGCGGTCTCCTCCAGCGGAATCAAAGACGGCCACGTGCATGACGTTAGAGCTGCAACCCCATAGACATTAAGAGGTCGTGTCTATAGCGCGATTTTTATACAGGTGCCTCTCAAGGCGCCTTCCCGATGGAATATCTCACGGCACTTCGCGACTTTCGCAGTCATGCCGCCAGATGTTGCATGATCGCGACCGTATCAAGCAGTGCTTGCGATCATGATATTAAAACGCGCACGTTTTTTTGAGCCCCGGAATATCTACCCTACTCCTTTGCTAACATTAGATGATTTACGAATAAATAATGACAACGTGCGATGTAGACAAAATCTGATAGCCAGCAATGTTGGCTCCTGTGTAACAGAAACTATTTTTGCATTGAAAACTGAAGTACAAATTGGATATAAAATATTTTTTTTAAAATAATTAAATTTCCCACTCCTCTCCCAACTCGCGAAGGGAGAGCTCAAGAAAATGTGCGCGGATAATACATCTAGCTGCACGACCAAAATAGACGCTCAGAATATCAACTGATGTCACAGCAGCGTCTCTGACAGGGAGGCCTTGATGTTCGATACCGGGCGATGCGGTCGGTCGGGCGGGCGGTCGGTCGGTCGGTCGGGCGGGCGGGCGGGCGGGCGGGCGGGCGGGCGGGCGGGCGAGCAAAAGAATTTGCATGAAAAACGCGAGAGGGCGCGGCGGAATTATGAAGCAGGCGGCGGATGCAATCCATGACAGCGCGGGGCATAAGGGGCGGGGGAGCGTCACCCACGCCAAACGCCCACACACGTCCGCCCCACTTGACTACGCCCCCTTCGGCGTCCCCGCTCCGCCCCGCCTCGCCTTCTTTCTGGCCAGCTCGGCTCTCTCATCTCCCTCTGGCCCGTCCCCGCCCCCGTCTCTCTTTCCCTCTCGTTCACATTTCTCTTTCTTTCTCCTTTCGCATCACTCTCTTCTTTTCTTGCTCTGCTTTCCCTTTTTCTCTTTCCTTCGCTTTCTTTCTGAGTCTTTTTTCCTTGAATCTCAATCATTCTTTTCGTGTTTCATCCAACCCCTTTTATCTGGCATTTTCTCTCTATTGGTTTCCTTTCCCTACCTTTCTCTTCTCCCCCCTGTCTCTCTGTATCATCTCCCTCTTGTCCGTTCGTCCCCGTCTTTTTTTCTCTTTCGTTCACTTTTCTCTTTCTTTCTCCTTGTCCACCACTCTTTCCTTTTCTGGCTCTCGTTATTGCTGTTCCTCTTCTCTTTCTGTGATTTCCCTTGAATTACACTCATTCTTTTCGTCTTTCTTCCCCCATTGTATATGACATTTTTTCCATATTTTCTTTCCCCCTCCCTTTCTCTGCTCTCTATTTCTTTTCCCTTTCCTTTGTCTCTTCCCTTCTTTGTCGCAGTTCCCTATTTCTCGTCCTTTGTCTATTTCCATCTCTTTGGCTCTATTTTCTGTCTTTATTTCTCTTCCTTTCTCCATTTCCCTCTGTTTTCTATCTTCCTTTCTCTTTTTTCTCTGTCAATTTCTTTTGCTCCCCTTCTTCTTTTTCTTCGATCTTCCTTTCTTTCTCTACTCCCACCTCTCTTCCTTTCTGCTATCCCACGACGCTACAGCATGACGCCGGCGTCTGACGTGGCATGTCGGCCGAGTCTTTGGAGACCAGGGAGGTGGACCGTGTGGGAAGGAGGGATGAATTCATCGCGAACTGCTAAAGACGGGATTGGAGGCAGAATGGGAAAGAAGTGATCACGTGATCTGCTATTCGTTTGAAGGCAGTGCTCCTGCACCCGCTTGGAGCACTGAACACTTTGAAAACAGGGGACTGACTGGTCGAAACACCTGACCTCTAGAATACTCGCCCTCTAGAAGACTGTGGCCAAGCAGATAGCCGGACCGGTAGGAGTAGGCGGAACGGTCGTGGCAGGCAGGATGATACTGTCTGCGTCGAATTGCGCTGAGGCTGATTAATAGATGATTATGCACAATAACGTCCAAGGCAACGCCGGATCAACTAGTATATTATGCATTTGTTATGTATTCGAATTGTATTAATCAACTAAATAATATTTTAAAATCCTCAATTGCCGCAATAATTCTTTGCAAGAGTTTCATTGTATCGTTTACAGAAGGATTCCACTCAACTTTTATTTTCAACAAGTTTTTGTTTTTTCTTTTCTCTCTACACAAGTAGTATATTTCCCCATTTATGGAGATAATTCCGCAAAATTTGCACGACAAGATTCTATCAATTTTTGGTAGATCACGATTGTATCAATTGGTTGGTAGAGCACCAGAGATCATCTCTCTTGATACAGATTTGCTAAAAGAAATCTGAAAACAACTTATTTATATTCATCCAAACAAACTCAACTATTACAAACATATTTTTACTTCAAACAATGACTTGTCAGGAGAATGTTTTGGCAATGTTTAAATTGCTATGTTAAATTTTACTCACAACAGAGAGAGATTTGGGAACAAAACCGGTTTTTTAGGCAACTGGAGTTTGACAGAAACCCCGAAAAAAAATGGAAAAAGAAGAACAATTCCAAAGTACAATAAAATTTGATAACTGTAACACATGAAACCGATTTCATTGCAATCGTTTTCCTTGTGCAAGTTTCATCAAAATGTGTGTTGCGAGCGTTCATTGTTCCGACGCTTTTTGTTTGTCGAGGCGTGAGCGTCCCGAGTATTCGCGAGCCCACCCTGGGAGAGTAATGTCCTTTCACTGCCTCCTGCAAGCCCTTCCTCTGAACCTTGGTTCCCTGCCTCGCCCCCCCCCCCACTCGCCACGGCGCGCTCTGATCCTCGCTTGTTCGCGAACAGTTGAGCTTCGATTGTTCCAACGCCGGCGCGGCCGCGGGGGATGGCGCGGAGGGGGAGGGGGGTGGAGGGAGTGGGAATGGAGGGGATGAAGAGGGAGGGAGAAGGAAAAAACGGGGATGGGCGGCGATGGGGCGGGGATGTGGCGGGGGTGTTGTGGGGATGTGGCGGGAATGGGGGAGATGGGGCGGGAATGGAGTAGGGATGTGGCGGGGATGGTGCGTGGATGGTTCGTGAATGGTTCGTGGATGGGGCGTGGATGGGGCGGGGATAGGGCGGGGATAGGGCGGGGTGTGGCGGGGAGGTGGGTGGGGCGTGGCGGGGATGGGGCGGGGATGGGGGAGACGGGGCGGGGATGGAGCGGGGGTGTGGCGGGGAGGGAGCGGCGATGGGGTGGGGATAAGGGAGAGGATGGGGTGGGGTGGATCGTGCTGGAGGGGGCTGGACGGGAAGGGGCGGAGACGGGGTGCGGATGGGGCAGGGTCAGGGTGGGGGTCGTGGCGTGGCCGGGACGGGACGGGGTGAGGCGGGGGAGGTGCGGGGACGGTGCGGGGATAGGATGGGGGCGGGACGGAGCGAGTCGTGCCGAGGCGTGGTGAGAGCGGGGCGCAGGTAGGGTGGGGGGCGGCAGGGGGAGGCGGAAGGCGCAGAGGTTCCGAAGCGACTGCAAACCGCTGCGAGGTGCGTTATTGTGCGGCCCGGGGGTGTGGGGGTGGGGGAGCGGAGCCTGGCGTGTCCCTCGTGCAAACACAAACCTCGCCGCGAGGCTGGGCTTTCGCTCACAGGCTGCCTGTTTCGCGGCTTGAGTTCGACGCGCGTACGCTATAGGCACGTCTCAACTATCCAGAATTTCGCGAAGGTTTGGGGCCAAGGAATGTTTTTCTTGTTAGACAAAATGTACAGCTCACTCGTAGACACGAAAAAGATCCTTACATATTTTCGAAGAAATTAATTGTTTAAATTGATTGTTAAGTATTTTATACTGAATTAAAACTATTACCGACAACTTAAATTGCATTTTTTAGTTCTGACAAAGTCTCTCTTGAATAGATGACACGCAAGCATGTAAAATGCGAAGAGAAATGAATGTAATAAATGTGAGGGAACTCGGAACGATGTGTTAGAGAAATTTGCTTTGTCAACAACACTATTATTTATTTTACCAATTTATTTATTGTCCTAGAAAGAAGGAAAGCAGCGCGGATTAAAGAAAGTGTGTCAATCTTCAACTTTTTTTGAGTTATTTTCAGAATATTTATTGGAAATAGATCATTTTAGTTGGAGAAAATAATTATGGAAGAATGTGAACTTGCAACAATACATCGCAATTTTTCTTGAATAAGATCTGTTTATTACGTAAAAACCCAGATAATATTGCATTAATTAATGTTCATGAACCATCTTTTTAAGGGAAGCAGTTTCTTTGAAATCACCATGAGCCTGTTGTAAAGATTGGTCGTGTTTATTGGGCATAAAGAGACCCTTGGAAGGAGTCAACGAAAATAAAGCAAGTTCATTTGCCTCTGGTAATTTGAAGTAAATTAGCCGAAAAGCCTTCATAATTACACAGGGAGCCTCTTCAGAATAAATTTAATCTTAAAGAACACAGTTCTTTTCCAATTGACGTACAAAATCGCTCTGATACTTCGCTCACAAGACAATGAATGTACAAGTATATTATTTAAGAAAAACCTTATTTTATATGTTCATCGATGTGCACATGGTGAAGTATAGATTTTAGAAACAAAATGACACTTGTGACAGGAATTCGCTCATCGAACTAAAGAAATAGCTTCCAGTTATCTCGTGTCAATCATATTAATAAGATTATCGATAAAAGATAGTGACTGAGGAGAAACATAGCAGACGAATATGCCATCTTTCTCATTTTTCTTTTGAAAATTATCTAAGAATCTTTTGCAAAACTTGCAGATATCGTACGTATAAAAACGTAATTGGTTGACTATACTACTCATGTTATGAGTGTGCAGTGGTATAAAGAATTAATTCAGAGTTCAGCCAAATTCTGCTGTCTATTGGCAAGAAATTATCAAATGTACACGTTTCTGTAATTCACAAGATGCGCGCCTGTATTTCTGTCATAACTCAAATCTTGTATTATTGTGCGAAACAAACGATCTTAGTATTACAATTGAAATGTCACGTTGGAAATTCATGTGCAGAAAACTATTTCCTAGTAGCCAGCAGAAGCAAAATTGCTGCTGAACAAAATCACAAAAAAAAAAAAAAAGTTTTCCAGAAAACTGCATGCAACTGCTCAAAATAACAAATATAATAGTCTCGTCTAACACTAACAAATTATATTATGCAACTAGTTTATAATGTTAAGCTTTATTGCATGAGTACATGTTTTGAAAGCCAACGACGTTTGGAGCAGTTTTTAAATGGGTATGAATGCAAATCAAACAATATTATAAACGAGTTGCACACATTAATGTTTGTACAACAGCATTATCAATTTTAAAACAATCAGAGTTAAATTTTGGAAACATCTTTATTGTGACGCTACGAGTATTTGACAGTTGCGAAAAAAAACTTAGTCCGCTGTTCGGTTTGTCGCTACCTCCCCAAGATTCACCCGCTGCGATTGTGTGATAAAACTACTCTTCGTGCCATAAACGGCATATATGTCATAATCTGCGCCATAAGATGCCATTTTATGAATTATTTCTTGTAAAAAAATAAGTTTCTAAAGCTGGAACGCAAAAAAGTGTGTACGAATACCGGAATAACATAGTAGTATAGTATAAAAAAAGTGTAGTATAGTGTAGTATAGTAGAAAAAATATAGTGCTGGCTTAGCGGCCAAAAAGGTATGGATAAACGGTGAACAACAGCGAGCAAAATGGACAGCGAACAGTAAGTGGACAGAGGACAGTGATGGTGGGACAGTTAGTTGGACAATGGACAAGTGGAACAATAATATGGTCAGTGACAACAATATGGCCAGTTGACAACAACAATATAGAGAGAGTTGGTGACAGTGAACAGTAGTAAATAATATGGAAAGTGGAAAATAAGCTTTATCAAAACGCTCTACAGAGTCAGCTAACCTAAAAGCGAACTTAATTTTGAGCCACCCCACTAGAGAGGAAGGCGTTGCCCAACTGGGATCAATGGCTTTATTAGTGATGATACGAAAGGTACAAATACTCTTCCTCTTCCGAGTAATAATATCAATTCTTTCATAATTCCATCACTGTAAAACTCAACTATAATTACTTACATTAATTTCTAAACAATACTAAAAAACATAATAAAAATACTTTTATTTAACAAGAATAATAATATTTATATCATCAAAATATTTGATTTGCACAAAACCCCTCCAATGTAAATGGATCGCCCTACTACCAAGCCCTACTTTGCCATTCCAGATACTACACTTTCCGGAACATGTACTATGTTACGACTTATCTCATCTTAAAACGAGAGCGACGGGTGATATGTACACATTCTAGAGCCTTAATCAACTAATCAGTATATATGTATATATATATATATATATATATGTATATACAGATGTAAATGTATATATATATATATATATATATATATATATATTGTAACACTCCCGGTTACCTGGGGAACCGGATAGCGGCCCTGTCGCTAGCTCAAGTCGGTGATGGAAGGAATTGTTACACAGTACGGTGGAAACACAAAAAATAAACACTTGTTCACTGGTAAAAATTCACATTTATTCCTGGGCAATATGATTAAAATGCCCCAGGGAAGTTACACTCTTAAATTGAATAAAAGAATAGCGGGAAAATTAGATGAAGAAGAGAAAAAAAATTGAAAAGTTAGTTTTAGGAGTTAAGCTTAAAAAACTAAGAAGAATTATAACTAACAATTACAATGGGTGAAATTACTACTAGTCAGTGTGTCAGAGCGTGACACCGCATTACGAAAAATTTACACAATAAGGGCGGTAGCCCTAACGATACTGCCTGAAGAGGGTCTTTGTGCAGCCGAGAATGGCCACGATGCGGTAGAGGGCGGCGGCTGGGCGTCCTTCAAAAAAAAATGCAGCGGAGGTCAGTAACCCTCCGGGCTACAGCTGGCGGCCGGTTGTGACGTCACCAAAAGGCGGCGACGCGTGGCTCGTTGACAGCGCCCTTTGTAGTCTGGCTGATCTAGAAGTTCTGGAAGTGACTGGCAGTACTAGAAGTTCTGGTCGAAACTGGCAGTACTAGCTGAGCTGGCCGGACGATCTCAGGAACGGAATTACCAACTATGCGTCTCTCTCTGACTTTTCTGATAATTATTGAACACAACTTCGGACAGTTTTAGAACTTGATCGGAGAAACGTTCGCCTCTCTTTACGACGGAAAACCCACCCCAGAGAAAATTCTCTCTCCACTGCAGTCGGCTCACAGCTCAAAACTCGCAGTGAAATAACATAAGTCCCCACATAGGCATATTCGCCCGAATAATTCCCACCCCCATATAAGTTCCTCTCTCAACTGTCCTCAGTCTAATATTCAAGCTCGAAAAATAATAAGTTTTCCAGAGACGCACTGGTCCTTTCCCCGATGCCTAATACTCTGGCCCCGTCTGATTGATGAAAAATTTATAAGTCCGGCGAAGGCGAACTTTGCCTCTGACCGACGACTAGCTCTCCGAAAGAAGCTTCTGCCTAGCATTCAAATCCCTTCTGCCATCTGGCCCCGTCTGATGCCCCAGCTCTTCTGATTTTGGTAAGTTGAAAATGTATAAGGTAAACTTTTACCCCCTCCCGTTTCTCTTATGTGCCCTAGATCCTTATAATAGACGTGTAGCTATTGGCCAAAATTTGTGGCGCAGTGAACTATTTCCAGCCAATCGCCACGCGTGAAGCCACAGAAATTTCCGCTCCCCGCGTCAGCTGCAAGCGTCCAGAATTTTCCAATTCCTTCTAGAACATCGCCCCATGTTTGCATCAGGGGGCGCGTTTGCGTGAAAGAAATTTATGAGTTTGGGATTCCCCGAAACGAGCGGGCGATGTCGAAATTGCGTAGCCGGCACAGTGAACACGTGTGTCCAGTGAATCTGTCTGCGCCGACCCTCTAAACGGCTTTCTTAATGCGCCGGGGGCGTAAGGGACTATCGCGATAAGCGGAGTCGTGCACGTGTGCCCGTCTGCGAAATCTCTCGGCAGGAACCTGGGTGGCCGAATCTATTTGTTTAAATTTTGATCCGGTGTATTTCGTTTATAACATTATGATGAAATCGGTTTCGCTACAATATATATATGTATATACAGATGTAAATGTATATGTATATATATATATATATATATATATATATATATATGTGTGTGTGTGTGTGTGTGTGTGTGTATACACATATATACTGATTAGTTGATTAGTGCTCTAGAATGTGTACATATATGTGTATATATAAACTATTATTATAGTGCCCCAAGAAAGTGTCTACGCATTGGCAGCACGCTGACGAGTGTGCCGTCAACATAAACAAAAGAGCACGGTAAATGCGAAGGAAGTTGCTTATTTATTGCGTGTTCGATCGATAGAGGCATATGCAACAATTTTTTGGGATCCGCAACAAAATTATGCAGTGAAAAAACTGGAAAGGGTTCAGCGTATGGCAGGTAAATTTACTTTCAGAGACAAGAAAATTGCAGAGTGGGATTAACTCGAAAACAGGCGATCTGTAGCAAGACTCTACGCTTTGTATAAATAATAATAATAATAATAATAATAATGTCTTTATTAATGGCGAGGCTCAGGCCATAGGGCCTGCTCTTCCGCCTAACCACTTAAATTTACATACATTTAGAGAAGTAACATTTTAAGAGGGGAGGACAAGCTGTACATTTACGTCTGGGAGAACAAATCTAGGGACCATCCCGGCATACGCCTTAAGCGATTGAGTAAACCCAGAAAAACCTCAATCAGGATGGCGGCTTAGGGCCGAACATTAATACAACTGAGTATGTTATACTGAGTAGTGAAAGGGAAGTTTCGTGAAAGAGAAAAGAAAAGACGTACAGGGGAAGGGGTCAGAAAGTATAAATGATAAAGTTTGTGAGGGAAAGGGAAGAGAGAAAAAAAAAAAAAGCGAAGGAAAGGACGAAGAAGAAGTAGGCGAAAAAAGTGAAGTTATTTGAGGAACGTTACAGAAAGCTACGTTTAGTTTACAGTAGCACTTTACATAAATATACAATAATTTTGCACCAGAGAAGCACAATACACTATAAGCTAATGACAACAGTAATTTTAAACACAATACTGGCAGTATTAAGGAACAATACAAAGAGTGCGGGTATCTTAACATCAATTTTGTTTATGCCAATATATTGTAGTGAGTATCCTGATGATGGTACAGAGATAGCTACAAGTATATTTTATCTGGAACGTCACTAATACTTTTGTATATTTAATTAACAATTTCATTAGGGTACACAGAAAAATAATAATGCTCATAATTTAGGTGTGAGAGGGAATGGAAGATGAGGATAGAGCAATGAGGTATGGGGTAGAATATTGAGAATAAAGAGGGGGAAATAGAGGGTGTTTAACGGGGGCGGTGACCGGGCGCTTGGAAGTGGGAGAAGTCTGGAGATTGAAGGAGACGTTAATGCCGTTCTATATGTCGTTATTCCTTACCCATGTGGTTAATTCAGCTTTGAATTTGCCGAAAGTATTTAAATGTTTTACTCTCGCTGGTAATTTATTCCAGGCTCGGATAGCTGTAATGGTGAATGATTTACTGAATGAAGTCGTGTTGTGACGTGGTACACAAAGCAGGGCTGATTCACGAGATCGATTTAGTTTCAGAAGATTGAAGTTACTTATGAGGTGTGTTGCATGAGAACCGGTTAAAACTTTATAAAGAAGAAGTAAAGAGTGGAGTAACCGTCTTTTGTCTAGAGTAAGCATACGAATTCTGTCAAAAAATTCGGATACATGGTCGTATTTTCTTAGATCAAAAATAAAACGTACGCATGCATTCTGGGCTACTTGAAGTTTACGTTGTAATTTAAATGTCATGTTGGTCAGAAGAAAGTCGCAATAGTCGAAATGTGGCATGATAAGGGATTTGATGAGAGTCTCACGTGTGCTACCTGGTAAAAGTGCTCGCAGGCGTTTCAGTGAGTGCATTGAAGCAAAAACTTTACGGCAGGTTGAATCTACGTGCGAGTTCCAGCTGAGAGTGTTGTCGATAACTACACCTAGGCTCTTGACTTCAGAACACCAAGATAAAATGGTGTCATTTATAAAAATATTAGGCAAAGGAGAAGAAGAGATTTTATTCATAGTGCATTTCGAGCTGATAACCATGCACTGTGATTTGTTTGGGTTTAATTGTAAGCCTAAAGACGCTGCCCAGTTGTTTATCGCTCTCAAATCTTCATTAATTTTTTGTACGAGTGAAACGAGGTGAGACGGGTGACCACTTATATATATCTGGAGATCATCCGCATACATTTGATGACTGCAATATTTAAGTGCATTTCCCACGTCATTTACATAGATTAAGAAGGCCAGTGGCCCTAACACAGTGCCTTGAGCAACTCCGCGGTTAAGCTTCAAGTCCCTTGAGCTACGGCTACCGGACACCACTCTTTGGGTTCTGGAAGTTAAATAATTAAGAAACCATTTACACGTGGGCTGTGCAAATCCCATGATCTTTAGTTTGGCGAGCAGGATGTCGTGATCTACTGAATCGAATGCTTTGCTGAAATCCAGAAGAACCAAAATAGTTATATTACCGTAATCTATTGCTGTTCTCGCGTCTTCAATAACGTTTAGTAGTGCGGTTCCAGTATTTCTGCCGGAACGGAAACCTGATTGCTGATCGTTTAAAAGTGATTTTGTTCGAAGATACTGTTCAGTTTGCTTCCGGACGACTTTTTCGAGTACTTTAGAGATAGTTGGGAGGATGCTAATTGGGCGGTATTCAGTAGGGTTTTTGGTTGATGTTGTCTTGGGAATAGGATGCACGAGCGCAGTCTTCCAGGATAAGGGATATTGCCCGCTCATTAGTGAGAAATTTACGATTTCGGTGATAATTGGGTACGTCACATCTAAGCTATTTTTTAGCAGCTTGGCATTTATACCATCGGAACCTGAAGCATTTGATTTGAGACTTTGAACGATTTTAATTATGTCCTGATGTTCAACGGACGAAAAGAAAAATTTATCGTTGGATTTTATTTCTGCGTTTTGGAGAAACAAAAGAGATTGCTTTTTCAAGTTACTGTCAAATGAAGGAACGCTGTTTATGAAACTGTGGTTTAGTGATTCTAAGGGTATATTCGCTTCAATTTGGGGAGGACCTTTGCCTATTCCTAGATTTTTCAAATTTTTCCAGATCGTTCTCGAGTCGCTGTTTCTGCCGAAGGTGGTGTGGTAATATTTTATTTTAGCGTTGCGGCATTTCTGCGTAACTAAATTTCTGAGCATTTTGTACTGTTTTTTAAGTAGTTCGCATTTAGTTTTCCGGAAAATTGCATACGCTGCATCACGATCTTTCATTAAATTTCGAATTTCAGCAGTTAACCATGGTGCAGGAGGACGAGTTACACGCGAAAATTTTTAAAAGCCTGTAGCGTTCATCCAGCTTGGAAAGAAATCAATCAATCAAATTAATATTCAAATCTTTTTAACTTTTAAACAGTGTCTTCGAAATTAGTGCTGTGGTAGAGATGGCAAAGAGGATGGTTCTAACACGGTGCATATGCCAGCGTCTTTTAATACGTTCAACCAGCGGAGCATATTTTGTGATCTTTTCGACATGACTCCCTTGAAGGTTATTCGTGTTTGGTATGTATATGTAAAACAGGCAGGCTTGCCTTTTCGTCTTGTCTACCAGAACCAAATCAGGTCGGTTGTGAGGGGAGTCTGGTATGTGAGATTATTATTATTATTATTATTATTATTATTATTATTATTATTATTATTATTATTATTATTGGCGTATAGGCCATTACTGACTACGCTACACGACTAATGTGCGTAATTTTACAGCTTTTCATCTGTATTCTTCAGTACGACAAGGTTGTTACGCCTTGAAGTGTGAATTATGAGATGATAGGATGATGATGATGATGATGATGATGATGGGTGAAGGGATAATCACAAATACGACCATGTCTACGCAGGACTCGAACCCGCAGACGACAGCTGCCGCAACCGTCTGCGCCACAGGGCCGACTATTATTATTATTATTATTATTATTATTATTATTATTTTACCATTATTATTATATAATTTGCATGTTATAGTATTATTTGTGTAATTAGTTGCCACCGGGTTATATCCAATTGCAGTTTAAATTAATTTATCTAGCACAAATAATGTTGGTATCAAGTGCACTAGGCTGCATTGTGACCATTTTGCGCGTCTAGCGGTGGCTGGGAGGCGGCACGCATGCGACACTGGCGCCGCGTACGGCCCTGAGGCTGAGGGTCGAAGCGGCGGTGGATGCACCCCTGACCTGGAAAGACTTTCCTGGCGCGGTGTACATTATTACTAAAGCTATAACACCCCTATCCAGGGCAGTTTCTCCCATTCTCTGATGGAGTAGCTCACAAATATGAGCTTATCAGATGAGCTAAAACCAGGCGAAGTTAATTTTTTTCCTATTTATCATTCACAATTATGTTATATAGATATAATTAGATCCACTGGTTCTTAATAAACCATTAATTTTTCCTGTATCACTATTTTCACTGTTAAACAGTACTTTGCTAGACGTATTTCACCCTCACTTATCTTAAATATTAACATTTTTGTACATATATATTTACAAATTTGTTCGTTCTAGAATTTCTTTCGTCTCTTGTTTCCACTTTACCCTGACTCTAGATTTGTGGTCCCATAACTGACTTATTTCTCTAACAAATTCGTCTTGCCACCTTTTTCTTTGTCTTCCTACACATCTCCATCCTATTCTTTTTTGGTCTATCTTCTTTGGTCTATCTTCCCGGGTCAACCGGATTGATATGTCCTCCCCATTTTCATTTTTATCTTTTTGCCTCTTGTTCTTCGTCTTTTAATTTTATCTTTCTTCTATAGTCAACTTTCTTGACTCTGTCTCTCAGATTGATGTTCAGCATTTTCTATCCATTTTCTTTTGACATAAATCTATCATATATCTATCTTTTACATTCTAACCTATAAATTAGAACTGCTGTATACAGCTGTCTAATATTTGTCATTTAATTGAAATGTATTCTTTTTTGTTGTTCAATATAAATGATAAATTGTAGAATTTCCACCATGCGTTAGAGATTCGAAAAATAATTTCCTTTTCTTGTCTGGTTTGCAATGATACTATTTGTGAGGGATATAAGAGAGGGATAAGATTTCAGGGGTGAAAGAGGGATAGATGAGAGACGGTTGGTGCGAGTGAGGATTTGGGAGAGAGATAGATGAAACAGAGTAGAAGGAGTGTGAGAGCGCGTGGGTGTGAGAGAGAGGAAGACATTAAGTAAAGACATGAGGCTGTCAGAAGGACGAATGAGGTGACAGAAAAAGCGACAGCGAAAGCGAGGTGCGAGGGAGGCGAGAAGGAAGGGGACGACAGCGAAAAGGCAAGAAGAGTGGGACAGAAGGAAGCAGTGGAGCGAAGATGGGAGGGTGCAAGTTCGAGGCGGATGGGATAAGTAAGGATACGAGCAAAAGGGGGTTGGGTTGAGAGACGGGTGGAAGAGAGATGAAGAGGAGTGAAATCGCGAGGTTGTGCCAGACAGTGTGTGTAAGGCAAAAAGAAAGAGAGAGAGTGTGTGAGAGAGAGATAGAGAAAGAGAGGGAGAGAGAGAGGGAGGGAGATATAGGGAGAGAGGGAGGGAGAGAGAGGGAGAGGCAGAGATGGAGAAAGGGAGAGAGAGGGAGGAAGAGAGAGGTAGAGGGAGAGAGAGGGAGAGAGGTAGAGGGGGAGAGAGACGGAGAGAGAGAGAGAGGAAAGAGAGAGAGCGAGGGGGAAAGCTTTTTAGAAGAGGCTGTCAGAGGGAGCGAATGCACAGCTGCGAAAGCGAGCGGAGAGGTAGTGGGGGAGGAAGGCGAGAGCAGTGGGGCGGTGGGTGGGAGGGGGGGGTGCGGGGGTGCGGGTGACGTACGGGAGCGCCCCACGAGGCACGTGCTCCGCAGAGCAGCTGCGGCCGCAGTCCAACTTCCTAATGGGCCCGCGCCCTCATCCACCCCCACCCCACCCCCGCCGGCGGCCACGTGACCCGCGGCGCAGCTTCATTGCTCCGCACCGGATTCGACCCAGACCGCGCCCAGTGGCGCTGGGTGCTCTCCACAAATGCACCTCGAATGTGGATGCCTTTTCATGATACTCCCTCTTCCTGCGGTTACCAACCGGGCGAGGTGGCTCAGGGCATCAACCGACGTCACTGCAGCGCCTTTGACCGGGAAGGTGCTAGGTTCGAGTTCCGGCGGTGGCGGGATTTTTGACACTCGGTAGGCAGCTAGATCGAATTCAGTGCTTGCCGCCAGTTAAACGGGAGAGCTAGTTTTTCCCTCCGTTCTCCGGTCGATTGCTGGAGCAGTACCCTCGAAAAGGAGCCACGGACCGCGCGCGATCTTTCCTTCCCATTCCCTCACTCCTTACGTACACACACACATACATTACACCCCCCCACTCTTCGGGAGACTAGTCAGGACCTTACAGTTTGTCCCGAAGGGGTGGTGCCCCACTGATGGGAGAATCTATTTGGGGAAACCCCGCACACCGACGACTAGTCGGGCGCTATCCAGTGGGAGTAGATCATTGTTATCTCCTTCGATGAAAACATGCTCTACAGTTAAGGGACTAATGACCTTAGCAGTGGACGCGCCCGGAAATTCTAATCGATCAACCAACCTTCCGACCTTCCGAGGTATCAGCTCGTGGTTATCATCGAGACCGTATGTCTACAATGAAGTGATGTGACGCTTTAAGGAAAAAGCAATAGATAATGAATGGGCAATGATGTGTGAAGTTCTCATTGTGGTTCATGGTTTTATTGTAAAAATTACTGAGCAGTGATATTATGAATTGCGAAGTCGTATCAATTGCAGTGAAAGGAACGAAATAATGTCGAATGCAAAAAGAGTTGAATAGTTTTTAAATGTTTGTATCCTTTAAGTTTGTGTCTACTGGTTAATGATTATTCATATATATATATATATATATATATATATATATATATATATATATATATATATTGAAACGCGGAGCGTTTCTATATGCAAATAGAAACACTGAGCACAATAATAATTACAGCTCATTTTGAACTGCGCGGCATAAGCGACAGGAGTGACGACCGGCGACGGGAGGGGACTGTCCGCCGCCGCCGCCGCCGCCGCGAGCACATCGTGGGAACGAGAATTTGGCCGTTACAAGCCGAGCGTGGCAGTTGCAAGGAGTTCGCCGTTGACTGCGGGCAGAGTAAAACGGTGCCAGTGACGAAGGAAATTAATCAGCGCAAGATTTATGGAAATGCCGGTTAGAAGTCGGGAGATTGGAAGGTGGGAGAGGTTGGTACGTAGAGAACTGTAGATCGCGCATGTGCCATCAGACACTGTGGAAATAACACTAAAACTGTGCGTAGTGAAATCGACGCCGGCGCGAGTAGTGACCACGTGCTCCGCGGTTACATTAGGGAAGTGAACAATAATTAGAGGGAACGTGCGGCGACATAATTCGAGCACATCGCGGGAACGAGATGGACGTTGCCGAGAGGTTGTGAATACGTAAGTGGGACTGCACGTCAAAATACCCGGGGCTGAAGCCGAGTAGTCCGCGTTGCCGCCGGCCTGAGGCGAATCTACACCGCCAACCGCCGGGCGCGTCGGGCTGCCGTGGAGGTCACCGGCCGCCACCACCGTCAGCGATAATCCAGAACAAAAGCGGTTTTTGTTGGGGCCCCAGGTATGATGAAATCATATGATAAACCGAACCTTGGTACCAAGACGGAAAGCATTAATGTATTCGATCATGAATACAACATTTTGATTTAAAAATAAATTGTATTTGTGTTTGTGCAAACTCATTATTTTAATTTACCAATGCTATATCGATTCCTTTAAAGGACCCATTCAAGAGCAAGACACCCGTCCTTTATAATTTATTTGCAGTGGAAAGTACCGACAAGCAGGTACGTCACAATATATATATATATATATATATATATATATATATATATATATATATATATATATATATATATATATATATATATATATATTGAATCGCGGAGCGTTTCTTCAATTAATTAGAAGCACAGAGCATGTTATTCCAATTACGACCATTTTGAACTGCGCGGCAATAGCGGCGAGCAACGAACGGGACAAGGGAACGAATCAGACGCGAAGGCGGCGAGAGCGGGCGAGACAACGGCAGTTGAGCAGTGTGAGATAGAGCTCGAGTGAGGTCGGAACGACATTGGTGCTCGCGGTAAAGAGGACAAAATCAAGTTGACTAGTGTAAAGAAAACTGTCAGGAAGTGAGTGAAACGTGATAGTGGCAAATGTTGAATAGTGCAAGCTAATGATCGTGTTCATAGTGTCAGAAACAGTGGAGAGAAGAAGAAGAAATCGCGTAGCTGATACCGGCATGGGTGGTAGCCACGTGCTCGCATTGTGGTAAATAGGAAAGTGGAGGAGAATCGACGAACTGAGTTACAATGAAGCAGCGAGATATACTGCAAGGACTAGACAAACAGTGAGCTAGAAGCAGTGCATACTCCAGGGGAATGACACGTGCAACGGTCGGCGTCAAAGCAGAAGGATTTGCGCAACCGCCGCCGTGGGCCGACGACGCGGGAGCCCGCCCTGCCAACCGTCCGAAGGAGCGCCGAGCCGCACAGAAGGTCACCGATCGTCGCAGCCGTTGGAAATCATCAGAGAACAAACGACATATTCTCGGTGTCCGAGGTATTGTAAAATCTAAAATCGTAAACTGAGTTTTGGTACCAAAACAGGGAATAATTGTATTTAAGGCAATGTACTAAATGTGTGATTCTAGAAATAAACCGTGTTTTTGTTCAGACAAAATTATAACTTTGTTTTGCCAATGTGTTGCCGAATCCTTACGAGACCCATTCACGAGACAAGACACCCGTCCTTTCCAAATTTAATGCAGTGAAAAGTACCGCCAACCAGGTACGTCACAATATATATATATATGAATAGACAAAGATATTAGTGTTCTTGTCAGTTGTACTTGTTAATATGTGTACATAATAAATGTGACAAGTCGTAGAATAGCGATAGTTGTTTTTGATCCATTTTCTGATATTCTACATCAGAGGCACACACAGGAGTTTTTTGGGGTGGGGTGGGGAGAGATTCTTGAAGCACAGTATATCCATATGTCTTGATGTACTCCTAATAAATTCGTTTTCGTTTATGCTGAATATATAATATATTGTTATTGTTGACTTTATATTTACTATGTCAATAATTTACATATATTGATCACTTTCATTACTAGAAAAAAGTGGTATAAGATATACTTGTGATCATATAGTGGAAAACATTATTGAATATGTAGGGGGAAATAGTGTGTTACACAATAAAGGTACATTGAATTTTCTTGACTGTGTCAGTAAGTGACATGTCGAATATCTGTGCATATGAGATTGCCCCAAAACAAGGGGAAAATGACATATGTACACACTAATGGAGCTAAAATAACATGTACTTTCTCGCTTGTATTTTCACGCAAAATTACGGGGAGAATATTCAATTTTAGAAAAGTTGTAGATGACTTTATTTCAAACTCTATCATTAAGGTACATATGTCATCAAGGAAAAAATGTCTATCATCATAATTGTAGTTGTAGGAAGATGCCAAAAAAATGTTGAACTTTCGCATTTCGAAAAATTCTGTGTTTTTAACAAAAACGAGAATGTACTCATAAATGTTCTTCGCACTATCCAACAACAAAATTGAATCAACATTGATTGAGCATTTTTTTTAAAATTTTATATATGGCCGTGTGATTCATGTAAAGTATCTTCCAAAATTAAATTTCGGCTTCAAATTCAAGGGGCCATTAGCCAGATCGATTTGGGAACACAACATTTTGGACAAACTCGGTTGAACTGTTTAGCAGAACGCATAAAACAAGGATTCTGGCTACACTACATATTAAACAATTTTTTCTAAATATATAAACTCGATTTATCCACTGATTCGCTAATAGGGACAGGCAATAAGAGCTTTTCTGCCGAAAATTCGCCGTTTTTTCCGGCAGCATTATGTAACTTTCTCTCTACTTCGTAGCGAGAAAGTAAAAAGTATACGCCTCTATATGTATTTCCCACTTAATGCTTAATGCCACTTAGAAAAAAGAGATCATTTTCGACCCCTGTACATGTACTAGAAGATTGTAACATTTATTCTGAGAAACCTGTATATCACCTCATACCTACTTCCACTTCCCTTCTTCGTTGACTGATTAATTGATTACTTCGCGTTTCCGGGTTCGTCAGCGGCTATGTTCATTAGTCCTTCAAGTGTAGTGCATGCTTCTATCACGGGAGATAGCGATGTTCTTCTCTCACTGAATAATGCGAACTAAACGTCGCCTTGCGTGATTTTCGCCAGCCAGGTACACCCCGACGTGTGTTGTAGTGACCTGCATGTAAGAGAAAGTGTGCGTAAGTATGAGAGAGGACAGGTCAGGAGAGAGAATAGGACAGGGAAGAGGAAGGAAAGATCGCGCGCGATCCGTGACCCATTCGTTTGCACACCGATCCGACAATCGGCTGGTATCGATGGAAGAAACCTCGGAAAAGTACCGATCAGAGCAACCGCCCGTAATCTGCGGCCGTCTGGAATGTAGACCTCCGGTGAGGGGCGCTACAGTGACATCAGTTCATACTTTGAGCCACCTTCGTCGCCTCACTTTTCACTTGCCTCCACATAAGTTCCCCAACTTCCCACCTCACTCTCCTTCCTCCTACTCCCCCGTTTTCCCTAGGCGTCTCTCTCTTTCTCAGCCTGTCCCTTCCCCTGCCTTCCCTCGCCGAACCTTATCCTGGCACTCCACGTTCCCTATCCGCTGAGCCATCCGCGTCCATTTCTTCGTATCTATCCCCCCACCCCCATTCCCAGCTCCGTGCCTCCACACGGCCCTGCGCCGGGTGGGTTCCAGCTGCCTTCCCCTTCCCCCCCCCCCGCACTCTCACGCGCCAGGTGGCTGGCGGCGTGCCTCATTCCGGCACCGCCCCCTCCACCCCCGCCCCTTGCCCCCTGCCCCGCCCCCTGCTCGTAAACGAAATTTACTGCCGCTCCATACACTCTCTCCATTCGATTGTTTCACTCAACCCCTTCCCCCTCCCCCTCCTTCTCCCGCCACCCCCCCGCTGGCGATACACGCGCAAACAAGTTGCAGGCGGCGCGCGACCCCTCCCCTTCCCCCTGCGCGGCAACTTTCACCAACCCACCCTGCATACAGCCATTGGCGACTGATTGAGAGGTGATTTTGGGCTCGTCTGCTGCCAAGGTCATTATTCCCGTAAGATATTTTTCTTTTTGGGGCTGGCGGTGATCTTCTCCCGCTGGATGGCGATAAGCAGCGGGCCGCTCAGATCCTCCTCCAGAGAGCAGCTGAAGTCGACACAGCTGTGTAGCGGGTGTCGCCAACCCCTGCCACCGTCTAGTCTCGAACCCGAGGTCCTCCCGGTCAAAAACACTGCAATAATATCAGTTCACGCCCTGAACCACCTTTGTCGCACCACAGGCGAATGTTACGAGCTCGGAGACTCAACTCGGCGATTGGAGTTTGCAAGAATATTTCTATTTTCCGGGCGCGTCAACTGGCCATATCGTTAGTCTCGTTGGCGTCAGTCTCGTAGGAGTCGAGCATGGTTTTTCCATCGCAGGGGCGGCGGTGGTCTTACACCGCAGCACGACGACAACCGGCGCCGACCTACACGTCTACAGGCGGGGTTTCCACCTCCAGGTACCTCCCATTGTGAGGCACCACCCTATCCGAGACAAGCTCTAAAGGCACATTCACAATGCAAACAGAAACGTAAGCATATCGCGTAGACGTAATCATTAACATAAGTGAAAGATATTGTGAATAATTTAGTCTAACATAAACGTAAGCAAATTAAGAGTTTCTATTGGCTGTGAGACATTCTATTTTACTAATGGATGGATGTGAGAATCAATTTCGAGGTATCGACCGTGACCATGGCCCATGGTACATGCCGTTAGTTCGTCTATCGACTTCGATACTCGATGTTCAGTTAACGTACTGTAATTGGTTCATTTCTTATGCCTTACTTAAGCATAAGCACAGAAGCCTGCAAGCTTTTAAGATAACGTCTTACGTGTTATGCATAAGTGAACTCATTGTGAATAAGTCCGCTTATGGACGTAGTCCTAACTTTTTTGTTAACTCCATGCTTGTTTGCGTTGTGAATGGGCCTTAAGCTCTCGACATGTGTGGTAGTGCATGTAACTCTAAATGTGGTCAGTAAGGGGAAATGATAGGACTAAGATGAGGAAGGAAAGATTGCGTGGTGCGTGACCCGTTTGTAAGGGAATTTCTCTGCCATTCGGAGAAACCACGAAAAACTACAGATCAAAGCAGTCGGCCGCTGGAATTCTCCAGGAGCGGATCCAGCCAATCATTTTGGAGGGGGCCATCGTAGATTTTTGTTAAATAATAAACATTTTTGTTAATATATTTTATATTATTTATGCACGTAAATAATTACATAATTCAAACGTAAACAAATGTTTAAATCAATTTTGCTAAATAAAGGAAGGGAACGAAAACTCTAAGCGTTTTTTTGGGGGGGGCGGGGGGCATGGCCCCCCTTGAATCCGCCTGTGTGGCTATGTAGGTAGTGTCAAAAGTCCTGCCACATCGGATCTCGATCCCTGCGACCTCCCCACTGCAGGAACATCAATTGATGCCCTGAGCCACCTCAGCCACTAAGGAGTTGCGAGGTACAATGGTGTCTTCCACTGCGGATCTGCTAGCTCGGCGATCAGGATGTCGCCAGCTACCATTCGGATGTCTGGAGTGGGAGTTAGCAGCGCTATCACTTCCTTCCAGAGAAACTCGCCGTTTAAACACTGAGTGTGCGTATACTGTCTGCCACGGGGAGACCAGCCAATAGAATGTCGTCTAACCGAGGGGGAAGGGGGAGGAAAGTCGATGGCAATACCGGCTGGTTCATCGAGCTTCGACTTTCCAGAAGTCGATTCTCCCCCCCCCTCCCTTGATAATGAAGAGAGAGGGAGTGTAGGCAGGCGCAAAGCCCATCGTTAACTCTTGCTATTACGCTTACTTCTCTGGCCATACAAAAATATTTCTCTCAGCCATTGGACCCATGCGGATCCGGCATCGGGAATTAAATAGCGGCAGGGACTTTTCATTTAGGGTAAAATTGCTTCAAAGAGGGTAACACAAGTTTCATTTCGCGACAAAATGGCTGTGTCCTGGTAATTGAATTTTATATCTCGTTCGGTGAATATTTGTGTCGGAATTGCAGTCAGGGCAGCCTGTTTAATGTTATATATTTAATGAAGTAATTTGGAGTCGAACAAAACAAAGTAGATATTTTATTTATTGGAATTCCCATTGTTGCTATTTTAGCTTCCTACATTATTCCTTTTAGTTTATAATAACCTACACAAACATCGGAACATTTATCAGTTTGAATGCAATTCTGGACAGTCCTGGGAGGAAATCAGTAGAAAGATCCAGGTACAAAATTAATTTATGTTGGATAACCAGAAATGCCAGTAATCAAAGAGGAAATGTCAACGTATGCGTATAGATTGACGTGCGATTTCAATTTAGATAACGTCATGTAATTTTTTTACATTTTTTAAAATTGTGTTTGAAAATTTAATTTGATTCGGCCAACTTCATTTATTAATTCTCCATAACAATTCATAGAAAATCAATGGAAATTAAATGATAAAACAATCAGAATGTATCAACCTTGAAGCCGAAATTCAGAGGGACGTGAAACCAATTTATGGATGTCAATCAGAGGATTCGTTCAGTTCTTGATTATTTACTTTTAATCAAATGCCTCATTCGATAACTTTATATATATATATATATATATATATATATATATATATATATATATATATATATATATATATATATATATATATATAAAATTAACTTCAGTAATATGTTGCTTGTCAACCTATTTGGTGATTGGCAGATTAAAAAAAATGTTTTTGTTACTTGTACATGGAAGATATAATGTGAAGAAAGGAAACTCTTGTTACCCTAAATTTTCGTTTGTATTTTTAAAAGAGACGTAAAGTCAAGACAAAACGATTGCTAATCAAGAAATTTATCCAGATAAGCATTTTGGCTTATCGCTTTGGGAAGGAATTATGATCTTCATAATTATCCGAGATTTAGAACGGTCATGATCGCTTGAACCTTAGAACTATGAAATAAGGGGCTTACTTCGAACTTGAAATTTGAATAGCATATGTAATAATTTGCGATTAATTAGATACATTTGCTTTCTGAAAACAAGGTTTAAAGAACGTGCTTATGTCACACCCCTCATAACTTCAACAAGTGGAGCTAAAGCACCCCGTACTTTCTCTCTCTTAGTAATGGACACGTAAATCTATTTATATCTAGGTTTCTCTCCGAATTAACCCATCTCGGTCATACTTCGTGGTACAACTCATTACAAACTGTAGAACATTAGGTGCGGGCTCCTCGGTCTGTGGCCAGCAGACTCGCAAGGCCTTCCGTGACAACACACACATGAAAAACAAGGGACAAACAATCGTGCCCACGGCGGGACTCGAACCCGCGATCCTTCCGTCAGAGGTGCAGAGACGCCACAAGCTCCAACAGACTTGACCATCCAGGTAAGCGACACTTGACAAGCAAGTGAGCGAAGATTTCGTGACGACGATTGTTCAGGCGGCGAAATAGTCGAAAAGAGGTTGGGAGAGCATTGTTGATGAAAGTGACAATGGAACATCGCCTCTTCTATCGCAGTAGTTTTTTCGTCAGACAAGAATGTTCTGGAAAATAAATGACACACAATTTACAAGTATTGTTACTTGACGAAAGAAATAAAGAGTATTGAAGTTGTCACAGTTACCTCTGCCCAAACGAAAACTGCCCTTTCCTTACGAATTCCGTGGCCTTTAGCTACGTGTTTCTATTACATACAGTGCCTGGCACACTCTGGGTCGAAGACGTTCAAAACGCCTTTACACAGCTTTCCGCATTACCTTGTCGTGACAAGGCGATCAGTCGCCTGCGATAGAATTCCCAGTATTTCGCCCATGCCAAGTCCACGCGGGCGTGTTTGGAGGATCTTCCCCAGGAGCTGGTGCGATCTTTCGGTGACGCTCCGCACCAATAGAACCAAGTTGAAATCGACTTCAAGGAACTTGCACGAAGAAATGAAGGTTTGGACACCAGAGAAGAAATTCGCGCGGCTTTTTGGAGAAATTTAAAATTTAAATTAAAAAATTTAAATCTCGAAGGCGCCAAGTTTAAAATGCATAGTCTTTTCCTATGGAACGCCTTCAAAGAACATCAAACGCCCTGTTAAAGAAGACAAGGCGCCAAATTCGAAGTAATTTGGCCGGCAATGTGTCAACAACGATCATCAATAGAAGAGTAAAACAAGAACTTTGGCATATCACGAGAACAACAGTGAAAGTTTCTGATTGTCGACACATCACAACGTTATATCTTGCGGGTTTTATACAGTTAAATTATGTTCCAACAATGAGATGTAATTCACACAACAATAGCTCCCGTCTCGAGGCGCGTAATGCCATTGTCGCGTTGCAATCTGATATTTGCAGGAGGCTAACAATTTTTCATTTATAACACATTTAAATCGCTTTTTTAAGAGAGAAAACGTAATTCGACTATTTTCAACTAAGGTTCACGGATTCCTTGAAAGAAAATACTTTGAGAATGCAAATACATTTCTCGCAACACGTAAAAACATGGATTTGCGGATTGCTGTTTATAATATGTAAAACCAAATGGGTTTTAAATCATTTCTAAAAGATTAGTTTGTAAACGAATAACAAAAGCTTGAATGTAAGGAATAAACAAAGAAATACGAAATGATGCACAACGCTTCTCAAATTACGTTCACGAAGCGTAAGGAATTCGAAGTGGGCGACTATGTTTGAAGCCAAATTACATAAAAATACTCATATTTTTGAAAAAATTAAACGTAACCGTAATTGAAGATCTGTTTTTGGTGAACATATTTTGACCGGGAGGTCCTAGGTTCGAATATCGACGGTGTCAGGATTTTGAACACTAGCTTGTCAGCTAGGTCGAATTCAGCCGCAGTCTGGAGGGGAATTCTAGCGGCCGGCTGCTCTCATCGGTAGTTTTACGGGGTTTCTCTGATAAATACCAGGCGAATGCCGGAGCAGTAACCTAACAAACGGGCCACGGACTGCGCGCGATCTTTCCTACCTCTTCCTTGTCCCACGCTCTCCCCTTACACACACACACACACACTTGCACTACACACACACATGCCGGGAGCCCGGTCGGGAGCTTAGATTATGTACCGGCTATGGCGGTGCCCCGCTGGTGGGAGATACCTTGTAGGGGAAACCACCGCCAGGTCGGCGCCGGATCTCGCCATACAGCGATGGAAGTATCACCCTCACCTCCCGAGCAAAAACATGCAATACACTTACGGGATTCAGGTAGTTGACGGGTCCCTGGAATCACTAAAACAATCAATCAATCAAGTGTACACATTTCACTAAGAAAAATGTATCTTCGCAATTGTAGTTGTAGAAAGACGCCAAAAAGTTTTTTAAGTTTTCAATTTTCAAAAAAACAGACGTTTTAAAGTAATTGAGACCTGCACCATTATCTTAAGCATCTTTTGGGCGAAGGACAAAATCTGCATAATCTTCCATAGGAATATCTAAATGTTTTATACTTTGATGCATGGTGGAGATGGCTGCGGTACTTAATATTTTATAATAATAATAATAATAATAATAATAATAATAATAGTCTTTATAGTCTCTATTAAGAACCAATGCCTTGCGCTCCAAGCGGTATGAAAAAATTGGTTGGTTCCCCCAGTTTAAACCAAGAAATAGTTTCCCAACTCATGACTAGATCCTCCATATACTCAACAACCACTTCTCTATGACTATGTAAAATATTTTGTCTCATCTACTCGTATACATTGGCGAAGTATACCGTGTTTTTGAAAGGCTTTTAAAAAAAATAAATACATAAATTTTGTTTTTTGAACTGTATTGAGGAAGCAATTCAAAAACTAAATAAAGAGCAAGTGAGCGTAGATTTCTTGGGGAAGAAATCAATAGAATAGTAAAATAAGAACTTTGGCATATCACGAGAAGAACAGTGTAAGTTTCTGGTAGTCGACACATCACAACATTATATCTTGTGTGTTGCAAAACGAGCAGCTCACTATACATTTTACTCCACTGCAGAGTACCACTTTCTTCCTTAAAAGAAAAAAAACTGCATTTAATTACAAACGTCCACGGTTCTGTTTCTGTTCTAATACTAAACTGCAAACGAACATTTTGTCATTGCAACGATATCATGGAGCATTCAATGCATGAATAACTGGAAATACATAGAAAGGTGAACTAAGAACTTTGGTGAACAGCAGTGTACGTTTCTACCAGTGAACACATCAGAACCTTATATCGTATGTGTTTCAACACGAGCAGCTCATTACAAGTAGTTCTTTCCAGAGTAAAACACACTTGCTTCAAGGAAAGAACTGCATTTAACTACGACGCCCACTATTCTATTTCTGAACTGCAAAACGAACACTTTATCGGTACTTTGGTAGTATGGAGCTTTCATTGCATTCGTATCAACTAGAACGTCGCTCATTGCAATGCAGATGTGTTCCCACTAACGTGGTCGCCAAACGTTTGTCTTCATAACATAGCTTGACGCCAAAGCTTCATTTTTGAAACTGTAAACTGTCGCATCACTTCTCCGTTGAAATGGAACGGAATTCAATTTCAACCCCATTTGCGTGTTCATTGGGTTACGGATACGCCCTGCGGGAGACCAGCAGTTGCAACGAACCGCAACATTTGCGCATCGAAACACAGAGACTTAAAGCTATTCATGTTTTATCAGCAACTTTTGCACATTCATTCGTTTCTCGTTCCTCATTACGAGATGCACCTGACATACGAAAACACTGCAAGAGAAAAGGGCCTTTAAGCGGCGTTTAGTGAAAAAGAAGTTTGATTATACACGTAGGTTTCCGCGGCTCGAGTCCATTACTTCTAGGCTGTCCGGGTGACGCCGCGTCGTTGGCAGATAGGCCGACGTTTCGCCTGCCATGTCGCAGGCTTCTTCAGGGTAGTGAGGCCTCACAAGCCTGCGACATGACAGGCGAAACGTCGGCCTATCTGCCAACGACGCGGCGTCACCCGGACAGCCTAGAAGTAGAAGTTTGATTACTTGTTCAGATGGTTGTAGCGTACGGAGGATCGACATGTCGCCACAGCGGTTTGCTTCCCATAAGCGGCATTGCTCTTCCCATGCCGCCACCGCTGCAGCCACCGTGGAGGGGGGGGGGTCTGCAAAGGTAGGTTTTGCCGACCCTCCGGCGACGACGAACAAAGGGACCGCAGCAGGTAAAACGCCGCGTCCGGTGGCGCAGTGGGAAGACCGCCATTTAAAGCAGTGTTCTGTTAGCGGTTGCGCGTACGCCCTTCTCCGCTTCGCGTAGCGAGGGTCCTCCCCTGGTTGCCACAGCGGCGCGAGCCCGCCGCACGTCGGAAGACCTCCATTCAAACCAATGATCTGCTTCGAGCCGCGGCGTTCGGAAGCGCGCCGCGGTGTCGTGTGAAGGTGCCCTTAAAATTGTGTTCTGCTAGCGGTGGCGCGTACGCCCTCCTACGCTTCTCGTAGCGAGGGTCTGGCGCCGAACGCCGCAAACCCACCCCACGTGGGAAGACCTCCATTTAAACCAACGCTCTGTTACGAGCCGTCGTGTGCGCTGCTACGTGGCGACGTGTAAAGGGCGTTGATGCCAAGCAACGCAAATGTAACTGGGTAAGTCTGTGGGGCAGGTGGCGTAGTAGCGACGAGCTAGAATATGCTGCATAGAGTGGCTGACCATATGGTTTCAGCGATCTTGGTGGACGCTCGCCGAACAAGGGGCCGCCATGTTTGATTTTTTTACAGTCAGACCACGAGAGATGCCTGATGGTAGCGTGTAGAACTATTGATCTGAATCGAGGTGTTGTTAGTACCACATCTTATTTCTCCATTGTCTTTCCGTTTATCTGTATTTAAATTATATTAGTGGTTAGTGGTCTTTCCGTTTATGTATTATTATTAGTGGTTAGAATAATAATTTAATCAGTATGATCGTAATAGCTGTCAAAATATTTGTCATCCCACAAATATGTAATTTTTCAAGTTTGCCGCCTTATTTGAGATCTGTTTGTTTCCTATTTATTGCAATAACATTCACTTTCAGGCGTAATGCTAACTACAATAACATTTCAACTTCTGCCAAATGGCAGCAATTCTGATGCCAAATACTCAGGCAGGTAGCTACGTGTTTTTAAAGTTTCGTTGGCACAAAGTCGGCCAAATTAATTCAAATTGGCACCCCCCTTGGAGGTCATTCACTTTGACAATTGTTTGAGGTCATTTAAGTAGGAAAGATCATACATTTCAAAAGTCATGCTTTCGAATTTATTTGGCCCAAAACCCAAAACAAGGAAAACAATTGGCTCTTATCGGCCTAATTGTTGAATAAAAGACGTTTAAATTAGTTCAGTCTCTCATGAAAAAAGCTGGAGTATGCATTTTTAAGTTAATGTAGAGGTTATATGGCGAAAGTTCTCTTTTTCTTTTATTCAATATGTAGTAAATTATTTTAAGAATCAGATGGTATTAAATGTAACATACCTCACCGGGAATTCTGAGGACTAAATGATAAACTTCTGCGAAATCCTTCGCAACCAGAAGTACTGGCTCTCGGCCACTCTCGGCGTAGGAGTTATGCCGTACAATGCATGCTACTGTCATCGCTGTTTCTCTTAGGGTACGAGATAAAACCACCCTAGCTTAAAATTTTGTTTCATACACAACCACAAACTATTTGACGGTAATTCATTTTAATGTAAACAGTGAGGACTAAAATTCAACGCACAAAGATATAAATGTGCTGGTGCAAAAGTCAACCTAGAAATGTATTACCAACTTGTGATGATAAAAAATATACCAGCGACTAAATTTATTTGTAAATACTGTGTTTATAAAGAATGTATTCAATCATTCTCTTTCAAAAATTTATAAATAATTTTTTAAACTCTCCTTTCACGTTTACAAACAACTATTGTTAAACTTTAGGTGTAATAAATTATCAAGTGTTTCCCTAGCGACTGGCACGAACATATACTCCGATTCAAACGTGGTCGCTCATCAAAGTCACGTGCTAGAATGAGAGGGTGACTTTGATATCCAATTGGGAGCTTCGTTACGACTTGAAGTTTTGGTATTGGAGCTTCCAATTAGATGACAGTGTTCTACTCTCCGTCCAGCTTGTGGCCTTGTAACGCCACTACATTTAAATCGAAGAACACCACCTTAATGTGCCGTCTAGCACCAGTAGCCTTCTCTCTCAATTCAGAAGTCAAATCAGTCAGAAATAGTTAAATTATTATTATACAGATGAGACTTCACTCCAGGATTATTCTTCCTGGCTCGTGTAAAATCGCTTATTCTGACGACTCAGCTTGGGGTTGCATCTACTGGATATTCTGATGCAGTGCTACGTAAAAGGTTTATTCTGTTGCATTTTGGAAAATAATAGTATTTGATTTTTAAGTGGCTGGAATAGACCATTATGTGCAAGTTAGTTAATTCTTCAAGAGCGCGTTAGCGCGACTGTATAGTTACTAACGACCACATAATCTTTCAGTCACGTGTAACATACAGAATAGTATCATATCAGATCCAACATTTTGAGCTTATTTTCATTTTCAAATTCATTTTTGTTATTTAAGGTCGCATCAACATCTAGGACATTAGCGACTACTATTACATTTAACGGTATGATAACTTTGACATGATATGGTGACGAACACAAATACAATCGTGTCCAAGCGGGACTGGAACTGAAGATCCTTCGGTCCGAGATCGCTACGACACTAATGCCTTAACGACCTCAGCATCCGGACTGACATTTTCAGCTTATTCTTTTTCTGGAAGTAGGCGCAATGATAAACACTGGCGAAATTATTTAAATAGTTTGTCTCAGAAACCTGTCACACGACAAAAATCTAAGCAACACGTTAGCGGTGGGATATAGTTCGGAGAGGATAGACGCATCGTTTAGTGCATATTAACATGAAAAATATGCTTTTACCACCTACTTTAATACTAAAAAAATATTTTGAAATCAGAAAAACTGGGACACTTTTTTTCAGTTTTCTCTAAATCAGGAACTCGACGTCTGACGAGTTTCTGAAATAATCTATTTATTTGAGTTGACAATTTCTTATGCGAGAAATTGAGTTATATTGCGGAATATTCCTGAAAGAATAGGAAGTGAAGCTGCGAAAATGTGGAAGATTTACTATGTACGTACAGAATACGAAATTTAGAAGGAGTGAAGGAAAGAAATATTACGAAAGTATGCGAGGAAGGTATATTAGTTTATGGTGCAATGAAAGTAAGCAACAATATATGCAGGTTCGTAGAAAAGTATAGGAACGTGTGTTTTGTACTTTATTTGATGACTCTTAGGAGTAACTGTGTTATTTTGTTAGTAAATTATTAAGTACAAATGTGTTTCTATGTATATCCCTTTATTTGTTCAATAAAATAAATCTTTTGTGAGCATCATACCATTTTTGTTCGCCAGGAGCGGTTTTGAGCTCCTTTTTCGAGACAATTGATAGCTACTTTATTACAGGGCTGTAATAAAGAGCCATTTCACAGACTCCGGACCACAAAGACGATCGGTGAAAGATAAAATTTGTTGTTATTTAAGGAAGCTAGGTCATTCGTGACCAATATTGCATTTGCGGTGGACATGACATGGTGATGAAAGGGGGTCAAGAGACGAACACAAATACATCATGCCCAGGCGGGACTGGAACCCGCGATCCTTCGGTCCGAGATCGCTGCGGCACCCAGTGCCTTAACGCTCTCGGCCAGACAAAAAAGCGTCGCCGTTACCTGGCAGCTCGCAGATGAAGGAAGCCACCTCGGGGCCGCCGCAGTCCAGGCTGTGCCAGCGGAAGTCGGCGGCCGGGTCCAGGGCCGCGCACAGCGGACCCGCGGCCTGCGGAATGCCCTCCAGCCAGTAGCCGCCCAGCGGGCCGAGCGGCTTGTAGTCCCTGCGTGACAAGAAACGCACCCTCAGATCGACTGACGCCGGGCGCTGGAATCGCAACGCTCCTTAGTCACGTTAGTGTAGTTAATATTTTGTCACAGGAGAAGTTGGGGGTCGTTTGCGAATAGGTTTCCAAAATAATTCAGCCCAGTGGCTTGTAGTCCCTGCGCGACAAGAAACGCAGCCCTCAGACCGACTGACGCCGGGCACGGGAATCGCCACGCTCCTTAGTCACGTTAGTGTAGTTAATATTTTGTCACAGGAGATGGTGGGGGTCGTTGGCGAATTGTTTCCAAATTAATTCAGTCCAGCGGCTTGTAGTCCCTGCGCCACAAGAAACGCACCCTCAGACCGACTTACGCCGGGCGCGGGAATCGCCACGCTCCTTAGTCACGTTAATGTAGTTAATATTTTGTCACAGGAGGTGGTGAGGGTCATTGGCGAAAAGGTTTCCAAAATAATTCTTCCCAGCGGCTTGTAGTCCCTGCGCGACAAGAATCACAGCCTTCAGACCGACTTGCGCCGGGCGCGGGAATCGCCACGCTCCTTAGTCACGTTAGTGTAGTTAATATTTTTTCACAGGAGGTGGTGAGGGTCATTGGCGAATAGGTTTCCAAAATAATTCATCCCAGCGGCTTCTAGTCCATGCGTGACAAGAATCACAGCCTTCAGACCGACTTACGCCGGGCGCGGGAATCGCCACGCTCCTTAGTCACGTTAGTGTAGTTAATATTTTGTCACAGGAGGTGGTGAGGGTCATTGGCGAATAGGTTTCCAAAATAATTCTTCCCAGCGGCTTGTAGTCCCTGCGCGACAAGAATCACAGCCTTCAGACCGACTTGCGCCGGGCGCGGGAATCGCCACGCTCCTTAGTCACGTTATTGTAGTTAATATTTTTTCACAGGAGGTGGTGAGGGTCATTGGCGAATAGGTTTCCAAAATAATTCATCCCAGCGGCTTCTAGTCCATGCGTGACAAGAATCACAGCCTTCAGACCGACTTACGCCGGGCGCGGGAATCGCCACGCTCCTTAGTCACGTTAGTGTAGTTAATATTTTGTCACAGGAGGTGGTGAGAGTCATTGGCGAATAGGTTTCCAAAATAATTCATCCCAGCGGGTTGTAGTCCCTGCGCGACAAGAATCACAGCCTTCAGACCGACTTGCGCCGGGCGCGGGAATCGCCACGCTCCTTTGTCACGTTAGTGTAGTTAATATTTTGTCACAGGAGGTGGTGACGGTCATTGGCGAATCGGTTTCCAAAATAATTCATCCCAGCGGCTTGTAGTCCTTGCGTGACAAGAATCACAGACTTCAGACCGACTTGCGCCGGGCGCGGGAATCGCCACGCTCCTTAGTCACGTTAGTGTAGTTAATATTTTGTCATAGGAGGTGGTGAGGGCCATTGGCGAATAGGATTCCAAAATAATTCATCCCAGCGGCTTGTAGTCCCTGCGCGACAAGAATCACAGACTTCAGACCGACTTACGCCGGGCGCGGGAATCGCCACGCTCCTTAGTCACGTTAGTGTAGTTAATATTTTGTCACAGGAGGTGGTGAGGGTCATTGGCGAATAGGTTTCCAAAATAATTCATCCCAGCTGCTTGTAGTCTCTGCGCGACAAGAATCACAGCCTTCAGACCGACCTACGCCGGGCGCGGGAATCGCCACGCTCCTTAGTCACGTTAGTGTAGTTATATTTTGTCACAGGAGGTGGTGAGGGTCATTGGCGAATAGGTTTCCAAAATAATTCATCCCAGCGGCTTGTAGTCCCTGGGCGACAAGAATCACAGCCTTCAGACCGACTTGCGCCGGGCGCGGTAATCGCCACGCTCCTTAGTCACGTTAGTGTAGTTAATATTTTGTCACGGGAGGTGGTGAGGGTCATTGGCGAATAGGTTTCCAAAATAATTCATCCCAGCGGCTTGTAGTCCCTGCGCGACAAGAATCACAGCCTTCAGACCGACTTGCGCCGGGCGCGGGAATCGCCACGCTCCTTAGTCACGTTAGTGTAGTTAATATTTTGTCACAGGAGGTAGTGAGGGTCATTGGCGAATAGGTTTCCAAAATAATTCATCCCAGCGGCTTCTAGTCCCTGCGTGACAAGAATCACAGCCTAAAGACCGAATTACGCCGGGCACGGGAATCGCCACGCTCCTTAGTCACGTTAGTGTAGTTAATATTTTGTCACAGGAGGTGGTGAGAGTCATTGGCGAATAGGTTTCCAAAATAATTCATCCCAGCGGGTTGTAGTCCCTGCGCGACAAGAATCACAGCCTTCAGACCGACTTACGCCGTGCGCGGGAATCGCCACGCTCCTTTGTCACGTTAGTGTAGTTAATATTTTGTCACAGGAGGTGGTGAGGGTCATTGGCGAATAGGTTTCCAAAATAATTCATCCCAGCGGCTTGTAGTCTCTGCGCGACAAGAATCAGAGCCTTCAGACCGACTTACGCCGGGCGCGGGAATCGCCACGCTCCTTAGGCACGTTAGTGTAGTTAATATTTTGTCACAGGAGGTGGTGAGGGTCATTGGCGAATAGGTTTCCAAAATAATTCATCCCAGCGGTTTGTAGTCCCTGCGCGACAAGAATCACAGCCTTCAGACCGACTTGCGCCGGGCGCGGGAATCGCCACGCTCCTTAGTCACGTTAGTGTAGTTAATAATTTGTCACAGGAGGTGGTGAGGGTCATTGGCGAATAGGTTTCCAAAATAATTCATCCCAGCGGCTTGAAGTCCCTGCGTGACAAGAATCACAGCCTTTAGACCGACTTACGCCGGGCGCGTGAAGCGCCACGCTTCTTAGTCAGGTTAGTGTAGGTAATATTTTGTCACAGGAAGTGGTGAGAGTCATTGGCGAATAGATTTCCAAAATAATTCAGCCCAGCGGCTTGTATTACCTGCGTGACAAGAATCACAGCCTCAGTCCGACTTACGCCGGGCGTGGGAATCGCCATGCTCCTTAGTCACATTAGTGTAGTTACTATTTTGTCACAGGAGGTGGTGAGGGTCATTGGCGAATAGGTTTCCAAAATAATTCATCCCAGCGGCTTGTAGTCCCTGTGCGACAAGTATCACAGCCTTCAGACCGATTTGCGCCGGGCGCGGGAATCGCCACGCTTCTTAGTCACGTTAGTGTAGTTAATATTTTGTCACAGGAGGTGGTGAGGGTCATTGGCGAATAGGTTTCCAAAATAATTCAGCCCAGCGGCTTGTAGTCCCTGCGCGACAAGAATCACAGCCTTCAGACCGACTTGCGCCGGGCGCGGGAATCGCCACGCTCCTTAGTCACGTTAGTGTAGTTAATAGTTTGTCACAGGAGGTGGTGAGGGTCATGGCGAATAGGTTTCCAAAATAATTCATCCCAGCGGCTTGTAGTCCCTGCGTGACAAGAATCACAGCCTTCAGACCGACTTACGCCGGGTGCGGGAAGCGCCACGCTCCTTAGTCACGGTAGTGTAGTTAATATTTTGTCATAGGAGGTGGTGAGAGTCATTGGCGAATAGGTTCCAAAATAATTCAGCCCAGAAGCTTGTATTCCCTGCGTGACAAGAATCACAGCCTCAGTCCGACTTACGCCGGGCGGGGGAATCTCCATGCTCCTTAGTCACGTTAGTGTAGTTAATATTTTGTCACAGGAGATGGTGAGGGTCATTGGCGAATAGGTTTCCAAAATAATTCAGCCCAGCGGCTTGTATTCCCTGCGTGACAAGAATCACAGCCATCAGACCGACTAACGCCGGGCGCGGGAATCGCCACGCTCCTTAGTCACGTAAGTGTAGTTAATATTTTGTCACAGGAGGCGGTGAGGGTCATTGGCGAATAGGTTTCCAAAATAATTCATCCCAGCGGCTTGTATTCCCTGCGTGACAAGAATCACAGCCTTCAGACCGACTTGCGCCGGGCGCGGGAATCGCCACGCTCCTTAGTCACGTTAGTGTAGTTAATATTTTGTCACAGGAGGTGGTGAGGGTCATTGGCGAATAGGTTTCCAAAATAATTCATCCCAGCGGCTTGTAGTCCCTGCGTGACAAGAATCACAGCCTTCAGACCGACTTAATCCGGGCGCGGGAAGCGTCACGCTCCTTAGTCACGTTAGTGTAGTTAATATTTTGTCACAGGAGGTGGTGAGAGTCATTGGCGAATAGGTTTCCAAAATAATTCAGCCCAGCGGCTTGTAGTCCCTGCGTGACAAGAATCACAGCCTTCAGACCGACTTACGCCGGGCGCGGGAATCGCCATGCTCCTTAGTCACGTTAGTGTAGTTAATATTTTGTCACAGGAGGTGGTGAGGGTCATTGGCGAATAGGTTTCCAAAATAATTCATCCCAGCGGTTTGTAGTCCCTGCGCGACAAGAATCACAGCCTTCAGACCGACTTGCGCCGGGCGCGGGAATCGCCACGCTCCTTAGTCACGGTAGTGTAGTTAATAATTTGTCACAGGAGGTGGTGAGGGTCATTGGCGAATAGGTTTCCAAAATAATTCATCCCAGCGGCTTGTAGTCTCTGCGCGACAAGAATCACAGCCTTCAGACCGACTTACGCCGGGCGCGGGAATCGCCACGCTCCTTAGTCACGGTAGTGTAGTTAATAATTTGTCACAGGAGGTGGTGAGGGTCATTGGCGAATAGGTTTCCAAAATAATTCATCCCAGCGGCTTGTAGTCCCTGCGTGACAACAATCACAGCCTTTAGACCGACTTACGCCGGGCGCGGGAAGCGCCACGCTTCTTAGTCAGGTTAGTGTAGGTAATATTTTGTCACAGGAAGTGGTGAGAGTCATTGGCGAATAGGTTTCGTAAATAATTCATCCCAGCGGCTTGTAGTCCCTGCGCGACAAGAATCACAGCCTTCAGACCGACTCGCGCCGGGCGCGGGAATCGCCACGCTCCTTAGTCACGTTAGTGTAGTTATTATTTTGTCACAGGAGGTGGTGAGGGTCATTGGCGAATAGGTTTCCAAAATAATTCATTCCAGCGGCTTGTAGTCCCTGCGCGACAAGAATCACAGCCTTCAGACCGACTCGCGCCGGGCGCGGGAATCGCCACGCTCCTTAGTCACGTTAGTGTAGTTAATATTTTGTCACAGGAGGTGGTGAGGGTCATTGGCGAATAGGTTTCCAAAATAATTCATCCCAGCGGCTTGTTGTCCCTGCGCGACAAGAATCACAGCCTTCAGACCGACTTGCGCCGGGCGCGGGAATCGCCACGCTCCTTAGTCACGTTAGTGTAGTTAATATTTTGTCACAGGAGGTGGTGAGGGTCATTGGCGAATAGGTTTTCAAAATAATTCATCCCAGCGGTTTGTAGTCCCTGCGCGACAAGAATCACAGCCTTCAGACCGACTTGCGCCGGGCGCGGGAATCGCCACGCTCCTTAGTCACGTTAGTGTAGTTATTAATTTGTCACCGGAGGTGGTGAGGGTCATTGGCGAATAGGTTTCCAAAATAATTCTTCCCAGCGGCTTGTAGTCCCTGCGTGACAAGAATCACAGCCTTTAGACCGACTTACGGCGGGCGCGGGAAGCGCCACGCTCCTTAGTCAGGTTAGTGTAGGTAATATTTTGTCACAGGAAGTGGTGAGAGTCATTGGCGAATAGGTTTCCAAAATAATTCAGCCCAGCGGCTTGTATTCCCTGCGTGACAAGAATCACAGCCTCAGTCCGACTTACGCCGGGCGTGGGAATCGCCATGCTCCTTAGTCACGTTAGTGTAGTTAATATTTTGTCACAGGAGGTGGTGAGGGTCATTGGCGAATAGATTTCCAAAATAATTCATCCCAGCGGCTTGTAGTCCCTGCGTGACAAGAATCACAGCCTTCAGACCGACTTACGCCGGGCGCGGGAATCGCCATGCTCCTTAGTCACGTTAGTGTAGTTAATATTTTGTCACAGGAGGTGGTGAGGGTCATTGGCGAATAGGTTTCCAAAATAATTCATCTAAGCGGCTTGTAGTCCCTGCGCGACAAGAATCACAGCCTTCAGACCGACTTACGCCGGGCGCGGGGATCGCCATGCTCCTTAGTCACGTTAGTATAGTTAATATTTTGTGAAGGAAGTGGTGGGGTTGTTTGCGCGTGGGCGGCCATATTAATTCAAATTTGGCGCCATGCTTGGAGCTCAAGCTGTTTGGCTACACTTTGAAGGTATGTAAGAAGAAAGGATGATACATTTCAAACTTCCCGCCTTGGAGATTTGAAAAGTTGAAATTCTTTGAAAACAAACTTCATCTACTTCCAAAAGTGATGGGCAGATCGCACTACTTCCTGGCGTACCGGCGACGAAACTTTTGACATTGTAATTTCGCGGAATCCAATTTTTCTACATAAGACGCGAAGAGATGGCATTGTTTGATAATCAGGAGTCGTGAACAGTTTCATAGCGATCGTGGAGAGAAGCTAAGTGTTACGCGTATTGGACACATTGAAAGTTTGTTGGTACGTTTGCAGCAAGCATTATCATGTAGTCTCCATAAATCAGCGCTGCAAAACGCGGCAAAAAACGCCACAAAACGTAAATAATATGAGGGGAACGTTTTATTTTCGTCCAGACAAAGGTTACCACGACAATCTATTCAATACTTAATGATTCTTGGTGGCAAGGTGTTAATCTCGTCAACTGTGTCATTTTTCAGAAAATTCTCATCTGGAGAGAACACAGAAAGGCGATGCACAGAACTTTTCGTCGCAGTTTCTGCAACTGCTCCCACGACCCTCATGACGGCTTGCGAAGGATTCCCCCCGCAGGAATCTCCCCGAACAGGGCCTCTTCTCAATCTCTAGGCTCCTGTCTTGTCTCTCGACGTGTGTGGTACTGTAGAGCCCGAGAGAGAGAGAGAGAGAGAGAGAGAGAGACAGAGAGAGACAGAGAGAGACAGAGAGAGACAGAGAGAGACAGAGAGAGAGAGAGACAGAGAGAGACAGAGAGAGACAGTGAGAGACAGAGAGAGACAGAGAGAGACAGTGAGGGACAGTGAGAGACAGTGAGAGACAGTGAGAGACAGTGAGAGACAGTGAGAGACAGTGAGAGACAGTGAGAGACAGTGAGAGACAGTGAGAGACAGTGAGAGACAGAGAGACAGAGAGAGACACAGACACAGAGAGAGACACAGACACACAGAGAGACACAGACACAGAGAGAGAGAGACACACAGACACACAGAGAGAGAGAGAAACTAAGGGATGAAAAGAGGAGGAGGAAGGGGAAAAATAACAGCGCGTGATTCGATGCGCGTTTGTTAGTTGCTCCTCCGCCACGCGTATAGTGTTGATCGAAAAGAAATAAGAAAACCTTCAGATCTGAGCAGCCGGTCGCTAGAACTCTCCTCCAGACAGCGTCGGGACATTTCCTTTCACAAATCGGACGATAAGGGGATGGAATAGATTGACTGCAGAAACTTTTGAGCCCTTTCCTCGTAGCGTTCAACAGTTAAGGAAATTAATTTAGTGTATTACTAAGTAAATAAGGAACTTAACTGATAATAGTAGGTTATAGAGCGATGAGTAAGAAATACATGGTGAAGTGAGGTGTCGTGCAGTGTAGAACAGAGAAATAATGAAGGAAGTGATTAAAGGGTCATAGTGAAGTGAAGTGAAGTGAAGTGCAGTGTGGTCTTCACTAAACAAACATTCGGTGCGGAGTTAGATGATAGATGTTTATTTTTTTAAGGTAATTTAATGTTTTATGAATTAGACTGTTTTTATACCATGATTATTTTTTTTAATAATGTTATTTTTATTGTTATTGTTATTATTGAATAATTCACATGTTAGCTGTATTATCTTATTTATGTAATTAGCTGCCACCGGGTAAAGGCCATTTGCAGTTCAAACAAATTTATCGTATATTGACTGACTGAACTCGACCAATCAATCTAGCTAAAGTCAAAAACCCTGCCAACATCGGGACTCGAACCCTAGACTTTCACGGTCAAAGTTACTGCAGAGACAGAGGCAATTCTGACCCATAGCTAAATTCAGCCGATTTGTGCTGTTTGGAGTTTGGAGCTTGCTGTTTGGAGACCCCTACTCTCACGCTGAAATAACTGGAAATTTGTTCAATTATCTTTTACAGTGGTCGATTTCACAGCGGGAGTATTTCTTTTTTCAGGCGCGTCAACTCTTTCGATTTGGAGTCCCGTGAGTTGTAGTGCATGTTTTAATCCGAGAGGTGCCGTTGTTCGTTTTTCGTTGGAACGTGAGATTCGGGGTCGACCTTCATATCGGCGGTTGAGTTTCCCTTCTGCAGGCCTCTCCACCACTGGGGATGGGGTCCAGCGACCCAACTGGGACAAGCAACTCGTGCCTCGACATGTATACCAGTGTAGAGCATGCAAGTGTGTATAAGGAGAGAGAAAGGAACATGTAGGAAATATCAAGCGCGGTCTGTATCTCGTTTGTTAGTAGATATCCGACATTCACCTGGAACTGATGAAGCCCCAGGAAACTACTATTCAGAACAGCCGGCCGCTAGAATTGTCCGAGAAACTGAGACTGAATTATATTTAGTTATGCAGATAGTGAGAAAAATCTGACTGTCGGGAAAAAAGATGCCCAGTGTATTTTTGAAGAAAGAATTCGGAGTTGACTCGAAAATAATGGCTATAATTACTCTGGTCCTTGAGGGTAAGGTAAGCAAAATTTATGAAGTTTACTCTGCGTTGCGCGAGCATTGAGGGGTGGTGGTTTTCAGTGGGATGCGGTCATTTATTCGATCGAGGGCAGAGCAGTTCTTCTGACATTCAATTGATCGATTGATTAGTGATTCCGGGCGCATCAACTGCTAAGATAATTAGTCTCGTACGATCTTTCACCGCAGGATGGCGAGATCCGGCGCCAACTAACATGTCAGCTCGCGAAGTCGTCCCATCTAGGTATCTCCCACCAGCAAGGCACCGCCCCAACCGGGCCATGCTCTAAGTTCCCGACATGGGGTAGCGCATGAAAAAGTAATTGTGCGCAAGAAAGGGGTGAGAATAGAACAAGGAAGAGGAAGGAAAGATCGCGCGCGGTCCGTGGTCCGTTTGCTATGGTACTGCTCCGGCATTCGCCGGGTGTTGATCTGGGAAACCACGGAAAAATACCATCGGAAAAAGCCGGCAGCTTGAATTCTCCTCCAGAAAGCGACTGGATTCGACCAAGCTATCTAGCTAGTGTCCAAAATTCTGCCACGGTCCGGCCTCTTATGCACAAGACCTCCCGTTCAGAGGCACAGCAGTGACATGTTGATGCTCTGAGCCACCTATGCTGGTTTTGAGCTTCGAACTTCCGCACGTCTGGCAAATAAATGACTTTTGTTTTTAACGTTTTTTTTTGTGCTCTACTTAGTTTCCTGTCAATGAGTAAGGTTGTTCAATGAACGAACAAAAGTATCGTACACTTTAAATACCTGTTCCATACGAATGTTAATATTTGATATACCAACTGAAGACTCATTACGTGACAATATTCATGACATTAATTCTCTTTCTTTACACAGGCAGATAAGTAAACATTTGCCTGTCAATGGGAATGACCTCTGAATTTTTTTAACCATTATATAGTTGTTCCTTTTAATACCTTGTACACTCGGTTCCACCGACTTCACTTTCTTTCCGGAGAAAGCTAGAGGACCAATGCACGTCGTTACCGAGGTCAGTACAGAGGATGGTTTAGTAATAACACCTTTGTATTCGGAGAATTCATTTGAGGAATTTAAATTATCACACAAATAACAATGAAACATTTTACGTTGCAGTTTTCACAAATCGGAACATTTTCACCATCAAAATAGAACACTTTTTAACCAACGCTACAACACTCTTAACAAATCTATGAACACTTCGATAAAACATTTTGTCCTGTGTTTTAAAAGCAAATAACGAATTACAAACATTATTTCAGAATCCCTCAAAAGAATTCATTTTATTTCCAGAAAAAGAGAGAGAGAGAAGAGAGAGAGGAGAGAAGAGAGATAGAGAAGAGAGAGAGGAGAGAAGAGAGATAGAGAAGAGAGAGAGGAGAGAAGAGAGATAGAGAAGAGAGAGAAGAGAGATAGAGAAGAGAGAGAGGAGAGAAGAGAGATAGAGAAGAGAGAGAGGAGAGAAGAGAGATAGAGAAGAGAGAGAGAAGAGAGAGAGAAGAGAGAGAGAAGAGAGATAGAGAAGAGAGAGAGAAGAGAGATAGAGAAGAGAGAAGAGAGATAGAGAAGAGAGATAGAGAAGAGCGAGAAGAGAGATAGAGAAGAGAGAGAGAAGAGAGAGAGAAGAGAGATAGAGAAGAGAGATAGAGAAGAGCGAGAAGAGAGATAGAGAATAGAGAGAGAAGAGAGAGAAGAGAGAGAGAGAAGAGAGAGAGAGAAGAGAGAGAGAGAAGAGAGAGAGAAGAGAGATAGAGAAGAGAGATAGAGAAGAGCGAGAAGAGAGATAGAGAATAGAGAGAGAAGAGAGAGAAGAGAGAGAGAGAAGAGAGAGAGAGAAGAGAGAGAGAGAAGAGAGAGAGAGAAGAGAGAGAGAAGAGAGAGAAGAGAGAGAGAAGAGAGAGAGAAGAGAGAGAAGAGAAGAGAGAGAAGAGAGAGAGAGAAGAGAGAGAGAAGAGAGAGAGAAGAGAGAGAGAAGAGAGAGAGAAGAGAGAGAGAAGAGAGAGAGGAGAGAGAGAAGAGAGAGAGAGAGAAGAGAGAGAAGAGAGAGAGTAGAGAGAAAGAAGAGAGAAAGAGAAGAGAGAAAGAAGAGAGAAAGAAGAGAGAGAAGAGAGAAAGAAGAGAGAAAGAAGAGAGAAAGAAGAGAGAAAGAAGAGAGAAAGAAGAGAGAAAGAAGAGAGAAAGAAGAGAGAAAGAAGAGAGAAGAAGAGAGAGAAGAGAGGAGAGAAGAGAGAGGAGAGAGAAGAAAGGAGAGAGAAGAGAGGAGAGGGAAGAGAGGAGAGAGAAGAGAGGAGAGAGAAGAGAGGAGAGAGAAGAGAGGAGAGAGAAGAGAGGAGAGAGAAGAGAGGAGAGAGAAGAGAGGAGAGAGAAGAGAGGAGAGAGAAGAGAGGAGAGAGAAGAGAGGAGAGAGAGAAGAGAGAGAGACGAGAGACACACACACACACGAAAACGCGCACGAGATTCATGGGCGCAATTTGAATGGAGCTCCAAGCGCTTTTAGTAGAGTAGCATTTTCGACAGCGAAGCAGATGCCTTCGCCGCTGACAAACCGGGCCGTCCGCACCGCCTGGCCAAAATGACTTTATCCCGCTGCACATACGAAGAATGACCCGTTTCTTTGAAAGAAAAATAATCGAATCATTTCTTTTTGTTCGATTCTGCGGTGCTTTCACTGCGGCAGTCGTTTGCTGTCGGAGATCTTGTAATCACCGATAAACAATCACACATTTGATGGCACTCGTGGTGTCTTTTGTGATAGGGCAGGCTTAGGTGGCTCAGGGCATCAGTTGATGTCTCTGAAGTGCTTCTGACCGGGAGGGTCTTGGACGTGAGCTCCCACGCTGGCAGGGTTTTCAAGAAGAGAGGGGAGAGAAGAGGTAGGGCTAGGGCTAGGGCTAGGGCTAGGGCTAGGGATAGGGATAGGGCTAGGGCTAGGGCTAGGGCTAGGGCTAGGGCGAATTAGGGGCTGTCCGGAAGAGAGTTCTAGCGGCTGGCTGCTGTGATCGCCGGCCGTGGTTTCACCGATCGACACCAGGGGAATATTAGTGTGGTAGCCTAACAAACGAGCCAGGATATTGCCTTCCCCCACCTTGTTCTATACGCACCCCTTACTTACCCAGAGTTACACCAACATGCACTAAAAGCCGGGAGACCGGTCGGGAGCTTAGAGCTCGTATCGGCTGGAGGGGTGTCCCGCTGATGGGAGATACCTGGTTAGGGAAAACTCCGCAAGTCGACGTGTACTGGATCTCGCCATCGAGTCGGAAAAGATAATCGCCATGTCCCGCGACAAACCATGCGCTACACTTGCGGGGCAAATGACCTTAGCATTTGACGCACCCGGAATCACAAATTAATCATTCAATCAATAATTATGTGGTACGAGGCGAATCATTTGAGTAAGTGAATACTTCCAGTGATCAAGTGGAAGTAATTATGTGGTACGAGGCGAATCATTTGAGTAAGTGAATACTACCAGTGATCAAGTGGAAGTAATTATGTGGTACGAGGCGAATCATTTGAGTAAGTGAATACTGCCAGTGATCAAGTGGAAGTAATTATGTGGTACGAGGCGAATCATTTGAGTAAGTGAATACTACCAGTGATCAAGTGGAAGTAATTATGTGGTACGAGGCGAATCATTTGAGTAAATGAATACTTCCAGTGATCAAGTGGAAGTAATTATGTGGTACGAGGCGAATCATTTGAGTAAATGAATACTTCCAGTGATCAAGTGGAAGTAATTATGTGGTACGAGGCGAATCATTTGAGTAAGAGAATACTTCCAGTGATCATGTGAGTATTAACGATGTAAAGATGTATTTATTGCTTCCGCTTACGTCATCTGCAATGGTCATTAGTACCGTAAGTGTAGTACACGTTATATCTCGAACGTTAGTGGTGATTTCTGGAACGTGACATGTCGGATTGCAACGTTTTCCCGGCCAGGTATCTCTCACCAAGGGGCACCAGCCGGTACGAGCTGTAAGATCTCGACTGGTCCCCCAGCATGTGTGACAGTGTAGTGCGCGTGTGTAAGATAGGACAAGTAAGAGGAAGGCGTGTTAGCTTGCCGTCCGTGACCCGTTTGTTAGGGTACTGCTGCGGCATTCGTCTGGTGTTGATCGAAGAAAGCACAGAAAACTACAGAGCAGAGCCGCCGACCTCTATAATTCTCCTCCAGACAGTGATAGAATCCAACACAGCTGGGTAGCTGGTGTCAAAAATCGCACACCGCCGGTAGGATGGTTCTAATTCGAGGACCTCTCAGTGAACGATGCTGCAGAGGGAACGGGAATGCCACGGAACCACCGAAAGCAGAGAATATTCCCGAAGGTTAGCACAGCCGGAATTTTAAGAATTAGGCGGTTCCTATTTATTCTAAGAGCTTTTTTTTTGCGTCCGATTGACGCAAATCTGTCAAAGCACAAACCTTACCGTCAGGCCGAAGGAATTCATTCGAATGGTTTTTACGGCCTTCAAGTTCTACAGCTTGGACTGGAAAGCCAATTTGTTAATCCTGTTCAATTGTTTTATATTCAGGTTTATTCGCCCGAGAGGTCTGCTAGCAAAATAAGAGAAAAAGTGAAGTAGTTCTTTGTGTTTATTAAAAGTTTAACATTTGAAATGGTTAACAATCGCATCTGTAGTGGATTTCAAGTAATAGCAACCAATCTTTTTCGCGAATGCCTCTAAAAGTTGGGAGTACAGGTATTCTCAGACACACTTCGGCTTAATAATTTTCCTCTTCGATCACGCTATCCAATCCATCAGAGAAAAAAAAACTTTTAAATTTTATTACGATGTTTACTATAAAATCGTCATTGTAGCTCGACGGAATATTATATATATTACTGAATATAATTGTTTCTGGGTATGCCCTTTTGAAAAATTGATAATAATATTTGGTTCCTGGAAAAATTCTATGAACATTTTCAAACGTTTTTGAACCGTTTAAAAGGGAGGTTGGAGGTTTCAGTTCACCGTAAATATAGGCATTTTCATTAAAAGTCAGGTTACGGGTTAATGAGAGAATGTATTTCCACTCTTGAGGAATTAATTTCATGGGTCTTTATCAGCTTGCTGCCCGTTACTGATTGACAGGCAAATTTTAGAATCGTACTTGTCTAACATTAGTGCATCTTCGTAAATTAAATTATGTCGACCTCTGAAATCATGATTCATCCAAACGTGCTTGGTTCTTGGGTCTTTTCAAAGGCCGCACACAGACGTACGCAAACGATTCATTAAGCTCGGTCGAGGGCCGACAATTTATAAAAACGCTTCGCGAGCTTTTGTGCGCGAAAAATCGCGCAGATACGATTTGCAGTCGTTCGCGCAGGAGAGGTCAGTCAACGCGACTGAAAGCGGAGAATGAACTACCCATTCATTGGGGGTTCCGAAGAAAGATGAACGATTACGACCGCGCAGAAACTATTTTTAAAAACTAGTGGACTGCAAATGTAAAAATGGAGCTGTACAAACCTACACATAATGACAAATTTCCAACGGAGAAAAAAGTACTCTTGTATTTTGTATTTGTATGAACCCAGTACATCTCCCGTAGAGGCTTCGGCCTCGGTGCTGTTAGATCCTGGGATTTCCAGTCGGTCACCCATCCAGCAACCCGCGATATCTCGAATTCGCGTAACTTTCGTGACTTCGCGTAGTTAACGAACTCGGTTAGTGGACGACATCGGTTTTGCGGTCGCGGCCTTTCAATTGAAGCATCCCAGCATTCTCCTGGATGACCGAAGGAAACCAAGAAAACCCCGGTCAGAACGGCCGGCACGGGGATTGAACCCGGGCCTCCCGAATGCGAAGTCACGAGCCAGTTAGTTCGGTTCTCTTGTACAATACTTCAATAAATTAAATAATTCAAGTCTCCATAAACACGCCATGTAACATAGTATTGAATACAGACACACAATACAACAGTTTTTTACAGACACCAATATTATCAAAAAGTTTATATTCCTTAACGCAATCTGTAAAGTAGCAAATTCTTAATGGCGGGTGGTCTCTTTCTCGGAGCCTTGCTGTCGCATGACGTCAGTTGTGTCGACGGCAGTAACGAAGTTAGTATGAAACTAGGCGGAATAACAAGCAAACGTTTGCATTTTTCAATCGAATTCAAAACTGATTCATTATTTTTGGATTTCCCCCGAGTTCCTGGGTATCTAACGGAACCTTAGACATCTCTCTCTCGGCTGCATAGCATTTTCTTTCACTTTCTGTGCGCATTGGAAATCAGTAGTGTAGACGGACGAGGTGTAGGAGAGTACGAATGAAAGACGAAGGAAAGTTAAGGAGGGAAGAGACGGTGAAGAGTGGATGAGAAAACGGGAGCGGGGATTAGTGATTTGATTGATTGATTGATTAATTATTGGCGCGCGCTAACTGCTAATAGCATAATTCCAGTAAGTGTAGTGTATGTTTTTGCTCAGGCGGTGGCAGTGATCTTGCCCCAGTTGGTTGCTGAGATCCGGCGCCGACCTACCGTCGGCTGGCGGGGTTTCCCTCAACCAGGTATCTCCTGCCAGCGACGCACCGCCCCAGGCGGGACCAGCTCTAAGCTCCCAAACGGTCTCCCGGACTGTGTGCTAGTGTAGGGCATGTATGTGTAAGAGTGCATAAGCAAGAGAGAGGATACGGCAAGGAATTGTAAGGGAAGATCGCGCGCGGTCCGTGGCCCGTTTGTTAGGGCACTACTTGGCATCTTCCTGGTGTTCATCGAAGAAACCGCCGAAAACTACCGATCAGAACAGACGGTCGCCAGAATTCGACTCCAGACTGTGGCTGAATGCGACCTAGCTCTCTGGTGTCGAAATTCCTGGCACCGTCGGGATTCGAACTTAGAACCTCCCGGTCAGAGCCACTGACGTGATATCAGTTGATGCCCTGAGCCACTTCAGCCGGTTATTAGAAATTACAAATGTAGATGGGCGCAATAAAGATGACGGAAGGTGATGAAGATAAAAGAAGACGGTGAAGAATGGGTTAGAAAAGAAGGTGGGGAAAAAGCGTGGAGATGCTTCGTCCACACCTTCGCGGACGGTCAGAGGATAGACGTGGCGGCAAAGAGGAGATTCGAGGTGGAAAAGGGTGGATGGAGAGAAAAAGGGGCGAGGAAAACATGGAATGGGGAGAGGACGCGAAATGACAAGAAAAAGAGCTGGAAATAGGACACGGGAAATAAGGATGAAAAGAGAAATTCCGTGGTGGCAGCAGATATCTTGTGATAATCCATAATATGGTAAAGGAAATAATCGTCCACAAAACGTTTGAAAATTTTATTAATTATTACCCAGAGTTAACTTTCGGGAAACGATTTTTCCATCCTCAGTGGGTCTTGCCCACTCTAGGTAAGTTAACTCTGGGTAATAATTAATAAAATTATTAAACGTTTAGTGGACGATTATTTTCTTTGCCATATGATGAAAAAAGAGATGGTGGGAAGGGGGGGAGGGGGGAATGATCAACGAAGGGCTGGAAGAGAGGTGGCAGGGAGAGAAGGGGGTGGAGAGGAGTAGCTTGGAGAGAAGGGGTGGGGAGGGAAGGGCGGCGATTGAAGTAGAGGGAAGAAGTGTGGCGAGGAGAGATGTGTGGCGGGGAGAGGAGGTGTATAAAGAGATGTGACGGGCAAAGAAGGGGTGGGAAGAAAATGTGAAAGGGGAGAGCAAAGAAGGTTTGGAGAGAAAAGGGGTGGGGAGGGAAAGGCGGCGATTGAAGTAGAGGGAAGAAGTGTGGCGGGGAGAGGAGGTGTGTAAAGAGATGTGTCGGGCAAAGAAGGGGTGGGAAGAAAATGTGAAAGGGGAGAGCAAAGAAGGTTTGGAGAGAAAGGGGTTGGGAGGGAAGGGGCGGGGCGGGAAGTGACGGTGACAGACAGGGAGAGGGCAAGGGCGGGGAGAGAAATGTGTGGAGAGAAAATAAGTGGGGAGACGTGTGGGGTGAGAAACGAGGGGGAAACAAAGGGCGGAGATGGAAAGGGTAGGGCGTAGGGAGGCGACGTCGATATAGATGTTTTGAAAACATTGATGTTTCTATAGAAATATCGATAATTTAAACGTCGATGTATTGAAGCCGATGTTTTTTGAACACCGATGTTTTATACTCTATTTTTTAAAATATGAGTGACATGAGTGACATATAAATTAATATGTTTTATGCTCGATATTTTTACATTTAGGATATTTTATTCGTGGATAAAAAATTAACATAATCCCAATTTTGTGCAAGTTAACATGTTATTTTCTTACCACACGAATGCGATATCTACTACTCTCATTGTAGAGACTGTTATTTTCCACCTGATATGTTCATGATGCCCTTTTATTTCCTTTGTGTTTCCTCGCATGTCGCACATTTTCGTTTTTTAAAGCTTTGTTTTCAGTTAAATTTCAATTGTAAAATAAGATGTGCGTCCATTGTCAAATTAAATTTTGTTGCACACGAACTTAATGTTAGAGATTACTAAACATACTTTAAAATATCGTTGTTCAAAAACGTCGATGGTTTCTGTTCGATGTATTTTTAACATCGATGTTTTAATTTTGAACGTCGATGCTAGGCAACATACATGTTCGTTTGTGGATGCCGCATCACACATAGTGGAGAGGTGGGGCAGAGAGATAAAGCTTGAACGTGAGGGCTTGGGGAGAGAAGAGTCGGTGTAGATAAGCTGGTCTAAAGACGCGTTGGAAAGAAGCATCGAGAAACAAAAAGGATGGACATAAGAAGGGATGGGAAGAGAGGGGGTGAGGAACGGCGGGGAGGAGAAGGGACTGGGAAAATCGGGGTGGGGCAAAAGAAGTTAGGATAATATATGATGGAGAAAGTTGGGCGCGGAAACTAAAGGACGAGGATAGGAGGAGTCAGAAGGCAATGGGAGGGGAAGGTAGGGGAGTGGGGCTTACGTGAATGAATGAATTCGTCGAAACAATTGGAAAACGGCACGATGATATGGGGAAGCGAAGAGAGGGGAGAAGTGCATGTGACGAGACGGAATGGTCGAATCGGAGATCGATGGGGTGGTCGAAGAATAAAATGAAAAGTAATAAATCAGAAAAAGCGTAACCGAGAATCAAGATAAAGCGGAGCAAAATAATAAAAGCCTCCAAGAAATAAAAAAAATTAAATGTGAGTTAAAAATATTTCAGAATAAGAAACGGAAAACTAATGTTTCAAAGTATGTAAGTGGATGAAGGAAGACAGGTAACGAAAATTAAAGCTTGAACTATTGACAAAGAGAAAGGAGAAAACGATGATGTTTAAGGAAGGGACCGAGAGGGCAAAATTAAGAAATCAAAGAAAAATGAGACCGAAGATAAGATGCCAGATGAAAAAAAGCAAAATGTATGAATTGTGAATATATTACAAAAGAAAAATTAAATAATTTTATGATAAAATGAGAGAGAAAATAAATTAACACTAGGAGAAATGAAAAATGTAACTTCCGAGAGGGAAAAAAATAACAGAATAGCAAGGAAAAATGGACAGTAATTAAAGGAAAGAAAAGTCACTGCAACGAGAAAGCCAAAATGAAGTAAGAAAAAATTGAACGAAGAATTACTCCATGTGAAGTGTTCCATCAAAATCTCAACCCCACAGCATTTGCGGAAAATGTTCCTAACCCTCTGAAACGCTTCGTATTTCGAGACCATTCACGGAAGACTCGATCTGGAGAGCCTTCACTAATTGAATAAATTGGAAGAGCGCGGTAGAAGTGGATACCAACGCCTAATTCTGAATTACTGCGCTCGCCGCTTTTGTAATTAAAAAATTAAACAATTTCCATTTAGCCATACTTAACGCGGCTTATGATTATAAAACGCATCGGCTTAGAGAAAGCCCAGATAATGAGCTCTGCTCCTTTAATACCCACAGCCCTCCTGACCCCGTACATTTTGCACAGGTGATCAATAATTGGAATCTTTCAACCCTTTCCAGCGACGGAGTAAAATAACGAATATATATTCATGACTGCACGAACAGGGGATCGCGGCGGTGCTTCTGCATGAATTTAGATCGTTATCGAAGTCCTCGCCTCGCTCAAGAGCCGTTTTACTGCAAAAAGCGGGCTGTGGATTTGAGGAAGGGCTTTGCAACGGAGAGGCTGCAAAGCCCTTCCTCACCACCTACATTCGGCTGGATATCATATCTAATAAGTAATAATAATAATAATAATAATAATAATAATAATAATAATAATAATAATAATAACAATAATAATAACATAATTGACAAGGCTTCCGGAAAAGGGTTATAGTCAACATAGCTATCCCTTTAGACCGAAATATAGTTGCCTCTGTTGCCGAGAAGAAGCGAAAATATCAGGCCTTGGCTATTGAACTGAGCGACATGTGGCGGTTAGTATCTGTTGAAGTAGTCCCTGTGGTCATCTCTGCAAATGGACTGATCTCCGAAAAGCTAATTTCATCGTCTGCAAGGCTTGGCCTTAAGAACTGGCCCATACAAACAATGCCAAAGGCTGTTCCCCTGAGTACTGCATGCATCGTGAGGAAGTTTTAATTGATATAACCGACCGCCCGAGTTTGCAAGCGAAGCAGGCACCTTGGTTCTAAGGTCCCGGTGCCTGCTATAGGCACCTCGCCAAGCGAGGGACTTGAAATAATAATAATAATAATAATAATAATAATAATAATAATAATAATAATAATAATAATAATAATAATAATACCGAACTCAACCTGTGCAGGACCTGTAACGTGGAGAGGGGATATGTTTTGCTACTGACAACCTCAGGGAAAGAAGCTGGACCGATTTGACGACAACCAGAGCAAACGAAAAAGATTAAAGCACATGGGAATAACGAATGTTCTAAACGTAGCAACATGGAATGGTCGCGGCATATAGAACAAAGAAATAGAACTATTAAAAACATTTGAAGTAAGAAAAACCAACATTGCAACAGAAACAAAAAAGAAAACAAGAGAGATTGATGACTGGGTGAATATCTACAGTGGAGCAGACCAGCGAGAGAGAGCAAAAGCTGGTGTAGCTATGTGTGTGGATAAGAAATGGAAGAAGTGTATTACGAGTTACACATACATAAAAAAATCTGAGGGTAGATTTTAAAACGAGTAGAGGTAATATTACAGTTATGGGGAAATTTATGCCCCCGAGGAAGGTAAGAAATAAGCAACCGTAAAAGTTTATGAAAAGTTGCAGACAGCGGTAAACAATTGCAACCCAAATAACTGGCTAATTATACCTCGAGATGTAAATGCGAGAGCGAGAAACAAGCCTATTCTCAATGTTCTAGGACTGTATGGAGAACAATTAATGAATGAAAATGGAAGAGTACTTACAGATTTTGTTACATACAATGAACTAACAATCACCAATACATTAAAAAAAAGAACATCCATAAATATACTTTGATTGCTCGAGGACTACACTCAGTGGTAGATTATGTAATAGTTAATGAAAAGTTAAGTTCAGACGTGAAGGATACCTGCTTTTAAAGAAGATATGACATTTATTCCGATCACTATCAAGTAGAAACAAAAATAAATATAAGAACAAGATGGAAGAAACGAACTGCCTCAAAAAATAAACAAGAAGGTGTAGGGAGTAAAGTGTTTCTACTAGAAAACGTTAGTATAAGGGAGTTATTTCAGAGATGGTTGAAAAAGTTTTTGAGAGACATCGCCACATCAGAATATCTCAATGATGAATGGAGAAACATTATAGAATTATTCAGATGAGCACCATATGAGGCATAGGCACTCGAAAAATGAGGCGATAAAGGAAAACTGTGAAAATATGTAATAATAGGGTTGCAAAGGCAGTGCAGGAAAAAAAGGTAGCGTACCTGTATTATCTACAAAGCAGAAATGAGTAGACTAAACAGATCTACTACCAAAAAAGGAATAAAGCTAAATTATTAGCGAGACAAGCCCATCAAGAATATTGAGACAAATATGTGAATATGTTAGAACATGATGTATTCGCAAGACAAAGCAGAGCCTATAAAGTGTTAAAAAAATTAATTTAGAAGAAACAGGTACAGTAAGATTGAATATAATATCCGGGAAAGAGTGGTTGGACTACTTTGTAAAATTATGGAGTGGGATTCAAGAAATTTATACGCCAGATGAAGAAAAAGTAATAAAAAAAAGTAAATTTGTTAGAGCTTGGCAGTGCGTTAAAATCCCATCCCCCCAAATCGGAAAGCCTGTGGTCCTTATGGAATTAACGTAGAATTAATGAAATATGGAGGTATGTTTCTGAAATTTCGACTGCTCCACCTAATGAATGAATGCTGGCAATGATATGCAATGCCAGATGAATAATTAGATTCGTTAATTACTCCATGTTTTAAAAACGGAGATCAATGTAAATGTCACAACTATGGGGGTATTTGTCTACTTAACTCATGTTACAACGTATACGCAAAAACTGTGAATAACGGAATAGCTACCTCAGAAACAACAGGGGTTTAAAAAAGATCGTTCAACAATAGATGACACATTTACATTAAAACAAATAATTGAGAAACGAGTGGAGTTTAATAGAGAAATATTCTAGCCTTCGTGGATATTGAGAAGGCTTTTAATAGTGTCAACCGATGTAAATTATGGAGCGTTATAAAAGAAGAAAGGTACCCAAATTATCTAGTGGGCGGAGAGGTCCCTCTGATTAGCTCGCGGTCTGGGCCAACCCCCCCCCCCAAAAAAAAGAAAGATATAACACGGGAGGCGGAGCTTTACTGTGTCACTACCCTGAAGAAGCCTGCGACATGACAGGCGAAACGTCGGCCTATCTGCCAACGACGTGGCGGCACCCGGACAGCCTAGAAGTAATGGACTCGAGCCGCGGAAGCCTACGTGTACACAATGAAAAGCTGTTCGCAGACGGATAGGGGACGGACAGACGATTTGCTGTCATTCGATTTTTCGGTATCAACGACTCACATAACATATATTCTCGCTACACGACGTGTTAGAAGACTTTTTTTAAATTTAGCAACTGAATTTATCCACTTTTTTGTCACCAGGGTCATGTAATAACAGTTTTTCTGCTGAAAATTTGCCGTTTTGACGCGCAGCATCATTAATTTTCTCTCCTTTTCGTAGGGAGAAAGCAAAAAGTGATCTTTGTTCTTAGTAGCTCGTAACACATTTATCCAGAGACACCTGATTTCAATATTCATAGACATGTGATGCGTGGGATATCTATTGTGTGTAGGTTTCGGGTTAGTTCGAAAACAAATTAGGTGGCACTCCAAAGCAATATTTCATGTACGTAGGAGAGTACGTTCGTAGGTCGTTCGTCAGTTTAATTTATATGCATCCTTAAAAATAAATTTATGTGTTTTACTCCTCTACTACAATTCAGTCCGAAATATGTTTCATGTGTCAGCTTCTTAAATTCATGAATGATTCACTTCATTTCGAAATATGGCAAGCCATCTTAATGGTGCTAATTGTGCATCTATGTGAAACGCAATGTCTATGTATTTAAATGAAGCTAGAAAAGTATGAAAAAAATTGTTCTTAAATCAGGTTTAAATGAACAACAAATTAAATGCAATTACCAAACCAATATGCTAAAAGACACGAACGTAGAAGATAAGCACAGAGTAACATTTAGTGTCGTGTCGTACTTACGTCCAAGCGAACTGCTCGTTCGGTCCACCTTTCTTGAGACCAATCCACACATTATTCACCACATCCAATTCCTTTAGATAGGCGCGAGTTGTGTCGAACTGCACGCTGTTATCCACTGTAAAAAAAAAAGAGAAACCAAAGCTTAGGGAAAGGATCGGAAATTATAGCATACCTTCTATTACACATCAATTGATTGATTGACGAGTGATTTTGGGCGCGTCATCTGCTGAGTCAGTAGTTCGAAGCGGGTGCGGCGCAGAAAGGTCCCTGCTAGACGCGGCGACGAAATGCCGGACCGTTCTATCGAAGCGAAAATTCTGATTCAACATTTGGTGACAGTTTTCCTCATCCGACAAACAAAGGCTAGGGAGAGCGAAGACTCCCGAAGGCGGGCGGACTTCCACGAAACTCGAGCGGCAACGACAAAAACATGTCCGAGAGGAATGCTTGTAAAATCCAGCAGTTTTGATTAATATAACAATATTATATTTAATTACTATATTTTTCTATTAATTTTCTTTTTGTTGCTAGCGGTATCAACAATGCTAATTTTTCAAATTCCATAGGAATTAGCTGTCATTGTTGTTTGTTGCAAGACATTGTTGTAACGCCGCGCTGATAACAAGGCGATAATGGCGCATTAATATAAACAAATAATTTTGTTTACGTCTGAAATACGCACCGCGCATCGTTGGTACATTCATGCAGAATTCGGTAAATACACCGAATAGCAAGGCTGTTTTCGTTTAAACCTCCGAATAAAGAAAAATATCTTAGTTTAAGAATTTTTCAAACGGTAATTTTATTTTTTCTTCTTAATTGGTTCCGTCTATATTGGAACGCGTCTCCAAACTCAGGAGCGTTGAACACACTGGAGTAATCCCCTGTTAATAAGCGCCCTCCAGGGGCCGTTGTGTTGTCAAGTTACGTCAGTCATAGTCAAGTCAGGGAATCGCCGACAGATAGCGTATAGATAGCCAAGGTGCAAGGCGTCATATTCATCGCTTGAGCGGCGAGGGCCAATCAGGGCCCGACTCGAGTCCACTCGACCGCCTCGACCTTGGAGATTACTCCTCGCAACTGGTAACTTCTATGAGCAACCGATCTCTCATTTCGTGTGAGGCGCCGTAGCACTTCGTCTGCTCCAGCATCCAACAGGCGAAGAAGTCAGGTCTCTACACTCGCTACGCTCTGGCAGGTAAAGTACCATTACTGCTAGGTTTGTTGAAATGAAATGTTACAATAGATAATAATTAAATAAATTTTATCTGAGAAACATATCTGCTGTTTAGTTAAAAAATATATCACTCTATTCGTTATGGACTCAGAATCTCGAAAAAAAAAGGAAAATCAATATTAAAGCGAATGATCAGCTTAATGGAACGTTTATTTGTTTATTTATTTACGACAAAAACAGTTCAAAACTGTGTTTTACGTTCTATGGGTAAAAGTTAATACGAAGTTACATTTATGTCCAGAGCAAATCGAAAGGCCATCTCAGCAATCTCTCGAGATCAGGGAAACTCGACGAAAACCTGATCGAGATGGGGGTCATTGATCCAGAAGCTGATGTACAATACTTGTTATAGGTTCTTTACAATTATATGATCCAAAAGGTATATAATATATTAAATGACATTGTTAAAATTAATATTACTTTCCTTTAGGATGCTCGGTATGGTCTCTAATTGTATAGAAACAGTTGTGCAGCATAAAAGTTTTTTCTTGGAACTTGACATTAAACGATTAAATTCGATATAAAATGTTATCTGGCAAGGTGTTGTAAAATAATATAAATGAATTATATGTGAATTTTTTGTAGTGAGCTGTTGATACTGTCGCCTGATGAATATGGTGACTACGTAGTGTGTAGTAGTTATGTATACGTTCATATGTCACATGAAATAGTGTGTAGCGTTTACAGTAATGACAATTAAACTCGCTCAGTAAGAAAGAAATAACACAATGTCTTTAATTATGATTCTACGGGGATGCGGGGATGCGAAATCAATATTATATCGAATAAACAGCTTAATGTAGCGTTTATCTATTTATTTTATTTATCTATTTATTTTTATTATCTATTTATTTTATTTATCTATCTATTTATTTATCTATTTATTTACGTCAGAAACAGTTAAAAACTGTGTGTGGCGTGGTATGGGGAGATGTTAAGTTGAAGTTACATTTATGTCCAGAAGCAAACAAGGGGCCATCTCAGCATTTGGTCGAGGATCAGGGAAGAAATATAATGAAATATAATATGATATAATATATAATATAATATATAATGAAATGGAGAATTCTGTTTATTTTAACAAAAAAGTGATATATAATGAATTAGTTTACATTGGTATTGCATACATTTTTTTAAAAGACTTTATATGGTTGTAACAAGTAGTGTACATCAGCTTCCGAGTCAATGACCCCCATGTCGATAAGTTTTTTGTCCAGTTTCCCTGAGCCATTGAGCAAATGTTCCCCTTGTTTTGCTTCTGGACGTAAATGTAACTTCACTATGCACACGTTTTGTTGAACTCTCCTTTTGCTTGTAATGGTAGGAATGCAGTAAAGGGCGAGATGCTATTTTGTTAGCAATGCAGAAAAACCATACTTGCAGTTCGTGTACCGATACGTTTTCTATAACTCGGAAACGAATATGACTATTTTTCAAATATTGCTAATCTTGCTAATTTAAAATTATTTTTTATTTATTTATGTTGAACTTTCACTCGTCTTTCAACTATTTATATTAAAAATGACGGGAAGTGATTCTGGAACTCAAGAAAACGTGTGCAGATGAGCTTCTCCCCCCTTCGTCACTACAGTTTTTACTGTTTTTTGACTGAATAAATCTAAATCTAAACTGGACGAAAACCAGAAGAAACCAGAAGCTGAAGTACAATACATGTTATAGGTTCTTTGCGATTATACAATCCAAATGGGATATAATACGGTGTTAGTGTAGCGGCAACGGAGAAAATTTAAAACGTGTTTTCAATACTTTCCAAGTGTCATTAATAAATTTACATCATTTCTTTTTTCCCATATTGTGAAACGATCATTTTCATTTATTACGAACCCCTTTCGATTTTGCTACAAGAATTGTAGAGAATTAACAATTTTGAACAACATTATTGCAACGAAGAACGTATGATCGTATGACCGATTTAAAAACATATGCAAATCTCGAAATAAATGTTCATGTAAATTGTGAATTTTATGTGAATTTTATTATCACAGTTAGTAATTAACAAAATGGATATTAAAAGATAACGACATAAAAAAGTTTGCGCACTGTGTCAGGCAATGACCTGCCAATGCAATGACGTGAATTCCCACCTCACGTGTTCGTAAAATGATATTTTTCTCTTGTTTTCGGGCTTTCGCCCTTCAGTGGTCGCGTGGATTACTATTGTAAACCAGTAATAAACATTCGCTGTTTACAGAGTGAGTTGACAAAATATTGGCATGAACTCCTTAGGTCCCTTTCGTAAATGGCACACAGCTATCGAATTATAGCAAAATATATCTCAAGTGACAACTGATGCACGAGCGATAAGCGCAGGAAACCTCTTGAACTCCAATACCCATCCACGCGACCACTCAAGTTCCAGTCTCTGACCTAGGCGCACAGCATAAATATCGCTGCCATCAATGCTGGCAATGTTTATGGGAAGAACAACAGTGGAGAAAGTTTGACTAAGACGCGATTTCTAAAGGGTCTCGCTTTGTCCCTCATGAAATCACGAATGGAAAGAACAATCGAAGGGTATTCGAGAAGGGACTGAGTGTGCCGCGAAGTCATCAATGGGAAAGGTGGGAAGTTGTTAACTCTGTGGACGTCAACGAAACAAGAGCACTCGGCAGTACTGCGTAGATTGTGTCTAATGGGTGTGCCCAGAGCACGTTAAGAAAATGTTTGAGATGTTCATCTGTTGTTGACGTTGAATCACATATAGAATATATGCTCAAATATGAATCATATTGAATACAGGCTTCAAATTTTTAAACAAATGCGTAAACTGCTGTATTTAATAATGGTAGTGCAAAGTATACCAAGTTCACAAAATACGTAGGGCACATCACTTTGTAACACAAACATCTGTTCGCAAATATTTTTGGATATTTATTTGAAGGCATAATACACCCAATTTTGTGTATTATTTCATAGCATTGCAATGCACCGAACATTTGAGTATATTTCTCGCAATTATGCGTGAAAATTCTGGCAAGACAATACGCGCTGTTTTAGCACAACTAGTTGTGAATGTTAAATAATGAGGGGAAACCGATAATCTTATTTTTCTTGTGCTCAATTTGATCCATTGTGTATCTAAGTAGTATTTGGCGTAATGAGACAAAGGTTTAGTGTGAGACAAGTTTCGTATTCACAAATAATAAATGATTTCATTCTATATATACGCATTAAAATTCAACATAATAATTTCATATAAATTCAACATTTCACGTACTTTTTCGTGCGATCATTATTAACTATTCTCGATCCATATTAATTACTTGTTTTGAATTCTGGCTCATGAACTATAGCAATGTGTGTTAACATATGTTTTATTCCACGAATTTCAGAGGCCCAAAGAAAGGTATGGCGAGTCCCAGAAGTGCTGGCGAGAATGGTGCACAAGATGGCGCCGACGCCGTCGGCGACGCTTTTCTGCTGATGGCGCAAGGGCTGGTGCAGGAGATGGCGCAGTTACAGGAGGCACTGAACCTGCAGAAGCAGGAGGCGGAGCGAAAGGTTCAGGAGGCTGAGTGGAGGATGCAGGAGGCTTTGCATCTACATAAACGAGAGGCTGAGCGGACGATGCTGGAGGCCCTTCGCCAGCAGAAGCAGAAGCAGGAGGCGGAGCGAAAGGTTCAGGAGGCTGAGTGGAGGATGCAGGAGGCCCTGCGCCTGCAGGAGGAGAGGGCGTCAGGGGCGTTGCGAGAGGTGGAGCGAAAATTGCAGGAGAAGGACGCTGCCATCCGCGCTCTGCTGCAGCCACTCCAAGAGACCCAGGCGAGTGTGAACGCCCTCGAAGAAAGAAGGTCGACTTCTGAGGGGTTTGCAGGGAAAGGAGATATGGAACGTCTACAACGCCGTGTGAACCAAGTAGAGGCCTCTCTGCAGAGCGCCTTGCAGAAGTTCATGCCTCGCGTTGAGGCTCCGTTGCGCCAGCTGGTGGGGCCCCAATCTGCACGTGCGTCCCTTGCCATCGCCGCCTCCACCTCCGCCGCCGGCGTCCGTAAAGCACCGGCGACGGGAGGGGCAGCAGCGGGCGGTTGGGGGCAGGCCCTCTCCTCCTCCTCCTCCTCCTCCTCCGCCTTCTTCACTCCCTCAGGCGCCGGCCACCACGGCGCAGCAGCAGACGAGGAAGAACGCGCGAAGCAGCGGGTGGAGCTCCAGATACGGGAGGCGATGTTCAAGATGGTGGAGGCACGAATCTCTCCCTCTCCTCTGGGAGAGCAGTTGTGTGAGGCGGCAAAGAGTGGAAGACTAAGTGACGTACAACGTCTCGTTGACTCTGGGGCATACGTAGACTACACAGATCGACATGGTTCCACTCCGTTAGTGAATGCACTCTCCACTGCGAATGCGGAGTTGGTGTCGCTCCTTCTGCAACGAGGCGCCGATGCGAACGCCCTCAGTTACGATGGCAGATCCACGTTTCACGTGGCTTTGGGGAACGACCGCAGTGGTCGGTGCGTTGATCTGCTGGTGCGCGCGGGCGCCGACGTCAACGCGAGGAGTAAAAATGGAGAGACTCCTCTGCACTGGGCGGCGTGCTATAACATCGAGTATGAGGTGCGCGCGCTGCTCGCGGCCGGCGCCAGGAGGGACCTCAGGGCCTGGGGCGGATTTTGGAAGAACAGGACGCCGTTTGACTTCGCAGCCACCTCTTTTGTAAAAGACCTCCTTCGATTCTGATCGAAATGGATGCTTCGAGATTCACTGGGGCAAGCAGGCGGCGGGGCAGGCGCTTCTTGCCGCCGTCGCGTTGCAGAGGACCTTAACCCTCAGTAACTCGCGCTGGCGGACTTTGTTCGCCCCAGGAAGTGTTATTGCTTTAGGCGTCAGATAACATCAGCGCGCCTTCTGACATTTTACCTAACCTCGCAGGTGCGTACGATTTACTGCAGTGGAGAGACGATTGTACTTTCTTTCGAATGTGCTGGGTGCGTACTTTATACGCCGCGCGGGTACCAATATAAAATTTCATTTTTTTAATGTAATTCAGCTGATTTATTTTGTTTTACATACGAATAATGCAGAGATAAATAGTTTAACGGAAAACTAGATATTTAAACCATTACATGAGGAAACGTTACAAGATGAAATAATTGTAAACCTTGTCATTGCCAACAAAAGTATTTAATATAATAGCAGCTTTCGATAGCTTAGCCATCATCATCAGTTGTCTGATACAAGAAGAAAAACAAAACATTAGAACGTGAATACAACAAGATTATGATAAAGGTTACAAATAATTTACAAATTTTTTGGAAATAAATTTAACATTCTAGAAACAGGAAAAAAGAAAAAAGTGGGGGGGGGGTAAGTCATTAATACTAAAGAAAAGCGAATGAAATAGAAATAGGAAACGTAAAATTTTTTAAACAGAGAAACATAGAAATGTAAGTTGAGTCATTCCTTACCTGCTGGATGGAAGTCCACCACATTTCTATGTTTCTCTGTTTAAAAACATTTACGTTTCCTATTTCTATTTCATTCGCTTTTCTTTAGTATTAATGACTTAACCCCCCCCCCCACTTTTTTCTTTCTTCCTGTTTCTAGAATGTTAAATTTATTTCCAAAAAATTTGTAAATTATTTGTAAGCTTTCTCTTAATCTTGTTGTATTCACGTTCTAATGTTTTATTTTTCTTCTTGTATCAGACAACTGATGATGATGGCTATGCCATAGAAAGCTGCTATTATATTAAATACTTTTGTTGGCAATGACAACGTTTACAATTATTTCATGAAAAATGCCAACGATAACGCACCACAACACCTATATGTTACAAGATGAGTTTTGTGATGCTGCAAGTGATTCTCAGAAAAATGTTATAGTGGCAGAGTGAGAACATGTACTGAACTTGAAATTGCTAGTGATTAATTAAACAGAGATTTAGAGTGTAGAGACGTTTGCATTGGCAACAACAAGGTTCAAACTTGAAATAAAGCAGCGCTCTGCCGCACAAGTACAAAAACTGGAAGTCGTGATCAAGAATAAACCCCAACGAAGTTCAGAAATTACTGCCTCATTTGCGGAAGAACAAAAACCGCACTACTCCAATTATTACTACAGTGATCATTAAGAATATGTCCGTGGAATGCAATTTTCAGTTAAAGTCATCAAATGGAAGTAATACGCCAAATTAATGTTTAATTAATTAAAATTGTAATATGTATACATTTCAAATAAAATGAAATAAAAATTATATTCAAATATATTTCATACCTTACAGAGTTAATTTCTCTAAAAAATAGTCTTGCCGAGCAAATTACACCGCACGGATATTTGTGTGACAAAACAGCGCGAGTAACTAAGGGTGAGTGTGGTATTTTAGGGCCTGCCGCTAGTCAGACACACGACCATTTTGTACATCTGCTGATTAACAATAGCTTTTCGTAAACGTGAACGGAGGATGTAAATAATTAAATGTAAGTTGTTTAAATAGAAATATTGAAAATTTGCTATAGAAAAACAATGTTTACTAATAAATTTAGTCTCTTGCATGAATGAAGGTTTGCCGTATTATAAATATGAAAAATCATCATTCGGCAATAGAAGAGGTTAGGTTGACTTCCGCACCAATACTTTCTATCTTTCTCTTTTAAATTTTAGTACACGTTGTTTACAATTAAATTGAATTCTCGTCGAATAGTAACTGGGTGCGTGTGGTACACAATTTTAAGTTAAGATGGATTTATCTCGAATCCCGAGAGAAACAGTGGTGACAATGGCATGATTCATACTGCACAAATCCTAGGCTGAGAGGCAATACTTCAGGTTGGGATAAATTCTACAGCATTTGAGTATCGATTAGTCCTCGGAACGCTCGAAAAAATGTTAGATTTAAAATCATCTGATTCGTAAAAACATTACTATTTATTGAATAAAAGAAAAAGCTCCTTTCACTGAATTATTTCTTCAATAACGTAAAATGTCAATACCCGCGAACGTTTTTCCGTAAAAGCCTGTACTAATTAATACGTCCAGGTCAAGGGCTGCCACCACCGCGTTTTTGTCCTCGCCGCCGTACGGCGGCACTAGCGTCGCATGCCTGCCGCCTCCCAGCCCCCGCCCCCCAGCTGCTGCACCCCTTCCCACCACCAATCGGACCGAGGGGGGGGGGTGCTCCCTGGTGTATTGATACCAACAAAATCCAACATACTTTTTGTTGATAGCACTCTCACCCGAATGTTGCAACTGCGGAGAAACTCCTCCTGCGCACTGTGCATTTGTCCCATCAACCATGGTGAAGTACGTCGAGGAATACGAGTACCTAAAGAAGCTTAAATATCTCTTCTTTAAGAGAGCAAACAGATAATTTTACATCTTAGAGTCCCAATTATTCAATAAAGTTTGTTTAAATTTGTAAAGCTTCATACCGAAAAGCCTTATGGGCACATGTTTTTTTAAATGTACCAGTAAGAAAATGAGAGATCAAATTAGTATTTTCATTTATTGAACTCAGAGATAATGTTTAAGAAGTCAGACGCTAATAAATCTAACTTATCTCACCAGGCATTCTAAAGAGTAATTGATACAAACTGCTGTGTAATTCATCGCAATGAAATGTGTAGGCTCTCGGCAATGAAATGTGTACGCAAGCCATATTATTATCATGACTGTTTATATTTCGTGTATTATCGAAAATCGCAAGGACTAAAAATTTTTGCATCACGCATAAACAGAAAAAACTTGACGATAATTATCAATAGATGGACGAAAATGAACTAATCAATAGAGAGGACTAAAAATGTTTTTATCACACACAAACACAATATACTTGACAATAATTATCAATAGATGCAACAAATGGCCACTGATAGTAAACTAAAGAAAATTCTTGGACATGATACAATAATCAATAATAGCATTGCCAAATATGAAAATGAAAGAATATACATTTAATTAGAAAAGAAGAATATACAAGAATCTGCATTTAACTAGACTGGCGTCACAATCTTACAGAACAGAGACGCCCTAGAAATGTTTTTCGAGTGATGTTAGCCACACAACTGTATTTTTTTAACACACACAATTGTAATTATAGACACACAATTGTATTTTTATGACTGTCACAAATATAAAGATAATAAAATTGTCTATTTACAAATACGTTAAAGGAATAATTACGCGAGTTGTCATTGAAAACAATATTGTTTATTGCAATAGCAGCTTTCGATGGTTTGGGCGAAGCGGCACTCTCGAACAAAACGGCGAAAAAGCTGGCCATAAACGCAAATGGATTTACATAGAAATAGGTATCAAATGGCTTTTGAAGTTGCTGAATTCGAATATCACAATGATATTTAAGAATTCAAAATAACTGATTAAAAATGGCGGAAAGACACATTTAAAATGAAATGCGTAGAATCGTATAGATATGTGGTTCTTGAGATCGCTGATTCCAAATATCATAAGTCGCCATTCTGGTCGAGATTTTATGTTTTTTTCTTTTTCAATAGCTTAAGTCGTATAACGGGATGGTCTCTAGTTGTACACTCCCAGGCGTACAACTGGTCGCCCTTACACTCTTAGGTGATCCTACTCGGTATGATTGCATATTCAGTGGTTAGGCGTAGTTGTTAGGCGTAAGTACGAGTATTGGCCTCGCCATTAATATATACGTTATTATTATTATTATTATTACCATTATTATTATTATTATCATTATTATCATTATTATTATTAAGTTATAATTGACTTCGTATGAAAAAATTATTACATTCCAATATTAAATAAGGCAGCTCCAAAATGAAGTGGAGTATGTGGAAATACGTAATTACAGAAAGCAATTCCGAGGGCGCTTAATCAAAACATATTTGTAATTAAATTCCAAACTGTTCCTTTACAGTAGAAAGTCGTATTAAGTAAAAGGAATTGTGTTATTGAGAAATGAGATATTAGTGTTTTTGGGTTTTTGAAATTTTTTGTTATGTTTAAGGAACTAGTGGTGGTAAATAGCACATACTTTCTCGCATTATTTTTAAATTAGCATTTTTAAAAATTCAGAGAATTTACCGGAAATGATAATTCTTGAAATCTATTCTCGAAATCTATTCATATTTAAAAAAATTGAGCATAAGGTTATTTAAAGATTTATCTTTAAGTAAAGGTTTTATAATAATATCAAATTAAATAATTAATAATAGATGCAACAAATGTCAACTAATAGTAAAGGAGACAAAATTCTCGGACATGAAGATACAATAATCAATAATAGCATTGCCAAATATGAAATGAAATATTATACAAGAATCTACATTTAATTAGACTGGCGTCACAATCTTACAGAATGGTGACGCTCTAGAAATGTTTGTTGAGTGATGTTAGCCATTTTCAACACACATTTGTATTTTTATTTATCTAACAATTATAAAGATAATACAATTGTCTATTTACAAATACGTCAAAGGAATTATAATATAGGTTGTCATTGAAAACAATATTGTTTATTGCAATAGCAGCTTTCGATTGTTTGGCCTAAGCAGTACTTTCGAACAAAACGACAAAAAAACTGGCCATAAATGCAAATGGATTTACATAGAAATAGGTATCAAATGATTTTTGAAGTTACTGAATTCGAATAACACAATGATATTTAAAAAATCAAAATAACTGATTAATAATGGCGGAAAGACACATTTTAAAAAAATAAATAAAAATGCGTAGAATCGTATTCATATATGTGGTTCTTGAGACCGCTGACTCCAAATACCTTTAGTTACCATTCTGGTCGAGATTTTATGTTAGTTTTTTTCGATCGCTCAAGTCGTATACCGGGATGGTCCCTAGTTTTGCAATTCCAGGCGTACAACAGCTTACCCTTTCCCTCTTAGATGATCCTACTCAGTATGATTGCATATTCAGTGGTTTGGCGTAGTTGTTAGTCATAAGTGCGAGTAAAGGCCTTGCCATTAATATAAACATTATTGTCATCATCATCATCATTAGTATTATTAGGTTATTATTGACATCGTTTGAAATAATTATGACATTTCAATATTAAATAAGGCAGCTCCAAAATGAAGTGGAGTATGTGGAAATATGGAATTGCGGAAAGCATTTCCGAGGGCGCTTAATAAAAACATATTTGTAATTAAATTCCAAATTGTTCCTTTACAGTAGAAAGTCGTATTAAGTAAAAAGAAATGTGTTATTGAGAAATGAGATATTAGAGTGTTTTGGGGTTTTTAAATTTTTTTGTTATGTGTAAAGAACTAGTGGTGGTAAATAGCACATACTTTCTCGCATTATTTTTAAATTAGCATTTTCAAAAATTCAGAGAATTTACCGGAAATGAGAATTCTTGAAATCAATTTTCGAAATCTATTCATATTTTTAAAAAAAATTGAGCATAAACTTATTTAAAGATCTATCTTTAAGTAAAGGTTTTATTAAAGAAAAAGTCTTAAAATTAAGAATTAATATAGTATCAATATAAAGAAATACATTCAATATTATAGTCGTAGGAAGATGCCTCTAAAAAATTACACTTTTCCATTATTCGCGTAGGCTACGGAGTCAGAGACTATTTGCGCTAAGGAGAAACTCAGAAAGATGTATCAATTACGTGTAAAGTGGTGGAGAGCAGAAAACGCTGTAGCTACACCAGAACTAATCAGAGAACGAAACAAAGTCATTCGCGGTGTGCATGAGACTTTCGCACAGCGGGCGTGCAGGCTGCGAACGAGGAGAAGAGAGAAGCAGACGTGGACGGGACCTCTCAAGAGAGAAGCACAAGGAAGACGTTAAGGAGCGGGTCGCGAGGCGGAGGCGGAGGACACTGCGAACGAGTCGGTCGGGCGGACGCAACGCCGGGTGGCGCGGGCGAACGCTGCCGAGGCCGGACGAGGCCGCCTCCCGCCACGCGAGAGCTGAGCTGCCGCCGAGGAAGGTAACGAGGCGAAATCGATTGGAGGGGCGGTGGAGCGTTCTAGCGGCGTGAGGTCGCCGTTCTCAACGACGTGGCGCTCCGAATTCAGAACAGGCGACGTGAGGATTAAATTTGAGAAACGGGAAATGCTTCTAGATAGTTGCAAGCTTTTTACGAACGCTAGGCTTGAATTACATTTTGTTATTCAAATGTAGATACCGTAATTAAGAACTTAGATATATTCTTGTATAGATTATTTAATGCTAATGCATACTAAATGCATACTAATCCAGCGGCTGGGATTCGTTCAGGGCTAGCGTCTCTAGAGCTGTCTACGCAACTATCTGACCGGGAGGTGTTTGTTTTCGACACTAGCTAACTACTAACTAGCTGTGTAGCTAAGACGAATCCAGCCGCGCCTGGATATTAATTTCGGTCAGGTTCTTGTCCAGTCTCCCTGATCCATTGAGCAAATGCTGACATGGCCCCTTTTTTTGCTGTTGGACGTAAATGTAGCTTCACTATGCGCACGTTTTGTTGAACTGTCCTTTTGCTTGTAATGATAAGAGTAGAGGTAAGGGCGAGTTGCTATTTTGTTAGCAATGCAGAAAAATCATACTTACAATTCATTTATCGATGCAAATAAGTTTTCTATAACTCGGAAACGAAAATGACTATTTTTCAAATATAGCTAATCTTACGATTTTTAAAATTTATTTTTATTTATTTACGTTAAACTTTTACTCATCTTTCAACTATTAATAGTTAAAATGACGGGAAGGGATTCTGGAACTCAAGAAAACCTGCCGAGATTTCCCCCCCTACGTCACATACAGATTTTAATGCTTTTTGACTGAATAAATCTACAATAAATCTAAATCTTTAATTATACTTGTTTCTTCGATCAGTCACACATTCATACTACCACGCAACATCGTCATACATACTTCCACCGTCTCGTACATACCACCACACAAGAGTTGGTTGAATAACTATGATCGTACAACTTAACTGAACCATACAATGCCATTTTAGGAAATGTTTTAAAACTTGGACCAACGTGCATTCCACGTGAACCATGCAACACGTTTTGCAAACGGTGCCAAACGGTACCCCCAGATACGACAGTAAAATATTCCCTAAAAGCGAGTGACATATGAGTAGTTAAACTATGACTCTAACATAAAAATAAGAATTGTGAAAAGTTTCTTAACTCCCTCTCCGGCCTACAGCGAAAACTTGGTCTCTTAAATTTATTTTCTCAAAAATTTTATATTAAGTGTTCTAATCGAGAAAATTGAACAATAAGTAAATAAGTTATACTATCAAAATCTGTTTTTGGTATTTTCTCGAAGACAAATGAAAAAAAATGAAAACAATTAGCAAAAAATAATTTTCACTGATTTTGAATACGGGAAAAACTACGAAAAAAAATTCAAAACTTTCTCTCATTACACTTGTTGAGTGCTTTCCCCCCTAGTTTTTTGCTAATTTATAGTTAAAAATAAAACCTATTTTTATCTTTTCTCATCTTTTTAACCACTCATGGTTTTAAAGGCTCTAGCCGGAGAAGATGGTAAAACGTTGCGCCAATTGATACCGAAAAAAAAAGTATTTCTTAAGTTTGGTGACCACGAAAACCTTTTTTCCATCGAAGTTTTAAATTAGTAATAATGAAAAAAAGAGTTTTTATATTTATTTTTCACTGAATTGGCCGTATTAATTTCCATGGGAAATAATAATAATGCATGTGAAATTTACTCAATTTTCCAAAAATGATTTTTAAAATTTTATTTTCCGCGAAATTGAAACTTTTAAATGGATTTCAACATTATTGATTCTTGAAAGAATTTTTTATTCCGTCAGGATCACGAGAAAATTCACAAATGTTGCCCTAAAAATCAGATATCTTCTGGAATTATTTCAGATTTTTTTGATTGGTGCACCATTTTGAAAAAAGGAAATTCATATTCCTTTTATTATCCATTCCATTATCCTATTATTCGCAAACGTTAATATCAATAAATTATTAGTCAATAATATTTTGTCCATTGGATATAACCGCACCTAATGGCTAACCTTTTTTTAGTTATTTTTAATTATTTGAGAGGTTTAAAAAATATTAATTATAGAGAATTGACTCTAATTTAAGTGAACATTTCTTGAGAATTTTAGATCTAGTTGTGTATATTTATAATATTGTAAGGAATTATTCAAACCAGGTTTTTGAAATCCCATAAGCCATACACTTTGAAATATGTCGAGCGATTATTGCACTATTGATTCAAGTACATTACATTTCTCCATAGGTTTCTCAATCAAGATTTTAAGCATCAGAAATAAAAAAAACAAAAGTTCTTTTTGTACATCACTATTCAGTTTTTCTGGTTTTTACACAACTCTGCGATTCTTGACTTTTTTTTAAAAAAAGCCGATTCAATTGTTCTCACCTAATTGTGCTGAATATAGTGCTTTCGTGTTACTCGATGTCTTTTTATTTAAATTATTTATATTCTTAATGTCTTTTACAAAGTCTTTTGAATGCAAGAATATGATTATTTAGTAATTCGTACCTTTTGCATACATTTTACTTTGAAAGAATAAAGAATGGAAACAGTGGAAATATTATCTTGTTAGTTGGACTAGTTCCCATTGCATGAATCGATTTCTTTCCACGCAAGTGCGGCCACGTGACAGGGAGTGTGTTGTCGGGGAATCGATTGTTTTCGACCTCGGAGTCCAATGGCGCATTTTCGTACGGCGAGTCGCAGTCGGCTTTGCCTTCGCACAGCAACTGGACGCGAAACCCGCGCTTCGCTTGTCAGAGTTCTGGACGTGAGAGCATTGCGTGAATTTGCTGTTATAGTGAGCGCAGCATAAATTTGGTTTAAAATTACGGTATTAAACGAAAAACCGACAGGTTTTCAGATAAGTAGTTGCAAGAAAACTTCTTAACTTCAGTTAACGAAAATGGAATAATTCATTCATTTTTATTTATTTATTTATTTATTAATTATTTATTTAATTATTTATTTAATTATTTATTTAATTATTTATTTAATTATTTATTTATTTAATTATTTATTTATTTATTTATTTATTTATTTATTTATTTATTTATTTATTTATTTATTTATTTATTTAATTATTTATTTATTTAATTATTTATTTATTTATTTATTTATTTATTTATTTATTTATTTATTTATTTATTTATTTATTTATTTACTTATTTATTTATTTACTTTTTCATTCATGATTTATGTACAGTCTTTTGCTTTACCCAGATAAGTATAAGCGAATCTCCATTACTTCATCTCTTATATTTTGTGACATTTAATTTTTCTCTTTTAGTGATAACTACAGTAGGGAACAATTTTTTCCCTCCAGGAAGGTACAATCCACAACGTACTCAATTTTATATGCAGTTTACGATTATCACAGTAAAAGCATAACATGACGTCTCGGATTTTTAATAGACCCTATCTTTATACCGTGTCACACCGTCCTTGGGCTGTTAATGCAAATATATACCTAAACTAGCTGACCCGGCCACGCGTTGCTGTGGCTAAAGTTTTTGTTATATTACATTATAGTAAAAAATCTAAGAGGAACAATAAGAGAACATCAGTCACGGAGTCCACTATGCTTTTTCACACAGATGGTATTTGTAAAAAAATATGGTGATCTCCTTATTTGACTTTCTACTACTATAACCCTTTAGTACAATGAAATTATTTACGAACAAAGACGAAAATATTGATGTTGGTATACAAATTCACTGGATTGAGATTTGAAGGGGAAGTACGTTGAACACAATTAATTAAAATGTTCTTACACTTGATATTAAGCAGAAATCAATAGGTACAAAATAAAAATTTATCAGATTTATTATTTCCATTTAATTTTATAACAAATATAAGTATATTACAGTATAATACAGTAAATAACATGTGACGCTTAAACTCATGAATGAGGTAGGCAAGGCAGACAGTCTTAAACATTTAAACATTAATATCTATTTTTTTGAATTATAAATACTTTCAATTTCAATTTAATTTAACACCAATCGGTGCACAATGTTTTTGGTTAACCTGTCTTTAGCTAACACAAATAGATTCGACGGTTTCCCAACACGTGAACACGCAACAAACATATAGTTGCCCATGAGAAAAACATGGATTTTCCAAATCTAAACCACAAATGGACATTGTTTGACCTTGAGATTTATTTATAGACATGGCGAAAGCTAAACGAATTGGAAACTGTAGCCTTTTGAAGGGTATGGTAGAATCTGATGGTATCATCGGAATACGTGGCAGCAGGACCACTTTTCTTTTAAACTTCCCAGCCAAAATGGTTGCTTCAAGAATGTTTCCGGTGATCTTTTTGATGACCAAACGCGTACCGTTACATAATTGAGGTGGATTCAAATTACGGAGGAGAATAATAGGGGAACCAATCTTTAATCGAAGATTATGTGGTGGCATTCCAGGGATATCTAATGAATTTAAAAATTCAATCTGAAAATTTACACTTTCATTTTCATCAACAACAGTATCGATTGATTTAAAAGACATCAGATCGCCTGGTAACAACTGTTGTATCTGGAAGTTAATTTCGTCAACATCAACGTTTTTGGCTGCCAAAATCGCCCGTTGACTAAGCCATTCATGATTCAAATAATTATTCTGTATATCCGGGAAAATACTCTGAATCAATTCATTTTTATCCTGAAAAACAGTGCAAAAATTGTCTGGTAGTTTAATGCATTGCGTATTTGGTTGCAGTTCTATTTTACCGTTCCCAATATCTAGTAGTTGTTCGGAAAATATTTGTGCTGATGGATCATTTTGCAATTGTACTCGCATATTTATGGTCAATCGAAGTGTTTCAACACTTCGCTATAAGAATGATTGTTTCAAACATGCATTAATCTCATCCGCGAAAGTAGAGCGAGGTATAACCGGTAAGGTCTGCCGGAAGTCACCAGACAAAAGTATGATAGCACCACCGAAAAGTTTATTTTTGCTGTTTAAATCTTGCATAGTTCTGTTTAATGCTTCAAGTGAATATTTGTGTGCCATTGTGCACTCATCCCAAATTATTATAGAACTCTTCCGCAACACTGCAGCTATTCCACTATTCTTTTTGATGTTACACATTGCATCTGGTTTATTATGAACGTCCAATGGCAGCTTGAATGTTGAATGTGCTGTTCGCCCACCATCCAGTAAAGTAGCCGCAATGCCTGACGATGCTACTGCTAATGCGATTTTTTGTTGCGACCGTATTTTGGCAAGAATCAACGATATTAAAAATGTCTTACCGGTTCCACCGGGTGCATCCAAGAAAAAAAACCGCCTTGTTCAGCAGCAACAGCCAGCATAATCCGATCATAAATAATTTTTTGTTCTGCTGTCAGTAATGGTTCATGATAATGGTTGCTAAACTTTCATGGTCATATTGATTTTCTCGTTGTAAATCGGTATTGACTAAGTCGGTGGCTGGATGATTAGGTGATGGCATACCATAATGATTAAGTGTTAAATTTGAAATAAGAACACATAAATCCTCGATCAAGACCAATGCTTCATTGTACATCTCTGGTGTATAATCTATGTTTTGGCATTGATTTGTTTGTCTAATTCGGTGCAATATGTCTTCTGTCATACAATTTTTATATTTTTCCCACAAAGTTTGTGCTTGCGAGGGATAACATGTCGTCAAAATAATTGCAAACAACTGACGAATGTTATTCGGTGTTGATGTCAACGCAGCATCAGCAAGCGTTAAGTCCCAATGGTTATCGTCTTCTAGCAATTGCAGTTCACGACATGCATCCTGGTATGTATTGAATACTCGACCATTAACTGTTCGTAAAAATTCAAAAGACGTTGGTCCGGGAACATTCACCAATAACAAACGTAAATAGAAGCACTCACGTTGCTTTGGATGTACCGTGTAAAGTCTCCCCAATGTCTTAGCTTTGAATATGCCTGTAATGGAAGGATGTGGTTTTCCTTGTTTCCGTGGCTCCCATTTTTTACTGGATTTGTTCCATGTGAAATAACGTGGAACATCACCAAACACCAATGTCTTCGCGAATTGGCCAAAAACATCAGGTTTTTGACACAATGAAAAAAATTCAGTTAGAGTCGTTTTCGGAGCTTCGAACGCTCTTTGGAGAACATTTTCTTCAGTGAAGTATACACGTTGACCGTTTTCAAGATGTATTGCCAGATGTTGGACAGCAGGATCTCTTTCGTGGATGGGAAAGCTGAGAATATGCCAAATAGCTTCATTGCTGCTAATGTATCTGCCCATTTGGTATCGTGCTATTTCGTCATTTTTATTTATGTTTTGTACTTCAAATATGGCCAAATCACTGCCTTTGTTTACATATTTACAAATATACTTAATTGATTTAACAGAACTGCAAAGCTCAACATTGATATGAGCTTTGTAAGTTTTTGAAAGTAGTGGTGAGTATGGTACCACCCACTGATTATCAAACTCAACTTGATTTGGAAAGTTCGGCAGTCGCATTGTAAATGTGTGGCCACCATTCTCAGTACTTCTGCGGCGATACATTGGATAACCATCAATATCCGTGATCGTGTCATTCGTATACGGCTTTGAGAATTTTTTTTTACATTTTACATTTTCCATGCACGGTGACGTCATGTTGAAAGCACCGCATGGCCCATGGATCATGTGTTTGGTGACAATATCAAATAATTCTTGATCAATTAATGGGTCTGGAATTTCGGCTGAAATTATTTGATCGATTTCTTCAGGACGGATTCTATCTTTAAGCCAAACCAAAATGTGGGCATGAGGCAAACCTCGCTTTTGCCACTCTATCGTATACAGCCAACAACGTGTGATACCAAAAATTGAATATTTAACAATAAAATCAATTAAGGATTTCAATTTTTGCTTAAACACACGTGCAGTTAAATCATGACGATGAATGGCTTGTTGTCCTGGCAATAGTAAAGTTTGTATCTCTTCCCAATTCGGATTACATGTGAATGTAATAAATAAATCCGGTCGGCCGTAATGACGTACGTAAGTCATCGCATCTAGTATGTATTCCTGCATGTTCCGTGGACTGCCGATGTAGCTTGAAGGTAAAATGAAAGCATTATCGATGTCAATGGGATTTAAATTTCCATCGATGTTTCCAGCAACAGCATCTCGTAAGTGAATATATTCTTCCGATCGTAGTTTTGCCTGGTTGAATCGAAGGAATCGCAAGCGTTCGCTTTCGACCTAAGCATACATATCAACAATGTATTGATGGAACAGCTGACGATATCGAAGGATATAATTGTCTTGATGTTGTCTAACCATTATTCGGTGTGTGTAGTAGTTCATTGAGCTAACTTTATTATTTCTGTAATCACCTAAAAAAATAAAAAATAAAATGCAATACGAAATTAAAATCTATACTGTAACACTACCGGTTACCTGGGGAACCGGATAGCGGCCCTGTCGCTAGCTCAAGTCGGTGATGGAAGGATTTGTTACACAGTACGATGGAAACACAAGAATAAACACTTGTTCACTGGTAAAAATTCACATTTATTCCTGGGCAATATGATTAAAATGCCCCAGGGAAGTTACACTCTTAAATTGAATAAAAGAATAGCGGGAAAATTAGATGAAGAAGAGAAAAAAAAATGAAAAGTTAGTTTTAGGAGTTAAGCTTAAAAAACTAAGAAGAATTATAACTAACAATTACAATGGGTGAAATTACTACTAGTCAGTGTGTCAGAGCGTGACACCGCATTACGAAAAATTTACACAATAAGGGCGGTAGCCCTAAACGATATTGCCTGAAGAGGGTCTTTGTGCGGCCGGGGTCGGCCGTGGCTCGGTCGAGGGCGGCGGCTGGGCGTCCTTCCAAAAAAATGCAGCAGAGGTCAGTAACCCTCCGGGCTACAGCTGGCGGTCGGCTGTGACGTCACCAAAAGGCTGCGATGCGTAGCCGCGTAGGTGGCGTCTAGAAGTTCTGGTTGATCTGGCGGATTCTCGAAGTTCTGGTCGACACTGGTAGAACTAGCTGATCTGGCCGGACGATCTCAGAAACGGAGTGGTCAACTATGCGTCTCTCTCTCTGACTTTTATGATAAGAAGTCGAACACAACTTCGGACAGTTTAAAATTCGATTGGAGAAACATTCGCCTCTCTTCACGGCGAAAACCCACCCCAGAGAAAATTCTCTCTCCACTGCAGTCGGCTCACAGCTCAAAACTCGCAGTAAAATAACATAAGTCCCCACATAGGCATATTCGCCCGAATAATTCCCACCCCCATATAAGTTCCTCTCTCAACTGTCCTCAGTCTAATATTCTAGCTCAGAAAATAATAAGTTTTCCAGAGACACGACAGTCTTTCCCCGACGCCTAATACTCTGGCCCCGTCTGATTGATAAAAATTTTATAAGTCCGGCGAAGGCGAACTTGTATCTGACCGAAGAATAGCTCCCTGTAAGAAGCTTCTGCCCCCAACTGCTCTGCACTTTCCCCTGCTCTGGCCCTGTCTGATGCCCCAGCTCTTCTGAAATTCTCTCCGTCGAAATTGTATAAGTTTAATTTTTCCCCCCACCCAATTCCTCTTATGTGCCCTAGCTCTTTATAAAAGTCAAGTCACTATTGGCTCTAGGTTGTTGCGCATCACGCTATTTTCAGCCAATCGCCACGCGAGAAGCCACAGAATTTTCCGCCCTGCGTGCCAGCTGCACGTGCACAATGTTATTTTAATTTCTTCTAGAACATCGCCCCGTGCTTGCATCAGGGGGCGCGTTTGCGTGAAAGAAATTTATGAGTTTGGGATTCCCCGAAACGAGCGGGCGATGTCGAAACTTCGCAGCCGGCACAGTGAACACGTGTGCCCAATGAATCTGTCAATGCCAGCCCTTTGTAACTACTCTCTAAATGGGCCGGAGGCGGTAATGGGTGTCGCGATAAGCGAGGTTGCACGTGCAACGCTTGTCTGTTTGTTTAATTTAGTTTTCTTGGCGTGGATTTTGTTTATAAAATTATGATGAAATCGGTTTCGCCACAATACATACAGTAAGAAAGTAAATAGATAATTGTCAAATTTACATTATCATTTTACATTATCATCAACATTACATTATCATTTTTGCATTGACATTTTAATTAAATTTTATAATTATGTGATAATACTTACATACATATATTCAAATTAAATTATAAAGTTTTGATCAATGAAGCACAAATAAGTAAAAAACAGGATTAATTTCACTGTATTATCTTCATTATAATATGAATTCAATTTACACTTCAGTCTAAGTAACACGTGGTCGTCTATGCTAACACCAAAAATTTAAAAAGTGGAAATAATTGAATTATACGGTATTTCGTTCACTACAAAATAAATTTAATTAATTTTATAGCGTCAACAACACGTGGTAATTATGCTGTTAAAATGTAGCTTATATGACACGTTCGTAGATTTACCATAGCAGCGCCATCTATTGATTACTTACTCAACCCAGTCGAAAGGTATCGACATCTGTTAGAATCATTTGGAGTTAACAGATAATTGTGACTGTCAAATAATAACAGACAAATAATTAGCAATAAATTAAAATTGCGACTATAATTTGAGATTTAAACTATTCTATCTCTCAAGTTGGATCGAACTGCACATGGTGTGCGAATTTTATTATAATCGGTTAAGTGGTTTAGGAGTCCATTGAGGACAAACATTGTGACACGAGATTTATATATATTAAGATATATATATATATATATATATATATATATATATATATATATATATATATATATATAGTCATACAAATATCCTATTTAAAAACAACAACAACAACAATAACAATTTTCGTGAACACAATCTGTTATGTTATAAGCAGATAGGGCCAAGGCAGCGGCCCAGCAGCGCACCGTGGCTGGCCGCGCACTGACCGACCGAGCGTCGGGCCCAGCAGTGAGAGTTCCTGGGAGGCGCCGCTAGGTGGCAGGGCGGCAGCGGCGACGAGGCTGCCCGCTGAGCCGGAACGGCACGAGGAAATGGAGACTCGCTCCAAGGGCTCGGGAGGTGTAAAGCGGCCGGCCCGAGAGGCCGGAGCAGGACAGTCCTGAGCTAGAGCAGTGTGTGAGCGAGTTAGTGCCAAGTATTGTCCGGCGGTTCAAGGTGTTGTGGGGCTATTCTTCTGGTGATTTGTGATTTTCGCTTGTAAAGGGATATCTACTGATAAAACGGCGACCTGGCTTTGATTATTGTTTATGCTATTGGATTCGGAATAAAGCGACATTGTTATTACGAACCGTTGTTTCCTTTGGCCTGAATATACAACAATCTTTCATGAATTCTCTTATCCTCGTTATCTAATATTCGCTACCAATCCCTCCCTTTTTGCATACATGGCCAAATTCCCACGTCATCATTAATTTAGAAATTTTACTGTAATACAAAACTTGATATTCCTACAATGGCAAATACGAATAAACACAAATGTTCCCCGTTTTGCTACTTTCCTTCTGGAGATCCACCCCAATCTTGAACGTTGGTCAGATTCCATTCAGCCTTCATTTCCAAAGAATTCGATCCACTCCAAAGATGTTCACGTCCTGCAAAGACGTCATTATATTTCCTCTCCAATTGTACAATTGCTACCTTAAAACATTGCCTTTACAATCTCACAATTCAGTCTAATTCTTCCCGCAACCAAATATCTTTCTCATTTGAGAGCGTAGGCTTCCGCGGCCGGAGTCAATATTTACTAGGCTGTCCGGGTGACGCCGCGTCCATGGCGAAGGTGCCGACGTTTCGGTCGCCATTCTGGCATTACGCCATGAGGAAGGTCGCAGAATGGCGACCGAAACGTCGGCACCTTCGCCATGGACGCGGCGTCACCCGGACAGCCTAGTAAATACAATCTTTCCCATTTACATCCGACTCATACCCTGTCAAAACATGTCTGCCCCGTTTTTTCATCTCGCGCGCCGTTCATCTGTCTCTCCTCTCACACGATCTCACTCCTGATTGATCACACACATTTAACATAGTATCTGTTTATTCTTTGGTTTCCTGCTCGTAATAACTTCTTAATTTATTTTCTGCTCCACGGAATTTGGTCACGTGCCCTTTCACTGCATTATATGTTAACATATTATGTATTTTGCTCACTATCATTTCTGTTGTTCTTTCCTTGCATTGTTTCCTAAATAAAGCGCACCTCGGTTTGTTTTCTGTACTCCCATTTTTGCTGTCGTCCATATTTATAAATACGTAAATTTATTGTGATAACGCATCACAATGCCGTTGCTTTATACTGAATCATACCGTATTTGGCTATTAATGCAAATAGATTTAAATTGCATCTCTAACATGCGTATAATCAATACGCATGAAATATATTTAGAAGTAAAATAATTCTTTAGTCCATCTATGCCACTTTCATAAGATTCGAACCAAATTAGGTTTTCGTAATTTTACCTTCTGTATTCGAAGATGGTTGGCTTCTCGCGTTTCTTGTCGCGCTCAATTCTAAGTAGGTCTCAGAAGGTCTCAATGGATGTTTTGAAAACAAGTCACGTGCATCCTCATATTTCCTACTGCGCATCTGCCACTAAAAGGAATTATTTTAGCCCTTTACCGTATCGCAAGTATGCAAGTATCCAACTGCAGATTTTGGGTCAGTCGGTGTCATGTGAATCTGTCATGCACTACAGTGCCCCGCAGTTCGCGTGAATTTCGGGTCTGGTTTGCGTGTCAATCAAATACATTATTACATTACAGTTTGAATTTTATGAAGTGAAATTCGGCACATGATATGTTGAATTAATGTTGATGAATTGTTGATAAAAAATTGTTGATAAAATAGTAATTTCACATCCAAAGTGTGCGAATGAATCTGATAATTTATTTTACGTCTGTGGAAGTTTTACCCCCAAACGGATATTAGAGGGTTAATGAGGGAATTGTGTTTTCTCTATAATGTACATGAATGGCAATTGTTTATAGATTCTTCAAAATATAGTTTCAATGCAATGAAATAATTACACGGAGGAGTATTGCAAAATTGAAGGGAGGAATTTTCATCGGACAGGAAATTATAAAACTCATGTTAGATGAAATATTGGAATAAAAAGTGTGAGACATTGAGTTAGCAGCTCTGCAATCATTTAAGAGAGTTGTGCATGCATTTCTCGGGACAAAGAAAGAAGATAATTATGAAGCATTGGTCGCAAAATGGTTAGAAAGCATATGAGGCGTAGAATGTCTCTGAAAATTAAATTTCTTCACTCCCATCTTAATTTTTCCGACAGAATTTGGGTGATATTACTGATTTACATGGTGAACAGTTTCATCAAGATATTGCTACAACGGGGAAGGTATACCAAGCGCCTAAGGAACCTGCAATGCTGGTTTCTGTAACATACGCGAATGTCACACGAATGCAATAGGGGAATGACATCAAGCGTACACGGAATTTTGATGGATCGATAACGTTAGAATTCTAGGAATACGCGCAGTAGTGCAACGGACTAATAAACATATAGGCTTGCCGTGCTGGATCCAAGAAACACGCATATAGTATTGTCGATGGACGGCACGGTCTGATGGCATTAACATGGGATTGATAAGGGGAGGGCGTTGAAAATTTAGGTCAGGTGAGGAGAAACAAATTCTCATTTTCACTTCAACAGTAAATTTGTTGTGGGAGTATGTTTGTTTGAATAGTTAATAACAGTATAGGCCAAGCAGTATTGTTTATTTGGGTTTAAGTGGATAAATGTTTGCATTTGTTAATGATAGATAACATTAGTTGTAGTGTAGGGATTTTGCATCTTAAATATTTTGACTAAGTGTTCGTGGGTGTAGATGAGGATAATTCCGTAGTGAGGAATTATAAATTATTAATTGAAAATAAATCGTAGTCGCGAATAGCGGGTGCATCCGAAACCCAGTTAGGGAAAGTCGCGCCTCGATACCAATGAAGCAGATTTAGGGATTTCCGAATAGCGGACTGAATTGTCAGCAACAGTCGGGAAACATTTAAAGTTTACACAGAAAAGAGGCTCATAAACTATACCACAGGAAGATCCAGAACATCCACTTGTGGCGAACACGGCGACATCAGATCTACCGAGGAGACATTCCGTAAGATTACCAACTTTAGCAAAGCTGTAAAAGGTTTAGTAAGATTTCAAGAGATGAAAACAGTCATTAATAATGAGCTCGAGGCTTGTTATACGAATTTTGTAATACAAGTTGATTGCCTGAAAAGAAAATGCTGATATTTCATTGAATTGCCATCAATTCAGTGATTAGTAAATTCCACAGAATTTCCAGGAATGGTGATTTCTTTATCATCCACGTGCAAGAGGTAAGGAGACGTATGATGTACGTCAAACTCATGCAAGATCTTAAAAAAAAGAAGAGCAAGCCAAATTATAAGTCATTACAGCAAAAATTTACGAGCATAGTAGGGCATTGAAAGAAAAAAATATGATTGAAATAATTAGAGAAATAAAGTAATAATAGAAAGATAAATTATTGAGAAGATAGAAACGTTACAAATGGCATGATAGAATAAATAATTAATTAGTGTACGATTGCCATATTAAATAAGTAAAATCATAAAAGTATTTCGTGTCAGAAGGAGTAAACAGGAATACAAGAGTAAGTGACTAGGCGCAAAGCAGTAGGAATTTATCCTTCCAAGCTGTTTCTATATTATTGCACGAATATGCTTATTCCATTTTACTTTCCCGTATACGTACGTATTTACGGAGTAATATACGTAGTATAGGGAAAGTCATGTAATGCTGAGGAAAATCGACTTGCAGATTTCAATGGGAATATACATTTTGGAGCTCCCTGATACCGAAGTGGTGTTTTTCTTCAAAACTTCCGTCTGTCCGTCCGTCTGTCCGTCCGTCTGTTCGTCCGTCTGTTCGTCCGTCTGTTCGTCCGTCTGTTCGTCCGTCTGTTCGTCCGTCTGTTCGTCCGTCTGTTCGTCCGTCTGTTCGTCCGTCTGGTGTCTGTGAGCACTAGCAGCGGCGAAACCATAGTAAGATTATTTCCAATTCCAATTATGAGGAAATCCGTGTCAATTTGGCTCGAGTCGAAGCTTTAAGATTTTGAAAAGCATTCTTCAAAATTTGGGGTACTTCACATGAACCCCTTCGGACATTTTCAAAATGTTCTTTCTACAACTACAAAATTAAAGATAGGGATTTTTTCTTCCAATACAATTCGTTCTCCACAGTGAGTTCTTTATATTATTTGAAATTTTAGTAGTCTTTGCGCAATATTGTGTAAACTATGTGCTATTTAAAAAAATAAAAAAAAAAGATTTTCTCAAAAAGGCTCCAAACTTTTTCTTTTAACTTTTGATAGGGATAGTGCTAAATGTACTCTATAAGATGACATAAACGCCTTATTTCTCTACTCTGTTGTTTTTTCAAAAATTACAAAATTGTACTTTTTACTTGCTTCTCATGTCGTTAATATTTAAATTAGCGGCAATTTGTTCACATTATTGCATTAATTAGTACATGTGCTTTAAAGAATGTCAAATATAGTCTCTCGAAAACTCTACCGTTTTCTGTGAAAACTGTCTCAAATCTCAAAAACGCAAGAACGAAATTTTCAGAAACGCTCAAACACCATTTTCTCAAAAACCAAAAACAAACAACGATCCAAATATTTTCTTCAAACAATTCCAACGGTTAGTACTAATTTCACTCTTTAATATGACGTAAAGTTAATAATACGTAAAATATAATCGGAGTGAAAAAGCGGAAATTTGTATAGTATTTTATTTCAAATATTAAATATGGTCATATGTTTTGAGCCCTGCTTGACAGAGATTTTATAATGATTTTCGAAATGAGCGTGATTGTTTCCTTTGAAGTCACCTACTTTCATTCTGGAGGTATAAATTTTTTTTTGTTTCCTATCGTAATTTCTAACAGATTAATTTAGAAACGTATAACAAAAGCTCGAATGTAAGAAATTAACAAAAAAGTATGAAATAATATACAAATTCTAACTTACTTACCATCCAACTGCCTGGAATTACACAAATAATATTCATATTTTCAAAGAATTGAAGCTAATATTGTTTTTAAATCGGTTTTCATGAACATATTTCATTAAAAAAATGTTTATCTACGTAATTGTAGTTGTAGTAAGACGCTGAAAAAATTTTGAATTTTTTCAATTTTTGAAAATAGGGTTTTCGACTGACGTGAGACCTGCACCATTATCTTACACGTCCTTCACACTATACAACAATAAAATTTAATCAAAAAGGATAGAGCTGTTTTTTAGTTTAAATAAAATTAAAAATTGCCTATATTTCATGCACAATTACGCGAAAAATTGTACACCACCTTATTTCAAAATCTCTCTTTAAGGGGAAAATTTCATTAAGGCAAAATTTCAATCTTTAATACCGGGTGTTCATTTTATCTTTCGTCCAAGATGACGCGCCGCTTGCCTCGGCGATCGCGCCGTCGGTTCCCCGGGGACTTGTCCACCAGGCCCCGTTCCTCCGGCGCGTTTGTCGCTCGGCGAGATCGGCCACCCACCAGCGCCCCGAGAGCGCTACATCGCGTCACGACATCTTTTCTTTGAAGCAGAGATCATTTCTTTACGAACCTCTTGCCTCGGCGATCGCGCCGTCGGTTCCCCGGGGACTTGTCCACCAGGCCCCGTTCCTCCGGCGCGTTGGTCGCTCGGCGACATCGGCCACCTACCAGCGCCCCGAGAGCGCTACATCGCGTCATAACATCTTTTCTTTGAGGCAGAGATCATTTCTTTACGATACCTCTTGCCTCGGCGATCGCGCCGTCGGTTCCCCGGGGACTTGTCCACCAGGACCCGTTCCTCCGGCGCGTTGGTCGCTCGGCGAGATCGGCCCTCCCACCAGCGCCCCGAGAGCGTTACATCGCGTCATGACATCTTTTCTTTGAAGCAGAGATCATTTCTTTACGACACCTTCGTTCCACTTAAGCCCGCCAGTAAGTGCAGCAAGCGGTTTATTAAGAAATTTACGGGCGTCAATATTCCACACCGGTCGACAATTTTGAAGCTTGTAAAGACACTTCGCACACGTGGAATTTGAATTGAAAAACATCAGTGTTGAAATCGCCGTATTATATCCAAAGAGAAGGTGAGACATTTTTTTGGCAGATTACAAGAACCTCAAAAAAATCTTTGGGGCGTCTGTTGTTACTTTCAACAGGATTCGGCAACTGCTCATTGCAACTGCTGCTGCACATTCTGCAACTGCTGCTAACTAATCTACTAACAATTCTAAATTATCACAAGACTATGAAGAATACAAACTTATAAGAAATCAAGTAAATATAAAGATCAGGAAAATAAAACAAAATTATTGGGAATCATTAACTGCAAGAATGGAACACGACTTTTACGGCCTGCAAAACCAGATATGGCGTTTCATAAGAAATACACGCTCCGAAACAAATGAGTTGATAAGCACAACAAAAATCTGTAGCACGGAATGGGTGGAATATTTTAGTAAGCTATTTCACAATAACGAGGCTCCAGTATTGGATATAGCCGACACACTAACACAAGACTATGAGATCTCAGAAGAACACATTATTCAAACGATACCCAAATTAAAAAATAGGAAATCACCCGCAGAGGATGGCATATGTAACGAACTATTAAAATATGGGGTGCAATCATTACATAAAGAATTAGTAAAACTGAGACAAAACATATATAGGCAGAGTAAAATACCAGAGGAATGGAAAACGAGTATTCTAATCCCCCTTTTTAAAAAAGAGGACAAGCTAGACACAAACAATTATAGAGGAATTAACCTTCTGAACACAACGCTTAAACTAAAAACAAAAACTATCTCACAAGTAATAGAAAACTTAATAGAATGGAAAGAAGAACAGCAAGGATTCAGAAGAGGAAGATCATGTAATGATGCGATCTTCATTATACGACAAATTGTTGAGAAATCTCTGGAATTCGACAAACCTGCGTATATGTGTTTCGTAGACATACAGAAAGCATTTCACAGCGTACACCTTGTAGCAAGATTATTAAAGAAAGAAAATATCCCCTGCAACCTTATTAAACTCATAGCAAATATATATTATATATGAACACCAGAATGAAAGTAAAACATAACGAACAAATATCCCAAGCCATAACAACAGGTCAAGGAACAAGACAAGGAGACTCCCTCAGCCCAATACTCTTCAACCTGGTAATGAAACACATCCTAAACAATCTTTCGAACAAAAAAGGATATTACTTCGGCTCTTATAACATAAACTCAATCTGTTATGCAGACGATACAGTCTTAATTGCCGAAAGCGAAGATGATTTACAACGCCTCCTGTTTCAATTCTACAAGACATGCCAGTCATTCAACATTAGGATATCCACACAAAAAACTAAATGCATAACAATCTCGAAACACCCATACGGTCTCAAATGGAAGTCTCCTGACGAAATGCGATTATTTATAAAGTGACACTGCTAGGATGTGCCTGAAACAGAGCAGTCTCCTTAGATATACTGAGTCAGTTGTGTAAACAGACGAATCCGCGAAACATGTGCTTTGTTCTGTGAAGTTAGTAACCACAGATAGTCGTACAATAATGTCAATACTATTGTTATTTGCATTTTCTTAATGTGAAAATCTATAATTGCAGAAGAGACGTACGTGAAGGCTGTTACGTCCAGCCTTCTTCGTGAGAAGTGGCAAATTGACTGAATGCCGTCAAAAAAGTTATGTATTAGAAACACTGGATTTCAAAATTCCTTCACGTGGCGACTCATGCCAGGTTTTTCAAGAAATTAAGAATCGACCGTACCTCTCAATGTCGCAAATATTGTGGCCAGTGACAACAATGAATGAACGTGCACTGCTGGTCCTGGTCTCCATAATGTATCGCCTGTGTTATAGGTTATCACTAGTATAAATAAATGAGAACAGCAAAAGCATTTTAAATGTAAATATGGATGATCGCAACAATGGGGAAGAGACGATAAGCAAAGTGTGAATATTCATTTATAACATTACAAGAGAATGTAAAGACAAGTGATGGCGGGGGAAAGAGAGAACATGTTAATAATTACATTCACGAAAAGATGTGTGACATGTGAGCAATTTCCTTGTGTGCGGAAATAAGTTACGAACAAGGAACAAGGAAGGAGAAGTATTACGAACAAGGAAGCAAGGAATGAACAAATGCAGAGGCAAAATTACAGAAATGAGATCGTGTGCGAGAGATGGAATGGCCCGCGCGCTGCAAGGGGAGGAGGGCCGTGTGTGGGAGGGTCTCGCGCAGGGAGAGACAGCTGACGAGCGCGCGAGGTGAACGAGCCAGACGGACGGCTCCCAGCGCGGGAGGGGTCGGAAGGGGAGGCGATGCTCCGATGTAGCCGACGTTCAAGTCAAACTTTTCATAACCAGCCGTGATAGCTTGTGGGAGCATATAACGTTTAACTTACAAGTTAGTAATGCCGTTGAGAGAAAGAAAATAGTTTGAATAACGCGTAGCGAGATACGGGAGTATAATATAAAATGGACGCCATTGGTATGGAATAAATGCAGCAAAATGGAAATGGAATGAACATCTCGACGTTGAAGAATGCAGTAGCTCTACAGAAAAGTGAAGTAACGAAACGGGGGACAATTTGAATTTACAATTGTAAGAAGAGCAATTTTGTCGTAATTTGATCGGGCATCATTTGTCTGAAACAGTACTCATAACTAGAGACAGAGTTCCATCAAGTATCAAATGCTAAAATATGCATGCAAACATACATTTTCAAATAGCCAAACATGCACGACGAAGAACAAAAATTATCAAAACATGCACAATCAAATTTGAGTTTAATTTATTTCCTGTTTTATTGCATTTTTAACAATTTACAATTTTCCTCAATTTTACTCTGTCAAATTCATCGTTTTGTCAGAAACAAATGTTTTAAATGCAGAAAATGCTTTCTACGACACGACGTAATTGGAGTGTATTTCGAAGATGAAATTTGAGTCAACGTGAGGTCAAATTCAGCATTTTATGATTTTTTTACCTTAATCTTCTTTTTACATTTGGGAGAAATTTCAAATCAGAATTTGAATTTAACACGTATATAAATTCTCTTCAGTAGCGACACTCAACTCCAAAACCTAATTCCAAAAATATTGTAATGTCTTTTACAAATTTTAATGCATTTTACAAATTTAAATGTCTTTTACAAATTTTAATGACTCGGTGAGAGATAAACCTGCTGCTTCTCATTTCTGAATTGCTAAAGGCAATTTTACAAAATTTGATATTATATATTATGTTAATTTTTACAGACATATTTTTTTTAAACCTTTTTACATTCCCGTATACGTATATACGTATCCCGTATACGGTGTAATATACGTAGTATAGTAAAATTTACGTAAAGCTGCGAAAAATCAATTTTGAGATTTCAACGGAAATACACGTTTTGGGGTTCCCTAATACCGAAAAAATTGTTATTTTCAAAACGCCCGTCCGTCCCACCGTGAAATCCACTAGCATCTAAGCCATACATAGGATTTTTTCCAAATTGAAGAACCCCCTGTCCATCTGACTCGGGTCGTATTTTAGATTTTGAAAAACCTTCTTTAAAATTTGTGGGTACTTTACATGAAGCTTCTGGAACATTTTCAAAATTTTCTCAAAAAACGGCCAAATGTTATCCAAATAAAAAAAATTATTTTAGAAATCGAGTAAAATACACTCATAAAGGTGACAAAGGCCCGATTTTCACAGATATCTGTAAATTTTTGGTGATTGCCAAAGTTTGAATTTTTTTGGGCGTCTTCCTATAACTACAAAATTGAAGATTGATTCTTGCTTCAAATAAAAAAAATTTCTCCATAATTAGTTCTATCAATAAGATCATGTATATTTTTTGAAACTGTTAATAGTTTTTTTCGCAATATGGCGTGCAATATGTAAACTTTCAAAAAATAACAAAAACAAGAAGTTCCCAAAATACGGTTCCAAATTTTTCTCTAAAATTTTGTTAGGAATAGTGCCAAATAGTGCTATTATGTGCTATAAACGCAATTTAGCTCTTACCTTTTGTTTTTTCAAAATTTACAAAAAATGAATTTTTTGACTAGTCCTTCACATCAATAATATTTACATTAGCGGCGATTTCTTTACATTATTGCATTTACAAGTACTTGTTCTTTTAATGATGTCTAATAAAGTTTGATTGCAAACTAACACTTTCAACTAGCTCAAAATTCCGCATTTTCAGAAACGTTCAAACGTCATTTTCTCAAAAAACGGCTTGAAACTTTTTGTACGCATAGTGCTAATTACATTGTTTAAGGAGCATAGTTAATTTTGATGTATTCTTTTGTTTTTTCAAAAAATACACACATCAGTGGCGGCTCGTGAGTATTCACATGTGCGCACCCAAATTAATTCGGCGCAATTTGTCTTAAGTATCTCGCGCGCGATATTGCGAACGCATTGCTGTGCAGTGATGCAGTCGAAAGTATAGAGTTAATCGAATGTTATTTGCACATTTTCTTATGCTTTAAAGCGAGTTGCAATTACAAATCAATATCGAAGAATGTGAAAACCAAAATATTTTGTAAACGTGTGTAGTAGACTACTCCTTAATTACGAGTTTTGCAAAACCGAAGTTAGAGTGTTCGTTTTTCTGTCAAAAGTATTTGTCTAACAATGAATGGCGTCGAAGACATGAAAATGACATAAATGAATAAAAATAAAAAAAAATTGCTGAAAATAAACTGTTTACTGAAGCGACACAGATTCTGGGACGTGTCGAGTCATGCGGTAAACCGACCCAAGTCGTAAATATTTCGGAGGGTCCTTGGGAGGGCCGAACAAAGTCGAAGCTGGTGCTGTGAAAAGAAATGGGGCCAACCCTCACTGCTGATAAAAGGAACTGTCCAGTATGCTACGAAACTTCATAAGATGTCTTGTGTTCAATTGTCATTATTTATAATAATGAATATTTGTGAATGCTTGTAACGTATGCCTGTATGAATGGGCATGTGTGTATGGGCGTGTGTGTGTGTGTGTGAGAGAGAGAGAGATAGAGAGAGAGATGGAGAGAGAAATAGAGAGATATATAGAGAGATATAGAGGGATATAGAGAGATAGATAGATAGATAGATAGATAGAGGGAGAGAGAGAGAGAGAGAGAGAGAGAGGGTGGGAGGAATGGAGCGAGAAGAGACGTTGCACACCGTAATAGCGGGGCCTCAAGCCGCCACTGACGCGAACGCAATTTCTTTGAAATATCTCTAATGCCTTTAATACGCACATTTCCAGCAATTTGTATATACTACTGCAGTTGAGAGTAGAATCGCTTCAAATATCTTCCATCAATTATTTCGCAGAGTCGATGGTTTTCGGTGAAAAAAGCTTCAAATTTCCCATTTACAGTAACGCATAAACGCAGTTTTCGTAAACACTGCTCCAAATTTGTCAACGAAAATTGCCATGTAGGACGATCTTTTACTCTTCCTTAATATTCTTAGTGAAATATTTCGCTTCTTCTATTAGGAAACCGAAAAATTGAGAACAAAAATGTACTTTGGGCGGCGATGAATTTTGGCAGGCCAAAGGGTTGGGTACGACCGAAAAGCTAGACCTGGCCAAAGAAATTGATTCGTTTATTTCAGAAACCCGTCAAACGCCAAAATCTAAAACACGCATTAGCAGTGGATTATTGTTCCCAGAGGGTAGACAGAGCATTTAGTGCATTTTTTATGAAAAATATTCAATTATTAACTGCTTAAATAAATACAAATATTTTGGCAACAGAAACATTGTGAGACTTTTCCTAAGTTTTTTCGAATTGAGGAATTTGGCGCTTGACTGGTTTTTGAAATAAACGATCCAATTAGGAAAGTAACTAGTACGAGAAAGTCTGTGCCATTTTGTAGCACCACTAGTTTATTTTTTGCACGGCAGTGCACTGACAGTCTGCTCTTGATCATTTGCTCCCCTATGTTATCAAATGATATTGAGGTACGGCATCCTACATTTTCATTAACTTTTGTTACTTAATCGCTTGGTTCATTTGCGATTGTGGTTCATTGCACACGTACCTGCTTCGCAAATCTTAGCACGTGTGACGGAAGGTTAAAATTTTTAGTATAAAAATAAGCAAAGGCAACTCCGTACTGTCAGGATCTAAGAATTATACTCTATTTATACAAAATATGCGTCAATTCTAATTTTCACAAATTATGTAAAATTAGCTTTAAAAAAGTTTCTAATATGCTTCGTAGATGTTAAAATATACAGTACTAATTGATAATATGTTTAAACATGCATTTCTTCTCAAAACTACTAAAACATGCAAACATGTACGGAAAAAGTATGCATTTTTAAAATAAGTATATCATGGAAACTTCATTTACAGTTTCAAAGCTCTACAAAGCATAAATAAAAACATGTATTTGTATGAAAATCCTGTCTCTACTCATAACATTGCTATGATGTTAGAGACATTTATTTCGCTGTGTACAAAAGTAACGGTTTCAGTAATGTCATTTGAGAGATCTGAGGTCATGAGAATCCGAGCTCGTGTTGTGTTTGCCTGCACCTATGCTAGAATCGATTCATTTTCTCGCATTTGTGCGCGCTCATGTGTGTGTGTGTGTGTGTGTGTGTGCGTGCGCGCTAATGGGCTGGGAATCGATTGTTCCTGACCTCCCAGTGTAGTAGTGAATTTTCCTTCGCCTGGTCATATGTGGAGTCAAATCTATACTCTTTCGGCAGACTCCCTATGTCAGTGTTCACATTCAGAGTTCATACCGTAAGAGCGCTGCAAGTTTTGTTTTTCATTTAATCCTTTATTGTGTATACAAATATCAAATCATTCTGTAATAAAACTGTCTGGTTGTCAGAAGCATCAAAGACCCTGATGACGAGAAAACAACAAACTACTAATGATGAAAACAATGATGGAGTGGGTGTCACCTTCCAGCAGATGAAGCAGGAACTAGTGGTGCTACAGAATGGCACAGACTTTCCCGTATTAGTTTTCTATTTCCTTTGATCTCAGCTAGCTACTCGGACTTGCCACATACTCTTGCCAGCTACCATCTATCGCCGCCCAAAGTATATTTTTTGTAAATTTTCGGTTTCCAAATAGTATAACCGGAAATATTATTTTAAGAATATTAAATAACAGTAAAACCTCGTCCTAAATGGCAATTTCCTTTGAAACATTTGGAGCAGTTTTTCAGAAAATGGCGTTTAAGCGCTACTGTAAATTTGAAATTTGAAGTTCTTTTTACAGAAAATTTTTGTTTTTGAAAAACTACATTTGGAGCCACTTAAAGCACATGAGCTTTTTTGAAAAAATGTAGTACTTCAAAATGAACTTTACGTCATATTAAAGAGTGCACTTAGCACTATCGTTTCGAAAAGATTGAAGAAAAAAATTGGGACCATTTATAAGAAAATGGCGTTAGAGTGTTTCTGAAATTCTGAATTTTGAGCCAGTTTTCACAAAAAGCTGTTGATTTCTCCAGAAACTGTATTTGACGTTATTTAAAGCACTTGTACTCATAATTATAATAATGTGAATAAATCGCCGCTAATGCAATATAAACGACATGAGAAATAAGTTAAAAAATAATTTTTTTGTAAATTTGGAAAATTAAAAGTATAGAGCAATATGGCGTTTATTTCATATCATAGGGTACATTTAGCTCTATCCATACCAGAAGATAAAAAAAGAAATTGGAGCCGTTTTTGAGAAAATCTTGTTTTCGTTATTTTTTTCTAATTGCTTATAAAAACGCAATATTGCGCGAAAACGTCTAAAACTTTTAAAAAAGAATGTAATGACCTTAATGAAAGAACTGAAAATGGAGAACAAATTTTATTTGAAGGCAAAATCTCTTTCTACAATTTTATAGTTGTAGAAAGCCGCGGGAAAAAATTCAAACTTACGCATTTTCGAAAATTCAGAGTTAACCGTGGAAATCGGACTTATGCCATATTTATAAGTGTATATTGCTGCATTATTACAAGAAATTCAAAGAAAAAATTTGGAGTAGTTTTTGTGAAAATTTTGAAAATGTCCGGGCGGCTTAATGCCAAGAACCCCCCAATTTTGAAGAAAGATTTTCAAAATCGGAGCGTCTTGAGTGGAACCTGATCGATCGGAGAATACTCATTTTTGGAAAAATTGTACGTATGGTTTAGGCGGTAGTGGTGTTAACGAACTGACGAACAGACGGGCGGACAGACAGACGGACGGAAATTTTGCCATCAATTGGTTTTTCGGTATCAAGGGCGAACAAAACAGGGGTTCTGTCTACAGCACGTGTTAAATGGTTTTTTTCTCAATGTAGCAACTGGATCCACTTTTTCGTTATCAGGGCCAGCAATGAATTTTTCTGCCGAAAATCCGCTTTTTATTCGCGCAGCATTATATAACTTTCCATATACTACGTATATTACCCCACATATACGTATCTTCGACACACACTTATTGCTGGGACCTGATAACGAATAAGTGGATAAATCCCATCCTTATATACATACATATACATTCTTACATATATATACATATACATACATATATATACATATACATACATATATATACATTATATATATATGTATATATATATATTTATATACATACATATATATGGAATATATCCGAATATATTGTATTACTTCCTCTAATACGACGTGTAGTAAGAATCCATGTTTTGTGGGCCGTTGATACCAAAAAATCACCCAGATGGTACATCGTACGTCTTCAACGCTATGCATGTGCTATTTCTTACTTTGCATGTACGTGTAATTTCCAAACCATTGCCCAGGCCCTACCAAGCCGAGCTTGAGTCACGCAACTTACAGCGCTCCGATGGCAGACACGGTGTAGATTTCGGGCTCCTGACATTAAAAATACGTGGGCCCACCCACGCAGCCGTTCCCGGCAAGTACATAAGTAGTCGCTTCGCTGGGAATCCCCCCATGACCGACACTCAACCGATAGCGCGTGCAAAATCCTTTTATATCTGGGGTGTCCAACTTGCAAGGCTTTAAGGGCCACAACTGAACACTTTAATATGGTTGCGGGCCATATTTTCATGACCGACACTTGACACTTTCCACACTTGACTTCTACCTAATGTTGCTCTCGGCACTTTGCTCGTCTGCTCTTAAACAAGGGGGAGGGGGGGATGGAACCATACGTGATATCTGGTCGTATCATAGTGAAACACATTGGAATGGTTGAATATTTCTGAATTTGCTAGAAACTATTCCATAAATATAAACTTAACCTATTTTTTTCTTTCCCGTATACGTAGGTATATACGGAATAGGGAAAGTAATGTAATGCTGCGGAAAATCGATTTCGAGATTAAGACGGAACTACACGTTTTGGTGTACCCTGATTCAGAAAAAGTGTTTTTTTCAAAACGTCCGTCTGCCAGTCAGTTCGTCTGTCCGTCTGGTGCTTGTGAACACTACTAGCGACTACGCCATGAATAGGATTTTTCCCAACTTGAAGAAACCCGTGTCGATCTGGCTCGAGTAGAATCTTTGAGAGTTTGAAAAATAATCTCTAAATTTTTGGGTACTTATCATGAAGCCCCCCCCCCGACGTTTTCAAAATTTTCTCAAAAACGACTCCAAATATTTTCTTTAAATTTCTTGTAAGAATAGAGCAAAATAAACTTATGAAGGTGGTATTGGTTCGATTTTCACGGTTAACTCTTAATTTTCGAAAATTTCAAAATTTCAAAATTTTTAGGGCGTCTTCCTAAAACCTCAAAATTTAAGATGGAGATTTTTCCGTCACATAAAATTTGTTCTCCATTGTAAGTTCTTTCATTAAGGTCATGCTCATTTTTTGGCTTTACAAGCCTGGCATTTGAGTCTTCAAGGACATCGCCTCAAGACATTATGTCAAGTGTAACTGTATTTCCATTTCACTGAAGCTGGTGCACTTACCGTGAATAAATGTTAATTCTAACCAAGTTTATGCGTGTGACTGTGTACAAAATTTCCGCAGACTAAATCCTACTCAAATTATCAGAGTATCTTTGGGCTCTGACTGAGTGTATATTCCCACATTATACAGTCCACTTTCTAATCATACATAGGCGATGCCTAACACAGACAATGCTGCGGTGGATCGTCTCAAACTGCAAAACCAAGTTTGAAATGCCAAGCTGCTGAGGTGGCTCAGGGAATCGACAGTATTTCAGTAAACCTCCGAATGTGTGCGCGTGTGCGTTTGTGCGTATGTGTGCGGTTCCGTCGCTCGCGGCTAGCCCGCTTTCCGTGCACCAATAGAGACGTACGACTCGGTCTCCTGATGGGGAACTGATAATTTGTTTTCGGATCCAGCTAGAAGATTCAAAAAACGTGTTTTTTTCGTGTTTTGGCGCTGCGATCTTAGTGATAATGCCAGGAATTAAACGCCTTCTAAATCGATCTATGTAGGTGTCATTACCCAAAGATATTTTTCACTCAATACGCCATCATTTTCTTTCACGACGTTGGCAACATTGATGTTATATTCAAGTGATCTATTGAATTACAAAGTATATTGTTCTCCGGATTGATTTCAATTTAGATTGGAATTATAGTACTTAAAAAAAATGAATTTCCGAATCAGCTACTACGATTCATTGGCAAGTCCATTGCCAGATACTGGCCATGAAAGAAATGAAATATGGAAAAAATTGTCAACACTCGAAACAATTTTCAAAACAGTTTACAGTGTCTGCGACGCCACATTGTACTAGTAACAAGCAATAGAATACGAAAGTATGGATTTGTGCAATATTTTTCGGGTGAAGAATAAACTAAGAAAATAGTGGAAATATTACAGCTTTTCACTTGAACTAGTTCCCTTTGCTTCAATTGATTTCTTTACACGCAAGTGCAGCCATGTGAGTGGGAGAGGGAATCGATTCTTTCCGACCTCCGTGTTGTGTGTTTCCGTCCGCCGAGTCCCTTCTGCAGTCTGCTTTGTCTTCTCGCGAGAACAGGACGCGAAGTGGACATTTGGTTCGTTAAGGTGCGTTTACACGGAGAGAGTTTCCTCTCCTAACTTTCCGGAACTGGTTACGAGACACATGTAAACTCTAGGGAGAGCGATCTTCTCCCCGGGGACATGACGTCACAAGAGATTTTCGAAGTGTCCGCAAGAGAGCAGTGTAAAGGCTCCGGAATCGACGAGAAATCGTGTCTCGTAGGAGATAAACAGTTTTCCAAGGAAGTTGGAAGAGTTCTTGCTCTCTTGGCGTGTGTCCACGTGCTCAAGTAGCTTTTCTGCGTGTTGTGTCTGCGAGTCTGCGAGTCGTTCCAATTGAATTTTGAATATCTGTTTACGATATCGTGTTTACGATTTGTGAAATGGAAGCTACGCAAGCTATTGCAAGCACAGGAGAGACGTGAGTACATGCTATATAATTTTATACAATTTTAAAATAAATTTTACGAGGAACATTGTACACAATGTGCATTGTATACGTTCAACGTAGTATACAGTATACTAATAAGTAATGTAGTATAATAGATAATAAATAATAAGTAATATAGTAAATTTGGTATAATAGTAAATGCAGTGTATAAAATATTGATTTCGGAAATAATATACGGATTATTCTATAGGTTTTGGAGGATGATTCTTGTACATTTTGCTTGTAATAATTTTTTTTAACTTGCATATCCTATTATTATAATTATTGAACTGTGATTATGACTGACTGATAATTATTGAACCTATAATTATTGAACTGTGATTTTATTACAGGAGATGGTCGAAGGAGAACATTACAAAACTAATCGAATTGCTGGAGTTAAGGGAATGTTTATGGAGGTAAAATACATTAAACTAAAAATCGGCGTTTACAAATTCTAGAAATTAAAGCAGTTCGTCCAAGTATAATTTTTTACTAATATTATATATATATATATATATATATATATATATGTGTGTGTGTGTGTGTGTATGTATATATATATATATATATATATATATATATATATATGTGTGTGTGTGTGTGTGTATGTATATACACATATAGACGCACTAATAATATGCATATACTTATAATAATATGCAAGTATAATTTTCTTAAAATTATCATCCTGAACCAAGTGGTCTGTTAATACCTGAAAATACCCTGCATTAATAATAGGTTTGTGGACAATGGTTGTAAAAAGTATTATACCTAGTTGAAAATTATAATTGCTTATAACAGTACTTTGAGTACAAATGCATTATAACAAGCATACAGTAATCGTCAGTGTTTTAATTAAATACATTTATTCAAAATATTTTCACATGTGCAAATTTTATTATTAATGTTGATTGTTGGAATATTATTTTAATTAATTGGCAATTCAGTTACTATAAATGCACCTCTTCATTTCAGGAAGTCCCATTCCTTTTATAAAGATAGGGTGAAGCGGAATGCTGCCCTTTCTGAAATGTCGGAACAGTTGGCAAGAACCCCGAAGGAAATAGAAAATAAAATTCATAATTTGAGATGCCAGTATCGAAATGAAGTAAAAAAGGAGAGAACAAGGAATAGTGGAGCAGGAGCTAAAGACGTTTATACGTCGAAGTGGGAGTTTTTTAAATCCCTCAATTTTTTATATGGAGGTGGAGAGGCAGAAAAAGGAAATGCATTTGATTCAATGGTAAGTCAATATTTTATTATATACATTTATATTGCCAAGGAACTTCACCTTCTGCTACAAAATATTCTTTAAATTCATTTCTAGTGACTCTGGCATTTGTTGAATAGTTTCTTCCTTGCGTTGGTTGAAGGTCAAGGAATGGAATATTCGTACCATTCCTCCAACTTCCTGGTTCAAATATTCCATTGACATCTCTGTCACACGTTCCAGGCGGGGCATACACTGTGCCGGAGGTGGACAGCAAAAAATTGTGTAATACACAAATAGTGCCCACTATCAATTTCACTTTCTCAGGTGGAAGTTCGATGCTTCTACGTAAAATTCTAAACCGGGCAGCAGCCATTCCAAAGGCATTTTCAACAATGCGTCGAGCCCGAGATAATCTATAATTATAGACACGTTCAATGCCATTTAACGTTTGGTGCTTGAATGGCTTCATTAAATTCGCTTGTAAAGCAAATGCATCATCAGCGACTATAACATATGGAATTTTCATATGTCGCCCTGGCAGTGGCCTGGCATTCGGTATATTTAATTTTTTCTGTTCGATGGCTTGATTTAGATTGCTGGTAGCAAAAATACCACCATCAGCATGGTGTCCTGGTGCACCAATGTTGGTATACAAAAACTTATAATTGGCATCCACCAATGCCAAAAGTACTATGCTAAATGTTCCCTTATAATTGAAATACAGACTTCCGGTCTTGGCAGGGGCTTGAATGTGTATGTGTTTCCCATCTAGTGCACCAATACAATTTGGGAAATCCCATTGGGATGAAAATTCCCCTGCGATCTTCAACCATTCATCTTCAGTAGTAGGTACCTAGAAAATAGAATGTCAGTTAAATGTATTTTTCTTTTCCAGAGCAAATCCTCGACTGAATTAGAGCTTGACATGGAGTCCCAAGAAACATTATTAGAGAGCCAGTTGGCACCAAGTGTGTGTCATTATGCAGTGCCATCAACATCTGTGGCATCTGTGACGTGTGTGTATGGCTCCCAAAAAAAAAGAGAGAGACTTCCGAAGACGAAGTCTTAAAAAAATGCATGTCTGTATTAGATAGACACATTGACGAACATCAAGTGTTCGGAGAGCATGTGGCAAGTGCTCTCAGAGAGCTGCCGGAGAGACTACAATGTAAACTAAAAATTGATATATCAGAACTAATAGTAAATGCTCGGAAAGAGCATTATAATTCAATGCAATAAAAATTGTTAAGCTTAAAATAAGTGTTTTTATTTAAACCACCATGCATATTACAAATAAAGTTATTGGGATGAAATGGTGATAACCAGGGCTAGGATTTGTGGAAAACAAAGAGCCTAAACGAAGACTTACTTATATCAAGAGTAATTTAATTAATATAGCTGTCCACCTGAACCGAAAAAATTCTAAAATTTTCTTTATTTCTTGTACAATAGATCTTTTATGCTCAAAAATCAAATTATAAAAATAAAAAGTTGAGTTATGTCAATTAGCATATTTTGATAACTAATATATAATGGCAATAAAAAAAAATAATCACAATTGTCTATTCTAGTGGATGAACAAGGAATTAGAGGTACTGTAAAAACTAAAGAGACAAGATTTGATTGTTTGGGAAAAAATTGTTCATAAATGTATTCTTGACATTTCAATTTAATCGGTTCAACCGAAACTTTTCATGATACATTAGCTATTCTAGTTCATACGCTATTTCTCAGCATGGAATCCGATTTTTTTCTAATTAAAGTTTGATTTGTTTGACATGCATGAATGATTGAAAATTCCGAATTCGAGAAAATGCATCTTCAATTCAGTTGGCCCTAACTTGAAATTTTCAAAAACAAAAAAATTGTTTGAAGCATTTAAAAGAATTACACAGCATACAACTTAATAAAATTTGAAATTTCAGTATTTTTTATTGAAGGTAGGCAGCTACCTCAAAATTGTTGACTAGAACGTTTAAGTTTACATTTAATAAAACAAACTGAATTTTCAATTCCAGCTATATATTTTTTGTTTAGTACATCTAAATTCACCACTTTCTCTGCAAATTAAAGTTATATTTATCTTCCAACAATGATTTGTAAGATCATAATATGAAACTTGAATACTGAAATATGCAAATACATTTTCCAATGTTAAAAAATATGTTCTCTGCCTCCAAATATGGAAAAATAATTGAAAACAGGAGGTGGGAATGGTTAAATTTATTACTACATATTGCCCTCGCCTCTTTCAACATATTTAATCATATAGTTACTTTTCAAAAAGGTACATACCTTCATATAATCCTTTAAGCATTCCAATATGGCACTACAAACTTCAGGGATTATTTTAGAAATTGTACATATTGGAATCCTAAACAAATACGACAGAGAACTGTATGTGTCTCCTGTGGCCAAAAACCGTAGCGTCAAAGCAAGTCTTTCACCACAAGAAATACATTTACGCATGACCGTGTCTTGCTTCTTTATTGCTTGGGAAATTTTTCCCAATAATAAATCGAAGCCTTCGGGAGTGACACGAACAAAGTTTTTGTACATGGCTTCATCTTCTTCCCGCAATTCCGCCATCAAAACTTTATATATACTTTGCTCTTCTCTTCTCAGGAAAACATTTTTTACCCACACTTGTCTCTTTCGTTTCCTTCGCTTCTTCAAAATTATTAAGGCCGCACATGCAGCTGCAAGCGTCGACACCGTAGACATTGCTAACCTCAAACTCCTAGCCGCCGCTCATCAGCTGTTTATTCAACATGGCTGCGACGAAGTACGTCCAGAGACATTCGTATCAAGTGTAAACACCTAGGAGACACTTTTCCGGAGATATGTCAGGAAACGACTCTCCCGTGAGTGAGGAGACTCGCGTTTCGGGAGATATTTCGAACCGTGTAAAGTCGTCAGAGAGTGTTTATCTTCGTGACGTCATGAAGTTAGGAGACTTTGTCTCTCCGTGTAAACGCACCTTTAGAGTTGTTTATGTGAGAACTTTGCATCAACTGGATATTATAACCCTGTTCAGACACCTAGTTCTCACATTACTTTGGTGCTATACGTAGAACTATCTCGATTTATAGGTAAGTGCTTGCGAGACAATTTTTTAATTCCAGATCATGTACAAAAATAGAATCATTCGTTTCACATCCTCCCAGAAATAGAACAAGCTTTGTGAAGCTGTCTAGTGATATTGAAACAGGTTCCTTCATCCAGACGTATGTGTTTCAAAACATGAGTAAAAAAGAAAAGTTATATTAACCGAATACATGAAATTTCATTAGTACTTTTATATTTTAAATTTTTAGTGTATATTGTGCTCTAAGTTTAGGTAATAATGAACTAGTGGTGATACAACAGCAGATACTCGTACTTTCTGGCATTGTTGGATACTTTTCAATTTTTCAAGCATACATTATGCGGACACGTTTTGTTGTTTAAAAATATGATTATGATTAAATTTAATGACTTAATTGCTTAGATCTGATTTTGTTTAAACCTTCTGTGCACTTAGTGAGCCTCAAACGCCCGCCAGTTTTTCTTATTGCTGAAAATATTTTCCTGTTCACATTACAGGTGTGTCCTTTTATGATACCCTCTGTCGTTATGTTTCTTTCCGTATGACATTGCACGGTCTAGTAAGCTACGAGATTTTTCTATATTTTTCAACGTTTCTGTTGGTAGTCGTGCTTTCCACTCAGTGGGCCTCCGAGGCCTGGTAGTCTGTACTGCCTAACAGCTCTTCGAAAGCGTAAAAAAAATTTTGTCCTGTTGGGATTTATACCCAATAATTCTAGACTTCTTTGTTTACTTGTTTTGCGCAAGAAACACAAACCACGACCACGTACGAAAGGAATAAAAATTGTTTGGCGCTGTGATTCACAGAATGGATTTGCACTACGTGAGAAAGTATACTACGGGGTAAGGAAAGATGAAAAAGATGTGGCAAACGATTTGGCATCAAGAACAATATTGAAGGGAAGACCGGGAAAGGTGGCATTAACTGATGCCACTGCAGCGCCTCTGACGGGAGGTCCAAGGGTTTGTGTTCAGACGGTAGAAAAAGTTTCGACACTAGCGTGGTAGGTGGTAGGTGGTAGGTGGTAGGTGGTAGGTGGTAGGTGGTAGGTGGTAGGTGGTAGGTGGTAGGTGGTAGGTGGTAGGTGGTAGGTGGTAGGTGGTAGGTGGTAGGTGGTAGGTGGTAGGTGGTAGGTGGTAGGTGGTAGGTGGTAGGTGGTAGGTGGTAGGTGGTAGGTGGTAGGTGGTAGGTGGTAGGTGGTAGGTGGTAGGTGGTAGGTGGTAGGTGGTGGGTGGTGGGTGGTGGGTGGTGGGTGGTAGGTGGTAGGTGGCAGGTGGCAGGTGGCAGGTGGTAGGTGGTAGGTGGTAGGTGGTGGGTGGTGGGTGGTGGGTGGTGGGTGGTAGGTGGTAGGTGGTAGGTGGTAGGTGATAGGTGGAATTCAGCTGTTGTCTGGAGGAGAATACTTATCGTCCTCTCCAACATTCCAGAAAAAAGTAAAGTAAAATAATTGGAGCCGTTTTCGAGAAAATAATTGCTCGAAAATTGCCTATATCACTCAAATAACGCGACACGAGAAACATTTACCAAAAATTGTATATGACCTTATTTCAAGACCTGTCTTTGAAGAGCAGATTTCATTAAAATCTCTATCTTTGATATTGTAAGTGCAGTAAGATGCCGAACAAATTTTGAACTTTTGCAATTTTGGAAAATTCATAGTAGAATGAGGTCATTAACAATTTTTCGAAATTGTTAGTAATTTTCGTGTACGTTTGCGTGAAAAGTAAGTGTTCAATTTAAAATAAATAGAACTGCTTCTCACAGGTGTGTCCGGAAGTTAATACGATATTATGTGCGGGTACTTAAAGAGATTCTTCCCATCGCTTGAGTTAATTGGGAGTACTCTCTGCTTCAAAGCGATGCCTTTGCCAATCTGCTCCGTGCGGAGGGCCATTAGTGTCTCCGGCATGCCGACCAATGGGCAGTTTTGGGCGATGGGCGTTCTACGGAATACTCCGGATGCCACACTTAGAAGTCCGACCGGGGACAACCAAGCCAGGTTCTAGAGATACTCACGAAGCGGCGGCGATTGTGTAACGGTTAGCGTACTGGACTGTTGTACCCAAGTTGGCGGGTTCAGCTGGCTGTCCCATGTTCGTAGATTTACTTGCATGTAAAAGACCCTCAAGCCAAAATGATGCCTCTGAGCTAAATTCAAAATCGCCTGTTTCTCGCCCAAGAAATACCTTCTTTCTCTGCTAGATGAAAGGAGCGTAGCGAAATTTGCGTGGTCAGACGGAAGAGTGGGCCTGATGGCCCGACTCTCGCCACGTAAAATAAGGCAAATTCAATCAAATTCAATCAATCACGTCAATAGCCTCAAGTTGGAGGCAGTGAGGAGACGAGAAGGGGGCCGGAGCCGCCCCGACCTCAGATCGGTTGGCCCCCTGTTGGGCTCTCGGCTTCGTCGCGGTAGTGGCTCGATTCTCTGAGCAAACAGGAAGCACTTGTCCCGGTGCACTGATTCGGCACTAGCCTGGATAGCTAGGAGCTCTAGCCGTCAGGGCCCAGGCCCTGTATGGGGAGGTGTCCGTGAGGGGCAAACTGCGTTCTGGCGGGATCCGGATACCGCTTGTCGACGAACATGTGAGCTTAAGTGCCCACCCCGGGGGTTCACGCCAGTTAGTAGAACAAGACATTGTGTGGGGTGGTAGCCTACACTGCTCCGAGCAGTTGGGGCGACACGATTGCTGTCTCCGCGCTCCCCTGTTTAGTGGCCGTGCCATGAAAGGCAAAGCAACCGTCTATCGAGCAACGTTCTGTCGTAGTTTTGTTTGAAATTCAACAAATCTCTTGCACAGACCCACTAATTGATTGAATGTCCAGGTTTATGAGGTCAATGCTCTGTCATATTCCCAAGTTTCGAGGTGGATGAAAGCGTTTAAGGAAGGCCGGGAAGAGGGGTACGACGAACCCCGTGGTGAACGGCCTTCAACTAGGCCAACCAGCTACAATTCGGCCCGATCTGTTAAATTCTGACCGTCGGATGATTGTAGAAACTCTCAACACTCCCCAAACAATTGCACACAATCTGACTACCGATACATTGGAAACATGGAAGGTGAGTGCCAGCTTGTTCCCAAGCTTCTGACGGTCGATCAGAAGAATCACCATCGCAAGTGAACTGGCACGTGTGGAAATTGAACCCGATTTTTTGGACAATGTCATTACCTGGGATGAAAAATGATGCTTTGAGTATGACCTTTGAAACAAATCGACAAAGCTCCGAGTGGCAAACGTGGGCGCCCTCAAAACCGAAAAAAGCAAGAACGAGCGAGTCAAAAGTGAAAAGAATTTTGATTGTTTTTACTTTCCCTTATACGGAGTAATATACGTATTATAGGGAAAGTTTTGTAATACTGCGGAAAATGGATTTCCAGATTTCAACCGAAATACACGTTTTGGGGTCCCCTGACACCGAAAAAGTTTTTTTTCAAAACGTCCGTCTGCACGTCCGTCCGACCGTCCGTCTAGTGTCTGTGAACACTACAAGCGCCTAAACCATTCGTAGGATTTTTTCAAAATGAAGAAACCTGTATCAATCTGACTCGAGTCGAAACTTTGAGACTTTGAAAAAAAATCTTTAAAATTTGGGGGTACTTTACATGAAGCCCTCCGGACATTTTCAAAATGTTCTCAAAAACGGCTTCAAATGTTTTATTTATTTTTGTAAGAATACAAGATTTTCTAAAAAAACAGGTCCAAATTTTTTGTTTAAACGTTAAGTAGGGATAGTGCTAAATGTACTCTATAAGATGACATATCGCCTTTATGCTCTATTCCGTTGTTTTTTCAAAAATCAAAAATGTATTTTTTACTTGTCTTTCATGCCGTTAATATTTATATTACCGGAAATTGGTTTACATTATATTTATGAGTATATGTGCTTTCAATAATGTCATATAAAGTTTTTGGAACTATTTACCGTTTTCTGTGAAAACTAGCTCAAAAACCAGCATTTTCAGAAACGTTCAAATGCAATTTTCTCAACTACAGCTCTAAATTTTTTCTTGAAACATTTCGAAAGAATAGGAAAGATAACTGCAGACTATGATATATCGTTTAGTTAATTTATTTTTTTTGTTTTCTTTCAAAAATTACATAAGTGTAAATTTTTTGAAAGAGCTCTAACGCCGTTGGTTTGCACATTTCCAGCTACTTGTAAACACTATTGTATTTGTTAGTTAATGTACTTAAAGTGACTTCAAATTAAGTTTTTCGAAAACTCAAAAATTGTCTGTGAAAAAGAGATTCAATTTTCGATTTTACAATAGTGCTTAAATGCCATTTTTGAGAAACCGGCTTCAAATCTTTCTATAAAAATTGTCATTTAGGACGATCTTTTACGTTTCATTAATAATCTTAAAATAATATTCCCGTTCTACAATTAGGAAACCCAAAAATTAAGAAAATGTTAAAAATAATTTGGGTGGCGATAGATTGAAGCTGGCAAGGGTATCTGGCAAGTCTGGGTAGCTAGCCGAGACCAAAGGAAATATAAAACTAATACTGGACAATCTGTGCCATTCTGTAAGATAATAATAATAATAATAATAATAACAAAAACAACAGGATAATATATAGAATAAAAGGCTATAAATTCATCCTTTTTTTGAATTTTCTTCTGGTGATCATGTGACATTGGTCATATGAAATTACATTAGAGGAGGCACTAGTGGATTATCACTCCCCGGGAGGGATATATATGATTCAATATAGAGACATGCACCCATTACGGTAGAAGATTTTGAAATGAATTAAAATCGGAACGAAGTACAATCCAAGGATGATCATTAATTTGGTCAGACTTAACCTGAAGTTAACTTGTAGAAAATGAATAGCTGGTAACACCAGGTAGGGCTCCACACCCACGACACCCCACACACGATTAAACACATAAATCTCCTACCAAAGTTTCTCGTAGAGGTGTCAACGGAATGCAAAACCGTGATATTGATTTTTAATTATTTTGTATACGTATTATCTTTTTCTACTTGTTTTACTACATTTTACTAAAATTATTGATTCACTTTATTCAGAAATACATACAATCATTTTCGTATTTAGCACTCAACGTAAATGGATCGTACCGGCAAAAGTGGCTCAGGGCATGCACTGATGTACCCGCAGTGCCTCCGACAGGGAGAGTCTAGGTTCGAGTCCCGACAGTGGAACGATTTTCGGCACTAGCTACACAGCTAGTTGGAATTCAGCCGCCGACTGGATGAGAATTCCCGCGGGCGGCTGCACTGATTAGGAGTTTTCTTTGGATTCTCCCAACAATACCAGGAGAATCCTGGTGTTGTTGGCGGCGGCGATGGTGTAACGGTTAGCGTTCCGGACTGTTGTACCCATATTCGCGAGTTGAAACCCGATCGAAGCCGTGGATTTTTAAGGGCGAAATAAATCCTTCGTACGCCTTCCTTCGGAGGGGAAGTAAAGCCGGCTGTCCCATGTTAGTAGATTTACTTGCATGTAAAAGATCTTCAAGCCTAAATGACGTAGCCTCTGAGCTAAATTCAGAATCGCCTGTTTCTCGCCCAAAAAATACCTCCTTTCTCTGCTAGTTGATGAAAGGAGCGTAGCGAAATTTGTGTGGTCATACGGAAGAGCGGGCCTGATGGCCCGAGTCTCGCCACGTAAAATAAGGCATTAATTCAATTCAATTCAGAATCCTGTAGCAGTATTGTAATAAAGGGGCCACTGACCGCGCGTGATGTTTCCTGCCTCTTCCTTGTCCTGTCCTAGCCCCTTGCATCCACTACACTCTCACAGTTGTCGGCCGCTTAGAGACGACTGCGCTGGAGGGAGATACCTGTGTCTGGAAAATCCCCACAAGAAGACGTAGATCAGCGCCGGATCTCGCCAAAAGGATCACTGCCCCCTCCCGCAAAAAACAACAAAAAACATCCCCTACGCTAACGGGACAAATTACTTCGGCAAATGACGAACACAAATCACTAATCTATTAATCAATCCAAAAATGTCATCATAAGTTAATATGAATAACCATTGTGAATCCGAATCAAATATACTGTTTGACTTCCAGAAAGGATCGAAATCCAAGACGCCGAGACGCCAGCGGAGCGGCCGTGAGGGAGCGACTGGAGTCGGAGGGGCAGGGGCTTCGGGCGGCGCCTTCCAGCCTATGAAGCAGGAGCTGGAGAACATACAGGAGACTTTGCGCCGCCAGAAACAGGAGGCGGAGCGAAAGGTCCAGGAGGCTGACGGGAGGACGCAGGAGGCCCTGCGCCTACAGAAGCGGAGCGCGGAGCGCGAGATCCAAGAGGCTGAGGGGAGGATGCAGGAGGCCACGCGCCTACAGAAGCAGGAGGCGGAGCGCAAGGTCCAGGAGGCTGAGGGGAGGATGTAGGAGGCCCTGCGCCTACAGAAGCGGAGCGCGAGATCCAGGAGGCTGAGGGGAGGATGCAGGAGGCCACGCGCCTACAGAAGCAGGAGGCGGAGCGCAAGGTCCAGGAGGCTGAGGGGAGGATGCAGGAGGCCCTGCGCCTACAGAAGCGGAGCGCGGAGCGCGAGATCCAGGAGGCTGAGGGGAGGATGCAGGAGGCCACGCGCCTACAGAAGCAGGAGGCGGAGCGCAAGGTCCAGGAGGCTGAGGGGAGGATGTAGGAGGCCCTGCGCCTACAGAAGCGGAGCGCGAGATCCAGGAGGCTGAGGGGAGGATGCAGGAGGCCACGCGCCTGCAGAAGCAGGAGGCGGAGCGCAAGGTCCAGGAGGCTGAGAGGAGGATGCAGGAGGCCCTGCGCCAGCAGAAGCAGGAGGCGGAGCGAAGGATGCAGGAGGCTGAGAGGAGGATGCAGGAGGCCCTGCGCCTGCACAAGCAGAAGGCGGAGCGCAAGGTCCAGGAGGCTGAGGGGAGGATGCAGGAGGCCCTGCGCCTGCAGGAGGAGAGGGCGGCGACGGCGTTGCGAGAGGTGGAGCGGAAGCTGCAGGAGAAGGACGACGCCGTCCGCTCTCTCCAGCAGCGGCTACAAGAGACCCACGTGAGGATGACCGTCCTGGAAGAAAGAACGACGGCTCCTGAGGTCTCTGGAGGGGAAGGTCTGCCACGTCTAGAAGGCCGTGTGAACGAAGTAGAGGCCTCTCTTCAAAGCGCGTTGCAGACGTTTATGCCCCGAGTTGAAGCTCACATGCGGCAACTAGAGCAGCCTCAATCGAAACGTGCTACCGTTGCCACCGCCTCCGCCAGCGCCCGCCAACAACCGGCGTCGGGAGGGGCAGCAGCGGGCGGTGGGGAGGAGCCCCTTTCCCCCTCCTGCACCCCCACTCCCTCATGCGCCGGCCACCAGGGCGCAGCAGCAGACGAGGAAGAACGCGCGAGGCGGCGGGTGGAGCTCCGGGTGCGGGAGGTGCAGTTAAAGAGGGAGGAGGCCCGAACCACTCCCTCTCGTCTGGGAGAGCAGTTGTATATGGCGGCAGCACAAGGAAGACTAAGTGACGTACGTTATCTCATAGACTCCGGGGCTGACGTCAACTACACTACTCAATATGCTCTCACTTCGTTATTGATTGCACACATAAATTCGCAAGCGGACGTGGTGTCGCTTCTTCTGCAACGAGGGGCCGATGTGAACGCCGCCAACAGCAATGGGGCTTCCGTGTTGCACTTGGCTGCGATGAACGACAGCAGCGGTCGGCGCGTGAAGCTGCTGGTGCGCGCGGGCGCCGACGTCAACGCGAGGAATATAGATGGAGAGACTCCTCTGCACAGGGCGGCGAAGTATAACAATGAGAAAGCGGTGCGCGCGCTGCTCGCGGCCGGCGCCAGGAGGGACCTCAAGCCTTGGGGAGGAGAATGGAAGAACAAGACGCCGTTTGACATGGCGAATTCTTCTCGTATACAGAATCTGCTGCGCCAAGAATTATCCTGAAGAGATTCCTTTTTACTTTCCCGTATACGTACGTATATACGGAGTAATATACGTAGAATAGGAAAAGTTTTGTAAAGCTGCGAATTTGAAGATGTCAAAGGAAATAGACGTATTGGGAGCCCCTGATACCGAAAAAGTGTTTTTTCACAACTATGGTTCGTCCCACACACTAGCGCCTAAACCATGATTAGGATTTTTTCCAAATTGAAGAAACCCCTGTCCATTTGGCCTGAGTCGACGCTCTGCGATTTTGAAAATCATTCATTAGTTTTTGGGGGAACTTTTGGGAATTCAAAATTTTCTTAAAACTGGCAACAATTTTTTTCATTACAATTCTTATACGAATAGAGTAAAATGCGCTTAAAAATATGGCATAGGTCCCATTTTCACGGTTAACTCAGAATGTTCGAAAATTTCAAAAGTTTGAATTTTTTCGGGGTTTTCCTACAACAACAAAATTAAAGGTAGAGATATTTCATTCGAATAAAATTTGTTGTTTATAATTTGTACTTCATTAATGCCATGTACATTTTTTTCAAAATTTTAGTAGTTTTCGCGTCATATTGCGTGCAATTTGTGCAATTCTAAATCATTACAAAAGCAAGAGTTTTTCAAAACCGCTCCAAATTTTTTCATTACACTTTTGATGGAATTTTGCTAAATGCACTCTATAAGATGACAAAAACAACATATTGCTATATTTTTTGTTCTTTCGAAAATTAATAAAATGTATTTTTTTTTACTTGTCTCTCACGTTGTTAATATTTACATTAGCAGAAATTGGCAAAGGAAATTGACATTTAGGACGGGGTTTTTTGTTTTATAACATTCTTGAAATACATAATATTCCCGTTCTATTATTAGCAAACCAACAAATTTAAGAAAATTTCAAAAAAATAAATACTTAGGGCGGTGATACATGGCACCAGAAAGAATATGTGGCAAGTACGATTAGCTAGTCGAGACCAAAGAAAATAAAAAAAACTAATACGGCAAAGTCTCTGCCATTCTGTAGCACCACTGTTTTATATTTTTGTATTGTGATTAGAAAGGTCTGTTTACAATAAAATATACACAAATGTAGTATTGAGTTAACAGGTATTACTTAATCTAAGCTTATTCCAATTTCAAAGTTTATGAATCCATCCACGTTCTCTTAGATGTGTCAGAATATTTGTAAGAGTATATGAAATGGATATTTAATTATACTGTGAGTGCGATCGTTGATTTTCTTACAAAAGTTGAATGCAAACCGATTTTCGATATTAGCATTGTGGTTAAGAAGTTGTGCGACAGGTGAGTGCGTTGATTGATGGGTTCACGTTTTAATTTTTGATGTAATTGGTAATTTGATTTGAACCAGGCGGCGTTAGTGATGCTGCGTAGGACTTAGTTCTATTCTCTGACCATTTGCATTTTGTTGAATTTTGCTTGTGATGAATAAGCACAGTTTATAGTTAATGTGATTGGAGTAGCACGCATGGCCACAATGGTAATTTTTTCAGAACGTTATTTAGTTTTATTTTAAGGGGAGAAATGTCTCGAATAAAATATTGTAGATCACACGGCAAAATCCCTTTTCATGACTCGACAGGAATCCTCCCCGAAGCCGGTAGAGTAGGGTGAGTGCAACACCAGTCTCGTTAAGAAAACGACGAATATCTTGTCTTACGATGTAAACTAGCAAAAACCCGGCGTTGCACGTTTTTTTCGTTTTTTTTCTCTGTCTGCCTCAGCAATCTCTCTCGTACCGTGCCTGCCTCTCTGTGTTTTCATCATTCTCTGTCTATCTCTCCGTCTCTCTCTGTGTCTGTCTGTCTCTCTCTGTAACTATCGGTCTCTCTGTCCCTCTCTATTTGATTCTCTCTGTCTCTTTACTCTATCTCTCTGTCTATATATCTCTCTGTCTCTCTCTTTCCCTGTTTGTTTCTCTCTCTGCGTGTCTGTCTTTATCTACCTCGTTTGCATCGGTCCACCTCTGTCTTCCTCTGTCTTTGTCAGTCTAAGTCTGTCTCTGTATCTTTCGGTCTGTTTCTCTTTATCTGTCCCTTTCTCTGTCTCTATCTCTTTCTGTCTGACTATCTCTGTTTGTCTCGCTCATTGTCTGTCTCTTTTCTGCCTGTCCATCTGTCTCTCTCTCTGTGTCATTCTCTGTCCATATCTTTCTCTCTCTTATTTACGGGGTGATTCTTTCTCTTTCTGTGTCTGTCTTCATCACTCTTTGTATCTCTCCGTCACTCTCCATCTCCCCCTGTCTCACACTGTCTCTGTATTACTCTGTCACGCGCGCCCGTCCGGTTCTCCTGGGCCGCACCCTGCGCTACACGGCAACACTCAGCGTCACACGATCACGCGTAATTGTGTCCTGCAGCGCCATTTATTAGAGTTACAGCAAAATTAACAGCACATAAACCTCGGTGAAAAAAACACGTAGACGTAAAACTTTCATAGAGATCGGTCACAATGCGTCAGTGTTTACCGCTTTTAAATATATCAACATCTATATACGTGCATTACTATTTATGCTCGTCTTTTATACTGTATTAAATTGTAGCGGTTCATTGCAAATAAAGAGTTTTTACAATACAGCTACATTATAATATAGGTGCTAGATCAATTACAGAGAAGTTTAAAGTTGAGTATTGATCAATCATTGGTCATTTTCTTTTAAATGTATTATTGGATTTTGGATATTATAGTGTGGGGAAAACTCATCAGACGGAGACGGTAAACCGCACATTCTCTTTCCTACTCCAAAACTCTGAATACAAGAGAAAATTGAATTCCCCTATGAGGACTGAATCATTTATTGACCTGGCAAGAAAAGCAACAGATACTGGACGTTGATACTTCTTCATTAAATTGAACTGTAGCTTGACGAGAGTACTGCTCGTGTAACCCGGATTGTGCGAATGCTTAACCAATTCCAACACCTAGGAGGCTGTGTGTCGTCGCATTGGCTGAATACTCCATGCCAGCTGCCACAGAACCGTTCAATGTAAAGTTAAACTTACAATAGCCAAATTTAGTCGTAGAAAAAGCGCTGTAGGAAAGTAGATGTAATGAGTATTAATACACTCGTATGGGGTTTACGATACTCGTTTGTACCGTAATATCATATCACACCTGTCTATTAATACTCATCATTATACAATAGTGCTAAAAACGCATCACCTAAAGAAACTGGGCATTCTGTATTTCCTAATCCAATCTGCTCTCAAGAATGTTAAACATATATTAGCAGAAATGGGTAGTCATACATTTTATGTGGATTATATGATGTATCTCGTTATATTTCCTTCATAACACGCTCGACGTTTGCAAATCAAGAGGTGTATTTTCTGGATTATATTGAAGGTTATAACTGTGAGAAAGGTGATGCGGTTTTCCGACTTCTTCTGTAACATCGTATCATCACTTACTAATATTGGCTACACAGAACAAGATGGCGCGGCGCAAGCGAAGGAGTCGCGCGGGAGCCATTGGCGTTGAAGGCAGAAGAGCGCCCGGCGTCCCCGACCAGCAGGAGGCGTTGGAGCGGACCAATTCAAAGGAGGCGCTGCGACTCCGGAAAGAGAAGGCGGAAAGAGCGACACAGGAGGCTTTGCGCCTACAAGACCGGGAGGGGGAGCGCACAGCCGAGGCCACGTCGACCCTACGGGAGGAGGCGGACAGAAATGAGGAGGAGGTCAAGGCGAAACGGGAGATCGTCTGGAAGATAAGGGACTCCGTTTGCTTGAAAGATGAGACGGCGAGAGAAAAGATGCAAAACGCTATGCAGAAACAAAGTCACGTGTCACAGGGGCAGCTAGCGCCGACACCTCCATCATTCGCTTCACCTGTCCCGCCAGCGCCAGCAAAACAATTGTAAGGGAACAGGCTGTGGACGGCTCCAGTGGAAAGCCCCCACCACCAGACTCTCCTTCTGCCCCCTGCTCCACCCCCCGCGTCCTCTGGCGCCGGCCACCAGAGCGCAGCACCTGACGAAGAAGAACGCGAGAGGTTGCGGTTTGAGCTCCGTTCGCAGGAGGTGTGGTTGAAGATGGCCCAGGCACGCAAGTCTCCCTTCCTCCTCGGAGAGCAGTTGCGTAAGGCGGCAGGAGACGGGAGAGCAAATGAAGTGCAACGTCTCGTAAATTGCGGAGCCGACGTCAACTACATTGGGCAACACGGACGCACACCTCTGCTTTGTGCGACCGTTTGAGGGCTTGAATGCGGCCGTTGTGTGTGCTCCTCTGCAACGAGGCGCCGATGTCAGCGCAGTCAACGGCTCCGGCAGCTCCGCGTTGCACGACCACAGTGGGCGGTACGTCGATCTAATGATCGATGCTGGAGGTACCGTCCACGCCCCAACTTGGACAGGAGCCACCCTGCTCCACTGGGCGGCCAGCGGTGACAAGATGGCGGCGGTGCGCGCGCTTGTCCAGGCCGGCGCCAGGAAGGACCTTGAGGTCTGGATCGGAGGTTGGAAGAGCAAGAGGCCCATTGTCCTTGCGTCGGCTGCTGACGTACGGATCTGCCTCGAAACTGACAAGTGAGGATCTTGTCCAATCGTCTCCTTCGTCGTATTCGTTTTCTTATGGGAGTTGAATACATAGTGAAGTGATTGAAAATGGTTTATGTTTTCACTATAATTGTTAGGGCATAATTCTGACAATTATCTTCGGGGATATTTAAAAGAATACATAACATTATTAAAAGGACAACTTATCTAAAGATATTTTAACATTTTTAACACATTGTTTTATTGAATTATTACTGCTCTCAAATAGTAAAAATTTAATCACATAAAGTTAGAATACTTTAAAATCAATTGTCTTTTTAATAATGTATAAAAAATAATAAAATTATCTATAAAAAATCTCAGAAAGTGACTGTGAGAATAATAAAAAACTAAAAATTATAATGAAATGTTAGTAATCAGAGGACGAACTAGACCTAAGTTCAACAAGACTCAACAATGGTTTATGGCGTCAAGTATCTACAGTGAGGTAACAAGTGAACATTTTGGGTATAATGATCACATTAACATTGTATATTTGTTTATGGTTTAAATGTTGGCTCCAGTCATATTGTTCACAGTGATTTTCAATATAGTTTCTCATCTTGTCACCAAATGAAGTGAAGATGGTGGTTTATCATCCTGTGTTTATTTGTTAATTCAGGCAAATCGGGTATTACTCGCGCAACTTTTCTTGAACGATGACCTTGATCCCCCTCCCTTGTGCAAATAACAGTTGAAGGCAAACGCTCCCAGCTGGCACTGATGACAACCTTCCAAGCATTAAAACTTTGTTGGCGCGAAACAGAAGCTAGTCAATGCCAATTGCATTCATAGTGCAGAACCCCTGTTCAGGTTTATTGTCAATATCGAAGGAAATGGCTGAGTCAGGTCCAGGTCATTCAAAAGAAACACTTAAAACTCCCGAAAAATTCAGCACAAGATGCAGTTTTGACTTTCATTTCACAGACGTTGGCATTACTTAAAATACTCTAGTGGTCGACTTTGTAACTAATATCCCCACTCCACCCAAAATCGTCAATCCATCGTTCAAGAAAAGTTGCCCCAGTAATACCTTTGGCTCTCGCACATCACATAATCATATATAATCACATAATCAGTAATTAGTAATAAATTCACAAACGAATATGAGCTTTTTCATTTATATAGATGTATGGCTTATCTGTGTACGGTTGGTATTGGTGGTAGTTTACACAACCATAAACTATTAAATAAATATTAGAACTATCCTCATGGGTATGGACTCTAACTTCACGTCCAAGTACTGGTAGTCTTAATTCTACTTGCTGTTAGCAACGAAAGCAGGGCCCTCTGCAGGTTTGAATCCTTTCTCCTGTGTTAGACCCGAGGTTTCGGCATGTTGGCGAACAGTGACATTGTTAATAATATATGGATTAGAAGAAAATATCTATTATTTCATGAAACAGATTTTGTTCAAGACAATTCAGTCTCCTGCCTAGCTACTCATCCACAACTAACATACACACACCACACCCACGCTGGCGCTGTATGTAAAACTATTGACGTACCAGAAATATCAACAAGGGTAGTGGTTATTAAACTTTATATTTTCTTTGCATCAAATACCAGTATAGCGGGAAGTTTAAATTTTAATATAGTATAACGTAGACACGTTATAGGAGACACAAATTACTTTTTTGTTCTTAATTGTTTTTGTTTTTTTTCAAAGCGTTCAAGAAGTGACAGGAAGAAGTCATGTGTGTGAAAAACCTCCCGTCAACAGCCCAGCCTCTTCATCTCTTTGAGAACAGTCTTCAGACGAATCGTCAGCTTGGTTGGTTTTCGCGTACCGAAGATACTTCTCCACGAGAAGAGTTAACATGTAATTCTCTATCTAGTGCCGAATCCAGCGGCTGGGATTCGTTCAAGGCTAGCGTCTCTAGAGCTGTCTACGCAACTATCTGACCGGGAGGTGTTTGTTTTCGACACTAGCTGTGTAGCTAAGACGATTCCAGCCGCAGCCTGGATATTAATTTCGATCAGGTTTTTGTCCAGTCTCCCTGATCCATTGAGCGAATGCTGACATGGTCCCTTGCTTTGCTGCTGGACGAAATGTAGCTTCACTATGCGCACTTTTTGTTGAACTGTCCTTTTGCTTGTAATGGTAAGAGTAGAGGTAAGGGCGAGTTGCTATTTTGTTAGGAATGCAGAAAAATCATAATTACAATTCATTTATCGATGCAAATAAGTTTTCTATAATTTGGAAACGAAAATGACTATTTTTCAAATATTGCTAATCTTACGATTTTTAAAATTTATTTTTATTTATTTACGTTAAACGTTTACTCATCTTTCAACTATTAATATTTAAAATGATGGGAAGGGATTCTGGAACTGAAGAAAACGTGCCGAGATTTCCCCCCCTACTTCACATACAGATTTTACTGTTTTTTTGACTGAATAAATCTAAATCTAAATCTTTAATTATACTCGTTTCTTCGATCAGTCACACATTCATACTACCACGCAACATCGTCATATATACTACCACCGACTCGTACATACCACCACACAAGAGTCGGTTGAATAACTATGATCGTACAACTTATCTGAACCATACAATGCCATTTTAGGAAATGTTTTGAACTTGGACCAACGTGCATTCCACGTGAACCATGCAACACGTTTTGCAAATGGTGGCAAATGGTACCCCTAGATACGACAGTAAAATATTCCCTAAAAGTGAGTGACATACGAGCAGTTAAACTATGACTCTAACATAAAAATAAGAATTGTGAATGGTTTCTTAACTGCCTCTCCCGTCTACAGCGAAAACTTGGTCTCTTAAATTTATTTTCTCAAAAATTTTACATTAAGTGTTCTAATTGAAAAAATTGAACAATAAGTAAATAAGTTATACTTTTAAAAAACTGTTTTTGGTATTTTCTCGAAGACAAATGAAAAAAAATTGAAAACAATTAAACACAAACAAAACAAAAATAATTTTCACTGATTTTGAATACGGGAAAAGCCACGAAAAAAATTCAAAACTTTCTCTCAATACACTTGTTGAGTACTTTCCCCCCTAGTTTTTATTGCTAATTTATAGTTAAAAATAAAAACTTTTTTATCTTTTCCCGTCTTTTTAAACGCTCTATCCGGAGAAGATGGTAAAAAGTTTCGCCACTTGATATCCAAAAAAATATTTCTTATGGTTTGTGACCACGAATAACTTTTTTCCATGAAAGTTTTAAATTAGTAATAGTGAAAAAAGAGTTTTTATCTTTATTTTTCACTGAATTGGCCGTATTAATTTCCATGGGAAATAATAATCATGCATGTGAAATTTACTCAATTTTCCAAAAATGATTTTTAAAATTTTATTATCCGCGAAATTGCAACTTTTAAATGGATTTCAACATTATTGAGTCTTGAAAGAATTTTTTATTCCGTCAGGATTACGAGAAAATTCACAAATGTTGCCCTAAAAATCAGATATCTTCTGGAATTATTTCAGATTTTTTTGATTGGTGCACCATTTTGAAAAAAGGAAATTCATATTCCTTTTATTATCCATTCCATTATTCTATTATTCACAAACGTTAATATCAATAAATTATTAGACAATAATATTTTGACCATTGGATATAACCAGACCTGATGACTAACCTTTTTTTAGTTATTTTTAATTATTTGAGAGGTTTAAAAAATATTAATTATAGAGAATCGACTCTAATTTAAGTGAATATTTCTTGAGAATTTAAATCTAGTTGTGTATATTTATAATATTGTAAGGAATTATTGAAACCAGGTTTTAAATCCCATAAACCATACACTTTGAAATATGTCGAGCGATTATTGTTCTACTGATTCAAGTACATTACATTTCTCCATAGGTTTCTCAATCACGATTTTTAGCATCAGAAATATAAAACAACAAAAGTTCTCTTTGTACTTTACTATTCAGTTTTTCTGGTTTTCACATAAGTCTACGATTCTTGACTTTTAAAAAGATTGCCGATACAATTGTTCTCACCTAATTGTGCTGAATACATAAAACTCTTCCATTAATGCTAGAACATAGTGATTTCGTGTTACTCCATGCCTTTTTATTTAAATTATTTATATTCTTCACGTCTTCTACAAAGTCCTTTGCAAGCAAGAATATGATTATTTAGTAATTCGTACATTTTGCATACATTTTACTTTGAAAGAATAAAGAATGGAAACAGTGGAAATATTATCTTGTTAGTTGCACTAGTTCCCATTGCTTCAATCGTTTTCATTCCACGCAAGTGCGGCCACGTGACAGGGAGTGTGTAGTCGGGGAATCGATTGTTTCCGACCTCGGAGTCGAGTGACGCATTTTCGTCCGGCGAGTCGCAGTCGTTTCGCCCGCAGTCGGCTTTGCCTTCGCGCACCAACTGGACGCGAAACCCGCGCTTCGCTTGTCAGAGTTCTGGACGTGAGAGCATTGCGTGAATTTGCTGTTATAGTGAGCGCAGCATAAATTTGGTTGAAAGTTTCGGTGTTAAACGAAAAACCGACAGGTTTTCAGGTAAGTAGTTGCAAGACAACTTCTTAACTTCAGTTAACGAAAATGGAATAATTCATTCATATTTATTTACTTATTTATTTTTTTCTTTACTTATTTATTTATTATTTATTTACTTATTTATTTATTTATTTACTTAATTATTTTTTTTATTTACTTAATTATTTTTTATTTACTTAATTATTTTTTATTTACTTATTTATTTATTTATTTATTTATTTATTTATTTATTTATTTATTTACTTATTTACTTATTTATTTATTTATTTATTCATTCATTCATTTATTCATTCATTCATGATTTATTTATTCATTCATGATTTATGTACAGTCTTTTGCTTTACCCAGATAAGTATAAGCGAATCTCCATTACTTCATCTCTTAAATTTTGTGACATTTAATTTTTCTCTTTTAGTGATAACTACAGTAGGGAACAATTTTTTTCCCTCCAGGAAGGTACAATCCACAACGTACTCAATTTTATATGCAGTTTACGATTATCACAGTAAAAGCATAACATGACGTCTCGGAGTTTTAATAGACCTATCTTTATACCGTATCACACCGTCCTTGGGCTGTTAATGCAAAAATATATCTAAATTGCAGCTGAAAGATATGTAAGATCAATACCAAAAAATGTATTTAAACATAAAATATTTGTTCAGTTATTCTAAGCCACTTTCATGAGATAACAAGATTAGGCTTTTGTGGCTGTATTTCTGTATTATTTTTTTACCTTTTTTGTTCGAAGATTGCAGTTTTTATTCTCGCGTCACGGGGTCGCGCGCAGAAGGTACTACGTACGAGTAGGTCTTGGTGGATGTTTTGAAAATACGTCACGTACAACCTCGTTTAATCTACTGTGCATCAGTCATAGAAAGGAATTATTTTAGCCGTATACCTTACCGTAAGTATTCAACTGTGGTGTGGAACTTTCTGAGTCTCGTAGGGACTAAGGTGCATTACAGTATCCGTAGGGCGGTGGAAATTCGTGTCTGGTTTGCATTTGCCTCAAATTCATTGAAACATTCATTACAGTTCTGCGGTTTTAATAAAGTGAAATTCGCCCCATGATCTAAGGAACTGAATCGGTTCGATAAAATATAAAACGTCATTTCACATCGAATGTAATTTACGGTGGTATTCATTGTCGACACGTATACATTAAGTAAACACTGAAGTAATAAGCGTTTACTAAAAATAAGTGAACCCTCATGACAGTTTCAAACGTATTCATGCGAGTAAAGCCCACTTATTCGAGAGTTGTACTCAGGCAATATTTCGCTACATAATATTTGGCAACACTGCTTAATTGGTTTCTAGATACAAATCTAGAAGGTGATGCCAATCTTGTTTACAAATTCTTTTAAGCGTATGAATAGCAGCTAGTTTCATTGACAGACTCTTCACCGAAAAGAAACTATACATTTCGCTTCGTTGCTTCGATGTCCTAAGCGGATAATTGCTTTTGGTAGCTTTTTTCTGATTTTACTTGATTAGTAAGTATAACACTGGTCGACAGTGATCTTGTTAAATGACTAACTCTAGGTGTCTCTTACGTACTTTGCTACCTAAAGCCTGTTGGGTACCACAAAAAGTACCCAACATGCTCGCTTTTCGTGTAATCGCACGTATACTAAAACTATATAATCCGCAGATTGCCACGTGTCGTTTATGCCGAAACGATAGTTGCTTGCAGGTTTATTATAAGACGGAGTTCGCCAACAATGTATGATATTGTAGATTCCACCGAAGACATGAAATATATGCCAGACTGGTCTAATCAGTTGAGCAACTTGGGGCGTTGCTAAGGGAATTGTAGTGGTCCACGTAAACGACGTGGCGACTTAGCGCGTTGTGTTCGTGAGCATGTAAACTACATGTTAGTTGCGCCCTGCGTGTCGCGCGAGAAAGGTATTGATATTTCTGTAGTGCACAACGCATCTATTCGTTGCGTTCTACTGTTGAATTTTGTACAAAAAAATTCCTTCCAATTTAGCAGCAGTGAGTAAACCATCCAAACAATTTCTGTTAAATTTGTGATGAAGTATTCTTGAAGATCCAAAGACGTAATATTACTCCCTTCAGAAGAAAGGCATATAGTTTGTTTGTCGGTTGTGAATTCGGTGATCAGGACAAATCATGGGCTCACCATACTTGTTGTGCGTCATATCAAACATCACTTAGTGGTTGGCAACGGAAATTCGCGACATGTGCCATTTGCAATTCCCATGGTACGGAGGGCACCTAAAGGATTACCCCACAGTTGTGCTGTTATTCATGCAATAACAAAGTTGCTAGAATCACAAGCACGACCTAGAGGACCATTCAATATCACAACATTCAACTTCCCTTCAGCTGTCAGGCCTGTTCCTCACAGCGACGGCCCAGAGCCGGCTGACAACTGGAGTTTGCATTTTGAAAACTCTGACGATGATTTAAACTTAAGTACAGAAAAGGACGATATTGCAGACCCAGATTTCGGCGGAATATCTACAGCAGGTCATAGAATATATCAGTCAGAACAAAAACATCTAGTTCGCGATTTAAACTTGTCGAGAATCAGACAGAACTGTTGGCGCGTCGATTAAAAGGTTGGGACATCCTTCAGAATGGGCTGCAATTACTGTGTATTGCCGACGAGAACAAAATCTCCGATGACTGTTCTCAGAAGAAGGCCATCTAATGTGCTGAACTGATGTTGATGCATTACTGAATGCTTTGGAAGACGATCATGATCCTAAGAAATGAAAGTTGTTAATAGATTTTTCTAACTCTTTTAAAGGCGGGCTTATTCATATCAAAAATGAGAAACAAACTAGTCCTCTTGCCTATGCAGTCCATATGAAGGAGACGAATGGTATCATGACACTTTTGTTATCGAAGATATAATACCATCAGTATTCATGGAATGTATACGGATATTTGAAAGTTATCGCCCTTTTGTTATGTCTTCAACAAGGATATTCTACATTTTGCTGTTTTCTATGCGAGTGGGATAGCGGAGATCGCAAAAATAATTTTGTGAAGAGGCACAGGCCTCAACGTAATATGATTCGCGGACAAAAAATATAAGATTGCAACCCCTTGCAATGCTGCACATGCATATATTCCTCCTTTGCACACCAAACTCCAATTGATAAAACATTTTGTGAAGTTGGTGTATAGAAGTGAGCCAAGTTTCCCGTTCTTTAAGAACAAATTCCCTGGGATAAGTGAGGCGAAAATGAAAGGTATATTTGTAGGATCACAAATGAAGTATATTTTGAAGGATCATGACTTACAGGCAAGTTTGAATAGTGTTGAAAGGCACCATGGATGTCGCTTCAAAAGTCGTAACGAAAGTCATTTGTAACAGAAAAGCTGAGGCCTATGTAGAAATAGTGTTGGAACTCCTTCACAATTATATATCTCTGGGATGTAACATGTTCATTAAGATACATTTTCTGTATTCACTTAGATTTTTTCCTGAAAATCTTGCTCCTCTGAACGACAAACGTGGTGAGCAATTTCACCATAAATTTACAACTCTGGAAAAAAAATTATAAGAGAAAATGGACTCAAAATACGCTTGCAGACTAATGCAAAACACTAAAAACGTTTGTACTCAAACGAAATACAGTAAACAATCGTTAAAAATTACATTTGGATTTAGATAATTACATGTAAGTAAAGTAAAGAAAACCAATAAGTTAAGAACTGTGTGTCCTTTTTAATTGCTTATTACAAATAAACCTTTCTTGTTTAAATAAATGTTACACAACTTTTTAATTAAAGCCCCATTTTCCATGCCATTATATTCCATGCCATTTTCCATTATACAGCCATTATATTCCATTTAACAGACTAAAAGTTAAATTTTGTCGACCGGTGGAATTATTGGCTTACGATATTTGTACAAGACATAAATGGAAATTTATGAACTGTTTAATATTTGTTGATACTACGTCAGATATTTTTGTAATGATTCTACAAACTGAGGGCTGACGTGTTCTATCACTTATCTACAGTCCCTGGCCATATTATTAGACGCACCCTAAATTTTCAATAAAAATCACGTTTTTGTGACGAAAAATGTATTTTTTTTTTATTTCTAACGAAATACGTAAGTTATAATTGATTACTTACGATACAAACAAGATATCATATGCAAAATGATGAGTGTCAGTATAATATATAATTTAATTTTCATAAAAAATCTCCATGCACATGTATATCTTTAATACTTTGTCAGGCTACATTTGACGTCTATTAGAGCTTTAATTATTTTTGGCATGCTATGAATGCATGCCTGGACTGTTTCTTGCAACTTTGGATGATGGTACCAGACTTAAATTACTTTCTCAAGGAGGCGAATTTTTGTTGTTATTTTTTCCTTTGCGATTTCTTTCTTCATGAGTTCCCAAACATTTTCTATTGGGTTCATATCTGGTGAATTTCCTGGCCATGGTAACACAGGAACATTTTTCTCCAACAAAAATGATCGAACTGTTCGAGCAGTATGACATGAAGCTCCATCTTTCATAAAAACAATTGATTCTTCATTAGTGAACCATTCCTGTAGTTGAGGCAGCAGTCGTTTCTCCAATACTTGCTTGTACTGGTCTTGTTTCATGATGCCCTTAACCAAATAGAGATGCCCCGTGCCTTTGCCACTGATCACTGACCAAATCATTGCCTTGACTGATTGATTCACAGTCTGGATGACACAATCTGAATGATACTTTTCACCAGGGCGCCTTCTCACAAATTGATGTTTGTTTGATAGAATTTCGAAAGTGCATTCGGCGCTAAAACAAACCTGAAATACAAGTAAATGTCATTAGAATTAATTTTGGTAGCCATTTATAATTATAAAAAAACACTAGACTACATTTTTACCGATTTCCAGAAGTCCAAATCTTTATTCTTAATGTTCTTAGCCCATTCAAGACGTTTTTCTTACATACCAACTGTTAATCTGGGTTTGTGGGCTGGTCTACAAGCTTTAAAATTCATTTGTAGTAGTCAACGTCTTACTGTCCTTTCAGATACACAGATTCCACTACTTTCAATTTAAATTTAATTTGTTTAGTAGTAGCAAACCAGTTTTCATGGCAAATCTTGCTCAAACATCTCTCAGATCTTGGTGAGAATATTCTCTTCCGTCCACAAGTGTTCTTCCTTCGTGGGGATAATTCTTCACCAAGGACAATTTTTTTCTTAATTCACCGAATGGATGTCTCGGATACGTTCATCCTTCGAGATATCTCACGATTTGAATAATTTTCTGTGTCAACAAGAGCTTTTATTTCTGCGATCTTCCGAGGAGACAAATCACTTGCCTTTCTCATTATTTTTATTCAAAACGATCAGTTTTTCGTATACAACAATTCACAATTTTTAAATAAACACGGCTATACCTATTTCACAAACTAATAAATGGAAAATAAACTATCTTTATACAACAACACACTACTCATGTCACCTCTGTTCTACTCAACTCTTGTAATTTGTGCGTCTAAGCAACAATGAAGTGTCACAACAATGGTACATAATGACAAATAATGTGTTAATTATTAGAGAAAGACGCTTTGTTTTCATTGATTGATTCGCAACAATGCCAGATGCAATGTACTGCAGTAAGAGACTTCAAAACTTAACATTTTGTTAAAAATTTGGAGTGCGTCTAATAATATGGCCAGGGACTGTATCTGCACTTATCAACTGAATATATATTCTGATCACTCTAGCTAAGCACCTAACATCCAATCAGGCAGCTCGGCAGGGACGGCAGAATGAATGCTCGTAATGAGCTTTGTGATCTCTGGGGGCAAGATCTTTCGGGTGTCAGAAGTTGTACTTAAGACACAGAATTTAGGTAAAATCAGTGCGTATATTCTTAAAAAAATTATTTACACCTTACAAAACACTGAAAAAAGCCACATAACATGTTCAAATCAAACCAAAATGTGAAACCACTTCCAAAATACATTCTCTGCAATCAATCACTCACAATCCTTAGTAACTTTGAAATGACCTAATGAATTTAGTTCCCCGGCACCTTGCACGGTCGTTACGATGATAGGCCGGCAAACGTCTGCGAATTATTGAGTGAAATTTCCTTTACTCTCCTTTCTTTAAATAGAACATAATTTAAATTGAATTTACTCTGAATTAGTTTTCAGTTTTTCCCTCAATCTTTTTAAATCACTAAAATCGCGCGCTCGCTGCGTCGTCTGGACCCCAAGTCCCGTTTCAACGACATTCTCTCTTACCTTGTTCTGCGTGGCAACCGGGTTCGCCAACCTCCGCTGGGACGTCTGCGCCGTGGGCTCACGACCTTGGCCTAGCGCGGCCTCGCCGTCGCCTCGTATCCCAACCGGCTGAGGTGTCGTTCGAAGCGTCGCCTTCTCTCGCCCTTTACCAGATCCTCGCCAAATATTCTGTCTTGATTGTTGAAACGCCAGAACAAGACAACCGCATCTTCTTCTTTCTTCACCGCTTTTCTCGTGCAGAGTGCCGACACGTATTGCAGAGTTTTCACGCGTATTTGAAAACGGAGCATTTGTTCCTGGCGTTCTTTACGACGCTCTCTCACTCGTGCAGCTCATTTTAATGGTTTTACTAACGTCTCACAGCAGCTCAAGTGTTCACTTTCGCGGCCGCTCTTCCGCCTCGTACTCGCTGCTTCAGGAATCTCCAGTCTACGAATAATTCGCCCAATTATAATAGTAGTTCCACTCTCCTAACCACTTTGTTGCACGAACAAATACTTTTCTACGTGTTCACGGTGGCGTCTATCGCTCCTCACTTCGCTAACGAGGAACGCACAACCGACCTCGTCGACGACTCTCTCAAGAAGGAAGGAGCGGTCAGATGCCCGGCCTCTCCTGGAGGGGTAACACCGCGTCACAACCCCCTACCGACTGGCCCTCGCGCTCGCCGTAAACTGTAAGCCCGGTGGCCAAGCAGCGAGCACAAAATACGAGGCCGCGCTGTTTCGCACCTGCGATAGCGAAGTACGTGCATTCCGGAGACGGTTCTGGGCGTCGACGTGTTGGCGCGGGCGGCTGGGGTTTTTGGTGCATGTCCCAAACGCCATAATATATAAAACAAAGTCGGGTTAGTTACACCATTTATAATCCAAGGACGGCTGGACCAATTTTAATTATCTCTTATTTATAGTATTCATCTTCGCTTCGAATAGCAGAATAACTATTAATATCGGAAAAAATTCACGAAAAAAAGCGAACAAAACTAAATAATGCAACCCGCAACTCATGGCAGGAGTTTTTACTATATATCGTTAAATAATGTCTAAACGAAGCGTTTTGGGGCATTAAAAATTAAAATGTTGAGGCGAAAGGAACGTTTCTCACAATGTAATCTACAGGATAAGATTTTATCGGACATTCTATTACATTTTTGCTGGTCTAGGGCTTCTCGATATTTTCCCACCTGTTCAAAGAAACTGCTACTAAATGTGCATGAGAGGGACAGAGAGAGAGAGAGAGACAGAGTGAGAGGTAGAGAGAGAGAGGCAGATCGGTAGAGAGGTACATCAAGAGAGAGAGGGAGAGATGGAGAGAGAAAGAAAGAGACGGAGAGAGAAAGACAGAGACAAAGAAGGGGAGAGGCGAAGAGGTGAAGAGGAGGAAAGGCGAAGAGGGGGTGGGGCGAAGAGGGGGTGAGGCGATGAGGGTGAGACGAAGAGAGACATAGAGAGGGAGGGACGAAGAGAAAGACGGAGAGACGAAGAGAGAGGGAGAGACAGAGAGAGAAAGGGAGAGGCGGAGAGAGGGAGAGGCGAAGAGAGGGAGAGGCGAAGAGGGGGAGAGGCGAAGAGGGGGAGAGGCGAAGAGGGGGAGAGGCGAAGAGGGGGAGAGGCGAAGTGGGGGAGAGGCGAAGAGGGGGAGAGGCGAAGAGGGGGAGAGGCGAAGAGGGGGAGAGGCGAAGAGGGGGAGCGGCGAGAGGGGGAGAGACGAAGAAACAGGGAGAGACGGAGAGAAGGGGAGAGAGACGAATAAAGGGGGAGGGAGACGAAGAGGTGGAGAAATGAAGGGGGAGAGATGAAGAGGAGGGAGAGGGGAAGAGAGGGTGAGAGACGAAGAGAGAAAGGGAGAGGGAAAGAGAAAGAGGGAGATGAAGGGCAGAACGTCAGCTGGGTTCCGCTAGTAACAAAATAAAAAAAAAAACTTTTTCATATGATGCATTGTGATCATTGTAAACCGCGTCCTTGTAAGATAACCTTCAAAAACGCCCGAGTGGTCTGCAACTGATATGAATAAATTCCGTAACTGACATGATGATATTGCATAAAGTCTGCGGGCCATTAGAATTTTTAGGACTGGTGGTAATGGTTATCTTCAACTACCAAGCCTCTGTTGTGAGTGAGCAACAGAGTTTTGGGTTTACAACCGTATCCTTATCAAAACGATATCTCTTCTTACATTCTTATTGCCTTTGCATTTCCAAAGTATTTTCCATGTGTCTCAAATATTGTTACGATCTTCCATATTGATTTCAATAATTCCATTAATTACTGTACCCCTACGAGTACAAATAAGCTCACTTATAAGAATAAATGAATGATTAAGCAAACACGTAAGTGACGACAATGAACTGAAAATACGAATAAGTAAACACTTATGTGTTTCTCAAAAATAAGTGCCGACTGTGAATACAGCCCTTAGACTTTAACCACTTAATTTTAAGATGTATAAATTTCGTAGATACGCCAGAATGATTGATCTATTGAGCTTACATATAAAATGTTCATGGAAAGCTTCTAGGGACAATCCACATTGATAAAAATTGATTTTTTGTACTAGCTCTACTTATGACTTGATGATATTGGCAATATTTTAAATTAAGTGTCTTCACACCTATTCGTGTACACCTGTCCGACTAAATGCTACATACGAAAAATTGTTTTTCAGATATTCTTTTCTTATGAATAAAAGTTATATTCCTAAATGTAATGTACTTCTTTGGCTTCCAGCAGGATCGAAATCCAAGATGCCGAGACGCAATCGGAGCGGCCGTGAGGGAGCGACTGGAGTCGGAGGGGCAGGGGCTTCGGGCGGCGCCTTCCAGCGTATGAAGCAGGAGCTGGAGAACATACAGGAGACTTTGCGCCGCCAGAACCAGGAGGCGGAGCGCAAGGTCCAGGAGGCTGAGGGGAGGATGCAGGAAGCCCTGCGCCTGCAGGAGGAGAGAGCGACAACGGCGTTGCGAGAGGTGGAGCGAAAATTGCAGGAGAAGGACGACGCCATCCGCGCTCCGCAGCAGGAACTGGAAGAGACCCAGGAGAGCGTGACGGCCGTGGAGGAGAGAAGGTCGGAAGTCCTGAGGCTGCAGGAGGAGAGGGCGGCGACGGCGTTGCGAGAGGTGGAGCGGAAGCTGCAGGAGGAGAGGGCGGCGACGGCGTTGCGAGAGGTGGAGCGGAAGCTGCGGGAGGAGAGGGCGGCGACGGCGTTGCGAGAGGTGGAGCGGAAACTGCAGGAGATGGACGACGCCATCCGCGCCCTGCAGCAGCGACTGGAAGAGACCCAGGAGAGCGTGACGGCCGTGGAGGAGAGAAGGACGGAAGTCCTGAGGCTGCAGGAGGAGAGGGCGTCGGCGGCGTTGCGAGTTGTGGGGCGGAAGCTGCAGGAGAAGGACGACGCCATCCGCGCTCTGCAGCAGCGACTGGAAGAGACCCAGGAGAGAGTGACGGCCGTGGAGGAGAGAAGGACGGCTGGGGGAGGATCTGGAGAGGAAGGGGCATTGCAGTGTCTGGAAGGCCGCGTGAACGAAGTAGAGGCCTCTCTTCAAAGCGCCTTGCAGAAGTTCATGCCTAGCGACGAGGCTCTGTTGCGGCAACTGGAGGAGCCCCAATCTGCACGTGCGTCCCTTGCCACCGCCGCCTCCACCTTCGCCGACAGCGCCCGCGAAGCACCGGCGACGGGAGGGGCAGCAGCGGGCGGTGGGGGGGAGCCCCTATCCTCGTCCTCCACCCCCACTCCCTCACGCGCCGTCCACCAGGGCGCAGCAGCAGAGGAAAAAGGCGCGAGGCAGCTGGTAGAGTTCCGGGTGCGAGAGGTGCGGTTGAAGATGGAGGAGGCAGGAACCTCCCCCTCCCCCCTGGGAAAGCAGTTGTATGAGGCGGCAATGCAAGGAAGACTAAGTGACGTACGACATCTCATAGACTTCGGGGCTGACGTCAACTACACTGATCAAACTGGTTGCACTCCTCTACGTGGAGCAGCCACCAACGGGCACGCGGACGTGGTGTCGTTCCTTCTGCAACGAGGCGCCGATGTGAACGCTGTCAATAGCAAAGGTTTCTCCGCGTTGCACATGGCTGCGTTAAACCGGGGGTGCGTGGAGCTGCTGGTGCGCGCGGGCGCCGACGTCGACGCGAGGAATTTGGACGGAGAGACGCCTCTGCACAAGGCGGCGTACCATAAGAATGAGAAAGTGGTGCGCGCGCTGCTCGCGGCCGGCGCCAGGAGGGACCTCAAGATCTGGGGCGGATTTTGGAAGAACAAGACGCCGTTTGACAAGGCGAAGTCTTCTCGTATACAGAATCTGCTGCGCCAAGAATTATCCTGAAGAGATTCCTTTTTACTTTCCCGTATACGTACGTATATACGGAGTAATATACGTAGAATAGGAAAAGTTATGTGAAGCTGCGGATTTGAAGATGTCAAAGGAAATAGACGATTGGGGAGCCCCTGATACCGAAAATGTGTTTTTTTTACAACGGTGGTTCGTCCCACACACTAGCGCCTAAACCATGATTAGGATTTTTTCCAAATTGAAGAAACCACTGTCCATTTGGCCTGACTCGACGCTCTGCGATTTTGAAAATCATTCATTAGTTTTTGGGGGAACTTTTGGGAATTCAAAATTTTCTTAAAACTGGCAACAATTTTTTTCTTTACAATTCTTATACGAATAGAGTAAAATGCGCTTAAAAATATGGCATAGGTCCCATTTTCACGGTTAACTCAGAATGTTCGAAAATTTCAAAAGTTTGAATTTTTTCGGGGTTTTCCTACAACAACAAAATTAAAGGTAGAGATATTTTATTCGAATAAAATTTGTTGTTTATAATTTGTACTTCATTAATTTAATGTACATTTTTTTCAAAATTTTAGTAGTTTTCGCGTCATATTGCGTGCAATTTGTGCAATTCTAAATCATTACAAAAGCAAGAGTTTTTCAAAACCGCTCCAAATGTTTTCATTGCACTTTTGATGGAATTTTGCTAAATGCACTCTATAAGATGACAAAAACAACATATTGCTATATTTTTTGTTCTTTCGAAAATTACAAAAATGTCATTTTTTTACTTGTCTCTCACGTTGTTAATATTTACATTAGCAGCAATTTGCAAAGGAAATTGATATTTAGAACGGGGTTTTATTATTTTATAACATTCTTGAAATACATAAAATTTCCGTTCTATTATTAGCAAACCGAAAATTTAAGAAAATTTCAAAAAAATAAATACTTAGTGCGGTGATACATGGCACCAGGAAGAATATGTGGCAAGTACGATTAGCTAGTCGAGACCAAAGAAAATAGAAAACTAATACGGAAAAGTCTCAGCCATTCTGTAGCACCACTGTTTTATATTTTTGTATTGTGATTAGAAAGGTCTGTTTACAATAAAATATACACAAATGTAGTATTGAGTTAACAGGTATTACTTAATCTAAGCTTATTCCAATTTCAAAGTTTATGAATCCATCCACGTTCTCTTAGATGTGTCAGAATATTTGTAAGAATATATGAAATGGATATTTAATTATACTGTGAGTGCGATCGTTGATTTTCTTACAATTCTTTCTTACGATTTTCTTACGATTCTCGATGTTATCATTGTGGTTAAGAAGTTGTGCGACAGGGGAGTGCGTTGATTGATGGGTTCACGTTTTAATTTTTGATGTAATTGGTAATTTGATTTGAACCAGGCGGCGTTAGTGATGTTGCGTAGGACTTGGTTCTATTCTCTGGCTATTTGTATTTTGTTGAATTTTGCTTGTGATGAATAGGCACAGTTTATAGTTAATGTGATTGGAGTAGCACGCATGGCCACAATGGTAATTTTTTCAGAACGTTATTTAGTTTTACTTTAAGGGGAGAAGTGTCTCGAAAAAAATATTGTAGATCACACGGCAAAAACCCTTTTCATGACTCGACAGGAATCCTCGCCGAGGCCGGTAGAGTTGGGTGAGTGCAACACTAGTCTCGTTAAGAAAACGACGAATATCTTGTCTTACGATGTAAACTAGCAAAAAAACCGGCGTTGCACCTTGGTGTCTCGTGGTGGGTGCTTTCCACTGGAGCCGTCCACAGCCTGTTCCCTTACAATTGCTTTGCTGGCGCTGGCGGGACAGGTGCGTTGCACCTATTCAGTCCTTGTGAAAAAGAAACGGTCTCCGTTTCTCTTTCTTTGTGTCTCTCTGTCTCTGTTTGTGTCTCCTTGTTTCTGTTTCTATCTCTGTCTCATTCTGACTTTGTCACTCTGTCCATCTTTGTTAGTTTCTCTATCTCTGTGTCTGTCTTTCTGTTTCTCTCTCGGCTCGCTGTCTCTAAGTTGTCTCTATCTGACTGTATCTGTCTGTCTCTGTCTCCGTTTCACCGTGTCTCTCTCTCTTTCTCTGTCTCTCTCTGTGTCTGTCACTCTCTTTCTCTGTCTTCCATGTGTTCCCCGGGACTTCTTCTATTTCTGTCCGTCTCTGTGTGGTTCTGTCTGTTTTTGTCTGCTTCTGCCCGTCTCTGTCTGCCTCAGCAACCTCTCTCGTACCGTGCCTGCCTCCCTGTGGTTCATCATTCTCTGTCGGTCTATCCGTCTCTCTCTGTGTCTGTCTCTCTCTCTCTGTAACTCTCGGTCTCTCTGTCCCTCTCTATTTGATTCTCTCTGTCTCTTTACTCTATCTCTCTGTCTATATATCTCTCTGTCTCTCTCTTTCTCTGTTTGTTTCTCTCTCTGCGTGTCTGTCTTTATCTACCTCGTTGCATCGGTCCACCTCTTTCTTCCTCTGTCTTTGTCAGTCTAAGTCTATCTCTGTATCTTTCGGTCTGTTTCTCTGTATCTGTCCCTCTCTCTGTCTTTTTCTCTTTCTGTCTATCTCCGTTTGTCTCGCTCTTTGTGTCTCTTTTCTCCCTGTCCATCTGTCTCTCTGTCTGTGTTTTTCTCTGTCTACATCTTTCTCTCTCTCTTATTTACGGGGTGATTCTTTCTCTTTCTGTGTCTGTCTTCATCACTCTTTGTATCTCTCCGTCACTCTCCATCTCCCCCTGTCTCACACTGTCTCTGTATTACTCTGTCACGCGCGCCCGTCCGGTTCTCCTGGGCCGCACCCTGCGCTACACGGCAACACTCAGCGTCACACGATAACGCGCAATTGTGTCCTGCAGCGCCATTTATTAGAGTTACAGCAAAATTAACAGCACATAAACATCGGTGAAAAAAACACGTAGACGTAAAACTTTCATAGAGATCGGTCACACGGCGTCAGTGTTTACCGCTTTTAAATATATCAACATCCATATACGTGCATTACTACTTATGATGCTCTTTTATAATTCCTGTATTAAATTGTAGCGGTTCATTGCAAATAAAGAGTTTTTACAATACAGCTATATTATAATATAGGTGCTAGATCAATTACAGAGAAGTTTAAAGTTGAGTATTAATCAATCATTGGTCATTTTCTTTTAAATGTATTATTGGATTGTGGATATTATAGTGTCGAGAAAACGCATCAGACGGAGACTGTAAACCGCACATTCTCTTTCCTACTCCAAAACTCTGAATACAAGAGAAAATTGAATTCCCCTATGAGGACTGAATCATTTATTGACCTGGCAAGAAAAACAATAGATACTGGACGTTGATACTTCTTCATTAAATTGAACTGTAGCTTGACGAGAGTACTGCTCGTGTTACGCAGATTGTGTGAATGCTTAACCAATGCCAACACCTAGGAGGCTGTCTGTCGTCGCATTGGCTGAATACTCCATGCCAGCTGCCACAGAACCGTTCAATGTAAAGTTAAACTTACAATAGCCAAATTTAGTCGTAGAAAAAGCGCTGTAGGAAAGTAGATGTAATGAGTATTAATACACTCGTATGGGGTTTACGATACTCGTTTGTACCGTAATATCATATCACACCTGTCTATTTATACTCATCATTATACAATAGTGCTAAAAACGCATCACCTAAAGAAACTGGGCATTCTGTATTTCCTAATCCAATCTGCTCTCAAAAATGTTAAACATATATTAGCAGAAATGGGTAATCATACATTTTATGTGGATTATATGATGTATCTCGTTCCATTTCCTTCATAACTCGCTCGACGTTTGCAAATCAAGAGGTGTATTTTCTGGATTATATTGAAGTTTACAACTGTGAGAAAGTTGATGCGGTTTTCCGACTTCTGTTACATCGTATCATCACTTACTATTATTAGCTACACAGAACAAGATGGCGCGGCGCAAGCGAAGTAGTCGGGCGGGAGCCACTCGCGTTGAAGGCAGTAGAGCGCCCGGCGTCCCCGACCAGCAGGAGGCGTTGGAGCGGACCAATTCACAGGAGGCGCTGCGACTTCCGAAAGAGAAGGCGGAAAGAGCGACACAGGGGGCTTTGCGCCTACAAGAAAAGGAGGGGGAGCGCGAAGCCGAGGCCACGTCGACCCTACGGGAGGAGGCGGACAGAAATGAGGAGGAGGTCAAGGAGAAACGGGAGATTGTCTGGAAGATAAGGGACTCCGTTTGCTTGAAAGATGAGACGGCGTGAGAAAGGATGCAAAACGCTATGCAGAAACAAGCGTTGGGACAGAACGTCGAGGACACTTGGTGTCGGCGGCAGAAGGAGACGAACAGAGGGAAAGGGGAGGCCAAGCGGAAACGCGACGTCGAATGGACGTTCAAGGACTCTGTTTGCTTGAAAGAAGAGAAGGCGAGAGAAAGGATGCAAAACGCTATGCAGAAACAAAGTCACGTCTCGCAGGGGCAGCTTGCGCCGACACCTCCATCATTCGCATCACCTGTCCCGCCAGCGCCAGCAAAACAGTTGTAAGGAAACAGGCTTTGGACGGCTCCAGTGGAAAGCCCCCACCACCAGACTCTCCTTCTGCCCCCTCCTCCACCCCCGCGTCCTCTGGCGCCGGCCACCAGAGCGCAGCACCTGACGAAGAAGAACGCGTGAGGTTGCGGTTTGTGTGGCTGAAGATGGCCCAGGCACGCAAATCTCCCTTCCTCCTCGGAGAGCAGTTGTGGAAGGCGGCAGGAGACGGGAGAGCAAATCAAGTGCAACGTCTCGTAGATTGCGGAGCCGACCTCAACTACATTGGGGAACACGGACACACACCTCTGCTTTGTGCGACCGTTTGAGGGCTTGAATGAGGCCGTTGTGTGTGCTCCTCTGCAACGAGGCGCCGATGTCAACGCAGTCAACGGCTCCGGCAGCTCCGCGTTGCACTGGGCAGCGGCGCACGACCACAGTGGGCGGTATGTCGATCTAATATAATCGATGCTGGAGGTACCGTCCACGCCCCAAATTGGACAGGAGCCACCCAGCTCCACTGGGCGGCCAGCGGTGACCAGATGGCGGCGGTGCGCGCGCTTGTCCAGGCCGGCGCCAGGAAGGACCTTGAGGTCTGGATCGGAGGTTGGAATAGCAGGAGGCCCATTCACCTTGCGTCGGCTGCTGACGTACGGATCTGCCTCGAAACCGACAAGTGAGGATCTTGTCCAATCGTCTCCTTCGTCGTATTCGTTTTCTTATGGGAGTTGAATACATAGTGAAGTGATTGAAAATGGTTTATGTTTTCACTATAATTGTTAGGGCATAATTCTGACAATCATCTTCAGGGATATTTAAAAGAATATATAACATTATTAAAAGGACAACTTGACTAAAGATATTTTAACATTTTTAACACATTGTTTTATTGAATTATTACTGCTTGCAAATAGTAATAATTTAATGACATAAAGTTAGAATACTTTAAAATCAATTGTCTTTTTAATAATGTATAAAAAATAATAAAAATATCTATAAAAATCTCAGAAGGTGACTGAGAATAATAAAAACCTAAAAATTACAATGAAATGTTAGTAATCAGAGGACGAACTAGATCTAAGTTCAACAAGACTCAACAATGGTTTATGACGTCAAGTATCTACAGTGAAGTAATAAGTGAACATCTTGGTTATAATGATTACATTAACATTGTATATTTGTTTATGGTTTAAACGTTGGCTCCAGTCATATTGTTCACAGTGATTTTCAATATATTTTCTCATCTTGTCACCAAATGAAGTGAAGATGGTAGTTTATCATCCTGTATTTATTTGTTAATTCAGGCAAATCGGGTATTACTCGCGCAACTTTTCTTGAACGATGACCTTGATCCCCCTTCCTTGTGCAAATAACAGTTGAAGGCAAAAGCTCGCAGCGGGCACTGATGACAACCTTCCAAGTATTAAAACGTCGTTGGCGCGAAACAGAAGCTAGTCAAAGCCAATTGCTTTCATAGTGCAGAACCCTTGTTCAGGTTTACTGTCAATATCGAAGGAAATGGCTGAGTCAGATCCAGGTCATTCAAGAGAGTCACCTAAAACTCCCGAAGAAGTTCAGCACAAGATGCAGTTTTGACTTTCATTTCACAGACGTTGGCATTACTTAAAATACTCTAGTGGTCGACTTTGTAACTAATATCCTCACTCCATTCAAAATCGTCACCCCATCGTTCAAGAAAAGTTGCCCGAGTAATACCTTTGGCTCTCGCACATCACATAATCAGATATAAGCACATAATCAGTAATAATTAATAAATTCACAAACGAATCGGAGCTTTTTCATTTATATAGGTGTATGGCTTATCTGTGTACGGTTGGTATTGGTGGTACTTTACACAATCATAAACTATTAAATAAATATTAGAACTATCCTCATGGGTATAGACTCTAACTTCACGTCCAAGTACTGGTAGTCTTAATTCTACTTGCTGTCACCAACGAAAGCAGGGCCCCCTGCAGGTTTGAATGCTTTCTCCTGTGTTAGACCCGAGGTTTCGGCATGTCGGCGAACAGTGACATTGTTAATAATATATGGATTAGAAGAAAATATCTATTATTTCATGAAACAGATTTTGTTCAAGACAATTCAGTCTCCTGCCTAGCTTCTTATCCACAACTAACATACACACACCACGCCCACGCTGGCGCTGTATGTATAACTATTGACGTACCAGAAATATCAACAAGGGTAGTGGTTATTAAACTTTATATTTTCTTTGCATCAAATACCAGTGTAGCGGGAAGTTTAAATTTTAATATAGTATAACGTAGACACGTTATAGGTGACACAAAATACTTTTTTGTTCTTAATTGTTTTTGTTTTTTTTCAAAGCGTTCAAGAAGTTACCGGAAGAAGTCATGTGTGTGAAGAACCTCCCGTCTACAGCCCAGCCTCTTCATCTCTTTCAGAACAGTCTTCAGACGAATCGTCAGCTTGGTTGGTTTTCGCGTACCGAAGATACTTCTCCACGAGAAGAGTTCACAAGTAATACCCTATCTAGTGCCGAACCCAGCGGCTGGGATTCGTTCAGGGCTAGCGTCTCTAGAGCTGTCTACGCAACTATCTGACCGGGAGGTGTTTGTTTTCGACACTAGCTGTGTAGCTAAGACGAATCCAGCCGCAGCCTGGATATTAATTTCGATCAGGTTTTTCTCCAGTCTCCCTGATCCATTGAGCAAATGTTGACATGGCCCCTTGTTTTGCTGCTGGACGTAAATGTAGCTTCACTATGCGCACGTTTTGTTGAACTGTCCTTTTGCTTGTAACGGTAAGAGTAGAGGTAAGGGCGAGTTGCTATTTTGTTAACAATGCAGAAAAATCATACTTACAATTCATTTATCGATGCAAATAAGTTTTCTATAACTCGGAAACGAAAAGGACTATTTTTCAAATATTGCTAATTTTACGATATTTAAAATATATTTTTATTTATTTACGTTAAACTTTTACTCATCTTTCAACTAGTAATAGTTAAAATGACGGGAAGGGATTCTGGTTCTCAAGAAAACCTGCCGAGATTTCACTCCGTACGTCACATACAGATTTTACTGCTTTTTTGACTGAATAAATCTAAATCTAAATCTTTAATTATACTTGTTTCTTCGATCAGTCACACATTCATACTACCACGCAACATCGTCATATATACTACCACCGACTCGTACATACCACCACACAAGAGTCGGTTGAATAACTATGATCGTACAACTTAACTGAACCATACAATGCCATTTTAGGAAATGTTTTAAAACTTGGACGAACATGCTTTCCGCGTGAACCATGCAACACGTTTTGCAAACGGTGGCAAACGGTACCCCTAGATACGACAGTAAAATATTCCCTAAAAGCGAGTGACATATGAGTAGTTAAACTATGACTCTAACATAAAAATAAAAATTGTGAAATGTTTCTTAACTCCCTCTCCGGGCTACAGCGAAAACTTTGTCTCTTAAATTTATTTTCTCAAAAATTTTACATTAAGTATTCTAATTGAAAAAATGAACAAAAAGTAAATAAGTTATACAATCAAAAGTTTTTTTGGTATTTTCTCGAAGAGAAATAAAAAATTGAAAAAAATTAACAAAAAATAATTTTCACTGATTTTGAATACGGGAAAAGCCACGAAAAAAATTCAAAACTTTCTCTCAATACACTTGTTGAGTGCTTTCCCCCCTAGTTTTTTTGCTTATTTATAGTTAAAAATAAAAACTATTTTTATCTTTTCCCGTCTTTTTAACCACTCCAGGTTTTAAACGCTCTAGCCGGAGAAGATGGTATAACGTGTCGCCAGTTGATATCCAAAAAAATATTTCTTAAGGTTTGTGACCACGAAAAACGTTTTTCCATCGAAATTTTAAATTAGTAATAATGAAAAAAGAGTTTTTATCTTTATTTTTCTTTGAATTGGCCGTATTAATTTCCATTAGAAATTAAAATCATGCATGTGAAATTTACTCAATTTTCCAAAAATGGTTTTTAAAATTTTATTTTCCGCGAAATTGATACTTTTAAATGGATTTCAACATTATTGATTCTTGAAAGAATTTTTTATTCCGTCAGGATCACGAGAAAATTCACAAATGTTGCCCTAAAAATCAGATATCTTCTGGAATTATTTCAGATTTTTTTGATTGGTGCACCATTTTGAAAAAAGGAAACTCATATTTCTATTATTATTCATTCCATTATTCTATTTTTCACAAACTTTAATATCAATAAATTATTAGACAATAATAATTTGACCATTGTATATAACCGCACCTGATGGCTAACCTTTTTTTTAGTTATTTTTAATTATTTGAGAGGTTTAAAAAATATTAATTATAGAGAATCGACTCTAATTTAAGTGAACATTTCTTGAGAATTTTAGATCTAGTTGTGTATATTTATAATATTGTAAGGAATTATTCAAACCAGGTTTTTGAAATCCCATAAGCCATACACTTTGAAATAGGTCGAACGATTATTGTACTATTGATTCAAGTACATTACATTTCTCCATAGGTTTCTCAATCAAGATTTTAAGCATCAGAAATAAAAAAAACAAAAGTTCTCTTTGTACGTCACTATTAAGTTTTTCTGGTTTTCACAAAAGTCTACGATTCTTGACTTTTAAAAAAAATTGCCGATTCAATTGTTCTCACCTAATTGTGCTGAATACATAAAACTCTTCCATTAATGCTAGAACATAGTGATTTCGTGTTACTCCATGCCGTTTTATTTAAATTATTTATATTCTTCACGTCTTCTACAAAGTCTTTTGCAAGGAAGAATATGATTATTTAGTAATTCGTACCTTTTGCATACATTTTACTTTGAAAGAATAAAGAATGGAAACAGTGGAAATATTATCTTGTTAGTTGCACTAGTTCCCATTGCTTCAATCGATTTCTTTCCACGCAAGTGCGGCCACGTGACAGGGAATGTGTTGTCGGGGAATCGATTGTTTCTGACCTCGGAGTCGAGTGAAGCATTTTCGTCCGGCGAGTCGCAGTCTTTTCGTCCGCAGTCGGCTTTGCCTTTGCGCACCAACTGGACGCGAAACCCGCGCTTCGTGTGTCAGAGTTCTGGACGTGAGAGCATTGCGTGAATTGGCGGTTATAGAGAGCGCAGCATAAATTTGGTTTAAAATTTCGGTGTTAAACGAAAAACCGACAGGTTTTCAGGTAAGTAGTTGCAAGACAACTTCTTAACTTCAGTTAACGAAAATGGAATAATTCCTTCATATTTATTTTATTTATTTATTTATTTATTTATTTATTTATTTATTTATTTATTTATTTATTTATTTATTTATTTATTTATTTATTTATTTATTCATTCATGACTTATGTACAGTCTTTTGCTTTACCCAGATAAGTATAAGTGAATCTCCATTACTTCATCTCTTAAATTTTGTGACAACTAATTTTTCTTTTAGTGATAACTACAGTAGGGAACAATTTTTTTCCCTCCACGAAGGTACAATCCTCAACGTACTCAATTTTATATGCAGTTTACGATTGGGTCTGTCCTTTGGCTGTTAATGCAAATATATATCTAAATTGCAGCTGAAACATGTGTAGAATCAATACCAATAAAATGTATTTAAACATAAAATATTTGTTCAGTTATTCTAAGACACTTTCATGAGATAACAAGATTAGGCTTTTGTGGTTGTATTTTTGTATTATTTTTTTACCTTTTGTGTTCGACGATTGCAGTTTTATTCTCGCGTCACGGGGTCGCGCTCAGAAGGTACTACGTACGAGTAGGTCTTGGTGGATGTTTTGAAAATACGTCATGTACAACCTCGTTTAATCTACTGCGCATCAGTCAAAGAAAGGCATTATTTTAGCCATATACCTTATCGTAAGTATTCAACTGTGGGGTGGAACTTTCTGGGTCAGCCGTAGGGACTAAGGTGCATTACAGTATCCGTAGGGCGGTGGAAGTTCGTGTCTGGTTTGCATTTGCCTCAAATTCATTGAAACTTTCATTACAGTTCTGCGGGTTTAATAAAGTGAAATTCGCCCCATGATCTATGGAACTGAATCTGTTCGATAAAATGTAAAACGTCATTTCACATCAAATGTAATTTATGGCGGAATTCATTGTCGAGACGTATACAATAAGTAAACACTGACGTAATAAGCATTTACTTAAAATAAGTGAACCCTCATGACAGTTTCGTATTCATACGAGTAAAACCCACTTATTCGAGAGTTGCACTCAGGCAATATTTCGCTACATAATATTTCGCAACACTGCTTAATTGGTTTCTAGATACAAATCTAGAAGGTCATGCCAATCTTGTTTACAAATTCTTTTAAGCGTATGAATAGCAGCTTGTTTCATTGACAGACTCTCCACCGAAAAGAAATTATAAATTTCGCTTCGTTGCTTCTATGCGTCAAGTCCTATGCGGATAATAGCTTTTGGTAGTTTTTTTCTGATTTTACTTGATTAGTAAGTATAACACTGGTCGACAGTGATCTTGTTAAATGACTAACTCTATGTGTCTCTTACGTACTTTGCTACCTAAAGTCTGTTGGGTACCACAAAAAGTACCCAACAGGCTCACTTTTCGTGTAATCGCACGTATACTAAAACTATATATTCCGCAGATTGACACGTGTCGTTTATGCCGAAACGATAGTTGCTTGCAGGTTTATTATAAGACGGAGTTCGCCAACAATGTATGATATTGTAGATTCCACCGAAGACATGAAATATGCCAGACTGGTCCAATCAGTTGAGCAAGTTGGGGCGTTGCTAAGGGAATTGCAGTGGTCCACGTAAACGACGTGGCGACTCGGCGGGTATGTGTTCGTGAGCATGTTAGCTACATGTTAGTTGCGCCCTGCGTGTCGCGCGAGAAAAGTATTGATATTTCTGTAGTGCACAACGCATCTATTCGTTGCGTTCTACTGTTGAATTTTGTACAAAAAAATACCTTCCAATTGAGCAGCAGTGAGTAAACCATCCAAACAATTTCTGTTATGTGGGTGATGAAGTATACTTGAAGATCCAAAGACGTAATATTACTCCCTTCAGAAGAAAGGCATATAGTTTGTTTGTCGGTTGTGAATTCGGTGATCAGGACAAATCATGGGCTCACCATACTTGTTGTGCGTCATATCTAACATCACTTAGTGGTTGGCAACGGAAATTCGCGACATGTGTCATTTACAATTCCCATGGTACGCAGGGCACCTAAAGGATTACCCCACAGTAGTGCTGTTATTCATGCAATAACAAAGTTGCTAGAATCAAAGCAAGACCTAGAACACCATTCAATATCACAACATTAAACTTCCCTTCAGCTGTCAGGCCTGTTCCTCACAGCGATGACCTAGAGCCGGCTGACAACTGGAGTTTGCATTCTGAAAACTCTGGCGATGATTTAAACGTAAGTACAGAAAAGGACGATATTGCAGAACCAGATTTCGGCGGAATATCTACAGCAGGTCATAGAATACATCAGTCAGAACAAAAACATCTAGTTCGCGATTTAAACTTGTCGAAGAATCAGACAAAACTGTTGGTGTGTCGATTAATGGGTTGGGACATCCTTCAGAAGGGGACTGCAATTACTGTGTATTGCCGACGAGAACAAAATCTCTGATGACTGTTCTCAGAAGAAGGCCATCTAATGTACTGAACTGATGTTGATGCATTACTGAATGCTTTGGAAGACGATCACGATCCTAAGAAATGAAAGTTGTTTATAGATTTCTCTAAACACTTTTAAAGGCGGGCTTATTCATATCAAAAATGAGAAACAAACTAGTCCTCTTGCATATGCAGTCCATATAAAGGAGACGTATGGTATCATGACACTTTTGTTATCGAAGATATAATACCATCAGTATTCATGGAATGTATACGGAGATTTGAAAGTTATCGCTCTTTTGTTAGGTCTCTAACAAGGATATTCTACATTTTGCTGTTTTCTATGCGAGTGGGATAGCGGAGATCGCAAAAATAATTTTGTGAAGAGGCACAGGCCTCAACGTCATATGATTCGCGGACAAAAAATATAAGTTTGCAACTCCTTGCAATGCTGCACATGCATATATTCCTCCTTTGCACACGAATCTCAGATTGATAAAATATTTTGTGAAGTTGATGTACAAAAGTGAGCCAAGTTTCACGTTCTTTAAGAACAAATTCCCTGGGATCAGTGAGGCGAAAATAAAAGGTATATTTGTAGGATCACAAATGAAGGAGATTTTGAAAGATCATGACTTATAGGGAAGTTTGAATAGTGTTGAAAGGCACTATGGATGTCGCTTCAAAAGGTGGTAACGAAAGTCATTTGTAACAGAAAAGCAGAGACCTATGTAGAAATAGTGTTGGAACTCCTTCACAATTATATATCTCTTGGATGTAACATGTTCAGTAATACATTTTCTGTATTCACTTGGATTTTTCCTGAAAATCTCGCTGCTCTGAACGACAAACGTGGTGAGCAATTCCACCAAAACTTTACAACTATGGAAAAAAATTATAAGAGAAAATGGAATCAAATACGCTTGCAGACTAATGCAAAACACTAAAAACGTTTGTACTCAACCGAAACACAGTAAACAATCGTTAAAAATTACATTTGGATTTAGATAATTATATGTAAGTAATGTAAAAAAACCAATAACTAAGAACTGTGTGTCCTTTTTAATTGCTTATTACAAAGAAACCTTTCCCGTTTAAATAAATGTTCCACAAATTTGTAATCAGAGCCCCATTTTCCATAAGAAACAGCCATTATATTCCATTTAACAGACTAAAAGTTAAATTTTGTTGACCGGTGTAATTATTGGCGTACGATAGACATGAATGGTAATTTATGAACTTTTTAATATTTGTTGATACTACGTCAGATATTTTTGTAATGATTCTACAAACTGAGGGCTGATGTGTTCTATCACTTATCTATCTGCACTTATCAACTGAATATATATTCTGACCACTCTAGCTAAGCACCTAACATACAATCAGGCAGCTCGGCAGGGACGGCAGAATGAATGCTCGTAATGAGCTTTGTGATCTATGGGGGCAAGAACTTTCGGGTATCAGAAGTTGTACCCAAGACACAGAATTTAAGTAAAATCAGTGCGTATATTCTTAAAAAAATTATTTACACCTTACAAAACACTGAAAAAAGCCACATAACATGTTCAAATCAAACCAAAATGTGAAACCACTTCCAAAATACACTCTCTGCAATCAATCACTCACAATCTTTAGTAACTTTGAAATGACCTAATGAATTTAGTTCTCCGGCACCTTGCACGGTCGTTACAATGATAGGCCGGCAAACGTCTGCGATTTATTGAGTGAAATTTCCTTTACTCTCCTTTCTTTAAATAGAACATGATTTAAATTGAATTTACTCTGAATTAGTTTTCAGTTTTTCCTTCAATCTTTATTAATCACTAAAATCGCGCGCTCGCTGCGTCGTCTAGACCCCAAGTCCCGTTTCAACGACATTCTCTCTTACCTTGTTTTGCGTGGCAAACAGGTTCGCCAACCTCCGCTCAGACGTCTGCGCCGTGGGCTCACGACCTTGGCCTAGCGCGGCCTCGCCGTCGCCTCGTTTCCCATCAGCCTGAGGTGTCGTTCGAAGCGCCGCCTGCTCTCGCCCTTTACCAGATCCTCGCCAAATATTCTGTCTTGATTCTTGAAACGCCAGAACAAGACAACCGCATCTTCTTCTTTCTTCACCGCTTTTCTCGTGCAGAATGCCGACGCGTATTGCAGAGTCTTCACGCGTATTTGAAAACGGCGCGATTGTTCCTGGCGTTCTTTACGACGCTCTCTCACTCGTGCAGCTCATTTTGACGGTTTTCCTAACGTCTCACAGCAGCTCAAGTGTTCTCTTTCGCGGCCGCTCTTCCGCCTCGTACTCGCTACTTCACGAATCTCCAGTCTACGAATGATTCGCCCTATTATAATTGTAGTTCCACTCTCCTAACTACTCTGTTGCACGAACAAATACTTCTCTACGTGTTCACGATGGCGTCTATCGCTCCTCACTTAGCTAACGGGGAACGCACAACCGACCTCGTCGACGACTCTCTCAAGAAGGAAGGAGCGGTGAGATGTGCGGCCTCTCCTGGAGGGGTAACACCGCGCCACAACCCCCTTCCGACTGGCCCTCGCGCTCGCCGTAAACTGTAAGCCCGGTGGCCAAGCAGCGAGCACAATATACGAGGCCGCGCTGTTGCGCACCTGCGATAGCGAAGTACGTGCATTGCGGAGACGGTTCTGGGCGTCGACGTGTGTGCGTGGGCGGCTGGGGTTTTTGGTGCATGTCCCAAACGCCATAATATATAAAACAAAGTCGGGTTAGTTACGCCATTTATAACCCAAGGACGGCTGGACCAATTTTAGTTATCTCTTATTTATAGTATTCATCTTCGCTTCGAATAGCAGAATAACTATTAATATCGGAAAAAATTCACGAAAAAAGAGAACAAAACTAAATAATGCAACCCGCAACTCATGGCAGGAGTTTTTACTATATATCGTTAAATAATGTCTAAACGAAGCGTTTTGGGGCATTAAAAATTAAAATGTTGAGGCCAAAGGATCGTTTCTCACAATGTAATCTACAGGCTAAGATTTTATCGGACATTCTATTACATTTTTGCTGGTCTGGGGCTTCTCGATATTAACCCACCCCACCCGTTCAAAGAAACTGCAACTAAATGTGCATGAGAGGGACAGAGAGAGAGAGAGAGTGAGAGGTAGAGAGAGAGGCACATCGGTAGAGAGAGAGGCAGATCGGTAGAGAGGTACATCAAGAGAGAGGGAGAGATGGAGAGAAAAAGAAAGAGACGGAGGGAGAAAGAGAGAGACAAAGAAGGGGAGAGGCGAAGAGGTAAAGAGAAGGAAAGGCGAAGAGGGGGTGGGGCGAAGAGGGGGTGAGGCGAAGAGGGGATGAGGCGAAGAGGGGGTGAGACGAAGAGAGACATAGAGAGGGAGGGACGAAGAGAGAGGGAGAGACAGAGAGAGAGAAAGGGAGAGACGGAGAGAGAAAGAGAGGGACGAAGAGGGGGAGAGGCGAAGAAGGGGAGAGGCGAAGAGCGGGAGAGGCGAAGAGAGGGAGTGGCGAAGAGGGGGAGAGGCGAAGAGGGGGAGAGGCGAAGAGGGGGAGAGGCGAAGAGGGGGAGAGGCGAAGAGGGGGAGAGGCAAAGAGGGGGAGAGGCGAAGAGGGGGAGAGGCGAAGAAGGGGAGAGGCGAAGAGGTGAAGAGGAGGAAAGGCGAAGAGGGGGTGGGGCGAAGAGGGGGTGTGGCGAAGAGGGGGTGAGGCGAAGAGGGGGTGAGGCGTAGAGGGGGTGAGACGAAGAGAGAGACATAGGGAAGGAGGGACCAAGAGAGAGGGAGAGACAGAGAGAGAGAAAGGGAGAGACGGAGAGAGAAAGAAAGGGACGAAGAGGGGGAGAGGCATAGAAGGGGAGAGGCGAAGAGTGGGAGAGGCGAAGAGGGGGAGAGGCGAAGAGGGGGAGAGGCGAAGAGGGGGTGAGGTGAAGAGGGGGAGAGGCGAAGAGGGGGAGAGGCGAAGAGGGGGAAAGGCGAAGAGGGGGAGAGGCGAAGAGGGGGAGAGGCGAAGAGGGGGAGAGGGGGAGAGACGAAGAGGCGGATAGGCGAAGAGGGGGAGAGACGAAGAGGGGTGCAGCAAGAGAGAAATGGAGTCACTGAGAATGTGGGAGAGACGAAGAGAGGGGGAGAGACGAAGAGAGGGGCAGAGACGAGGTGGGGGAGAGACGAAGAAAGAGGGAGAGACGAAGAGAAGGGGAGAGAGACGAATAAAGGGGGAGAGAGACGAAGAGGTGGAGAAATGAAGGGGGAGAGATGAAGAGGAGGGAGAGGGGAAGAGAGGGTGAGAGACGAAGAGAGAAAGGGAGAGGGAAAGAGAAAGAGGGAAATGAAGGGCAGAACGTCAGCTGGGTTCCGCTAGTAACAAAATAAAAAAACTTTTTCATAAGATGCATTGTGATCATTGTAAGGTAACCTATAAAACCGCGTTCTTGTAAGATAATCTTCAAAAACGCCCGAGTGGTCTGCAATTGATATGAATAAATTCCGTAACTGACATGATGATATTGCATAAAGTCTGCGGGCCAATAGAATTTTTAGGACTGGTGGTAATGGTTATCTTCAACTACCAAGTCTCTGTTGTGAGTGAGCAAGAGAGTTTTGGATTTACAACCGTATCCTTATCAAAACGATATCTCTTCTTACATTCTTATTGCCTTTGCATTTCCAAAGTATTTTCCATGTGTCTCAAATATTGTTACGATCTTCCATATTGATTTCAATAATTCCATAAATAAAGGTACCCTTACGGTACAAATAAGCTCACTTATAAGAATAAATGAATGATTAAGGAAACACGTAACTGACGACAATGAACTGAAAATACGAATAAGTAAACACTTAAGTGTTTCTCAAAAATAAGTGCCGACTGTGAATACAGCTCTTAGACTTTAACCACTTAATTTTAAGATGTGTAAATTACATAGATACGCCAGAATGATTGATCTATTGAGCTTACATATAAAATGTTCATGGAAAGCTTCTAGGGACAATCCACATTGATAGAAATTGATTTTTTGTACTAGCTCTACTTATGACTTGATATTATCTATATTTTAAATTAAGTGTCTTCACACTTATTCGTGTACACCTATCCGATTAAATGCTACATACAAAACATTGTTTTTCAGATATTCTTTTCTTATGAATAAAAGTTTTATTCCTTAATGTAATGTACTTCTTTGGCTTCCAGCAGGATCGAAATCCAAGATGCCGAGACGCAAGCGGAGCGGCCGTGAGGGAGCGACTGGAGTCGGAGGGGCAGGGGCTTCGGGCGGCGCCTTCCAGCGTATGAAGCAGGAGCTGGAGAACATACAGGAGACTTTGCGCCGCCAGAACCAGGAGGCGGACCGCAAGGTCCAGGAGGCTGAGGGGAGGATGCAGGAGGCTCTGAGCCTGCAGAAGCAGGAGGCGGAGCGCAAGATCCAGGAGGCCCTGCGACTGCAGGAGGAAAGGGCGGCGACGGCGTTGCGAGAGGTGGAGCGGAAGCTGCAGGAGAAGGACGACGCCATCCGCGCTCTGCAGCAGCGACTGGAAGAGACCCAGGAGAGAGTGACGGCCGTGGAGGAGAGAAGGACGGAAGTCCTGAGGCTGCAGGATGAGAGGGCGCCGGCGTTGCGAGAGGTGGAGCGGAAGCTGCAGGAGAAGGACGACGCCATCCGCGCTCTGCAGCAGCGACTGGAAGAGACCCAGGGGAGAGTGACGGCCGTGGAGGAGAGAAGGACGGAAGTCCTGAGGCTGCAGGAGGAGAGGGCGGCGACGGCGTTGCGAGAGGTGGAGCGGAAGCTGCAGGAGAAGGACGACGTCGTCCGCGCTCTGCAGCAGCGACTGGAAGAGACACAGGGGAGAGTGACGGCCGTGGAGGAGAGGACGGCTGAGGAAGGATCTGGAGAGGAAGGGGCATTGCAGAGTCTGGAGGGCCGCGTGGGGAAGGTAGAGGCCTTTTTGCAAAGTGCGGTGCAAACGTTTGTGCCCCGCGTTGAGGCTCTGTTGCGGCAACTGGAGGAGCCCCAATGTGCACGTGCGTCCCTTGCCACCGCCGCCAGCGCCCGCGAAGCACCGGCGACGGGAGGGGCAGCAGCGGGTTGTGGGGGGGAGCCCCTCTCCCCCTCCTCCACCCTAACTCTATCAGGCGCCGGCCACCAGGGCGCAGCAGTGGACGAGAAAGAACGCGCGATGCGGCGGGTGGTGCTCCGGATGCAGGAGATGGAGTTGAGGTGGGAGAGGGCACGAACCTCCCCCTCCCCCCTGGGAGAGCAGTTGTGTGAGGCGGCAGAAGAAGGAAGACTAAGTGACGTACGACGTCTCATAGACTCCGGGGCTGACGTCAACTACACTGATCGATATGGTTTCTTTCCTCTACTTAGAGCAGTCGTGAATGCCAAGGCGAATGTGGTGTCACTCCTTCTGCAACGAGGCGCCGATGTGAACGCTGTCGACCTGTTCGGATGTTCCGCGTTGCACATGGCTGCGAGGAGGGACCACAGCGGTCGGTGCGTGGAGCTGCTGGTGCGCGCGGGCGCCGACGTCGACGCGGGGAATTGGAATGGAGAGACTCCTCTGCACAGGGCGGCGTACTATAACAATGAGGAAGTGGTGCGCGCGCTGCTCGCGGCCGGCGCCAGGAGGGACCTCAGGGCGTGGGGAGGAGATTTGAAGAATAAGACCCCTTTTGAAACTACTACGTCTCCTATTATTAAGGATCTCCTGCGGCCATAACACCATAAATTAACATGAACAGACACCTTTTTTATAGTCTTTTTATTTTGATGAAAAAGGACTGTCTAAAATAAAACATACACATATGTAGTATTGACTTAACTGTTATTACTTAACCTAAGCTCATTCCAATATGAAAGTTTATCAAATCATCCACATTCTTTTAGATTGTGAAAATATTTGTAAGAATATATGGAATGGATTTTTGGTTATAATGTGAGTGGGATCATTGATTTTCTTTCAAAGGTTAAACGAGAACAGATTTTCGATGTGATGATTTAGGATAAGAAGTTGTGGGACAGGTAAATGTGTTGAATGATGGCTTCACGTTTTAGTTTTTGATGTAATTGATGATTTGATTTGAACCAGGATGCATTATTGATGCTCCGTAGGACTTGCTTCTGCGCTATTTGTATTTTGTTGAATTTCGTTTGTGATGAATTAGCCCATTATTTATAGCCAATGTGGTTGGAGTAGCACACGTGGCCAAAATGGTAATTTTTTCAGAACATTATTTGGTTTTACTTCTATTTTTAATTTTGAAGAGGAGAATGTTTTGTGGGCTTTGCAGCGGCGCTCTCTAAGTATTTTCGAAAATTGCAAAAGATAATAATTTCAAATCTATGAAATTGAAGAAAGATTTTTTTGCCTTAAACAAGTTCTGTTTTATATTATTGGTGATTTTCTTTTGCACGTGCTTTCTCGCGATATTGTTAATGGTTCTGTAATGTTATAATACGTCAATTAATGTCTTACTCTTCAACTACTATTTGGAACATTCTTAAAGAACGAAGAGTGATATATATATATATATATATATATATATATATATATATATATATATATATATATATATGCATGTGTATTATGCATGTTTAAAGGGAAAAAAGCATACATATGCATTATACATGTTTAAGGGGAAAAAGCTCTCTGCCATTGAATTCAGTATATTTACGTTCTACATAAATGTATCAACGATGTGCGATGCGCATTTTAGGCGCAAATAAAATTATTAGTTCATATTATGAGAACGAAACGCCACCGATATCATCGTCTTCTGTTATCAATGCGGTGTTTCAACAATGAGTAGCAATAAGCTACAATGACTGCTAATCTGTATGGGATACATATTTTGTAAATTAGTATTCTTGATGTCGCTAGCAAGAAATTGAAAATGGAGAGAAAAATATAATAATTAAATATAATATTTTTATATTCAACAAAATTACTCATTTTTTCATGCATTACTCTTCATTCCCACATCGTGTTATGCAAAGGAACATCATCTCTTCATTTTCAGTTTTAACTCAATTAAAGGACATAATTTAAAAAAAGATTTTAAATAACACTGGGGAACAAGAATTTTACTTCCAGAAAAGTAGAATGCGCAACGTACACAATTTTATATGTAGATTACGAATACCACAATAAAAACGTCATATAACGTCACAGTTTTTAATTATACTCTGACTAGGGACCGTTCCTGGTATGATATGTATTTTAAAGAGGAAACAATACCTAATACTAATAACGCCACTTTCATAAGACTCGAATCAAATTAGGTTTTCGTAATTTTACCTTCTGTATTCGAAGATGGTTGTCTTCTCGCGTGTGCTTGTCGCGCTCAATTCCAAGTAGGTCTCAGATTGTCTCAATGGATGTTTTGAAAACAAGTCACGTGCATCCTATTTCCTACTGCGCATCTGCCACTATAAGGAATTATTTTAGCCCTTTATCGTATCGCAAGTATGCAAGTGTCCAACTGCAGATTTTGGGTCAGTCGGTGTCACGTGAATCTGTCATGCACTACAGTGCCCTGCAGTTCGCGTGAATGTTGGGTCTGGTTTGCGTGTGCAACAAATGCATTAATACATTACTGTTTGAATATAATGAAGTGAAATTCGGCACATGATATGTTGAATTAATGTTGATGAATTGTTGATAAAAATTGTTGATAAAATAGTAATTTCACATCCAAAGTGTTCGAATGAATCTGATAATTTATTTTACGTCTGTGGAAGTTTTACCCCCAAACGGATATTAGAGGGTTAATGAGTGAATTGTGTTTTCTCTATTATCCACATGAATGGCAATTCTTTATAGATTCTTCAAAATATAGTTTCAATGCAATGAAATAATTCCACGGAGGAGTATTGCAAAATTGAAGGGAGGAATTTTATCGGACAGCAAATTATAAAACTCATGGTAGATGAAATATTGGAATAAAAAGTGTGAGACATTGAGTTAGCAGCTCTGCAATAATTTAAGAGAGTTGTGCATGCATTTCCTGGGACAAAGAAAGAAGACAATTATGAAGCATTGGTCACAGAATAGTTAGAAAGCATATGAGGCGTAGAATGTCTCTGAAAATTAATTTTCTTCACTCCCATCTTAATTTTTCCGACAGAATTTGGGTGATATTACTGATTTACATGGTGAACAGTTTCATCAAGATATTGCTACAACGGGGAAGGTATACCAAGCGCCTAATGAACCTGCAATGCTGGTTTCTGTAACATACGCGAATGTCACACGAATGTAATGGGGGAATGACATCAAGCGTACACAGAATTGTGATGGATCGAGAACGTTAGAATTCTAGGAATACGCGCAGTATAGCAACGGACTAATAAACATAGGCGTGCCGTGCTGGATGCAAGAGACACGCGAATAGTATTATCGATGGACGGCATGGCCTGGTGGCATTAACATGGGATTGATAAGGGGAGTGCGTTGAAAATCTAGGTCAGGTGAAGAGAAACAAATTCTCATCTTCACTTCAACAGTAAATTTTTTGTGGGAGTATGTTTGTTTGAATAGTTAATAACAGTATAGGCCAAGCAGTATTGTTTATTTGGGTTTAAGTGGATAAATGTTTGCATTTGTTAATGATAGATAACACTAGTTGTAGTGCAGGGATTTTGCATCTTAAATATTTTGACTAAGTGTTCGTGGGTGTAGATGAGGATAATTCCGTAGTAGGGAATTATAAATTATTAACTGAAAATAAATCGTAGTCGCGAATAGCGGTGGCATCCGAAACCCTGTTAGGGAAAGTCGCGCCTCGATAACAATGAAGCAGATTTAGGGATTTTCGAATAGCGGACTGAATTGTTAGTAACAGTCGGGAAACATTTAAAGTTTACACTGAAAATAGGCTCATAAACTATACCACAGGAAGATCCAGAACATCTACTTGTGGCGAACACGGCGACATCAGATCTACCGAGGAGACATTCCGTAAGATTACCAACTTTAGCAAAGCTGTAAAAGGTTTAGTAAGATTTCAAGAGATGAAACCAGTCATTAAAAATGATCTCGAGACACGTTATCCAATTTTGTAATACAAGTTGATTGCCTGAAAAGAAAATGCTGATATTTCATTCAATTTCCATCAATTCAGTGATTAGTAAATTCCACAGAATTTCCAGGAATGGTGATTTCTTTATCATCCACGTGCAAGAGGTAAGGAGACGTATGATGTACGTCGAACTCATGCAAGATCTTAAAAAAAAGAGCAAGCCAAATTATAAGTCATTACAGCAAAAATTTACGGGCATAGTAGGGCATTGAAAGAAAAAAATATTATTGAAATAAAGTAATAATAGAAAGATAAATTATTGAGAAAATAGAAACGTTACAAATGGCATGATAGAATAAATAATTAATTAGTGTACGATTGCCATATTAAATAAGTAAAATCATAAAAGTATTTCGTGTCAGAAGGAGTAAACAGGAATACAAGAGTAAGTGACTAGGCGCAAAGCAGTAGGAATTTATCCTTCCAAGCCGTTTCTATATTATTGCACGAATATGCTTATTCCATTTTACTTTCCCGTTTACGTACGTATTTACGAAGTAATATACGTAGTATAGGGAAAGTCGTGTAATGCTGAGGAAAATCGATTTCCAGATTTAAATGGGAATATACATTTTGGAGCTCACTGATGACGATGTGGTGTTTTTCTTCAAAACTTCCGTCTGTCCGTCCGTCTGTCGGTCCGTCTGTCCGTCCGTCTGTTCGTCCGTCTGTTCGTCCGTCTGTTCGTCCGTCTGTTCGTCCGTCTGTCCGTCCGTCTGTCCGTCCGTCTGTTCGTCCGTCTGTTCGTCCGTCTGTTCGTCCGTCTGTTCGTCCGTCTGTCCGTCCGTCTGTCCGTCCGTCTGTTCGTCCGTCTGTTCGTCCGTCTGTTCGTCCGTCTGTTCGTCCGTCCGGTGTCTGTGAGCACTAGCAGCCATACGTAGCCATACGTAGGATTATTTCCAATTCCAATTATGAGGAAATCCGTGTCAATTTGGCTCGAGTCGAAACTTTAAGATTTTGAAAACCATTCTTCAAAATTTGGGGTACTATACATGATCCCCTTCGGACATTTTCAAAATTTTCTTTCTACAACTACAAAATTAAAGATAGGGATTTTTTCTTCAAATACAATTTGTTCTCTAGAGTGAGTTCTTTATATTTTTTGAAATTTTTAGTAGTCTTCGCGCAATATTGTGTGAACTATGTGCTATTTAAAAAAATACAAAAGCAAGATTTTCTCAAAAAGGCTCCAAACTTTTTTTTTAACTTTTGATATGGATAGTGCTAAATGTACTCTATAAGATGACATAAACGCCTTATTTCTCTACTCTGTTGTTTTTTCAAAAATTACAAAACTGTATTTATTACTTGCTTCTCATGTTGTTAACATTTCAATTAGCGGCAATTTGTTCACATTATTGCATTTATGAGTACATGCACTTTAAATAATGTCAAAAACAGTCTCTCGAAAACTCTACCGTTTTCTGTGAAAACTGTCTCAAATCTCAAAAACACGAGAACGAAATTTTCAGAAACGCTGAAACGCCATTTTCTAAAAAAAAAAAAAAAAAAAAAAAAAATAAAAAAAAAAAACACGACCCAAATTTTTCCTCAAACAATTCGAACGGTTAGTACTAATTTCACTCTTTAATATGACGTAAAGTTAATAATACGTAAAATATAGTCGGAGTGAAAAAGCGGAAATTTGTATGGTATTTTATTTCAAATAATAAATATGGTCATATCTTTTGAACCCTGCTTGACAGAGACTTTAAAATGATTTTCGAAATGAGCGTGATTGTTTCCTTTGAAGTCACCTACTTTCATTCTGGAGGTATAAAACATTTTTTTGTTTCCTATCGTAATTTCTAAAAGTCTAATTTATAAACGTATAACAACTGATGACTTGTCCAACAGGCCCCGTTCCTCCGGCGCGTTGGTCGCTCGGCGAGATCGGCCACCCACCAGCGCACCGAGAGCGCTACATCGCGTCATGACATCTTTCCTTTGAAGCAGAGATCATTTCTTTACGACACCTCTTGCCTCGGCGATCGCGCCGTCGTTTCCCCGGGGACTTGTCCACCAGGCCCCGTTTCTCCGGCGCGTTGGTCGCTCGGCGAGATCGGCCCACCCACCAGCGCCCCGAGAGCGTTACATCGCGTCATGACATATTTTCTTTGAAGCAGAGATCATTTCTTTACGACACCTCTTGCCTCGGCGATCGCGCAGTCGGTTCCCCGGGGACTTGTCAACCAGGGCCCCGTTCTTCCGGCGCGTTGGTCGCACGGCGAGATCGGCCCACCCACCAGCGCCCCGAGAGCGTTACATCGCGTCATGACATCTTTTCTTTGAAGCAGAGATCATTTCTTTACGACACCTCTTGCCTCGGCGATCGCGCCATCGTTTCCCCGGGGACTTGTCCACCAGGCCCCGTTTCTCCTGCGCGTTGGTCGCTCGGCGAGATCGGCCCACCCACCAGCGCCCCGAGAGCGTTACATCGCGTCATGACATATTTTCTTTGAAGCAGAGATCATTTCTTTACGACACCTCTTGCCTCGGCGATCGCGCCGTCGGTTCCCCGGGGACTTGTCAACCAGGGCCCCGTTCTTCCGGCGCGTTGGTCGCTCGGCGAGATCGGCCCACCCACCAGCGCCCCGAGAGCGTTACATCGCGTCATGACATCTTTTCTTTGAAGCAGAGATCATTTCTTTACGACATCTCTTGCCTCGGCGATCGCGCCGTCGTTTCCCCGGGGACTTGTCCACCAGGCCCCGTTCCTCCGGCGCGTTGGTCGCTCGGCGAGATCGGCCACCCACCAGCGCCCCGAGAGCGTTACATCGCGTCATGACATCTTTTCTTTGAAGCAGAGATCATTTCTTTACGACACCTCTTGCCTCGGCGATCGCGCCGTCGTTTCCCCGGGGACTTGTCCACCAGGCCCCGTTTCTCCGGCGCGTTGGTCGCTCGGCGAGATCGGCCCACCCACCAGCGCCCCGAGAGCGTTACATCGCGTCATGACATATTTTCTTTGAAGCAGAGATCATTTCTTTACGACACCTCTTGCCTCGGCGATCGCGCCGTCGGTTCCCCGGGGACTTGTCAACCAGGGCCCCGTTCTTCCGGCGCGTTGGTCGCACGGCGAGATCGGCCCACCCACCAGCGCCCCGAGAGCGTTACATCGCGTCATGACATCTTTTCTTTGAAGCAGAGATCATTTCTTTACGACACCTCTTGCCTCGGCGATCGCGCCGTCGTTTCCCCGGGGACTTGTCCACCAGGCCCCGTTTCTCCTGCGCGTTGGTCGCTCGGCGAGATCGGCCCACCCACCAGCGCCCCGAGAGCGTTACATCGCGTCATGACATATTTTCTTTGAAGCAGAGATCATTTCTTTACGACACCTCTTGCCTCGGCGATCGCGCCGTCGGTTCCCCGGGGACTTGTCAACCAGGGCCCCGTTCTTCCGGCGCGTTGGTCGCTCGGCGAGATCGGCCCACCCACCAGCGCCCCGAGAGCGTTACATCGCGTCATGACATCTTTACTTTGAAGCAGAGATCATTTCTTTACGACACCTCTTGCCTCGGCGATCGCGCCGTCGTTTCCCCGGGGACTTGTCCACCAGGCCCCGTTCCTCCGGCGCGTTGGTCGCTCGGCGAGATCGGCCACCCACCAGCGCCCCGAGAGCGTTACATCGCGTCATGACATCTTTTCTTTGAAGCAGAGATCATTTCTTTACGACACCTCTTGTCTCGGCGATCGCGCCGTCGTTTCCCCGGGGACTTGTCCACCAGGCCCCGTTCCTCCGGCGCGTTGGTCGCTCGGCGAGATCGGCCACCCACCAGCGCCCCGAGAGCGTTACATCGCGTCATGGGATTTTTTCTTTTAAGCAGAGATAATTTCTTTACGACACCTCTTGCCTCGGCGATCGCGCCGTCGGTTGCCTGGGGACATGTCCACCAGGCCCCGTTCCTCCGGCGCGTTGGTCGCTCGGCGAGATCGGCCACCCACCAGCGCCCCGAGAACGCTACATCGCGTCATGGGATTTTCTCTTTGAAGCAGAGATCATTTCTTTACGACACCTCTTGCCTCGGCGATCGCGCTGTCGGTTGCCCGGGGACTTGTCCACCAGGCCCCGTTCCTCCGGCGCGTTGGTCTCTCGGCGAGATCGGCCACCCACCAGCGCCCCGAGAACGCTATATCGCGTCATGGGATTTTTTCTTTGAAGCAGAGATCATTTCTTTACGACACCTCTTGCCTCGGCGATCGCGCCGTCGGTTGTCCGGGGACTTGTCCACCAGGCCCCGTTCCTCCGGCGCGTTGGTCGCTCGGCGAGATCGGCCACCCACCAGCGCCCCGAGAGCGTTACATCGGGTCATGACCTCTTTTCTTTGAAGCAGAGATCATTTCTTTACGACACCTCTTGCCTCGGCGATCGCGCCGTCGGTTGCCCGGGGACTTGTCCACCAGGCCCCGTTCCTCCGGCGCGTTGGTCTCTCGGCGAGATCGGCCACCCACCAGCGCACCGAAAACGCTACATCGCGTCATGGGATTTTTTCTTTGAAGCAGAGATCATTTCTTTACGACACCTCTTGCCTCGGCGATCGCGCCGTCGGTTGCCCGGGGACTTGTCCACCAGGCCCCGTTCCTCCGGCGCGTTGGTCGCTCGGCGAGATCGGCCACCCACCAGCGCCCCGAGAGCGCTACATCGTGTCATGACATCTTTTCTTTGAGGCAGAGATCATTTCTTTACGACACCTCTTGCCTCGGCGATCGCGCCGTCGGTTGCCCGGGGACTTGTCCACCAGGCCCCGTTCCTCCGGCGCGTTGGTCTCTCGGCGAGATCGGCCACCCACCAGCGCACCGAAAACGCTACATCGCGTCATGGGATTTTTTCTTTGAAGCAGAGATCATTTCTTTACGACACCTCTTGCCTCAGCTATCGCGCCGTCGGTTGCCCGGGGACTTGTCCACCAGGCCCCGTTCCTCCGGCGCGTTGGTCGCTCGGCGAGATCGGCCACCCACCAGCGCCCCGGAACGCTACATCGCGTCATGGGATTTTTTCTTTTAAGCAGAGATCATTTCTTTACGACACCTCTTGCCTCGGCGATCGCGCCGTCGGTTGCCCGGGGACTTGTCCACCAGGCCCCGTTCCTCCGGCGCGTTGGTCTCTCGGCGAGATCGGCCACCCACCAGCGCACCGAAAACGCTACATCGCGTCATGGGATTTTTTCTTTGAAGCAGAGATCATTTCTTTACGACACATCTTGCCTCAGCTATCGCGCCGTCGGTTGCCCGGGGACTTGTCAACCAGGCCCCGTTCCTCCGGCGCGTTGGTCGCTCGGCGAGATCGGCCACCCACCAGCGCCCCGGAACGCTACATCGCGTCATGGGATTTTTTCTTTTAAGCAGAGATCATTTCTTTACGACACCTCTTGCCTCGGCGATCGCGCCGTCGGTTGCCCGGGGACTTGTCCACCAGGACCCGTTCCTCCGGCGCGTTGGTCGCTCGGCGAGATCGGCCACCCACCAGCGCCCCGAGAACGCTAGATCGCGTCATGGGATTTTTTCTTTGAAGCAGAGATCATTTCTTTACGACACTTTTGCCTCGGCGATCGCGCCGTCGGTTGTCCGGGGACTTGTCCACCAGGCCCCGTTCCTCCGGCGCGTTGGTCGCTCGGGGAGATCGGCCACCCACCAGCGCCCCGAGAGCGTTACATCGGGTCATGACCTCTTTTCTTTGAAGCAGAGATCATTTCTTTACGACACCTCTTGCCTCGGCGATCGCGCCGTCGGTTGCCCGGGGACTTGTCCACCAGGCCCCGTTCCTCCGGCGCGTTGGTCGCTCGGCGAGATCGGCCACCCACCAGCGCCCCGAGAACGCTACATCGCGTCATGGGATTTTTTCTTTGAAGCAGAGATCATTTCTATACGACCTCTCTTGCCTCGGCGATCGCGCCGTCGGTTGCCCGGGGACTTGTCCACCAGGCCCCGTTCCTCCGGCGCGTTGGTCTCTCGGCGAGATCGGCCACCCACCAGCGCCCCGAGAACGCTACATCGCGTCATGGGATTTTTTCTTTGAAGCAGAGATCATTTCTTTACGACACCTCTTGCCTCAGCTATCGCGCCGTCGGTTGCCCGGGGACTTGTCCACCACGCCCCGTTCCTCCGGCGCGTTGGTCGCTCGGGGAGATCGGCCACCCACCAGCGCCCCGAGAGCGTTACATCGGGTCATGACCTCTTTTCTTTGAAGCAGAGATCATTTCTTTACGACACCTCTTGCCTCGGCGATCGCGCCGTCGGTTGCCCGGGGACTTGTCCACCAGGCCCCGTTCCTCCGGCGCGTTGGTCTCTCGGCGAGATCGGCCACCCACCAGCGCCCCGAGAACGCTACATCGCGTCATGGGATTTTTTCTTTGAAGCAGAGATCATTTCTTTACGACACCTCTTGCCTCGGCGATCGCGCCGTCGGTTGCCCGGGGACTTGTCCACCAGGCCCCGTTCCTCCGGCGCGTTGGTCTCTCGGCGAGATCGGCCACCCACCAGCGCCCCGAGAACGCTACATCGCGTCATGGGATTTTTTCTTTGAAGCAGAGATCATTTCTTTACGACACCTCTTGCCTCAGCTATCGCGCCGTCGGTTGCCCGGGGACTTGTCCACCAGGCCCCGTTCCTCCGGCGCGTTGGTCTCTCGGCGAGATCGGCCACCCACCAGCGCCCCGAGAACGCTACATCGTGTCATGGGATTTTTTCTTTGAAGCAGAGATCATTTCTTTACGACACCTCTTGCCTCAGCTATCGCGCCGTCGGTTGCCCGGGGACTTGTCCACCAGGCCCCGTTCCTCCGGCGCGTTGGTCGCTCGGGGAGATCGGCCACCCACCAGCGCCCCGAGAGCGTTACATCGGGTCATGACCTCTTTTCTTTGAAGCAGAGATCATTTCTTTACGACACCTCTTGCCTCGGCGATCGCGCCGTCGGTTGCCCGGGGACTTGTCCACCAGGCCCCGTTCCTCCGGCGCGTTGGTCTCTCGGCGAGATCGGCCACCCACCAGCGCCCCGAGAACGCTACATCGCGTCATGGGATTTTTTCTTTGAAGCAGAGATCATTTCTTTACGACACCTCTTGCCTCGGCGATCGCGCCGTCGGTTGCCCGGGGACTTGTGCACCAGGCCCCGTTCCTCCGGCACGTTGGTCGCTCGGCGAGATCGGCCACCCACCAGCGCCCCGAGAACGCTACATCTCGTCATGGGATTTTTTCTTTGAAGCAGAGATCATTTCATTACGACACGTCTTGCCTCGGCGATCGCGCCGTCGGTTGCCCGGGGACTTGTCCACCAGGCCCCGTTCCTCCGGCGCGTTGGTCTCTCGGCGAGATCGGCCACCCACCAGCGCCCCGAGAACGCTACATCGCGTCATGGGATTTTTTCTTTGAAGCAGAGATCATTTCTTTACGACACCTCTTGCCTCAGCTATCGCGCCGTCGGTTGCCCGGGGTCTTGTCCACCAGGCCCCGTTCCTCCGGCGCGTTGGTCTCTCGGCGAGATCGGCCACCCACCAGCGCCCCGAGAACGCTACATCGCGTCATGGGATTTTTTCTTTGAAGCAGAGATCATTTCTTTACGACACCTCTTGCCTCAGCTATCGCGCCGTCGGTTGCCCGGGGACTTGTCCACCACGCCCCGTTCCTCCGGCGCGTTGGTCGCTCGGGGAGATCGGCCACCCACCAGCGCCCCGAGAGCGTTACATCGGGTCATGACCTCTTTTCTTTGAAGCAGAGATCATTTCTTTACGACACCTCTTGCCTCGGCGATCGCGCTGTCGGTTGCCCGGGGACTTGTCCACCAGGCCCCGTTCCTCCGGCGCGTTGGTCTCTCGGCGAGATCGGCCACCCACCAGCGCCCCGAGAACGCTACATCGCGTCATGGGATTTTTTCTTTGAAGCAGAGATCATTTCTTTACGACACCTCTTGCCTCGGCGATCGCGCCGTCGGTTGCCCGGGGACTTGTGCACCACGCCCCGTTCCTCCGGCACGTTGGTCGCTCGGCGAGATCGGCCACCCACCAGCGCCCCGAGAACGCTACATCTCGTCATGGGATTTTTTCTTTGAAGCAGAGATCATTTCATTACGACACGTCTTGCCTCGGCGATCGCGCCGTCGGTTGCCCGGGGACTTGTCCACCAGGCCCCGTTCCTCCGGCGCGTTGGTCTCTCGGCGAGATCGGCCACCCACCAGCGCCCCGAGAACGCTACATCGCGTCATGGGATTTTTTCTTTGAAGCAGAGATCATTTCTTTACGACACCTCTTGCCTCAGCGATCGCGCCGTCGGTTGCCCGGGGACTTGTCCACCAGGCCCCGTTCCTCCCGCGCGTTGGTCGCTCGGCGAGATCGGCCACCCACCAGCGCCCCGAGAACGCTACATCGCGTCATGGGATTTTTTCTTTGAAGCAGAGATCATTTCTTTACGACACCTCTTGCTTCGGCGATCGCGCCGTCGGTTGTCCGGGGACTTGTCCACCACGCCCCGTTCCTCCGGCGCGTTGGTCGCTCGGGGAGATCGGCCACCCACCAGCGCCCCGAGAACGCTACATCGCGTCATGGGATTTTTTCTTTGAAGCAGAGATCATTTCTTTACGACACCTCTTGCCTCAGCTATCGCGCCGTCGGTTGCCCGGGGACTTGTCCACCAGGCCCCGTTCTTCCGGCGCGTTGGTCGCTCGGCGAGATCGGCCACCCACCAGCGCCCCGAGAACGCTACATCGCGTCATGGGATTTTTTCTTTGAAGCAGAGATCATTTCTTTATGACACTTTTGCCTCGGCGATCGCGCTGTCGGTTGCCCGGGGACTTGTCCACCAGGCCCCGTTCCCCCGGCGCGTTGGTCGCTCGGCGAGATCGGCCACCCACCAGCGCCCCGAGAACGCTACATCGCGTCATGGGATTTTTTCTTTGAAGCAGAGATCATTTCTTTACGACACTTTTGCCTCGGCGATCGCGCTGTCGGTTGCCCGGGGACTTGTCCACCAGGCCCCGTTCCTCCGGCGCGTTGGTCGCTCGGCGAGATCGGCCACCCACCAGGGCCCCGAGAACGCTAGATCGCGTCATGGGATTTTTTCTTTGAAGCAGAGATCATTTCTTTACGACACCTCTTGCCTCAGCTATCGCGCCGTCGGTTGCCCGGGGACTTGTCCACCAGGCCCCGTTCTTCCGGCGCGTTGGTCGCTCGGCGAGATCGGCCACCCACCAGCGCCCCGAGAACGCTACATCGCGTCATGGGATTTTTTCTTTGAAGCAGAGATCATTTCTTTACGACACCTCTTGCCTCGGCGATCGCGCCGTCGGTTGCCCGCGGACTTGTCCACCAGGCCCCGTTCCTCCGGCGCGTTGGTCGCTCGGCGAGATCGGCCACCCACCAGCGCCCCGAGAGCGTTACATCGGGTCATGACATCTTTTCTTTGAAGCAGAGATCATTTCTTTACGACACCTCTTGCCTCGGCGATCGCGCCGTCGGTTGCCCGGGGACTTGTCCACCAGGCCCCGTTCCTCCGGCGCGTTGGTCGCTCGGCGAAATCGGCCACCCACCAGCGCCCCGAGAACGCTACATCGCGACATGGGATTTTTTCTTTGAAGCAGAGATCATTTCTTTACGACACCTCTTGCCTCAGCTATCGCGCCGTCGGTGTCCCGGGGACTTGTCCACCAGGCCCCGTTCCTCCGGCGCGTTGGTCGCTCGGCGAGATCGGCCACCCACCAGCACCCCGTGAGTGCTACATCGCGTCATGACATCTTTTCTTTGAAGCAGAGATCATTTCTTTACGGCACCTCTTGCCTCAGCTATCGCGCCGTCGGTTGCCCGGGGACTTTTCCACCAGGCCCCGTTCCTCCGGCGCGTTGGTCGCTCGGCGAGATTGGCCACCCACCAGAGCCCCGAGAACGCTACATCGCGTCATGGGATTTTTTCTTTGAAGCAGAGATCATTTCTTTACGACACCTCTTGCCTCGGCGATCGCGCCGTCGGTTGCCCGGGGACTTGTCCACCAGGCCCCGTTCCTCCGGCGCGTTGGTCGCTCGGCGAGATCGGCCACCCACCAGCGCCCCGAGAGCGTTACATCGGGTCATGACATCTTTTCTTTGAAGCAGAGATCATTTCTTTACGACACCTCTTGCCTCGGCGATCGCGCCGTCGGTTGCCCGGGGACTTGTCCACCAGGCCCCGTTCCTCCGGCGCGTTGGTCGCTCGGCGACATCGGCCACCCACCAGCGCCCCGAGAGCGTTACATCGGGTCATGACATCTTTTCCTTGAAGCAGAGATTATTTCTTTACGACACCTTCGTTGCACTTAAGCCCGCCAGTAAGTGCAGCAAGCGGTTTATTAAGAAATTTACGGGCGTCAATATTCCACACAGGTCGACAATTTTGAAGCTTGTAAAGACACTTCGCACACGTGGAATTTGAATTGAAAAACATCAGTGTTGAAATCGCCGTATTATATCCAAAGAGAAGGTGAGACATTTTTTTGGCAGATTACAAGAACCTCAAAAAAATCTTTGGGGCGTCTGTTGTTACTTTCAACAGGATTCGGCAACTGCTCATTGCAACTGCTGCTGCACATTCTGCAACTGCTGCTAACTAATCTACTAACAACTCTAAATTATCACAAGACTATGAAGAATACAAACTTATAAGAAATCAAGTAAATATAAAGATCAGGAAAATAAAACAAAATTATTGGGAATCATTTACTGCAAGAATGGAACACGACTTTTACGGCCTGCAAAACCAGATATGGCGTTTCATAAGAAATACACGCTCCGAAACAAATGAGTTGATAAGCACAACAAAAATCTGTAACACGGAATGGGTGGTATATTTTAGTAAGCTATTTCACAATAACGAGGCTCCAGTATTGGATATAGCCGACACACTAACACAAGACTATGGGATCTCAGAAGAACAGATTATACAAACGATACCCAAATTAAAAAATAGGAATTCACCCGCAGAGGATGGCATGTATAACGAACTATTAAAATACGGGGGGCAATCATTACATAAAGAATTAGTAAAACTGAGACAAAACATATATTGGCAGAGTAAAATACCAGAGGAATGGAAAACGAGTATTCTAATCCCCCTTTTTAAAAAAGGGGACACAAACAATTATAGAGGAATTACCCTTCTGAACACAACGCTTAAACTAAAAACAAAAACTATCACACAAGTAATAGAAAACTTAAATGAATGGAAAGAAGAACAGCAAGGATTCAGAAGAGGAAGATCATGTAATGATGCGATCTTCATTATACGACAAATGGTTGAGAAATCTCTGGAATTCGACAAACCTGCGTATATGTGTTTCGTAGACATACAGAAAGCATTTGACAGCGTACACCTTGTAGCAAGATTATTAAAGAAAGAAAATATCCCCTGCAACCTTATTAAACTCATATATATATATATATATATATATATATATATATATATATATATATATATATATATATATATATGAACAAAAGAATGAAAGTAAAACATAACGAACAAATATCCCAAGCCATAACAACAGGTCAAGGAATAAGACAAGGAGACTCCCTCAGCCCAATACTCTTCAACCTGGTAATGAAACACATCCTAAACAATCTTTCGAACAAAAAAGGATATTACTTCGGCTCTTATAACATAAACTCAATCTGTTATGCAGACGATACAGTCTTAATTGCCGAAAGCGAAGATGATTTACAACGCCTCCTGTTTCAATTCTACAAGACATGCCAGTCATTCAACATGAGGATATCCACACAAAAAACTAAATGCATAACAATCTCGAAACACCCATACGGTCTCAAATGGAACTCTCCTGACGAAATGCGACTATATATAAACTGACACTGCTAGGATGTGCCTGAAACAGAGCAGTCTCCTCAGATATACTGAGTCAATTGTGTAAACAGACGAATCCGCGAAACATGTGCTTTGTTCTGTGAAGTTAGTAACCGAAGATAGTCGTACAATAATATTGTTATTTGCATTTTCTTAATATGAAAATCTATAATTGCAGAAGAGACGTACGTGAAGGCTGTTACGACCAGCCCTCTTCTTGAGAAGTGGCAAATTGACTGAATGCCGTCAAAAAAGTTATGTATTAGAAACACTGGATTTCAAAATTCCTTCACGTGGCGACTCATGCCAGGTTTTTCAAGAAATTAACAATCGACCGTACCTCTCAATGTCGTAAATATTGTGGGCAGTGACAACGATGAATGAACGTGCACTGCTGGTCCTGGTCACCATAATGTATCGCCTGTGTGATAGGTTATCACTAGTATAAATAAATGAGAACAGCAAAAGCATTTTAAATATAAATATGGATGATCGCAACAATGGGGGAGAGACGATAAGCAAAGTGTGAATATTCATTAATAACATTACACGAGAATGTAAAGACAAGTGACGGGGGAAAGAGAGAATATGTTAATAATTACATTCACGAAAAGATGTGTGACATGTGAGCAATTTCCTTGTGTGCGGAAATAAGTTACGAGAAGTATTACGAACAAGGAACCAAGGAATAAACAAATGCAGAGGCAAAATTACAGAAATGAGATCGCGTGTGAGAGATAGAATGGCCCGCGCGCTGCAAGGGGAGGAGGGCCGTGTGTGGGAGGATCTCGCGCAGGGAGAGACAGCTGACGTGCGTCGAGGTGAACAAGCCAGACGGACGGCTCCCGGCGCGGGAGGGTCGGAAGGGGAGGCGATGCTCCGATGTAGCCGACGTTCAAGTCAAACTTTTCATAACCGACCGTGATAGCTTGTGGGGGCATATAACGTTTAACTTACAAGTTAGTAACGCCGTTGAGAGGAAGAAAATAGTTTGAATAACGCGTAGCGAGAAACGGGAGTATAATATAAAATGGACACCATTGGTATGGAATAAATGCAGCAAAATGGAAATGGAATGAACATCTCGACGTTGAAGAATGCAGTAGATCTACAGAAAAGCGAAGTAACGAAACGGGGGACAATTTGAATTTACAATTGTAGGAAGAGCAATTTTGTCGTAATTTGATCGGGCATCATTTGTCTGAAACAGTACTCATAACTAGAGACAGAGTTCCATCAAGTATCGAATGCTAAAATATGCATGCAAACATACATTTTCAAATAGCCAAACATGCACGATGCAGAACAAAAAATTATCAAAACATGCATAATCAAATTTGTGTTTAATTTATTTCCTGTTTTATTGCATTTTTAACAATTTACAATTTTCCTCAATTTTACTCTGACAAATTCATCGTTTTTTCAGAAACAAACGTTTTAAATGCAGAAAATGCTTTCTACGACACGACGTAAATGGAGTGTACTTCGAAGATGAAATTTGAGTCAACGTGAGGTCAAATTCGGCATTTTATGATTTTTTTACCTTATTCTTCTTTTTACATTTGGGAGAAATTTCAAATCAGAATTTGAATTTAACACGTATATAAATTCTCTTCACTAGCGACACTCAACTCCAAAACCTAATTCCAAAAATATTTTAATGTCTTTTACAAATTTTAATGCATTTTACAAATTTAAAAGTCTTTTACAAATTTTAAAGACTCGGTGAGAGATAAACCTGCTGCTTCTCATTTCTGAATAACTAAAGGCAATTTTACAAAATTTGATTTTATATATTATGTTAATTTTTACAGACATTTTTTTTAAAAATCTTATTACATTCCCGTATACGTATATACGTATCCCGTATACGGAGTAATATACGTAGTATAGAAAAACTTACGTAATGCTGCGAAAAATCAATTTTGAGATTTCAACAGAAATACACGTTTTTGGGTTCCCTAATACCAAAAAAATGGTTATTTTCAAAACGCCCGTCTGTCCGTCTGTCCCACCGTGAAATCCTCTAGCATCTATGCCATACATAGGATTTTTTCCAAATTGAAGAACCCCCTGTCCATCTGACTCGGGTCGTATTTTAGATTTTGAAAAACCTTCTTTAAAATTTGGGGGTGCTTTACATGAAGCTTCTGGAACATTTTCAAAATTTTCTTAAAAACGACCAAATGTTATCTAAATAAAAACATTTAGTTTAGAAATCGAGTAAAATACACCTATAAAGGTGACAAAGGCCCGATTTTCACAGATAACTGTAAATTTTTGGTGATTGCCAAAGTTTGCATTTTTTTAGGTGTCTTCCTATAACTACAAAATTGAAGATAGATTCTTGCTTCAAATAAAAATTTTTCTCCATAATTAGTTCTATCAATAAGATCATGTACATTTTTTGAAACTTTTAATAGATTTTTTCGCAATATTGCGTGCAATATGTAAACTTTCAAAACATAACAAAAACAAGATATTTCCAAAATACGGTTCCAAATTTTTCTCTAAAATTTTGGTAGGAATAGTGCCAAATGCACTCTATTATGTGCTATAAACGCAATTTAGCTCTAACCTTTTGTTTTTTCAAAAATTACAAAAATGTAATTTTTTGACTGGTCCTTCACATCAATAATATTTACATTAGCGGCGATTTCTTTACATTATTGCATTTACAAGTACTTGTTCCTTTAATGATGTCTAATAAAGTTTTATTGCAAAATTAACACTTTTCTAAGAAAACTAGCTCAAAATTCCGCATTTTCAGAAACGTTCAAACGCCATTTTCTGAAAAAACGTCTACAAACTTTTTCTTCAAACTTTTTGTACGCATAGTGCTAATTGCAATGTTTAAGAAGCATAGTTAATGTTGATGTATTCTTTTGTTTTTTCAAAAAATACACACATCAGTGGCGGCTCGTGAGTATTCACATGTGCGCACCCAAATTAATTCGGCGCAATTTGTTTTAAGTATCTCGCGCGCGATATTGCGAACGCATTGCTGTGCAGTGATGCAGTCGCAAGTATAGAGTCAATCGAATGTTATTTGCACATTTTCTTATGCTTTAAAGCGAGTTACAATTACAAATCAATTTCGAAGAATGTGAAAACCAAAATATTTTGTAAACGTGTGTAGTAGACTACTTTTTAATTACGAGTTTTGAAAAACCGATGTTAGAGTGTTCGTTTTTCTGTCAAATGTATTTGTCTAACAATGAATGGCGTCGAAGACATAAAAATGACATAAATGAATAAAAATCACAGAAAAAAAATTGCCGAAAATAAACTGTTTACTGAAGCGACACAGATTCTGGGACGTGTCGAGTCATGCGGTAACCCGACCCAAGTCGTAAATATTTCGGAGGGTCCTTGGGAGGGCCGAACAAAGTCGATGCTGGTGCTGTGAAAAGAAATGGGGCCAACCCTCACTGCTGATAAAAGGAACTGTCCAGTATGCTACGAAACTTCATAAGATGACTTGTGTTCAATTGTCATTATTTATAATCTATAATATAAAAATGAATCGCAAAATGTGTTGGTAACCGCATAACTAAACAACGCCTGGACCAATTTGGGCAATTCTTTTTTTAAAATGTTCGTTGAAGTCCAAGGATGGTTTTTACGTCAAGAAAAATTCGAATAATTGCCGGGAAAACCCTCAAAACAGCCCTTTTCTCACGAGCTGCGGCGCACTGTAAAAACAAGAAATATCAGAGGAGCCCACGCTCGCTCTTCCTGCCGCAAGACCGTACTCCATCAACACATCCCTGCCTGATTGCGTAGGCCGGAGCTCCGAAGCACCGCGGCTTGCCATCCGTCAGCAAGCGATAGATAAGAGCCGGTGCGTCATCTGCCGCCGCCCCTTCCCTTCCACCCGACCTGCCGAAGTCGCTGCGCGTGATTTGCGTCATCTGCCGCCGCCCCTTCCCTTCCACCCGAACTAGACGGTTCCGGACTATTCGCGAGCCGCGGGGAAATGCCGAGAAGGTGCCGGGCGCCTGGGGGCAAGCGCCGGGCAGGTATAAATGCTCCGCTGCCGGCGGCCGCGAGTCAGTCAGCAGAAGCGAGTTAGAGAGGAGTTAGCAGAAGAGAGTAGAAGTGAGTAGTGAGTATAATATTTCGTTGGTTTTAATTCACCACGGAGAAACGTTACAATAATATAGATATGCCTCCTATTAGACGAAGCAATTTAGGTAGAAGAACCCGAAATGCTACAAAGCAAGCTAATTACCGATCTAATCATGCTGCACAAGAACGTGACGACCGAAATGAACGTGAAAGAATTCGGGCATCACGAACGCGTGAAGCGCGAGCGCTACATTCAACTAATAATCGCGCAAGTTTGAATCGAGCTGCTTTCAGTTACGATGTGTCAATTGACTACCGTAACTACCAATGTGTTGTTATTGGTTCTATGAACTCGGTTTGCTCATATTGTAAGGCATTGAAATTTAAAAACGAAGCTAATGGATTGTGTTGCGCAAATGGTAAAGTGAAATTGATACCATTGGAACCACCACCAGAGCCATTGTACTCATTGGTTTCAGGAATAGGAACAGATTCCATACACTTTTTGACAAATATCCAACAATATAACAATTGCTTCCAAATGACTTCCTTTGGGTCAACAAACGTAGTTCGGGAAAATTTTATGCCAACTTTCAAGGTATGTATTATAGCAGTTAAACATAATTATTTTATGTTCTGTCACCTAAGTTAAGATGTGTTACTAATTTTCAATGACTTAATCATTAAGATCATAATCATCACTTAGTCCCCATATTATTTGGTGATTCAGTTTTAGCGACACTTTTATTATTTTGAAACCCAATATATTTGATGATAGATATTAGTTACAACTAATTAGGAGACAGATATAATTTTAAAGAACAAATATTATTTAAGTTTGATCACTGACAATCCATAAATTTATACCCCACATTGCTTATTTATTTTATTTTATTTTATAGTGTTTGGTACAAACAATATTTTTTTAAATTTACAGATACAAGGCCAAATATATCACAGAGCAGGTTCACTGTTACCAGTGACAGATAGCAACTACAAATTCCTGCAAATTTATTTTATGGGCAATTCATCACAAGAAACTAATCTGCGTTGTGCACATAACAATTTAGTAAAGAGGTCTATTGTAGAACAATTACAAACTTTATTTCATGAACACAATCAATTGATTATATTGTTTAAAACTGCCCTGGATCTGATGCCATCAGATAATCACAAAATTGTAATCAGAGCTGATAAAACACCTGCGGGTCAACATGCAAGACGTTTTAATGCACCAACTATTGATGAAGTTGCTATCGTTGTAGTTGGAGAAAACTTGGAATCCCGTGATATTGTTTTACATCGTCGGAATGATCAACTACAACGTATAAAGGAAACACACCGCTCATATGATGCACTGCAATATCCCATTATATTTTGGCAAGGTGAAGATGGCTATGATTTCTCAATAAAAATGATAAATCCCATTACAGGTAATTAAAATATTAGTTATTATCTCAGTCACTATATTATGTATTTTAATTTTATATTGCAATGTTATTAAAACAAAATCTATTTACAGGTTCTGAAACTAACAAAAAAGTCAGTTCAATGAACTATTATTCATACCGCCTAATGATTCGGGAAAATGAAGACAATCACATATTGAAATGTCGGCGATTATATCACAAATATATTGTTGACATGTATGTTAAAATTGAAACGGAGAGATTAACATTCATCAGGTTGAATCAGACCAAACTCCGATCTGAAGAGTATATTCACCTTCGAGATGCGATTAATACTGATGGAAATTCACAGAATGTTGGTCGGATGACTATTCTTCCAGCAACATACATCGGAAGCCCTCGACATATGCACGAATATGCTCAAGATGCCATGTCGTATGTTCGTCATTGTGGTACAGCAGATTTGTTCATCACATTTACATGCAATCCGCACTGGATAGAAATCAAGCAGGAGTTATTCCCTGGGCAATCTCCCATTGATCGTCATGATGTTACAGCCAGAGTCTTTAGACAAAAATTGAAATCTTTAATGGATTTCATCGTAAAACATTATGTGTTTGGTGAGACACGCTGCTGGATGTATTCTGTGGAGTGGCAGAAACGAGGATTGCCACATGCACACATTTTGATTTGGTTGGCTGAAAAGATAAGGCCAAATGAAGTTGATGCAGTGATATCAGCTGAAATCCCTGATGTACAAGTAGATCCTGGATTGCATGAGGTAGTTATCAAAAATATGATACATGGTCCCTGTGGAACTCTTAAATCAAAATTCACCATGTATGATGGATGGTAAATGTTCAAAACGATATCCACGGACATTAATATCGGAAACAATTACTGGTAATGACGGTTATCCACTGTATCGTCGACGATCGACAGCAGACAATGGACGATCAACAATTGTCAAATTAAATCAAGAAGATATTGAAATAGATAATCGTTGGATTGTTCCATATTCACCCATTTTATCAAAGACCTTCAAAGCACACATCAACGTTGAATCTTGCCATTCAGTAAAATCTATTAAATACATTTGCAAATATGTAACCAAAGGGAGTGATATGGCTGTGATTGGAATTGGTGCAGAGAATTCCAATGATGAAGTTACCCAATACCAAATGGGCCGCTATGTTAGTAGTAATGAAGCAGTATGGCGAATATTTTCTTTTCCTATTCATGAGAGACACCCTTCCGTTGTTCACTTAGCTGTGCATTTAGAAAATGAACAAAGAGTGTATTTTACAGCAGAGAACGCAGTACAAAGAGCTGCTCAGCCACCATCTACTACATTAACCAGTTTTTTTGAGACCTGCCAAAACGATGACTTTGCACAAACATTGCTATATTCTGAAATGCCAAAATATTATACTTGGAATCAATCCTCAAGGAGATTTATACGACGGAAACAAGGAAAACAAGTTCCAGGATACCCAGATGTGTATTCCACCGACGCCATTGGTCGAATTTATTCAGTACATCCTAGCAATGATGAATGTTTTTATTTACGACTGCTATTAGTCAACGTACGTGGCCCAACATCATTCCAACATTTACGAACTGTTGATGGTGAATTGTGTGGATCTTACAGAGAAGCCTGTCAACGTTTGCAATTGCTAGAAAATGACGCTCATTGGGATCAAACTCTCAATGATGCTGTAATATCATCAAACGCTCATCAAATACGAACATTGTTTTCTATAATCATATCTACATGCTTCCCATCAAACCCACTTGATTTGTGGATCAAGTACAAAGATTATATGTGTGATGATATTTTGTATCAAATACGAAATAGAATGGGAAATCCAAATATACAAATCAGTGAAGAAATATACAATGAAGCATTGATTTCAATTGAGGACATGTGCTTGATGATGTCAAACAAACTATTAATTCAATTAGGCCTGGCCGCGCCCAATCGTCCAATGCATGATGCTTTTAACCAAGAGTTGAATCGAGAAAAACTGTATGACCTTAACACTTTGAAAGAATTAATTCAAACAAATCTTCCATTGTTGAATGAACAACAGAAGTATGTATTTGATACTCTTATGAAAGTAACAAATGATGAAACTGGAGGGATTTACTTCTTAGATGCACCTGGTGGTACAGGAAAAACTTTTTTGATTTCATTAATATTAGCAACGATTCGCTCACAAAATAAAATTGCACTTGCACTCGCTTCGTCGGGAATCGCAGCAACTTTGCTTGAAGGTGGTCGAACAGCACATTCAGCATTAAAATTGCCATTAAATATGCAAAGCAATGAAACTCCGACCTGCAACATTTCGAAGAACTCTGCAATGGCAAAGGTCTTGCAGCAATGTAAATTAATTGTTTGGGATGAATGCACGATGGCACATAAAAAATCTTTGGAGGCTTTAGACAGAACCTTAAAAGATCTACGGAGCAATCATAACCAATTTGGTGGTGCAATGATTTTATTAGCAGGAGATTTTCGTCAAACATTGCCAGTGATTCCACGATCAACACCAGCTGATGAACTCAATGCATGTCTAAAGTCCTCCAATTTGTGGAAACATGTCAGAGTACTTTATTTAAGCAAGAATATGCGTGTCGAGTTGCAAAATGACCAATCTGGAAACATATTCTCTAAACAACTCATTGACATTGGTGATGGCAAATTTCCTATAGACATGTTGACTGGCTGCATTAACTTTCCTCAAAGTTTTTATCAGTTAACTCGATCAAAAGATGAACTTATTCAGAAGGTGTTTCCAGATGTTTCTCAAAATTACAGAAACCATGATTGGTTGAGCGAACGAGCTATATTGGCTGCAAAAAACATAGATGTAAATGAATTAAATTTAAAAATTCAAGAACAAATTACAGGCGAATCGAGGATATATAAATCAGTTGATTTGGCTACTAACCAAGATGATGTAGTGAACTATCCACCGGAATTTTTAAACTCGCTGGATTTACCAGGATTGCCACCTCACAATCTTCAATTAAAGGTTGGATCGGTAGTTATAATGTTGCGAAATATCAACCAACCACGTCTTTGCAACGGCACACGGTTAGCGATAAAAAAATTACTAAACAACGTGATAGAAGCAACTATACTGAAAGGAAAGTATAAAGGAGAAGACGTTCTCATACCGCGCATCCCAATGATTCCGACTGATGTGCCGTTTAACTTTAAACGACTACAGTTTCCAGTTCGGCTTGCTTTTGCTATGACCATAAACAAGTCCCAGGGGCAATCATTAAGTGTTTGTGGTATTAATCTGGAAAACCCATGTTTCTCACATGGTCAATTGTATGTTGCCTGTTCCCGTGTTGGAAAACCATCAGATTTGTTTGTCTATGCGCCAGGTAATCAAACAAAAAACATTGTATATCACAAAGCACTACAATGAAAATAAAACTGTTTTTTGTTAATAATTATGATTCACATGATTAACAATAAAGCGATTACTTACTTTTAAATGCTTATATATGTTTTATTTAATTATATTTCTTATTCACAACGCCCTATCACCAGGGTGACGGTTCTGTTCAGGAGATTTTTTGCCCAGACTATAAAATATGTAGGAACAAAAAACTGTCACAGTACAAATCTTTTGGACAGAACGAAGTCTGTCGGGTCCGCTAGTAATGAATATTTGTGAATGCTTGTAACGTATGCCTGTATGAATGGGCATGTGTGTATGGGCGTGTGTGTGTGTGTGATATATATATATATATATATATATATATATATATATATATATATATATAGAGAGAGAGAGAGAGAGAGAGAGAGAGAGAGAGAGCGAGAGAGGGTGGGAGGAATGGAGCGAAAAGAGACGTTGCACACCGTAATAGCAGGGCCTCAAGCCGCCACTGACGCGAACGCAATTTCTTTGAAATATCTCTAATGCCTTTAATACACACATTTCCAGCAATTTGTATATACTACTGCATTTGAGAGTAGAATCGCTTCAAATATCTTCCATCAATTATTTCGCAGAGTCGATAGTTTCGGTGAAAAAATCTTCAAATTACCCATTTACAGTAACGCATAAACGCCGTTTTCGTAAACACTGCTCCAAATTTGTCAACGAAAATTGCCATGTAGGACGATCTTTTACTCTTCCTTAATATTCTTAGTGAAATATTTCGCTTCTTCTATTAGGAAACCGAAAAATTGAGAACAAAAATGTACTTTGGGCGGCGATGAATTTTGGCAGGCCAAAGGGTTGGGTACGACCGAAAAGCTAGACCTGGCCAAAGAAATTGAATCGTTTATGTCAGAAACCCGTCAAACGCCAAAATCTAAAACACGCATTAGCAGTGGATTATTGTTCCCAGAGGGTAGACAGAGCATTTAGTGCATTTTTTATGAAAAATATTCATTTATCAACTGCTTTAATAAATACAAATATTTTGGCAACAGAAACATTGTGAGACTTTTCCTAAGTTTTTTCGAATTGAGAAATTTGGCGCTTGACTGGTTTTTGAAATAAACGATCCAATTAGGAAAGTAACTAGTACGAGAAAGTCTGTGCCATTTTGTAGCACCACTAATTTATTTTTTGCACGGCAGTGCACTGACAGTCTGCTCTTGATCATTTGCTCCCCCATGTTATCAAATGATATTAAGTTACGGCATCCTACATTTTCATTCTTTTGTTACTTAATCACTTGGTTCATTTGCGATTGTGGTTCATTGCACACGTACCTGCTTCGCAAATCTTAGCACGTGTGCCGGAAGGTTAAAATTTCTAGTAAAAAAATAAGCAAAGGCAACTCCGTACTGTCAGGATCTAAGAATTATACTCTATTTATACAAAATATGCGTCAATTCTAATTTTCACAAATTATGTAAAATTAGCTTTAAAAAAGTTTCTAATATGTTTCGTAGATGTTAAAATATGGAGTACTAATTGAAAAGATATTCAAACATGCATTTCTTCTCAAAACTACTAAAACATGCAAACATGTACGGAAAAAGTATGCATTTTTAAAATAAGTATGTCATGGAAACTTCATTTACAGTTTCAAAGCTCTACAAAGCACAAATAAAAACATGTATTTGCATGAAAATCCTGTCTCTACTCATAACATTGCTATGAAGTTAGAGGCATTTATTTCGCTGTGTACAAAAGTAACGGTTTCAGTAATGCCATTTGAGAGATCTGAGGTCATGAGAATCCGAGCTCGTGTTGTGTTTGCCTGCACCTATGCTAGAATCGATTCATTTTCTCGCATTTGTGCGCGCCCATGTGTGTGTGTGTGTGTGTGTGTGTGTGTGTGTATGTGTGTATGCGTGGGCGCTAGTGGGCTGGCAATCGATTGTTCCTGACCTCCCAGTCTAGTAGTGAATTTTCCTTCGCCTAGTCATATGTGGAGTCAAATCTATAGTCTTTCGGCAGACTCCCTATGTCAGTGTTCACATTCAGAGTTCATACCGCAAGAGCGATGCAAGTTTTGTTTTTCATTTAATCCTTTATTGTGTATACAAATATCAAATCATTCTGTAATAAAACTGTCTGGTTGTCAGAAGCATCAAAGACCCTGATGACGAGAAAACAACAAAATACTAATGATGAAAACAATGATGGAGTGGGTGTCACCTTCCAGCAGATGAAGCAGGAACTAGTGGTGCTTCAGAATGGCACAGACTTTCCCGTATTAGTTTTCTATTTCCTTTGATCTCAGCTAGCTACTCGGACTTGCCACATACTCTTGCCAGCTGCCATCTATCGCCGCCCAAAATATAGTTTTTGTAAATTTTCGATTTCCAAATAGTAGAACCGGAAATATTATTTTGAGAATATTAAATAACAGTAAAACCTCGTCCTAAATGGCAATTTCCTTTGAAACATTTGGAACAGTTTTTCAGAAAATGGCGTTTAAGCGCTACTGTAAATTTGAAATTTGAAGTTCTTTTTACAGAAAATTTTTGTTTTCGAAAAACTACATTTGGAGCCACTTAAAGCACATTAGCTTTTTTGAAAAAATGTACTTCAAAATGAAATTTACGTCATATTCAAGAGTGCAATTAGCACTATCCTTTCGAAAAGATTGAAGAAAAAAATTGGGACCATTTATAAGAAAATGGCGTTAGAGTGTTTCTGAAATTCTGAATTTTGAGCCAGTTTTCACAAACAACTGTTGATTTCTACAGAAACTGTATTTGACGTTATTTAAAGCACTTGTACTCATAAATATAATAATGTGAATAAATCGCCGCTAATGCAATATAAACGACATGAGAAATAAGTTAAAAACACATTTTTTGTAAATTTTGAAAAATTAAAAGTATAAAGCAATATGGCGTTTATTTCATATCATAGTGTACATTTAGCTCTATCCATACCAGAAGTTAAAAAAAGAAAATGGAGCCTTTTTTGCGGAAATCTTGTTTTCGTTATTTTTTATAATTGCTTATAAAAACGCAATATTGCTCGAAAACGTCAAAAATTTTCAAAAAAGATTGTAATGACCTTAATGAAAGAACTGAAAATGGAGAACAAATTTTATTTTAGGCAAAATCTCTTTCTACAATTTTATAGTTGTAGAAAGCCGCGGGAAAAAATCAAACTTATGCATTTTCGAAAATTCAGAGTTAACCGTAAAAATCGGACTTATGCCATATTTATAAGTGTATATTGCTGCATTCTTACAAGAAATTCAAAGAAAAAATTTGGAGCAGTTTTTGTGAAAATTTTGAAAATGTCCGGGCGGCTTAATGCCAAGAACCCCCCAATTTTGAAGAATGATTTTCAAAATCGGAGCGTCTTGAGTGGAACCTGATCGATCGGAGAATACTCATTTTGGAAAAAATTGTACGTATGGTGTAGGCGGTAGTGGTGTTCACGAACTGACGGACAGACGGGCGGACAGACACACGGACGGAAATTTTGCCAACAATTGGTTTTTCGGTATCAAGGGCGAACAAAACAGGGGTTCTGTCTTCAGCACGTGTTAGATGTTTTTTTTCTCAATGTAGCAACTGGATCCACTTTTTCGATATCAGGGCCCGGCAATGAATTTTTTCTGCCGAAAATCCGCTTTTTATTCGCGCAGCATTATATAACTTCCCATATACTACGTATATTACCCCGCATATACGTATGTTCGACACACTCTTATTGCTGGGACCTGATAACGAATAAGTGGATAAATTTCATCCTTCTATACATACATACATACATACATACATATACATATAAATACATACATATATATACATATACATGCATAAATATATATATATATATACATATACATATATATATACATATACATACATACATATATATATATATACATATACATACACATACATATATATATACATATACATACATATATATATACATATACATACACATACATATATATATACATATACATACATAAATATACATATACATACATATATATACATATATATATATATACATTATATATATATTTATATACATACATATATATGGAATATATCCGAATATATTGTATTACTTCCTCTAATACGACGTGTAGTGAGAATCCCTTTGTGGGCCGTTGATACCAAAAAATCACCCAGATGGTACATCGTACGTCTTCAACGCATACTATGCATGTGCTATTTCTTACTTTGCATGTACGTGTAATTTCCAAACCGTTGCCCAGGCCCTACCAAGCCGAGCTTGAATCACGCAACTTACAGCGTTCCGATGGCAGACACGGTGTAGATTTCGGGCTCCTGACACTAAAAATACGTGGGCCCACCCACGCAGCCGTTCCCGGCAAGTACATAAGTAGTCGCTTCGTTGGGAATCCCCCATGACCGACACTCAACCGATAGCGCGTGCAAAATCCTTTTATAGCTGGGGTGTCCAACTTGCAAGGCCTTAAGGGCCACAACTGAACACTTTAATATGGTTACGGGCCATATTTTCATGACCGACACTTGACACTTTCCTCACTTGACTTCTACCTAATGTTGCTCTCGGCACTTTGCTCGTCTGCTATTAAAGAAGGGGGAGGGGGGGATGGAACCATACGTGATATCTGGTCGTACCATAGTGAAACACATTGGAATGATTGAGAATTTCTGAATTTACTAGAAACTATTCCATAAATATAAACTTAACCTATTTTTTTCTTTCCCGTATACGTAGGTATATACGGAATAGGGAAAGTAATGTAATGCTGCGGAAAATCGATTTCGAGATTACGACGGAACTACACGTTTTGGTGTACCCTGATTCCGAAAAAGTGTTTTTTTCAAAACGTCCGTCTGCCAGTCAGTTCGTCAGTCCGTCTGGTGCTTGTAAACACTACTAGCGACTACGCCATGAATAGGATTTTTCCCAACTTGAAGAAACCCGTGTCGATCTGGCTCGAGTAGAATCTTTGAGAGTTTGAAAAATAATCTATAAATTTTTGGGTACTTACCATGAAGCCCCCCCCCCCCGACGTTTTCAAAATTTTCTCAAAAACGACTCCAAATTTTCTCTTTAAATTTCTTGTAAGAATAGAGCAAAATAAACTTATGAAGGTGGTATTGGTTCGATTTTCACGGTTAACTCTTAATTTTCGAAAATTTCAAAATTTCAAAATTTTTAGCGCGTCTTCCTAAAACCCCAAAATTGAAGATGGAGATTTTTCCTTCAGATAAAATTTGTTCTCCATTGTAAGTTCTTTCATTAAGGTCATGCTCATTATTTGGCTTTACAAGCCTGGCATTTGAGTCTTCAGGGACATCGCCTCAAGACATTATGTCAAGTGTAACTGTATTTCCATTTCACTGAAGCTGGTTCACTTACCGTGAATAAATGTTAATTCTAACCAAGTTTATGCGTGTGACTGTGTACAAAATTTCCGCAGACTAAATCCTACTCAAATTATCAGAGTATCTTTGGACTCTGACTGAATGTATATTCCCACATTATACAGTCCACTTTCAAATCATACATAGGCGACGCCTAACACAGACAATGCTGCGGTGGATCGTCTCAAAATGCAAAGCCAAGTTTGAAATGCCAAGCGGCTGAGGTGGCTCAGGGAATCGACAGTATTTCAGTAAACCTCCGAATGTGTGCGGGTGTGCGGGTGTGCGGGTGTGCGGGTGTGCGGGTGTGCGGGTGTGCGTTTGTGCGTATGTGTGCGGTTCCGCCGCTCGCGGCTAGCCCGCTTTCCGTGCACCAATAGAGACGTACGACTCGGTCTCCCGTTGGGGAACTGATAATTTGTTTTCGGATCCAGCTAGAAGATTCAAAAAACGTGTTTTTTTCGTGTTTTGGCGCTGCGATCTTAGTGATAATGCCAGGAATTAAACGCCTCCTAAATCGATCTATGTAGGTGTCATTACCCAAAGACATTTTTATTCAATACGCCATCATTTTCTTTCACGACGTTGGCAACATTGATGTTATCTTCAAGTGAACTACTGAATTACAAAGTATATTGTTCTCCGGATTGATTTAAATTTAGATTGGAATTATAGTATTTAAAAAAAATGAATTTCCGAATCAGCTACTACGATTCATTGGTAAGTCCATTGCCAGATACTGGCCATGAAAGAAATGAAATATGGAAGAAATTGTCAACACTTGAAACAATTTTCAAAACAGTTTACAGTGTCTGCGACGCCTCATTGTACTAGTAACAAGTAATAGAATCCGAAAGTATGCATTTGTGCAATATTTTTCGGGTGAAGAATAAACTAAGGAAATAGTGGAAATATTACAGCTTTTCACTTGAACTAGTTCCCTTTGCTTCTATTGATTTCTTTACACGCAAGTGAAGCCATGTGAGTGGGAGAGGGAATCGATTCATTCCGACCTCCGTGTTGTGTGTTTCCGTCCGCCAAGTCCCTTCTGCAGTCTGCTTTGTCTTCTCGCGAGAACGGGACGCGAAGTGGACATTTGGTTTGTTAGAGTTGTTTATGTGTGAACTTTGCATCAACACGATATTATAACCCTGTTCAGACACCTAGTTCTCACCTTACTTTGGTGCTATACGTAGAACTATCTCGATTTATAGGTAAGTGCTTGCGAGACAATTTCTTAATTCCAGATCATGTACAAAAATAGAATCATTCGTTTCACACCCTCCCAGAAATAGAACAAGCTTTGTGAAGCTGTCTAGTGATATTGAAGCAGGTTCCTTTATCCAGACGTAAGGGTTTCAAAATGTGAGTAAAAAAGAAAAGTTATATTAACCAAATACATGAAATTTCATTAATACGTTTATATTTTAAATTTTTAGTGTATGTTGTGCTATAAGTTCAGGTAATAATGAACTAGTGGTGATACAACAGCAGATACTCGTAATTTCTGGCATTGTAGGTTACTTTTCAATTTTTCAAGCATACATTACGCGGACACGTTTTGTTGTTTAAAAATATCATTATGATTAAATTTAATGACTTAATTGCTTAGATCTGATTTTGTTTAAACCTTCAGTGCACTGAGTGAGCCTCAGACGCCCGCCAGATTTTCTTATTGCTGAAAATATTTTCCTGTTCACATTTACAGATGTGTCCTTTTATGATACCCTCTGTCGTTATGTTTCTTTCCGTATGACATTGCACGGTCAAGTAATCTACGAGATTTTTCTATATTTTTCAACGTTTCTGTTGGTAGTCGTGCTTTCCACTCGGTGGGCCTCCGAGGCCTGGTAGTCTGTACTGACTAACAGCTCTTTTAAAGCGTAAAACAATTTTGTCCTGTTGGGATTTATACCCAATAATTCTAGACTTCTTTGTTTACTTGTTTTGCGCAAGAAACACAAACCACGACCACGTACGAAAGGAATAAAAATTGTTTGGCGCTGTGATTCACAGAATGGATTTGCACTACGTGAGAAAGTATACTACGGGGTAAGGAAAGATGAAAAAGATGTGGCAAACGATTTGGCATCAAAAACAATATTAAAGGGAAGACCGGGAAAGGTGGCATTAACTGATGTCACTGCAGCGCCTCTGACGGGAGGTCCCAGTGTTTGTGTTCAGACGGTAGAATGAGTTTCGACACTAGCGTGGTAGGTGGTAGGTGGTAGGTGGTAGTTGGTAGGTGGTAGTTGGTAGGTGGTAGGTGGTAGGTGGTAGGTGGTAGGTGGTAGGTGGTAGGTGGTAGGTGGTAGGTGGTAGGTGGTAGGTGGTAGGTGGTAGGTGGTAGGTGGTAGGTGGTAGGTGGCAGGTGGCAGGTGGTAGGTGGTAGGTGGCAGGTGGTAGGTGGTAGGTGGCAGGTGGTAGGTGGTAGGTGGTAGGTGGTAGGTGGCAGGTGGCAGGTGGCAGGTGGTAGGTGGTAGGTGGCAGGTGGCAGGTGGTAGGTGGTAGGTGATAGGTAGTAGGTGGTAGGTGGAATTCAGCCGCTGTCTAGAGGAGAATACTTATCGACCTCTCCAACATTCCAGAAAAAAGTAAAGTAAAATAATTGGAGCCGTTTTCGAGAAAATAATTGTTAAAAAATTGCCTATGTCACTCAAATAACGCGACACAAGTACATTTACCAAAAATTGTATATGACCTTATTTCAAGACCTGTCTTTGAAGAGAAGATTTCATTAAAATCTCTATCTTTGATATTGTAAGTGCAGTAAGATGCCGAACAAATTTTGAACTTTTGCAATTTTGGAAAATTCAAAGTAGAATTAGGTCATTAACAATTTTTCGAAATTGTTAGTAATTTTTGTGTACGTTTGCGTGAAAAGTAAGTGTTCAATTTAAAATAAATAGAACTGCTTCTCACAGGTGTGTCCGGAATGTAATACGATATTATCTGCGGGTACTTAAAGAGATTCTTCCCATCGCTTGGGTTAATTGGGAGTACTCTCTGCTTCAAAGCGATGCCTTTGCCAATCTGCTCCGTGCGGAGGGCCATTTCTGTCTCTGGCATGCCGACCAATGGGCAGTTTTGGGCGATGGACGTTCTACGGAATACTCCGGATGCCACACTTAAAAGTCCGACCGGGGAAAACCAACCACCCAGTGTTGCCAGATATGTTTAGCGAGATTCCGCCATGTTCGTTTCAGTTTCCGCCGAAAATCCGCCGAACTGGTTTTAAATTTCCCGCCTAAATCCGCTAAACGTAAAATAAATTATTTTTCCATATTTAAATGTTGTATTAATTCATTCTATTAAAACAAAAATATGATTGCGAAATATAGTGGCTTTATTGAACCTGCAATTCAATTTTTAGATAATATAGAATGCATTACTTGGGTGAAAATTTGCAAAATAATAACAATTGATTTCAGGTAGTATATAATTTATTGTATAAGTATTATATTATTTATTCTTGCTGGTAACATGGATTTAGAAATTTTAAAAATATACATCTGTGCAAAACATCTTATTAACAAAGGTTAACGCAAACTGATGCTTTAGTAACTTTATTCATTTCCGCCGTTTATTCCGCTGTCCGCGAAACTTATTTTTTTTCCGCCGTACGAGTTCAAAATCCGCTGAAAACGGCGGGAATTCCGCCGATATGGCAACACTGCAACCCCCCGCCAGGTTCTAGAGATACTCACGTCAATAGCCTCAAGTTGGAGGCAGTGAGGAGACGAGAAGGGGGCCGGAGCCGCCCCGACCTCAGATCGGTTGGCCCCCTGTTGGGCTCTCGGCTTCGTCGCGGTATTGGCTCGATTCTCTGAGCAAACAGGAAGCACTTGTCCCGGCGCACTGATTCGGCACTAGCCTGGATAGCTAGGCGCTCTAGCCGTCAGGGCCCTGGCCCTGTATGGGGAGGTTGCCGTGAGGGGCAAACTGCGTTCTGGCGGGATCCGGATACCAGCTTGTCGACGAACACGTGAGCTTAAGTGCCCACCCCGGGGTTCACGCCAGTTAATAGAACAAGACATTGTGTGGGGTGGTAGCCTACACTGCTCCGAGCAGTTGGGGCGACACGATTGCTGTCTCCGCGCTCCCCTGTTTAGTGGCCGTGCAATGAAAGGCAAAGCAACCGTCTATCGAGCAACGTTTTGTCGTAAAGTTTTGTTTGAAATTCAACAAATCTCTTGCACAGACCCACTAATTGATTGAATGTCCAAGTTTATGAGGTCAATGCTCTGTCATATTCCCAAGTTTCGAGGTGGATGAAAGCGTTTAAGGAAGGCCGGGAAGAGGGGGTCGACGAACCCGTGGTGGACCGCCTTCAACTAGCACAACCAGCTTCAATTCGGCCTGATCTGTTAAATTCTGACTGTCGGATGATTGTAGAAACTCTCAACACTCCCCAAACAATTGCACACAATCTGACTACCGATACATTGGAATCATGGAAGGTGTGTGCCAGCTTGTTCCCAAGCTTCTGTCGGTCGATCAGAAGAATCACCATCGCAAGTGAACTGGCACGTGTGGAAATTGAACCCGATTTTTTGGACAATGTCATTACCTGGGATGAAAAATGATGCTTTGAGTATGACCTTTGAAACAAATCGCCGAAGCTCCGAGTGGCAAACGTCGGCGTCCTCAAAACCGAAAAAAGCAAGAACGAGCGAGTCAAAAGTGAAAACAATTTTGATTGTTTTTACTTTCCCTTATACGGAGTAATATACGTATTATAGGGAAAGTTATGTAATACTGCGGAAAATCGATTTCCAGATTTTAACCAAAATACACGTTTTGGGGTACCCTGACACCGAAAAAGGTTTTTTTCAAAACGTCCGTCTGCACGTCCGTCCGACCGTCCGTCTAGTGTCTGTGAACACTACAAGTGCCTAAACCATTCGTAGGATTTTTTTGAAAATGAAGAAACCTGACTCGAGTCGAAACTTTGAGATTTTGAAAAAAAATCTTTAAAATTTGGGGGTACTTTACATGAAGCCCTCCGGACATTTTCAAAATGTTCTCAAAAACGGCTTCAAATGTTTTATTTATTTTTGTAAGAATACAAGATTTTCTAAAAAAACAGGTCCAAATTTTTTGTTTGTGCTAAATGTACTCTATAAGATGAAATAACGCCTTATTGCTCTATTCCGTTGTTTTTTCAAAAATAAAAAATGTATTTTTTTACTTGTCTCTCATGCCGTTAATATTTATATTACCGGAAATTTGTTCACATTATATTTATGAGTATATGTGCTTTCAATGATGTCATATAAAGGTTTTGGAACTATTTACCGTTTTCTGTGAAAACTAGCTCAAAAACCCGCATTTTCAGAAACGTTCAAATGCAATTTTCTCAACTACGGCTCTAAATTTTTTCATGAAACATTTCGAAAGGATAGGAAAGATAACTGCAGACTATGATATATCGTTAAGTTAATTTAGTTTTTTTTTGTTTTCTTTCAAAAATTACATAAGTGTAAATTTTTTGAAAGAGCTCTAACGCCGTTGGTTTGCACATTTCCAGATACTTGTAAACACTATTGTATTTGTTAGTTAATGTACTTAAAATGACTTCAAATTAAGTTTTTCGAAAACTCAAAAATTGTCTGTGGAAATGAGATTCAATTTTCGAATTTGCAATAGTGCTTAAACGTCATTTTTGAAAAACCGGCTTCAAATCTTTCTAAAAAAATTGTCATTTAAGACGATCTTTTATGTTTCTTTGATAATATTAAAATAATATTTCCGTTCTATAATTAGGAAACCGAAAAATTAAGAGAAAGTTAAAAAAAATTGATTTTGGATGCAATAGATTGAAGCTGGCAAGGGTATGTGGCAAGTGTGGGTAGCTAGCCAAGACCAAAGGAAATAGAAAACTAATACTGGAAAGTCTGTGCCATTCTATGAGATGATACTAATAATAATAATTATAATAATAATAATAATAATAATAATAATAATAATAATAATAATAATAATAACAAAAGAATAAGATATAGAATAAAAGGCTATAATTCCACCCTTTTTTTGAATTTTCTTCTGGTGATTATGTGACATTGGTCATATGAAATTACATTGGAGGAGGCACTAGTGGATTACCACTCCCCGGGAGGGATATATATGATTCAATATAGAGACATGCACCCATTACGGTAGAAGATTTTGAAATGAATTAAAATCGGAAGGAAGTACAATTCAAGGATGATCATTAATTTGGTCAGACTTAACTTGAAGTTAACTTGTAGAAAATGAATAGCTGGTAACACCAGGTAAGGCTCCACACCCACGACACCCCACACACGATTAAACATGTAAACCTCCTACCAAAGTTTCTCGTAGGGGTGTCAACGGAATGCAAAACCATGATATTGATTTTTAATTATTTTGTAAACGTATTATCTTTTTCTACTTGTTTTACTACATTTTACTAGAATTATTGATTCACTTTATTCAGAAATACATACAATCATATTCGTATTTAGCACTCAACGTAAATGGATCGTAGCGGCAAAAGTGGCTCAGGGCATCAACTGATGTACCCGCAGTGCCTCCGTCAGGGAGAGCCTAGGCTCCAGCCTAGTCCAGTCCAGTGGAAGCATTTTCGGCCCTAGCTGCACAGCTAGTTGGGATTCAGCCGCCGACTGGATGAGAATTCCCGCGGGCGGCTGCACTGATTGGTAGTGTTCTTTGGATTCTCCCAACAACACCACGAGAATCCTGGTGTTGTTGGCGGCGGCGATGGTGTAACGGTTAGCGTTCCGGACTGTTGTACCCATATTCGCGGGTTGAAACCCGATCGAAGCCGTGGATTTTTAAGGACGAAAAAATCCTTCCTACGCCTTCCTTCGGAGGGGAAGTAAAGCCGGCTGTCTCATGTTAGTAGATTTACTTGCATGTAAAATATCCTCAAGCCTAAATGACGTAGTCTCTGAGCTAAATTCAAAATCGCCTGTTTCTCGCCCAAGAAAAAAACCTCCTTTCTCTGCTAGTTGATGAAAGGAGCGTAGCGAAATTTGCGTGGTCAGACGGAAGAGCAGGCCTCATGGCCTGATTCTCGACACGTAAAATAAGGTATTAATTCAATTCAATTCAGAATCCTGTACCAGTATTGTAATAAAGGGGCCACTGACCGCGCGTGATGTTTCCTGTCTCTTCCTTGTCCTGTCCTAGCCCCTTGCATCCACTACACTCTCACAGTTGTCGGCCGCTTAGAGACGACTGTGGCGGTATCCCGCTGGTGGGTGATACGTGTGTCTGGAAAATCCCCATAAGAAGACGTAGATCAGCGCCGGATATCGCCAAGCAGGATCACTGCTCCCTCCCGCAAAAAAAACAACAACAAAAAACATCCCCTACGCTAACGGGACTAATTACTTCGGCAAATGACGAACCCAAATCACTAATCTATTAATCAATCCAAAAATGTCATCATAAGTTAATATGAATAACCATTGTGAATCCGAATCAAATGTACTTTTTGACTTCCAGCAGGGTCGAAATCCAAGATGCCGAGACGCAAGCGGAGCGGCCGTGAGGGAGCGACTGGAGTCGGAGGGGCAGGGGCTTCGGGCGGCGCCGTGCAGCGTATGAAGCAGGAGCTGGAGAACATACAGGAGACTTTGCGCCGCCAGAAACAGGAGGCGGAGCGCAAGGTCCAGGAGGCTGAGAGGAGGATGCAGGAGGCCCTGAGCCCGAAGGAGGCCCTGCGCCTGGAAGAGACCCAAGAGAGCGTAATGGCCATGGAGGAGAGAAGGACGGATTTCCCGAGGCTGCAGGAGGAGAGGGCGGCGACGGCGTTGCGAAAGGTGGAGCGGAAGCTGCAGGAGAAGGACGACGCCATCCGCGCTCTGCAGCAGCGACTGGAAGAGACCCAGGAGAGAGTGACGGCCGTGGAGGAGAGAAGGACGGAAGTCCTGAGGCTGCAGGAGGAGAGGGCGTCGGCGGCGTTGCGAGAGGTGGAGCGGAAGCTGCAGGAGAAGGACGACGCCATCCGCGCTCTGCAGCAGCGACTGGAAGAGACCCAGGAGAGAGTGACGGCCGTGGAGGAGAGGACGGATGTCCTGAGGCTGCAGGAGGAGAGAGCGGCGACGGCGTTGCGAGAGGTGGAGCGGAAGCTGCAGGAGAAGGACGACGCCGTCAGCTCTCTCCAGCAGCGTCTACTAGAGACCCACGTGAAGATGACCGCCCTGGAAGAAAGAACGACGGCTCCTGAGGGCTCTGGAGGGGAAGGTCTGCAACGTCTAGAAGGCCGTGTGAACGAGGTAGAGGCCTCTCTTCAAAGCGCGTTGCAGACGTTTATGCCGCGAGTTGAAGCTCTCTTGCGGCAACTAGAGCAGCCTCAATCGACACGTGCTACCGTTGCCACCGCCAGCGCCCGCCAAGAACCGGCGTCGGGAGGGGCTGTAGCGGGCGGTGGGGAGGAGCCCCCCTCTTCCTCCTCCACCCCCACTCCCTCAGGCGCCGGCCACCAGGGCGCAGCAGCAGACGAGGAAGAACGCGCGAGGCGGCGGGTGGAGCTCCGGGTGCGGGAGGTGGAGTTGAAGATGGAGGAGAAACGAACCTCTCCTTCCCGCCTGGGAGAGCAGTTGTGTGTGGCGGCAGATGAAGGGAGACTTAGTGACGTACGACGTCTCATAGACTCCGGGACCGACGTCAACTACACTAATCAATATGGTGTCACTCCTCTGCGTAGAGCAGCCGTGCATGCGAACGCGGACGTGGTGTCGCTCCTTCTGCAACGAGGCGCCGATGTGAACGCTGTCGACTGCAATGGGGACTCCGCGTTGCACTGGGATGCGTTGAACGATCGCAGCGGTCGGTGCGAGGAGCTGCTGGTGCGCGCGGGCGCCGACGTCAACGCGAGGGATATGGATGGAGAGACTCCTCTGCACTGCGCGGCGCAGACTGACAATGAGGAAGCGGTGCGCGCGCTGCTCGCCGCCGGCGCCAGGAGGGACCTCAAGGTCAGGGGAGGATGTTATGAAGACAGGACGCCGTTTGACATGGCGAGGTCTTCTCGTATACGGAATATCCTGCGGCCATAACACCATAAATTAACATGAGCAGACTCCTTTTTTATATTTTTTTATTTTGATGAAAAAGGACTGTCTAAAATAAAATATACACATATGTAGTATTGACTTAACAGTTATTACTTAACCTAAGCTCATTCCAATATGAAAGTTTATGAAATCATCCACGTTCTTTTAGATTGTGAAAATATTTGTAAGAATATATGAAATGGGTATTTGGTTATAATGTGAGTGGGATCATTGATTTTCTTTCAAAGGTTAAATGAGAACAGATTTTCGATGTGATGATTTAGGAAGTTGTGGAAGTTGTGATGATTTAGGAAGTTGTGGGACAGGTAAATGTGTTGAATGATGGCTTCACGATTTAGTTTTTGAAGTAATTGATGATTTGATTTGAACCAGGATGCATTATTGATGCTCCGTAGGACTTGCTTCTGCGCTATTTGTATTTTGTTGAATTTCGTTTGTGATGAATTAGCCCATTATTTATAGCTAATGTGGTTGGAGTAGAACACGTGGCCAAAATGGTAATTTTTTGAGAACATTAATTGGTTTTACTTTGATTTTTAATTTTGAAGAGGAGAATGTTCAGTGTGCTTTGCAGCGGCGGTCTCTAAGTATTTTCGAAAATTGCAAAAGATAATAATTTCAAATCTATGAAATTGAAGAAAGATTTTTTTCCTTTAAACAAGTTCTGTTTTATATTATTGGTGATTTTCTTTTGCACGTGCTTTCTCGCGATATTGTTAATGGTTCTGTAATGTTATAATACGTCAATTAATGTCTTACTCTTCAACTACTATTTGGAACATTCTTAAAAAAACGAAGAGTGATATATATATGTATATATATATATATATATATATATATATATATATATATACATGTTTAAAAGTTAAAAGCTCTCTGCCTTTGAATTCAGTATATTTACGTTCTACATAAATGTATCAACGATGTGCGATGCGCATTTTAGGCGCAAATAAAATTATTAGTTCTTATTATGAGAACGAAAGGCGACCGATATCATCGTCTTCTGTTATCAATGCGGTGTTTCAACAATGAGTTGCAATAAGCAACAATGACTGCTAATCTGTATGGGATACATATTTTGTAAATTAGTATTCTTGATGCCGCTAGCAAGAAATAAAAAATGGAGAGAAAAATATAATAATTAAATATAATATTTTTATATTCAACAAAATTACTCATTTTTTCACGCATATCTCTTCATTCCCACATCGAGTTATGCAATCTCTTCATTTTCAGTTTTAACTCAATTAAAGGACATAATTTAAAAAAAGGTTTTAAATAACACTGGGGAACAAGAATTTTACTTCCAGAAAAGTAGAATGCGCAACGTACACTATTTTATATGTAGATTACGAATACCGCAATAAAAACGTCATATAACGTCACAGTTTTTAATTATACTCTGACTAGGGACCGTTCCTGGTATGCTATGTATTTTAAAAAGGAAACAATACCTAATAATAATACTATGTGTTGTCCCTTACTGATCTTTTCTTTAACTCTTTATTTACATACACTAAATCCAATATTATTCGGACTAAAACTTTACAATTTATTTTCAAATTTTCTATTTGTACTTCACGTAAATTTTCATACCTATCTCGCGACACCTGATGGGCACCAATCAGTCTGGGGACTTGTTTAATTATTTTCCTGAATTTACTATTTGAAATTTCATATTTCACCCACTGTTGTCCGAAAGTTATCCCAAGATCACCCCGTCATTCCAAAAAGTATACATGTGGGTCTGATAGGCCGTCTATACAGATACTCAGTAGCGAAATATTTACTAAACGTAATTGGTTTGTTATCTAGATTGGGTACTCTCTTAGTTTTTTACTCGTAAATAATAATACTTACTTAAGTTATCATTTCATTATGTATTAAGCTGTGGAATATATATATATATATATATATATATATATATATATATATATATATATATATATATAGTTGTACAAATATCCTATTTAAAAACAACAACAATAACAATTTTCGTTATCAAATACTCACTACCAATCCCTCCCTTTTTGCATACATGGCCAAATTCCCACGTAATCATAAATTTAGAAATTTTACTGTAATACAAAACTTGATATTCCTACAATGGCAAATACGAATAAACACAAATGTTCCCCGTTTTGCTACTTTCCTTCTGGAGATCCACCGCAATCTTGAACGTTGGTCAGTTTCCATTCCGCCTTCATTTCCAAAGAAATCGATCCACTCCAAAGATGTTCACGTCCTGCAAAGACGTCATTATACTTCCTCTCCAATTGTACAATTGCTATCTTAAAACATCGCCTTTACAAACTCACAATTCAGTCTAATTCTTCCCGCAACCAAATATCTTTCCCATTTGAGAGCGTAGGCTTTCGCGGCCGGAGTCAATATTTACTAGGCAGTCCGGGTGACGCCGCGTCCATGGCGAAGGTGCCGACGTTTCGGTCGCCATTCTGGCATTACGCCATGAGGAAGGTCGCAGAATGGCGACCGAAACGTCGGCACCTTCGCCATGGACGCGGCGTCACCCGGACAGCCTAGTAAATACAATCTTTCCCATTTACATCCGACTCAAACCCTATCAAAACATGTCTGCCCCGTTTTTTCATCTCGCGCGCCGTTCATCTGTCTCTCATCTCACACGATCTCACTCCTGATTGATCACACACATTTAACAGAGTATCTGTTTATTCTTTGGTTTCCTGCTCGTAATAACTTCTTAATTTATTTTCTGCCCCACGAAGTTTGGTCACGTGCCCTTTCACTGCATTATTTGTTAACATATTATGTATTTTCCTCACTATCATTTCTGTTGTTCTTTCCTTGCATTGTTTCCTAATTAAAGCGCTCCTCGGTTTGTTTTCTGTACTCTCATTTTTGCTGTCGTCCATATTTATAAATACGTAAATTTATTGTGATAATGCATCACAATGCCGTTGCTTTATACTGAATCATACCGTATTTGGCTATTAATGCAAATAGATTTAAATTGCATCTCTAACATCCGTATAATCAATACGCATGAAATATATTTAGAAGTAAAATAATTCTTTAGTCCATCTATGCCACTTTCATAAGATTCGAATCAAATTAGGTTTTCGTAATTTTACCTTCTGTATTCGAAGATTGTTGTCTTCTCGCGTGTGCGTGTCGCGCTCAATTCTAAGTAGGTCTCAGAAGGTCTCAATGGATGTTTTGAAAACAAGTCACGTGCATCTTCATATTTCCTACTGCGCATCTGCCACTAAAAGGAATTATTTTAGCCCTTTACCGTATCGCAAGTATGCAAGTATCCAACTGCAGATTTTGGGTCAGTCGGTGTCATGTGAATCTGTCATGCACTACAGTGCCCCGCAGTTCGCGTGAATTTCGGGTCTGGTTTGCGTGTGCAACAAATACATAAATACATTACAGTTTGAATTTTATGAAGTGAAATTCGGCACATGATAGGTTGAATTAATGTTGATGAATTGTTGATAAAATAGTAATTTCACATCCAAAGTGTGCGAATGAATCTGATAATTTATTTTTCGTCTGTGGAAGTTTTACCCCCAAACGGATATTAGAGGGTTAATGAGTGAATTGTGTTTTCTCTATAATCCACATGAATGGCAATTGTTTATAGATTCTTCAAAATATAGTTTCAATGCAATGAAATAATTACACGGAGGAGTATTGAAAACTTGAAGGGAGGAAAAAATTTCATCGGATAGCAAATTATAAACCTCATGTTAGATGAAATATTGGAATAAAAAGTGTGAGACATTGAGTTAGCAGCTCTGCAATCATTTAAGAGAGTTGTACATGCATTTACCGGGACAAAGAAAGAAGACAATTATGAAGCATTGGTCACAGAGTGGTAGTTCTCTTCATGAGACAAAAAATAAAATTTGGTGCTAGGAGTGTTTATTGCCCAGTGTGAATTAAAAAAACATTCTTTCGTACTTGAAGATTTAATTCAGAAACTGCTGTGAATTAATGTCTTAGCTACTCTGTATCCTTTTGTGCTGTACGTCAGAGAAAGGAAAGAATAAAAAGTCTTCTTCTGGGTGCCTCAAACACGACACGAATTCAATTCACCCTTTTCAGTGTAAACCAGTGGCGGCTCGTGGGTATTCGCACGTTCGCATGTGCACATCCAAATTAATTCGGTGCAATTTCTCTTAAACATCCCTTAACAAGAGGGCAAGACGAGTCCTCTTGGAGCGTTTTCGAACCTGGTATATCGCCACCCGCGCCGTTCGGAAGCTGCGATTCCAGTCCGCCGCCAATGCCCTCCGAGACAGCCAGCCGGGGCGGCTCAGGAAGGGCGTCGGGGCTGTCGCGTGGCTGCAGGAGAAGGAGCAGTGCCCTATACCTCCCATATAACGTGGTGGAGACCTGGGCCAGGCAACTCTCTATCAAAATTTGGGACAAAGCTAGAAGTTGCTACTATAGGATGCGCTAGTGTCGTCGGATACAGCTGCTGGTAAGGCTCGCCAACTTTCGCACATACAAATTGGTCAAGAAATACGAATACACTTTGATTATGAGCGATTTCTGAAATAAATTACAAAAGAAGTTAAATACTAGGAGTTTATCTTCTAAAATTCATTTATTCATAATAATACACGCATGAAAGAAAAGGTAGCGCGAACAGCGGCGCGATCTTTTGTATCAAGCGCGTGTGTTTACACGAACTAAAATACGAACTGCTACCAACGGTATTTAAAATGCGCGTGGATTCTCGGGACGCAAACACACGCGCTTGATAAAAAAGATCGTGCCGCTGTTCGCGCTACTTTTTCTTTCATGCGGGTATTATTATGAATAAATGAATTTTTGAAGATAAACTCATAGTATTTAACTTCTTTTGTAATTTATTTCAGAAATCGCTCATAATCAAAGTGTATTCGCATTTCTTGACCAATTTTTGTGTGCGAAAGTTGGCGAGTCTTACCAGCAGCTATATCGGGCGACACTAGCGCATTCTGCAGTAGCAATCTCTAGCTTTGTTCCCAATTTTGATGGAAAGTTGCCGGGCCCTGGGAAGGAGGGGAACAACCGCGGCTAATGTACGGACGGAGCAGCCGGGCGGCGACCAGCGTTGCCAGATGTGTTTAGAGGGATTCCGCCCTCGCTGAACTGGTTATAAATTTCCGTCCTAAATCCGCTAAACGTAAAATAAAATATTTATCCTTATTTAAATGTTGTATTAATTTATTCTATTAAAACAAAAATATGATTGCGAAATATAGTGGCTTTGTTGAACCTGCAATTCAATTTTTAGATAATATAGAATGCATTACTTGGGTGAAAATTTGCAAAATAATAATTGATTTCAGGTATTATATAATTTATTATATAGGTATTATATTATTTATTCTTGCTAGTAACATGGAATTAGAAATTTTAAAAATATACAACATCTGTGCAAACCAACTAATAAAAGAAGGTTAACGAAAACTGATACTTTACTAATTTTACTGCTTTAATAACTTTATTAATTTCCGCCGTTTTTTCCGCTGACCGCGAAACTAATTTTTTTTCCGCTGTACGAGTTCAAATTCCGCTGAGAACGGCGGGAATTCCGCCGATGTGGCAACACTGGCGGCGATGCGATCGCCAGTGCGCAGACGCAGTGGCCGTCTGCGAGTCGCGGAGATGCAACACTCGGCTAGCACAAGTTCTTAAGAGAAGAGAGTGTGACACCGAAAGAAGAAATTGTGAGATATCTCTGCACTCGAATGAGCTCTCATTCCTTCCAATAAACGCGAACGCACTGTTGCAGTGATGCATTCACATGTACTCTGTTAATCGATTGTTATATGCACATTTTTTTATGTTTTAAAGCGAGTTGCAGTTACAAATTAATTTCGAAGTAAGTGTAAACAAAAATATTTTGTAAATGTGTGTAGTAGGCTACTTTTTACTTCGTTTTGAAAAACCGATGGTAGAGTGCTTTTTTTCTGTCAAATGTATTTATCTAACAATGAATAGCGTCGAAAACATGAAAATGACATCAATGAAAAAATCACAGAAAAAAATTGCTGAAAAGAACTGTTTACTGAAGCGACACAGGTTCTGGGACGTGTCGAGTGGTCCTGCGGTAACCCGACCAAAGTCGTAAATAATTTGAAGTCCTTGCCGAGCGAAGTCGAAGCTGGTGTTGTGTTGGGGCTGACATTACCGTTATATTTTTAGCACCGTTGAACAACACTTAGAAAGAATATTATTGCAATAATGATATAAAAACAGCAGTAGAAACCACGAAGAAAATACATAGTTTCATTTCTATATGAAAAGATCAATTAACGATATTCTCTGTAAAATGACGTATAATAAATATCAATTAAATTAACTGTGTCATATCCTACTATTATTATTATTCGTATGAATATTCCGTCCGTTTAATGCTAAATTGAATCTGGTTTTAATTTGAATTTAATCGGCCATGAAGGTCATATGTATATATCTGGAACATCGAAAGATGCGAAGGTATAGTTTTATTTATTTCTCAGTGAAAGTATATTGATAGTAATCGTCTACTGATGATTGGCAAGTTCTTGAGGGGTGAAGTTCTACAGGAAACGTTGCAGCAAAAAAGCAAGTAGTTATTTCTATTGCATTTCATTTCTCGAATCATCTCGATGTCCCACTTCGTAACTTGCCAGGCTTTCATAAAACTTTTTAAATATTACAATGTTTTTTTTTAAATTTTTAAACTGATGAGTTTTGAGAGAGATTAAAAAAGGTCAAAATGATTTAAAAATTAAATAAATTCAATATAAAGATCGAATGAAAGAGCATCTTTTGTTCTTTAATGTTGCAAAATATTAAATTTCTGTCACAATTACAACACGAGTTAAAATGATTAACTTGGAGACTAGAGCATTTTTTCGAAAAATTTAAAAATTAATATAATTCCGAAAAATAATACTTGGGAAAAAATGAAAAACTCATATTTCTGCTTATATTCTTCACAAAAAAGTTAAAACATTTGCTAATCAAGGCCAAATTTGTCTTAAATTTGTGCGATTTGACGTGGAATAACTTATTTGTGAATGTCTCTATAAGCAATACCTATAAGCAACAAACTATTAGAAGAGATTTTAAACTAACCCAATTGGTGGAGCCTAAATTACAATATGTTCAAAGTACAACACATTCCTCTACTAAATAAATATTAAACTTTTATAGATTTAAATTCTTATTAAAGAGTGTGATTCTCAAGACAAAAACTAAAACTGTATTGAAAAATAAACTGCCATTGTGTCTGAATGTCATTCTTGGGCATAATAGGTTTAATGAATTATTTACTGTTCTAAATTTAATTTTGTAACTCTGATTACATTTAAATGTTTTACTCAGTAATTCGTATATAATCAATTAAAATGTTGTTTGCTGACGAAGCAACTTGTGCTTCACTAGTCATAAATTGAGCCTGAAGCGTACTCACAATACACCTCTTGTTTACTCTTTTGAAACAACTTCTAATGTACAAAAGTACATAGGATGAAAGGACAAAAAGGATGAATGGAAAGAGAAGTTTCCGTTTAAATAAAGGGAGAATTAACTAATGAGAATACTATTAAAAATTACTGAAATATAAAAAAAATTGGAGAATACAATATACGTAGTACAAGGAGGAAACCTATTTTATATGTGAATAAAAAAAATTACACATAGAAATTTTATTTTGAAAATGAATATTACAGATGGCACAGCAACATGATTTTGTTATACAATGTGTGTCATTTTTATCTTGTAGGAAACAAAAGTATATATAAAATACCATGGAAAGGAGTATAGTTTACATTTAGCTTCAGAATGAAGATTTTGAAATCTTCTGTTCGGTTACATCTATCGTTAATAAAATCTCACAATTCCATCCGCACTTCCGCTTGCTAGATTGTCATTTCATGAGTCTTCGGACCTGAATTTAATACTTTCCTTTTAAAGACGAACGTATTAGTAGTTAATACAAAGTGCCCGCACGATTATCAATTTCAATGTACATTATTTGTATTAATTTTTGGAATTTACATGGCAAATGTGTAATTAGCCAAGTTCTTTTACAAACGAGAACTGAAACAATTTTATTTAAAACAGCAATTTATCTTGTTTACTCAAACGTTTATTCTAAATAACGAAACTGTAAAAGCAGCCAAGAACTTTGTTAATAATTTCGACAATATATAATATTTTGTAGGAAAATGTATATAATTTCAAAACGTTTTACATTGAAAATGCATTTCTTAGCTCTCGATAGTCCTTAGCTCAAACTTAGTATTTCCGTTCAGTCATGTTGTGCTCAGTGAGTAAGTTCCTGAGATAAAAACAAAACGTTTTGTTTTACCGTTGTACAATAATGCAGCTTGAATTTACTGTGCTTAAATGTCTAATCTCCTTTCCAGAGTGGTCAACACGACAGACTTAGATTCTATGCAGCAACCACATTCGCTATTTCTCTCCAGCTAGAAACATTTTCCAAGCCTTGATGCTACATACATTTCGACAAGTCGCATATCTTTCGCATCATACGAGGGTAATCGTCGTTTCAAAGAGATACAGAGCATTCACCACAAGTGGGGAAACAATCTACTGACAAGAGTAACATTCCGGAACATATGAAGCACGTCTATATATGTATCAATATAGATTTATGTAACATTGGCAGGAATGCAAGAGGCACAACAAGCAATTCTTTGAGATGAGGCAACTTAAGAACAATGATTTGAGCGAAATCTATTATACTTCCTTGGAAAATATAATTAGTTACTTACACGTAAACTTCAATATCTATGTATGAAAACATTAATCATTACCCTACTGTACCTGTTGTGTTTAACTTCTATTTAACATTTGTGCAGAACAAAGAAAGAATTTATATTCAGATTCGTCTAAAACCGTCAAATGATGAGTCAACCACTAATAGCTAACTAACCTGCGATCTATCCAGACGATCTAATCATAAAATAGAATCAAGTACAAACGTGCGGAGCGGAACCTGTCCGTCTCCGAAGGGGAGGAGGGGAGGAGGGGATGGAGGAGGAGGGAATCAGTTTCGGATGAGGCCTCACCCGGCGAGCAGAGCACTCTTCATGCTCACCCGCAATCACTCACACAAAAGTACCACAACTACAAAAGAAAAAATAAAGAAAAAAGAAAAGAAAGGAGAGTGAAGATAAATGAAAGAAGAATGGAATGAAATGAAGCGAAATGGAACGAAATGAAATGAAATGAAATGAGATGAAATAAAATGAGAATGAAATGAAATGAGAATGAAATGAAATGAGAATGAAATGAAATGAGAATGAAATGAAATGAGAATGATATGAAATGTAAAGTAAAAAGGAAGAAAAGAAAATGGGAATGGTAGTTCCACGCTTTGATTTTTAATATTGACACTTCTCCCTTACCCTTTTCTTTCTTGCCGACGTTAAATAAATAAATAAATAAGGAAATACTTCCTGCAATAACAACTGATTTAGATATTAAATTTTTAAATATCCCACAGGTTTGCCTAATCTTCGACGACGTAATCGTGCCGCCGTTGCGGTATTTGTGGTATTGAGTATTTTTTTTTAATGTGAACTTCAAGCGTCGCGTACAATAATCCACTAAACATTTTGTGCTTATGCGCGTGCGCCAACTCCATGCCGAGGAGCCTAGATGGCGTTTTTGCCAAGTAGGAGCTTCCGGTCTACCAATAGGTGCCACATGTGGACCGCCCATGCGTTGCGTAATACAGACGTCGCGATATGCTATGGAGTTTAAGCACGGCGTAGAGTACAGCAATCGACTTCAGTTTTGAGCCATCTGCGCGAGCGTCAACTGGGAATCGAACTCGGAAGTGATGGCGGAGCCCGCTATTTCGACGGATTTAGCGGGCGACCTGTATCGCATGGTAATCGATCACTCGGTCGTGCTATATTGAATTTGTCCCTCTGCTGCACGTAATAGCGGCAAGGTAGCTGAAAGATAACACCTTTCTTTTTATTAACAAAAAGATAAGTCTCCTCTTTCTTTGGCAGAGACATGGAAGCTACGAGGTCATTATCATATTTGAGATTACGATCATTGTAGAATATCCGAATACAGATAACAGCAATGCAATGCATTTAAACCCGAATAACGGAACATGCAAGTCACCAGCATTGTTAGGGGGGAAATTTGCTTCATTTGTTTGACCTTAGCGAGAGCCTCCTGGAATCGAATCGTAGTTCTGACGGACTGTATTTTTTTTCATTTGTTCTAGTAGTTTCCCTGAACACTTTCAGGAGTATGGCGGAGAGTGCCCATCCAACGGACCAATGAGCGCGCGCGATGTGCCCTTCCCAGCCTTCTCAATGCCGAGTGGGAGTCCGTAGATTGGGCATTAGGACCCATAGTTTCTCATTAGGGAGTTTTAGCGCCACGCGTAAGGTAGCGGCGTTATGCACTAACAGTCACGTGATGGACTTTGAAGTCATAACGTCTTACCTTAGGCGTAAGGTAAGACCTTATACCTTCATAAATAGTGCACGCCTGTAAGAGTCTTTACGGTCACCTTACAAGCGGCAAAATGGCCGCCTAAAAACAGGAAAAGTAGAATTTTTTCAACTCTGGTAAACCGATTATCGTATGTGAGGCAGTTACAATTATTCCTTACCAAGTCCACAACGCTAGCAAAAATTAACGGGATATGTTGGAGAGGTGACAGGAAATAAATTCTCGAAAAAGGAGTTCAAATCATATCTTCGCGGTAGGTTATGTCTTACGCTCATAACGAACGCTGTTTTAAGCTATTTCTTATATTTTCAAGAAAAGGCAGATTCTAAATTCCAGACTGCATACTCATCACGGAGGGCCACAAAATCTAAAACTCCGTGCACAATGTATATTTGTTGTTCTGTTGACTCGTAACGTGTTTTAAATGTCTCACCACTAGCCTACACTCTTTGATATATTATGCAATTCCTCTGTTTAACGCTTGAAATGCTTCCTTTGTTATAATGCATAACGCAATGTTGCAATTGCTAAAACTCTTCTGAACGCTGTTCATAATGACCGTATAAAGGCGTTAGTCACGTGATCAATAGAGTTTAACGATATCTCCTTACGCCTGGCGCTAAAACTCCCTATTATCCACGGGGAAGAAGCCAATATCTGTCATTCCCAGCATTGAAATGGCTAATACTAATACTACTACCAATAATAATAGTAATAATAATAGAAATAATAATAATAACAACAATAATAACGACAATAATAATGATAATAATAATAATAATAATAATAATGATAATGATAATGATAATGATAATGATAATGATAATGATAATGATAATGATAATGTAAGGTAAACGTCTGAGACGTTCAAGCTCACAATAAACAAAAGCCGAGCGACGCAGGGCAGTGGTGACCAAAAGAGGACGCGTAAGCGAACTGTCCGTCGAGTGAGCCGCATCCGACTGTTCGCGTGAGGACGAAGGGCGGGAGGACGGAGAGGACGGGAGGACGGTGCTGTGCAGTGCAGCAGCGATGAGCGACGGAGCAAGCGCGCCCAACTCTTGCCCTTTCATTTCGGCCCGGCGCCCAGGAGGTTGCGTTCTCCGTCGCGCACGAAATCTACAGCTTCTCCGCTGGGCGCACGGTGACTCGGAGTAAATGTAACAAACTTCTAGGGCATGCACTAGAGTCGAAGATGATTATCTTTCGCCAATGAACTTGTGGTGGACAATCACATTTCACCCCTGATTTGCAGGCAATTTATAGTGCACGTGTGTTCAGCAAAGATATTTCATGTATCCGCCTAAAACCAGTGTAAGATAAGTTGCCTGCCTATCAGAGACGAATGTCACACGTGTGCCATCGTTACGTGGCCTTTCCCGTCACATCACAGGCAAAAGTATATCATTTTCAAACCCCTTTACATAATACAGAAGTTTGTAACAAATGATTCTGAAAAAAGGGAAGTGAATCAAAGTTCCGTATTGCTAATTGTAAATTTGCAGAAATACGCGTTGAATCGAGAGTATAATTATGGTTTTATTCGTAAAATGTATTAAAAATTGGCTTGCAACGAATGTAACTCAAGAAAATATCCTGAAATCACAACTCTTGCATTAAAAAGTACATAATAATAAATTTGTGTAGTAATTGTCTTTACTGACAGAGACGTCAGTACTCGTAATTTGTTTCGCTTGAGAAGGTGAAAACCAATTTTCGACTTGAGTTAATTTACCTTCATGGGCCTTACTTTCGTTTGCTCTCAGAAAAATTCTGATGTAACTCATCAATGTCGCTTTGAGGCATCAAGATCCTTTCATCTCTATTCGTGAGTTCCCGTATATACGCGTCATGGAATTCCCCCTTCTGCGGCGGCATGCCGTGTAGAGATGGAAGGTTAGCTTAAATAGCAACCTTCGAGACGCACTCTTTCTCTGTAGCCAGGTTGGAATGTTACCGCGCCCAACCTAGGTTCCGAGTTGTGGGTGATCTGGGCTGTCCGGGTGACGCCGCGTCGAAGGTTTTCATTTAGGTTCCGAGTTGAAGGGTTAAACAAATGTGTTCACATGTGTTCGAATGTTGCCAAAGCGCCAGCGTTTTCTAGAGCTCTGCTGCAGTCAGGTTTCTGATGCGAAACTAAATAGTTCTCCGCTTGTGAACTATATTTTTCTGCCATCGTGAGTCTAATTGAGGCCTTGCAAGGTCATAGAAGCTAAGTAACATTTTCAAAATGGAGGTTTGGACATCTAAATATTATTTAAAATTGTTGCAATACATAGTTAAAACACCAATGTTCCTAACACCTTCGAAGTAGCTATAACACCTACCCAGTGATGGCCTTGGTTGTATACCAAGAATAGGAAATTCATGCATTTTTTTATTGATTTCCACCCAAAACACAATTTTTGCACTTAGCCCCATTGGGTTTGTAAGGTCTCAATTAACCAGTCGATCAAATCAGTAACGAATTCGAGAAAAGGAGACCACGTATACTCTGCGCTTGACGTCCAGAGATAAGGTTACGAGCAGCTCAGGGATATGCTCGCCCAGCGAAGCATCGAACATGCTTAGCCACAACATCAAACCGCATGGGCCGCTCGTCTTACCGCATGAAATCGGCCTGCGGGAGCCCTTCTCAGATTGTTTCGGAATGCCCGAGTGTGTTCAAAAGTTCACAATTCATTTCGTAATCAGTTCAGTTCGACAATTCATCCAGTAATCAAATGCAAATGTAAAAATTACCTTCATCGATCATGAAGGGAATAGAGCCACTTCCTGATGCAGGGTGATCGCAAGAACAGAGGTTGCATTTGCATGATAGCTCTTCGGCAATCTGAACCGGCGGGGCCTGAGGAGTTATACAATCAAAAACACAATATGGCGCATCGATTTCCTTGGTTTGCTTACATCAAGATTGATTTGACATAGAGACTATTACATCTTAACTGCCATCGAGTATACACTGATTTGCAGTAATAAAGTCTTCTTCCTCGTATTATTATTATTATTATTATAATTATTATTATGATGAGGGTGATTTTTCTGAGAGCGAACGGATAAAAGATCCGAGGATATTGCAAGAGTGGTTTTGTTATCGAATTACATCGAGAGGGGTAGTGAGTGGCTCGTTTCGAACGAAAACAATAATAATAGAAAAAGCCGATTGGGGTAGCCGAGGGTTTCAAGGCGATGTCCCCAGCTACCTCAGATTTGTGGGAAGCGCGTTCGAATGGGCATGGGCATGAAATGTCCACAAATTCTCTTTGTGTCTATTGGTCGACGTGCGCTATGGAGCTGACAGTACGTGTTTGGCACAGAGTTTTGGACACTTGCCACGAACACTACCGATGACCTGAAAACGAACTTTGAGTCCAGGCCTCATCGTGGTATACAAATGCCCCCAACACACGAAATGAACGTGACATGACGTAGACTGGAGGGAGCCGGATAGTGCAAGAGCTCGGCGAACTGCGCTGTTCTGAAGATTCTCGAGCGATGCAGCTAAAGAGGCGCCAACTGTGCGTGACGGTGCCAGGACGTTGGCCGCGGCCGCTACCAAAGATCTGTTCTGTGAACTACCGTCTACAGCACTTCCGGTTCCGATAAAGCGATCCGGAGGCGCTACTGAACACCACTTTTGGAAAAGACCGGGGTAGCCTGCTGGGAAACTGATGGATCAGATGGGGGAAGGGGGATAAATCACAAACTCTATGTACCTACACTATAGATGACTTTTGGAATATCACATGTTTCTACCTAAGCTCCGCTGATGTAGTTAAGACTAACCGCGAATCAACTATCATGGCGATCCTCCTGTCTATACCGAAACTACCGATAACCTTCAAGAATCGATCTTTGGCAACGGCTGCGAATGAGAGGCCATACCGCGAAATTAAGAGTTATCTACTTGCAAATCACATTCTCAGGCTGAACACCGAAATGCACTGAGACTAACCAAAAATCTTTCAGTGTTTAAAGAGTGAGATTCAACTTTTGGGGAAAGATTGGAAGGTCAAGATCTAGGAGAGTCGAAAGCCAGTACACTTGCGATTCTCGTACAGCGCGCAGCATTGTTGAGTAGCTGGAGAATAAACCATGGTGGAAACAATGTTCATGAGGGAAGCAAATATAATTGGATACAACTCACATAAACCGCCATACCAACAGTTATGTTTCAAAAAACATGTTATCCAATTAATACGGTGTATAATATGTACTATATAATATGAAATAGTAATATAAATTTTTAACTTTTGATATAAAATGTACGTAACATTGATCTTTATATGCTACTGGAAAAAACGTTGTGACGTGTTGATGGCCGCAGTTGTAAAATATGGTTTAACATGACAATAGAATTACAGGTAACTATAAAAGAAAAGTAATTAAGGTGACTTGAAGCAAAAATAGGTGTTTTCTCGACCGTTGCGTATTTTAGAAACTATTCAGAACGTTGGATGTCGTGTAGTCAAACTTCTCTCCTGTAATGTTAAACAAACCTGGCTGCTTAAACATGCTATTTGCTGGTTCCAACAGCTTGAAGGGTCTCAATCAAGTTACGATTTGAACAGTATACTATGCAGGTGAAACATAATTCATCTTATATGTAAAGACAAATTATGGGGGATTTAATGGCATCGTCAGCCAAAGTAAGGCATTATTTCAAAGGCGTTGGATGGTAGTTACCGGATTTTGTGATTGATATTAAATATACGTATATTTACTTGAACTTTAATTTAAAAACGAGTGATTTATATATCGTTTCCTTGTACTTTCATAGTGATTCAAATTTGTCTGGCGATCTCATTAGAAAATGTGCAACGCCTTGGGAACTGTGGAACCAAGAGATTGTGTTACCTACGTAATTACAACACGACATCCAGTTACCATTGGAAAAGAATGTTACGCTTCTCTACTGCAAACATGTTTATTTTTGGAAGCATTATAGTTCTTCTTCACGAATAATTTGATTTAAGCAAGGTGGCACTTCCAGGTCACAGTCTGGACGGAGAGCGGGACATTGTTATCCAATCGAGAGCTGTGTTACGAGGTAAAGGTTTGGTATTGGAGCTCCCTATTAGATGGCCCCCTCCCCTAGCTCGTGACTTGGAAGTGCCACGTCCGTTTAAATCGAAGTATATTTCCACCATGGTTCCCCTGCTAAGGAAGCAGGGACAATAGCGGGGATGGGAGGAGAGTGGGTATGGCCTCAAACGTAGCGGAAGGTTGGGGGAGAGGGAGGGGGGAGCTGTCAGGCGTAAAATGTGCAAATCAGCCTCTGTCCCCTGTCAAGGCTTTTCTTTGCCCCACGAGCATAAGCGTGGAGCGAGCTGAATCTCTGGATGACAGCACGTGGATGGACCCTCCTGCAATGCGGTACCAGAGGAAGTCCCAGCGGTGTATATAGGTAAGGTATCGCCCGCACGATGAACAGTTCCAGACCCGAGGCGGTAACTTTGACGAGAATTGTTGCGAACAACCCTCACCCCGGACACGAATATATTCGGCCAGAAAAATAATGGACGGCCACAAAAGTAGTTGACCTGTTCGTTTCTGGAACTAACCGTGTTTGTTTACCGGCGATTCACAGTATGTTTCTATCCTTGTGGTTGACGTGGAGAATTATTCACTGACGTATGATCGGTGAATCTGACAACCCAGGTGCCGTAACATCTTGCCAGCCGTCTCTTCATTACTCAAAACCGTCCACGCAAGTGTCGATACGTACTAGGTATACTCTTATAACTAGGTAACTCGTATAACCAAGTAGGTATTAAACAGACTGTAATAAGGTTTGCAACGGTGGTGCTACTCTAGTCAAGTCAATTATTTTTCTGGCCGTGTTATAGTTTTACTACGGAACAAATGTCAGTATGAGTTTATGATACTTCCGGGACTCGTCCATGCTGCAGTGCTGCCATCAAGCGGTTAGAATGAGCACCTCAACTAACATCGGGGAAAAGGGTCCTCGAGAGAGAAAATCGAACGCGAAAGAGTCATCGACAGTTCCTCAAGCGAGTACGGGTCAGGATTTATATTGCAGCGCAGGTGGACTGCAACCCAGGACACCATGTTTCAAAAGATGCAAACGACATCCACAGAATTTCGAATAAAAAACTGTGGTGAACAATGTAACGAATATTCTTGAGATTCTCAAGATTGGTTTGACATACGTTTCTTCATAGGTTTTCAATGACGTGATTCAAATGGATGTCACGCGAGATGAGTTTAGATCTGAAAAACCATTCGGTACTTTTGAGGCAACAAATCTGTGAAATTGATGTGATTTTAACACGTAACACCTCTGAATCACACTCTAATCCAGCTGGCGATGGAAAGGATGGACAGCGTTGAAAACGCATAGCTCCTTACATCCAGACTCGAGTTCTATGATTCGCATATGACTCTCTAGAGGAACATAGCGTTGACTTCCCTTCACTCGCCGCAAGCGCCCATTCACACGGCGCCACTCGGCAGTGGCGCGCCTGCTAGCGAAGCATTGGTTTAAATGGAGACCTTCACACGAGCGGGGGAGTCGCGCTGCGGTGGCGGTCGGTGACGAAACCCCACCACCCGCCGCGCAGATGCGCGCCCGCGCCACCACCAGAATAATACAGTTCAAAATGGCAGCCTTCAAACTAGACGCGCCCCTGAGCCGGGTGTTACCTGCTGGATACCTTTCGTTTGGCGGAACCAACAGCAGTATGGCTAACGAATCCTTCCTCTCTTGCGGTGACTGCGTGTGAAGGGCGGTCGGCGGTGGCTGCGTGTGAAGGGCTCTACCGCTTGTTGGTGGCGCCGCCGAGTGGCTCCGTGTGAAGGCAGCCTTCCTCTTTTGCGGTGAGTGATGGTCGGCGGTAGCTGCATGTAAAGCGCTCAGATGCTTCTCGGTGGCGCCAAACAGGGCCTCCGTGTGAAGGCCGCGATAGTTCTCTCCCTCTCTCTCTCTCTTTCTCGAGGCCCCGTGGGCTGAGCTGCACTCGTGCGAGGGGTGTGGAAGGGATGTGGGTGGGGAGGGAATGGGTGGGGTGGGGGTGGGTGGAAACTGGCGCTTAGCCCAGCACGCGGAAGTAGGGGTAGAAGGAGTGGCCCTGTGGCCTGGTGAGACGACGTCCGCGGTTTGGCCTCGTGGGTGGTGCGTCGGGGACCAAGTTACCCGCCGCCGCCGCCGCCTCCTGCACCATCTCCTCCTCCTCCTCGTCCTCGCCGCCCCCGCCGCCCGCGTCGCCCGCGCCCGCCGCCGCCGCCGCCGCCGCCGCCTTCGCCGACTCGCCCCCGTGCGGCGCCCACGCGTTCGGGGCCGGCGCGGAGGCGTCGGGGGCGGGGGCCGGGGCTGGGGGCGGGGCCGGCTGGCTGGGCGGCAGCGCGCGCAGCGGCGCCGGGAGGAACTGGCGCCGCCTGTCTTCGGACGACGCGTCCTGCGAACAAGCAGAGCACACACTCCGCTTAACCTTGGGATTTGTGTTACAAACAGCGAGCTAGAGTGGCTGTTCCTATAGTTTCAGCGCTCTTGGTGGAGGCTCGACGAACTAGGGGCCGCCATGTTTTTGAAGTCAAATCATACGAGGGGCGGTGTGACCAGTGTGTAACCGTCCGTAACCACCACCAAACGTAATGCTTGAATACATTATTTCCCGGAGGGTGCTACTTTGGCTGCGAAAAAACATGGTTTCAATTTGCTTCACAGACGCGCTTCAACCATGTCGTATATTCTAGCTCGTTGGTTGCGAAATATGGAAGAAATATGCAGTTAGAAGCAAAATACGTAAAAATATGTAGGAATACTTTAGAATCGGACTGACGTAACGAAATATTTCGAGTCAAACAAATAAAACACCTTGTCCGTCCGTTTAACTCTAATAAGATACATAATTTCGTAAAAACATCAAGCCTGAACTTCTATACTAACATACCTTTACATTTACGTAAGTACTTTTAGGTAGAATTCGTTTGTTTGCTCCTAAGATGCAGGAATGTGTTCTAACTCTGTCCTGGACGCAAACAAGAAATTGCAAAAATTGTGGTTACGTCATTCTGACCCTAATGTAGCGTATTATCTAAAAATGTGTAAAACAAAAATGGCTTAATGCATTCAGAATGTAATGGAAAATATAAAAGAATTTACTAAAAGTATGTCTTGTATATTTACAAGCAAATCTGTTCCCTACTAATAAATAATAAAACGTACGCAAGAAATGTAAATTCATTTAAACCGAGTTTAATGACACTCTGTATTGAAAGATTTCTTGGATAGTTTTAAACGAAAAGTTCGTGTCAGATATATTTACTTCCCGCACGTGGTTTTGGCTTTGATTTCCAGTGGACACTGTAGTTTTTGTATTAGTTATGAATTGAGACAATTGACGGTTATAGATTTCATACCAAAAACAAACTTGGATTCGAAAGTACTGTGATCGTCCTTCAGCACTTTGCAACAAGCACTATTGTTTGAACACGATTTACGCAAATAAAATTATTTTATTCCAAAAGTTGCAGTACCGTGATAGATATTTAAATAACGAAAGATCTTCCACACACTCACGTATTCACATCACTCGTAGGCTGTAACTCAGGTGTAACTGCAGTCGGTAATACACAGCCACTGTGAGAGACAGACATGCATTTACTTCCAGAATGGCCGACTTTACACAAAGGAATGAAATGTGCATTTTGAAGTGCTCGTGAAATGTACATTTTGAGTCAAATGAACCTCATATCAATTGAAAATAAATCCTCCAAAATAGAATGGACCCAATACCGTCGTTAATTTACTGAATTGTGCATTCTCAATAACTTGCGAAAAAAATACGTCAAATAAAGTTAAACACTGGGTACAACGTGCTATGGGATAAGTTAAATTGAAGTTACATTTATAATGTTTATAAATTATGAATGTATTAATAATTAATTAATTATTGCCGATCAGATGGCCGAGATCGCTAATGCAGTAGTGCCGTACTGGTTTCGGACCAGAATATCGCGGGTTCGAGTTCCACCTCGGGCATGGGTGTATTTGTGTGTGTCTGTATGAGTGCGTCGCCCTTTTACACCTCATTATCAACATCATTCCATCTTCCAGACCCCCAGGGCTAACAACCCTAGGGAATAAAAATTGGACTCAGCTAAATGCTGGTCCCCAATTAAAGTTACATGCACCTGCCACCGCGATAATGTTACTGAGCCGCGGTAAAAGCAGGGTCCTAGTCGGCCTATATAGCAAAACAAACATTAATGATTAATAAATTAAAAAAATTAAGTTCAAGATAGTTATGGTATAAGCAGATAGGGCCGCGGCAGCGGCCCAGCAGCGCACCGTGGCTGGCGACGTACTGGTCGACCGAGCGTCGGGCCCAGCAGTGAGAGTTGCTGGGAGGCGCTGCTAGGTGGCAGCGCGGCAGCGTCGCTGAGCCGGAACGGCACGAGAAAATGGAGACTCGCTCCACGGACTCGGGATGTGTAAACCGGCCGGCCCGAGAGGCCGGAGCAGTGACAGTTCGAGATAGTGCAGAGTGTGAGCGACTTAGCGACAAGTATTGTTAGGCTGTTAGAGGTGTTGTAAGGCGATTCTCCTGGTGATTGATTTATTGTGCTTGTAAAAGGTCATCTACTGGTAATTGGAGAGCTGGCTTTGATTTATGTTTTTGCTCTTGGATTTTTGAATAAAGCGACATTGTTATTACGAACTGTTGTTTCCTTGATTTTGGCCTGAATATACAACAAAGATGGAATCAGACGAAGACACAAAATTGTTCTTCCTCTCAGATGCCGCACCGTGCAGCACTCAGCGACCTGACCTCCCACCCACGGAAGAATACCATTTTACAAGCTCCAACTTGCTGTGCTGATGAGCTGTTGCACAGTGAAAACACCCAAGGCCCTACGTTGAAGCATAGGGACAAAGAGAAAAATGCGGTAAACGTATTAATAGAGCCAGAAGCATGACTTGGTGCACTCCTGGGAGAGCACCAGACGTCGGAGGGAGATGTCGTTGGGCGCTCTTTGGTTTCAAAATGATTTCACATTCATCGATATTGCTGCAATATTTTGAATATTGAATGTCGTTAAAAGGAAAATGTATATTCCTAACATACTACAAAATGTTTTTCGATTATCTCGGGGCAACGTAAGCACGTAAGCACGAGTGCAACGTAAGCACGAGTCGCCACTGTAACCGTCATCTACCAGCTTTATTCTTGAATTTAGAGGATAATCTTAGTAAGTATAGTAACCGAAAATTCAAAAATAAACACATGCATAATATGTCTTTAAATACTCATGTTCCAAATTTCAACTTGCATCAATAGTATCACCTTGTCTACTTCTGTAACCTCCAAAGACACGTCACAGGATCCCAGAATTGAATGAGACTCACCACCATCGTATAATACAGAAGGGTTGCAGAGTGGGAAGGGTGAAATGAAATGAATGGGAAATATTCTATGGGATTAGGTTGAGCCCTGGATTCACAAGTTAAAGAGGCACCTTCTTGATTTTAAGGCCCCTCGACATGTAAGCAAGAATGGGGTTTCGTAGGGTTAGGATGGAAGATTGAATGCAGATGGGATTGAGTATTCCTGTTCTGTAACAAACTTAAATATAATACTTAAATAACGTACAATTTATTTTTGTAAGAATATATTTCAGAAATACGTGTGAGCAGAAATGACTAACTATTTAGAATACTTACCATACATTTCCATTGCCACATCCATAAATTGCAGTTGATAACAACTTTCAGCAGTTTCACAATGAAGAGCTGCATTTGTTTGTTAGTCTGATACGGGTGTGTACTTACATTTACACAAATAGTTTAGTTGTTTTAATATAATGAAAAAAAAATGAGTTTTGATATACTCGTTAATTTCATTTCATTTATATTCCATTGGGCATTCAACATCTGAACATGTTGACAATGCCTAATCCTGAGATGGAACTTAAACAAACTTTTTTATAAAAATATTTGTAATATGTTACCATATTTTTTGTTTTTTAAATGGTGTCAAGAAGGAGATGAAAATGATTGTCTCCGGAATCTAAAGCGATAAGAAAAGTAAATGTCCATTCGTAATGTCGTAAAGTAAATGATAACGGAAAATGAAGCAAGCAAGAGAGAAGAGAGGGTAGTCTGTTTAATTTTGTGGTAGACAATAAGAATTCATTGTACAATCCCCAGTACTTGCATAGCAAATAAGGAAGGATAGAGGATTGAGTGTGTAATTATGTTGAGACTTAGCATTTGTGAACAATCACATTTTGATGGTTAATACTGATGGGACGAAAGGAAATATGTAGTATAAAGAGGACCAATTGAGACGAGATCTTATAAATGTCTACGAAAAAAGAGTACAATAAGAAAGGGTGGTGGGAAGTGGGAAGTGGGAAGGGGAACAAAACAACAGGATAGACGCTAGTGAAAAGAGGGAATATAAGAGCAAATGGAGGTCATTAGTAAAGAGAAAGGTTGGATATTATAAAAAGTAAAGAACTGGAAGAGAAGAATAAGGAAGTCCCAGGGGGATGAAAAATAGGATAGTAATCAGGGGTTAAGGGGACTAGAGACAATGGAAAAATGAAAGAAGGAGGATATGGTAGATCGTAAGAACGTAGGAGAGAGAAATGAATTAGAAATGGATGAAAGGTGAGTTTAAAGATATACGAATAGCTCTAAGCTTACGAGAAAATGGGGGGAAAAGGGATAGAGGTGAAAATACAGCAACTAAACAAGAAATTAGTACATTGAAGGATAATTGCAAGAGATGGGAACATGTAGAAAACAAGGTTTTTGGAATTGGAGCAAGAAAAGTGTAGAGGTCAGGTGATTTCGTGCATAATGCAAGATATGTTAGGAAACTAGAGACATAGTTGGAATAGATAGAGGAGGAATTGGAAAGGGGAAACATTATAATAAAAGTAATTGAGAAGAAAGTGTATGAATGAGGTCAGCAAAAAGTTATCATCATCTGATTGCATTTGTAAAGCATCAGCAAATGATTAGAAAAGATAATGGAGATGTAAACAATGAAAGTAGAGGAGACGATGATTAAAGGAAATACTGAAAAAGGAGGAAATACTGAAAAAAGAAGGAAGGTTATGACATTTTGGTACGTGAATTGTGTATGGCCTGCCAGAAGTGGAATGAAACATGAGGTAGTGACAAAATAGATTAGCGGTAAACCAAATAATGGCAAAGAGAGAGGGAGAGCAGATTAGCAGTTTATGATGAGTTATGAGAGAAAAAGAACTGTATGAGGAGAGATACGCATTAAATCGAAGAGGGAATATACGATACGCATTAAATCACCGAGGGAAGGTATGCAAATAAAGAGCAAAGCAGGTGATGACAATTGGATAATTCAAGAAAGAATTATTAAGAAAGGAGTTTGGAATGTGGTCATGTTAGAAAATAAGGATATATTTTTCTGGACAGAGGTCAAAATTTAAGATATTTTAGGGAGTTAAAAAAGGGTGGAATAAAAGAGAAGAAATGGGAGGACTGACTACCTAAGGAATTCAAATGGATATTACAATTCTCAAGTAAGAAGTATTGTAAGAGCCATTGGTACAGTAGTTAGATTGACGATTTCACAGAAGGTATGAATAGAGGAAAAGGAAGTGATATTATGAAATTGATGGTATTGATTAAACGACTTGTCCTGTGTTTGCAAGGAACGCGTAAGAGATAATCTATGAGTAAATGAGGAAAACGAAAAGAAAACAATTATATTGCATTTTGAGGGATTTTAATGCACAGACAGGATGAGTTAATGGAAGGAATAGGGAGGGATGAAATAGATGGCGGAATCTCAACAGATGAAGAGGGCAACAAGGGAGAAACAAACTTATCAAAGTTGGTAGTGAGGAAGGATTTTTTTGAAAATGGTAGTAGGGAGGGACTTGAGGTTGGGGAAAAAACATTTGTGGGTAGAAACTAGTGGTGTTAAAAAAGAAACGTACTTTCTCACCTTTACTTTCACGCGAAAAGTACTCAAATTTGGAAGCATTGTACGTGACCTTATTTCAAAATCTATCTTTAAGAATTCATTCAGAGAAAAAAATCTATATCATCATAGTTGCAGTGGTAGGAAGATGCGGATTTGAATTTTTGAAAAAAAATTGTTTTAACAATATCCAACAACTGTTAACATTGTTACAAATTGTTAACACTATCCAACAACACAATTTAATAAAAACAATTCTGCCATTGGGTTGAACATTTGGAAAATGTCCCAGGGGCTTCATGTAAAGTACTCCCCAAAATAAAACCTTTGGTTTCAAATTCAAGGGGGTCGCAACATCATCCAGATCAATTGAGGAATATGAATTTTGGAGAAAATTGGTTGAAGGTTTAACAGCTAGCATTGTTCATAGGCGGACATACCTTTTGACGTCATTTGACCATTTGACGATTTTTCGGTAAAAAAGAACCCACAAAATATGGATTAAATCTACACCACGTGTGAGAGTTTTTTTTTCTAAATTTGGCAACTCGATTTATTCGCTTTTTCGTAAAAGAAAAAATTATTCAGAGCACAGGCGGTGATCTCTCAGCTGCACCATTTGCATTTTAGCATATCTTGCTTCTGAAACTAACTATTGTTTGTTTCAACAAAAAACATATTAACACGTTTAATAACATCAAAATCATAAAAAAAAAATTAATCTACAATATTTATCAATAATAAGAACAATATTCCCTCTAAAAAGTTATATCAGTTGTAAATTGTACAACACGTTCCGGCTTGCAAATATGCTGCGCTGCGCACTGTTTGATTGAGAATATTCTGGTGACATCGTAAATCCTATTGATATGGAATGGAAGCTATGGCATGTAAGACAAATAATAGAGAGATTGAGAAAATCACGGTATTCCCAAAATAGTCTACGAGACTCTATCGTCAGAAGAACAACTCAGTTATCCGAGCGATCGACAGTGTGTCCCGGAGCGTAAAATGGCAGGTAAACTGAAAGGGAGTTTTGAAGGGTGATGCACATGCCATGATGAGAAGAATAATTGAATAAGAAATATCGACGAAACGTTGGGAGGACGAGGAAATAAGTAATAGGAGAGACTTATCGAAGGCAATTGGTGAAATGCGGAAATAGAAAGCAAGAGATCAAGCGAAGTAAACATAAGTTACAGGAAGAGGAAAATTCGATGATGAACAGCGAAGAGGATAATCAGAAAAAAACCTAGTTATTTGTCGTTTGCAAGAAAAGAATACTTAGGGAATTAGAATAAACACGTAGATCCAGCCATGAGCGAATTTAAGGAAAGAGTCTAGACCAGGAAATATAATAGGAAACAAAAAGAAAATAAAAAATTGGTATGGACATTTTATGGGAATTTTTTAAACGTACAAGAGAATACTGAGCTGTTATGTGGTAGGAGTATGGTAAGAGAGGAAGGAAAATTTTGGGAGACATAAGCATGGAAGGAATAAAAATAGCAATTAAAATTTTAAAAGTGAGAAATAGCAGGTGGATATGAAGGAATCTCAAATGAATTTTAGAGATGTGGAAGTGATGAAAGAATTTGACTGGATTTTAGAATTTTTAAGCAGGTAAATGAGGATTATCCAGTGAATGGAAAATAGGAATTATTACTGCAATATACAAAAAGGGTGCAGTAACTGTGATAAATATTTGGGGGAGGGGTATTAATCTGGAAGAATGAATTAAAGGAAGAAAGGATCGCATGTCCAGAGAGAAAAATTAAGGACGTAGATAAAATAAAGTGCTTGAATTTACGGATGCAAAGTAATGGAGGGTGAGACAAGCATAAGGCAAACAATTTAAGAAAGGGTATTGTGGCCATAAGGCAAGCGTGGGGAATTGTGAAAAGGAAATGCAATAGGGATTGTGGTAGCACAAAGAGGATATCTGACTGACAGGTGGGTCAATTTGTACTATTGAAAAGGTGTGGGGGTGGAAAGACGAAAAACAGAGAGCATTTAGGATGCACTTTTAAAGTGGAGACTTGAGTTTGATTATTGAACCACCGACTTGGAACCAAAGATTTTCCTGGCTTTTTCCAGATCAATGAATTAATGAAATTCACTGACTATTCACAATTTTCGAGAAAGGAGAGGTGTATATGGAGGGGGTGGTCATTGGCACAACGTGATAATCTTCGTCCTCCAATGTAGAAGTTTGTGACATTTGTTCTGAACCCCCGTGAGCATTGCGTACCTGCGGAGCGAGCGCGGGGGCGGGCCCGCTGGAGTGGGCGTTGCCGAGGGCGGGGGCGGTGGGCGCGGCGGGGGCGGATGCGTTGCGTGTGGCCGTCGGCGTGTCGGCGCGCGCCGTCGCCGCCTCAACCGCCGTCGCTGACGCCGCAGGCGGCGCGGGCGGTGCGGGCGGGCTGGCAGTGGGCGCCGGGGGTGGCGGGGGTGGGGCCGGCGGCGCGGCGGAGCTGGCGGCGGCGGCGGCTGCAGGCGGGGGCGGCGGCGCCGTGGCGGCGGGCGTGCTGGCCAGGCTGGACGCCAGGAGAGCGTCGCTGCTCGCCGTTCCTGCGCAGCAAACAACGTTTTGTTAGACTTAGTGGCTTCTTAACCTTTGAATTAACAGAGTGACTTCTGACAGAGCTTCAGCTGGGTCATGGTTTTTCTGACTCGTTCTAGATTAATGAATCAATGAAATTCATTGACTTTTCACAAGTTTCGAGAAAGTGGAGGTGTGTATGGTGGACATGGTCGTTGGCAAAACGTGATAATCTTCGCCCACCACCGTAGAAGTTTGTGTCGAGAGAATCGAGAATTGAATCGAGAGCTTTATTACCAAAAACGACTAAACGAAGCTCCCGGTCGGGTGGTGATCTTTCCCCTCTAGATTGAGAGATCCGGCGCCTACCTACAGTCGGCTAGCGGAGTTTTTCCTAACCAGATATCTCCCATCAGCGGGGAACCACCCCAGCCGGGACAAGCTCTAAACTCCCGACCGGTTTCCTGCCCTGTGTGGTAGTAAGTGTAAGTGTATGTAAGTAAGGGGTAGGTTAGGAGAAGGAATGGGAAAGAAAGATCGCGCGCGGTCCGTGGTACGTTTATGTGGGTTCTGCTCCGGCAGTCACCTGGTAATGAGAGAAACCACGGAAAACTGTCGATCGGAGCAGCCGGCCACTAGAATTCTCCTCCAGACAGAGACAGAACTCGACCCAGCTTTGCAGCTTGTGTCGAATATCCTGCCACCGTCGGGATGTCAACCTAGAACCTCCCGATCAAAGGCCGTTTAAATCAAAGTGTAAGGTTATTTTATACGGTACAGTTTCCAAATATTATACACATTACATATACAAGTTTTACCCTAACATTTGTAAGGAGGGTGGTGGACTTCAGGAGTTTGTCGATTCAGTTTTTTTATGTTTCAATTTTCTATTAAGAAACTGAAAACCATTGAATGTTATTTTAGGTTGTGCTTGTATATGAAAATTCTATGCATGTTAACCGCAAGTATTTGCCATTATTAGATATAGTAAAGGGTCTTTGTTGATAAATATCTTAATGATCATTTACTCGAAAACAGAACATTCAGAATATATATTGGAAATATTTGTGTTTAAGTCTTGGTATAATATAGAGTGTAATTCATTACCATGAAATGAAGATATATCGATCTTTATTTGACAAACAATTTAATAAGTTTTGCCATTAAATATAAATATTGATATCATAAAGTCAATATTTTATTTACTTACAGAGCCAGAAATTGAATGTTGATTTAGCATACGCACGTGTTTCATTATTAGATGCATCAATTTATTAATTTATACTATTCGAGAAACACGTCAATAGAATCGAAGTTTAAGGCCGTGCGTCAGATTCCACCGAGGCTTCTCTATTAGGAATGTCGAGACCTTTTAGACCTTGATGTTCCTGGGGTTAATATTTGAAGATATTAGCAGGTTTTTTGATACTAAATGTAGCATGTAATTATCGTTAAAATTTTTTGTAATAGATTCATATTTTAGGAAAGAAAGATCGCGCGCGGTCCATGGCCTGTTTGTGAGGGTACAGCTCCGGCATTGCCTGGCGTTGATTGGACCGAAACTACCGATCAGAGCAGCCGGCCTCTAGAATTCTCCTCCAGACAGCGACTGAATTCGACTTCGCTGTGTAGCGAATCTCAAACATCCTACCGCCGTCTGGGCTCGAACCCGAAGCTCTTCCGATTACGAGGCACTGCAGCGAAATCGTTTAATTCCCTTGAGCATCTCGAGCCGATACTTAGACGACACAAATACCTATATCAAATCTAATCTGTATTTCTCCACGTCTAATCGCTCAGTATCTACTGTAGACGTGCGATTCTCATTCTGTCGGCAGTGAACTCGTGTAAACAGGTCGCAGCGCTGTGTGTGCAAGCGTAAGGTGAATGAGTAAACGTCCATTCATAATGCAAACAAAAATAAGCATAACGTGTTGACGTAAACATTAACATAAGTGATCTACTGAAGTATTTACAATGTCTAACATAAACGTTAGCAAAATAAGAGTTTCTACTGACTGTAGTTTACTATTGGTTAGATGTGAGAATCGTTTTCGAGGTATCGACTGTGTCTATGGTTCATAGTACATGGCATAAGTTCGTGTATCGAAAATATAAGGGCAGAGGCGCTGGTGCGGACGATCTTCTGTGGCGCTGTTTGATTTCAGGTGCTGAGGAAGCCAAGCACTGGAAGGAGACGGCTGGTCGCCCGCGCCAGAAAATAAATAGTTAAAATAAACGTCGGATAGATCAGTATGTATTCGGCTTCTGACGGCAGGTTTTTCCCCCTTCAGGTTTTTTTTTCCTGAGTCTTACCTTATGGTCTCTTTTCCGCGGCTTTGATGCGATGGAGAGACCATTTGGGGTGAATACCAGAATTCGAAAGATTAAAACGCGAAAGGATGTAGGTATTGTAATGGCTTAAAGGCCTTCGGCCTAGCCACATAGGATCAAGTAAGCTAATTTGTTTGTAATAATTACCTATTAAATAAATAATAAGGTCGTGTATCGTCTTTGATACTCGATTTTAAGTTAGCTTACTGTGATTGGTTCATTTCGTATGTCTTACTTAAGCATAAGCACAGAAACTCGAAGCTTGTCAGCTTTTAAGTTAACGTCTTACGTGTTATGCCTATGCGAACGGATTGAAAAAATGATTCCGCTAATGGACGTCGTCCTAACTTTTATGTTTATGTTGGGCATTGCGAATGGACCTTAGGGTAGTATGTTCGTAAGATCGACCACAGTGAAGAGCCCCCAAAAGGTACTTTAAATGGAGGCAAAATCTGTGTTCTTCAAGATAGGCAGAAAAAAATTGGTACTTACCGGCCTACTTTGTGAATAAAAGAAGTTTATATTAGTACACGGTTTTACGGAAAAACATTCTCAGGTATAGGTTTTTTAAGTTATAGAAGAATTTATACGCTGAAAGTACTGGTTTCTTTTATTCAATGCGTAGTACATTTTTTAGGAATCAGATAATATTAAATGTAACGTACTTCACCGAGCATTCTAACAAGTAATTGATAAAAAAAAATCATCAAAATCGGAAGTACTGGCTCATGGCCTTGGAGTTATGATGTACACATCACTCTATTGTCACCTCTGTTTTTCTTTGGATACGACATAGAACAACGCTAACTTAAAATTTTGTACCACACCCAAACACAAACTGTTTGACGATAAACCACTTCGGCACCAACGAGCACGGAAGTCAACCTAACCTATATTAAGTATCGCCAACTTGTGAAAATAAAACGTCATGCGAGAGACTAAATTTATTAATAATCATTATATTTCTGAAGCAACTATTTAATACTTCTCTTGCAACTATTTCCAAGTAATTAATTAAATGCTTTTTCACATTTACAAGCAGCTATTGTCAATCTGTGGATGTGATAAATGGTCGAGTGTGAGTTTGACTAGCGACTGCCAGGAACATAACGCTTGTGTGGTGGAGAGGAGGCAAAAGACAACAAACGCTGCTTACCAAACGCGTCGCGCCGGTGCCGTGTGGGCGGCTCGGGCGTCCAGCCGACGGCGCGCGGGGGCGTGGCGGAGCTGCTGCCGCCCTCCGCCCCCGCGTGGCCGCCCGCCTCCGTGGGGGCGGCGCTGGCCGCCTCCCAGCCCCCGCCGCCGCCGCTGCTGCTGCTGCTGGCGGGCGGCGTGGAGGCCGAGACGGCGGCGGCGGCGGAGGCGGGCTCGGGCGCCGCGGGCGGCGTGGAGGCCGCGGCGGGCGACGGTGGCGGCGGGGGCGGCGCCGCGGGCGCCGCAGATGAGGGCGCTGACGAGGGCAGAGGCTGTGCCGTCGGGGAGGAGCCGGTGCCGGCCGCCTGCGGCACAAAGCGGCCCTCAGCGACGGCACTGAGCAGCGCAACCGAGTAGCGCGTCTGCTCTCAAAGCATTGGGTTAAGTGGAGGTATTCACACGGCTGGGAAGTCATGTGAATATCTCTGATGCCGGGACGCGTAAGGTCCCTTCCCATTACCCTACTCAGCGGCGCTTCCGAGTGGCGCGTCTGCTCTCAAAGCATTGGGTTAAGTGGAGGTATTCACACGGCTGGGAAGTCATGTGAATATCTCCGCTGCCGTGAGGCGCACGGCCCCTTCACATTGCCCTACTCAGCAGCGTTTCCCAGTGGTGCGTCTGCTGGCTAAGCATTGGGCCAATTGGAGGTAATCAAACGAGTGGGGCAGTCGTGCGAATATCTCCGCTGGCGTGGTGCGTAGGGTCCATTCACATTGCGCGACTCAGCAGCGCTTCCGAGTGGCGCGTGTGCTGACAAAGCGTAATGTTCAGAAAATAAACATAGAATACAAATTAACCACAGTTTATTCACCACACGAATGCAACAATGAAAAAACACACGAAACAGCTTACCAGTAGCAAAGGAGGAGACGTACTGATTCTCTAGGTACGACGAAGCTCCCCCAGAACGACATCCATCCAAAACCACTATCTTCTGGGGATCCATTCTCTTCACCCGAGAGCTATTATTCTATACTCGCACTATTATCGTACACGTCGAAAGTTTCTACTGTTCCAACCAGTATTAGCGACCTCCTTTGGTATTCACAGCGCCGCTACGCCGTCGCTACGAGTAAAATGTGGCTGCCCAGCACGATGTCGTGGTGGCCGCTTCACACAGGCGGTGAGCGCCGAAAGGGCACGTTGTTACCCTGTTGCGCGCTCACCAATTTAAACCGGCCCGTGGATGAGTTCCTCCGGCGCATCGAATTCTGCTCTTCGCAACACCAGCATGGGTCACAAACCACGTGACCACAGCACGCGCACTTCTTTCGAAAACCAAGCCCAGACGCTGGCCGCCATGTTGCATAGAGTGCGAGACATGATGAGAAACATTTTGAAAGTGGTGCAAATTGAGAGTTTTCAACGGTAACCAAGCAAAAATAACACGGTGAAGGTGTGCAAGATGCAATGTTTAAAATAAGCGCTTCATAAATGTGTTGCAATGCCTTGTAACGAGATGGTAATTTTGGTATCTGGCTACATTTAAAATTCTAGCTAATATTGTGACGCTTACTGGTGTCTGAAGCTCATTGGCTAAAGTCGGATACGATGCGCTAGAGCCCAACGTAGATGTAGAACAGATGAGGATATTTACACGATGGGCGGCTTTGGGGCGAACCCTCGCGAACAGCAAAACATCGACGATGCCAAACATCGATGTTCAAAATCAAAACTTTGATGTTAATGATGTATTGACCAAAATGCAGGGATGAGTTAAAGCTGCTTTAGTAGCCTCTAACATTAAATTCGTGCGCAACAAAATTTAATTTGGCAGAGGTCGTGCATATTAATTTATAATTAAAAATTAACTCTACACAAGGTTTATAAATCACCTCTCCATGTGCGATATACGAGGAAGAAAAGGAAGTACCAGGGCATCAGGATCATCTAGAAAAGGGAAATCGAGTCTACTCGAAGAAGGCCGTACAAACTACATTTCGTTCGAACACAAATAGTGGTATCATCAGTTATTTTTTACTGACTTTTAATAGTAGTATTTCTCTTAAGATCAGGTCTCTTTAATAGTTTAGACAGCAGACAATTTTTTCAATTGTTTTATTTCATAACAATGTAAATTTAATCTTAAAGTAGTTGAAAAAAAAATTCTGTCTAAAATTTTGAAGAGACCTGTTCGTAAGAGAAATCATCAGTTATTATTTTATATTTTAACTTTTACAAAATTGTGATCATGGGAATTTTTCATCCACGAATAACACATCGAAAACGTAATGACATCGAGCACAAAACATCGACTTCAATACATGGATGTTTAAAACATCGATTCTCGATTGAAACATCGATGGGTTGAAATCGGCGTGGATTGTGCATCCTCAACAGAAATAATGGGCATTTTATTTCAGCTCACGAGCGCAAAGTGTACGTAACACTTTGCGTGGGCGTCTGTCCCATAGAAGTCTTGTTCCGCCAGGAGAATTGCTCCCCAGGGTCAGCGCTTAAGCTCGCCTCACCGAGCGAAGTGGCTTAGTGCTTAGCGCGCTGACAATCGGGAAGTCCGGGTTCGATTCCCGCGCCGGCCATCCTAACAGGGGTTTTCGTGGTTTCCCTCGGTCATAAGGCGAATGCTGGGATGGTTCAGAAAGTCCACGATCACCTTGCGCTAATATCCTATCACCTCCTAATCCATTAATAATAATAATAATAATAATAATAATAATAATAATAATAATAATAATAATAATAATAATAATAATAATAATAATAATAATAATTCACAACGGGGACAAAGTTTATCGCATCCGTGGTATACCACACGTGTTCCCTGGGTAACGCTAAATGAACAACAGTGATTCGCCACCTACGCGCTGGACCATTGTAGACGTGCGTATCCCTACAAGCTGAGGGGAAAGTCTACACGTCTTTACTGGTCGGCGCGTCACCAAATGGCTAACATGCCAAGGGTGGGCGTTGGCTAACAATCAAACAACTTAAGCCCGCCTTTATCCTCAACGCCTTCCAACACACTTGTACACCTTCAAGCTGGAATCCGGATCCCTCAGGAACGCAGAATCCATCACGGGCTCCTCCTCAATAAAGCCTGGGGGACATCCACAGACGTGTGCAAATTAATAGAATAATTGAAAATGCTAACAGCAATTTACTTTTGAATATAGATATAACAATTTATCAATACACAATGAGTTGTTTAGTCATTGAGATACACTTCCTTGCTCTTTGTATTCATTTGTATCCTCTATGGCATGCTTTCCACAAGTCCTTGCACATTTTCTGAATTTGTTCATCACGAAACTGTGTGTCTATGATGGTTCCAATGAGACCAATTCTGGTTGTTATTTTTTTCTTCAATTTCGTCTATACAATTCATCATTAATTTTCAATTGGGTTGCAGTCTGGGCTATTACCAGGCCAAGACAATGTCTCTATGTTATTTACTCCGAGAATTTCTCAATAGACTTGGCCTAATGGCATGATGTTCCGGGGTGCATAAAAATGCAATATTTTTCAGCACACCAATCTCTGATCTCTGTCGGAAGGCGGGTATGAAGAACCTTTTTGTACTGACTCTGCTCCATTGTACCATCAACAGTGTTAAATCTGTCACATCTATCAACTGACATGCAACTTCATACTTTTACTGAAGTTGGATATTTGACCATCTCAGTGATACATTTGGGAGAAAATGCTTCATCAGATTCTATTTTAAGTACTGGCTGCTTTTTGAGGACACAGACAATAGGATCTCGTCAGAAAATATTACCTGCAAGATAATAAGCACTAATGATATTGAATTTTCAAAATAATGTTTTGAAAGTATAAAAAATAAATCCGTACCTATCTGTACTGAATTTATGAAAAAGTTTGAAAAATCTCACTTCACTTCTGAGTGTGAAGTTACTTTTTAATAAACAGTAAATAATGAGATATATCATGTTTATTACGTTTTCCGAACTGATTTTAAGTTCAATATGCATTTCTTTTGCATATTTCAGACGTTTCTTAGCAAAGGTAGGACTTATTTTTGCGTTATTTCCTGACCTTCTTACAGGAAGCCTTTAGCCATAACCGCAGTTTTGCAAGCATCTTCAGTTCACCGGTTTAAAAACCCACTAGGAAAAAATCAAAAACCAATTTTAATCAAAACCTGGATTAAACATACAATATAAAAAACTCCTGCAAATTCTAAATTCTGGCATAGAAACGCAACATTCAACAAGAAAATAACAAGGAAACCACATTCAACAATTGCCACAGCATCAGCTATTTTGACACACAGTTTCACAAACATTACAGAGAGAAAAATAAGTTTCCTTCAGCTATCCCAAAGGACCTTCAGTAAAGTGCATGAAACAAAGAAGACATTAGCAGGTTGAAACATACTTTTACATTCATATGTGAAAAGGTTTTTCTACTAAATAACGCGAAAAGCATCAAATTTATAAATTATTCTAATAATTTGCACACATCTGTATACCACCTCAGTGCTACTAGCTACCGGAGCCTGATTAAGCGCCGAAGTAACCAAGAGCCCTTGCGAGGTTCGCCTGGACCCAACCCGGGTGGCTCGAGGTCCTCAACCCGTCTCTGCACTACCTCCACCTTGAGGCTATCGACGTGAGTACCGCCGGAATCTACGCAACCCTGACAGAGGAACTCCTGCTCTCCTTTAGACTTGTGTGAGTGGGTCTGGGAGCAAGTCCTTCGCCCGATCCCTCCCAAGGGTCCCCGGGAGGTGACTAACAGGTCAACAGGTCACCGGGCGAACTCGACAACACGGAGCTCAGCCCCACCGCCTTCTGACCGCGCCCACTTTAGTACTAGCGACGTGAGTACCGGGAAACTCAGGTCCAACAGCACCCAGAGCCTCAGGACATGCGGCCGTCTGCCCCCTCCCCTCTGGGGTCGCAAAGTATGTTGTGGTCGCCCGCGTCCCTTTACAAGAACGCAGCAGCGAGACGGCGGCGCACCCTGAAAGTACGGGCACCGCACACGAGAGGTCGTCGAGGTCGGAGTCGGGGCAACCGTCACGCCTCAGTCACCGCCCTTACGACCGAGTCTTTAGCCCGGACCGTGTATAAATCGGTGGCCAGCGGGCGGAGAGGCCAGCTCAAGTCATCCCGGCAATAGAGCGAGCCACGAGGAGTGATAGTGACAATGATAGTGAGAGACGACGCAGCCTGCGAGTGAAAGGACGCCTCTTCTGGCTTCTGGATCGCGACCACGACAAAGTTATTCGCTATCTCTTCCGTTTTGGTTAATGTGGCAATTTTTGTGACTACGCTGCTTTTAGGTTTCCGCTGTATTTTCTGCAAACTTGAATTTAAAAAAACCAACAACTTTTTACGAAATTGGCTTGTTTTGGTCACGACAAAGCGCACGCACCGGGGCGTCGCTGGTCGCGTCCTCGTCCGTGCTGGAGGCCGTGGCGGTGGCGGTGGCTGTCCCGGCGGCGGGGGAGGCGGAGGCGGAGGCGGAGGCGGCGCCGGTGGCGGTGGCGGTGGCGGCGGCGGCGGGTGACGCCGGCGAGTCGGAGGCCGCACCATCCAGCTCCTGGGAGGCGTTTACTTGGTCGCACGACAGCTGCCGCACCATCTCCTCGCGGTCCTGCAAACATACGCGCACTGAGATAAAAGGAGTTTTTTTTAATCAATTCAACTATGCTTTATTTTATGGACTGAGACTCAGATCATCAGACCTGCTCTTACGTCTGACCACGCGAATTTCGCTACCCTCCTTTCACCGTCTAGAGGAGGAAAAAGGTATCACTTTGGTGACCAAACATGCGATTTGAATTTAGGCTTCATTTAGGCTTGAAGATATTTTACATGCAATACATCTTTTTCGCCGTTAAAAATGGACGATTTGGGGTGGATTTGAAAAACGAAAACTTGGATATAACTAGAGACTGGAAGTTCAGGCATTCATTATACCTCAAATAGGCAAGGCCTACACACATTTTTTTTACTAAAATAAGCATGAAAGAGGCGTTTTATTCTAGCTAAAGAACGGAGGTAAACATACACAAAACAGTAAAAAAAACACCATTTTAAAGCAATTTTTTGGTAAATAATATAACGGTTAACATTTTTATTCTAATACTAAAATTTGCATTATAAGTTATGTGGAAGGAAACTACCTTTTATTTATAATCTCGATTGCACATATCCACCCGGTATGGCGACTGCAAATTTATTTTACTCGCGTCGCTGTTTCTGTGAAAAGTTATTGTGGACTCCCTTTTGAATCTATAAGTGGTTTCAGTGAAAACGAAATGATAGATTTCGTTGTTCGCACGTGTGTAATCCCCAAAAGGGAAGAGAGAACAAGAATTAATTGGGATGGAAATATAATATACTGAGAGATCAAATGGGATCCGAGGCCACACACAATCATAGAAAGTAATTTCTCAGAAGCGAACACGTCTGTAAACCTCAACGAAAAATGTCAAAAATTTTCACTGGTGTCTTCTTTCTCTTTTAGATTTTGAACACAACCTGGGACCGGAGCGTACGCGTCCACAGAAAGACAATACACGAGCGTGCCTTCATGTTGGGTGGACCTGCAGGTAAGTTTCCAGCTTCATAGATATTGGTGCCAGAAGAGGAAATAGAAAAAAAATGACGCAAAAAGGCACAAAAAAGGCAAAATGCGAGAAATAGGCATCAGAAGGTAAAATGGGCGAATTAAAAATCTATTAAAACAACTTCACAAGTACAATTAAGTGATTCCTATTGTTAAAAGCCAAAAAATAGAAACAATAACTTTCGGGATCTGCTATTATTTAATGCATCGTAAAATGGAATACTTTGTTTTCATTTCTCTCGTACATTCTTTTTATGTACATATTTCTGTTGTACTAAGTTGCGCGGTGTGGACTGGAGGCTGGAGCGGGGGTGGAGGCGGGGGCGGGGGCGGGGCCGGGGCGGGGTGGGGCGGGGCGGGGCGGGGGCGGGTGTAGGGGCGAGGGTGTGGGCGGGGGCAGGTGGAGTACTCACGGCTGCGCCCTTGCAGGCGACGCGCCGGGTGCCGTCGAGGCCGCAGTCGGCGCTGAGCTGCACGGCGGCGCGCTCGGGCAGGAAGGTGACGGTGAGCGACGGCAGCTCCGTCAGCAGGCAGCCGTCCTCCCTCCGCGCCCACGCGGGCACTGCAACGCACCACCGGCGCCGCATCAGCTCGGCCACATGCATTTGGACAACCGCCGAGGCCATTAATCTAGTCTTTTCTCGGGAGGCAGCGGGGATCTCCCACCACCGAGATGGCGAGAGCCGGCTCCGACCTGCCGTCAGCTACCGGGGTTTTCCCAAACCAGGTATCTCCCACTAGCAGGGCATCTCCCCTGCCGGGACAAACTCTAACCTTCCGGCTTTCCGGCATATGTGGTAGTGTACTGCATGAAACTGTATGTGTGTGTGTGTAAGTAACGGGTGAGGATTGGACAAGGAAGAGGAAGAAAAGATGTTAAAGTACTGCTCCAGCATTCGCCTGGTGTTGATTGGAGAAATCAAGGAAAACTACGTATCAGAGCAGCCGGTATCTAGAGTTCTCCAGAGAGCGACTGAGTTCGACCCAGCTATCTAACTGGTGTCAAAATCCCTGCCACCTTCGGGACTCGAACCTAGAATCCCCCCCTCCCCACTGCAGTAACATCACTTGAAGCCCTGAGCCCTCTCTCCCGGTGCGCCTTCCTTCCTTGCTTCCTTCCTTCCTTCCTTCCTTCCTTCCTTCGTCCCTTCCTTCCTCCCTTCCTTCCTCCCTTCCTTCCTTCCTTCCTTCTTTCTTCGCTTCTTTGCTTCCTCGCTTCCTCGCTTCCTCGCTTCCTCGCTTCCTCGCTTCCTCGCTTCCTCGCTTCCTCGCTTCCTCGCTTCCTCGCTTCCTTGCTTCCTTGCTTCCTTGCTTCCTTCCGTGCTTCCTTCCTTGCTTCCTTCCTTCCTTCCTTCCTTGCTTCCTTCCTTCCTTCCTTCCTTGCTTCCTTCCTTCCTTGCTTCCTTCCTTGCTTCCTTCCTTCCTTGCTTCCTTCCTTCCTTGCTTCCTTTCTTGCTTCCTTCCTTCCTTGCTTCCTTCCTTCCTTGCTTCCTTCCTTGCTTCCTTCCTTCCTTGCTTCCTTCCTTCCTTCCTTGCTTCCTTCCTTCCTTCCTTGCTTCCTTCCTTCCTTCCTTGCTTCCTTCCTTCCTTCCTTGCTTCCTTCCTTCCTTCCTTGCTTCCTTCCTTCCTTGCTTCCTTCCTTCCTTGCTTCCTTCCTTCCTTGCTTCCTTCTTTCCTTGCTTCCTTCCTTCCTTGCTTCCTTCCTTCCTTGCTTCCTTCCTTCCTTGCTTCCTTCCTTCCTTGCTTCCTTCCTTCCTTTCTTGCTTCCTTTCTTGCTTCCTTTCTTGCTTCATTTCTTGCTTCCTTTCTTGCTTCCTTTCTTGCTTCCTTCCTTGCTTCCTTCCTTGCTTACTTCCTTGCTTACTTCCTTGCTTCCTTCCTTGCTTCCTTCCTTGCTTCCTTCCTTGCTTCCTTCCTTGCTTCCTTCCTTGCTTGCTTCCTTCCTTGCTTGCTTCCTTCTTTGCTTGCTTCCTTCCTTGCTTGCTTCCTTCCTTGCTTGCTTCCTTCCTTGCTTGCTTCCTTCCTTGCTTGCTTCCTTCCTTGCTTGCTTCCTTCCTTGCTTGCTTCCTTCCTTGCTTGCTTCCTTCCTTGCTTGCTTCCTTCCTTGCTTGCTTCCTTCCTTGCTTGCTTCCTTCCTTGCTTCCTTCCTTGCTTGCTTCCTTCCTTGCTTGCTTCCTTCCTTGCTTGCTTCCTTCCTTGCTTGCTTCCTTCCTTGCTTGCTTCCTTCCTTGCTTGCTTCCTTCCTTGCTTGCTTCCTTCCTTGCTTGCTGCCTTCCTTGCTTGCTTCCTTCCTTGCTTGCTTCCTTCCTTGCTTGCTTCCTTCCTTGCTTGCTTCCTTCCTTGCTTGCTTCCTTCCTTGCTTGCTTCCTTCCTTGCTTGCTTCCTTCCTTGCTTGCTTCCTTCCTTGCTTGATTCCTTCCTTGCTTGTTTCCTTCCTTGCTTGCTTCCTTCCTTGCTTGCTTCCTTCCTTGCTTGCTTCCTTCCTTGCTTGCTTCCTTCCTTGCTTGCTTCCTTCCTTGCTTGCTTCCTTCCTTGCTTGCTTCCTTCCCTGCTTGCTTCCTTCCTTGCTTGCTTCCTTCCTTGCTTGCTTCCTTCCTTCCTTGCTTCCTTCCTTCCTTGCTTCCTTCCTTCCTTGCTTCCTTTCTTGCTTCCTTTCTTGCTTCTTTTCCTGCTTCCCTTCCTGTTTCCTTTCCTGCTTCCTTTCCTGCTTCCTTTCCTGCTCCCTTTCTTGCTTCCTTTCTTGCTTCCTTTCTTGCCTCCTTTCTTGCCTCCTTTCTTGCTTCCTTTCTTGCTTCCTTTCTTGCCTCCTTTCTTGCTTCCTTTCTTGCTTCCTTTCTTGCTTCCTTTTTTGCTTCCTTGCTTGCTTCCTTGCTTGCTTCCTTTCTTGCCTCCTTTCTTGCTTCCTTCTTTGCTTCCTTCTTTGCTTCCTTCCTTGCTTCCTTCCTTGCTTCCTTCCTTGCTTCCTTCCTTGCTTCCTTCCTTGCTTCCTTCCTTGCTTCCTTCCTTGCTTCCTTCCTTGCTTCCTTCCTTGCTTCCTTCCTTGCTTCCTTCCTTGCTTCCTTCCTTGCTTCCTTCCTTGCTTCCTTCCTTGCTTCCTTCTTTGCTTACTTCCTTGCTTCCTTCCTTGCTTCCTTCCTTGCTTCCTTCCTTGCTTCCTTCCTTGCTTCCTTCCTTTCTTGCTTCCTTGCTTCCATCCTTGCTTCCTTGCTTCCTTCCTGTGTTCCCTTGCGTGAGTGTCCTACCCGTTTTGGGTGCGCGGCCGGCCGCTTGTCTCTGCTCCTCGGCAGAGATGGCATTTGGAGGGGCCCCAACTGTTGATTGAACCGGTAGTCCGATTACTTTTCAGACTCATTCGTTGAAGCATGGTTGAATCGTCGAATGCGTTCACCAGTTGTGCCGGTATCTGTGCTGTGAACGCAGTTATCTAGGCGGCTCTTTCAAAATCTTGGGAAAATTGAAATTAATTAATAATGTAAGTAATCATAGAATTTTTAGTACACCTTTGACGAAACGAACATAATATGCCTTTATGAATCATTTAAATCATCAATAATATCATATTTTATTTCAGACTTCCCTTCCAAGTGAATAAATAATAAATGCATGGAAGAAGTATAATTCCTCATGGAATATCTATGAAGCGAGTTGTTACTTTTACAAAACTGCATTAATTTGTGGTTTATAAATTTTAAATGTACATTACCATCGTTTAAAGGTGAATTCTTCAATATACAACACTTTAGAAAGTTGCACGAATGATTCTTCGTAGAGACCTGAGGTTCGCTCTTACGACTCGTGAGTCACGTAGTCGATTCACTGTTCACTAGCGCCACCGCGGAGCAAACGTAACATCAAAGAACTACATGGATGATGGACAGATTCAGTCGGCGTAACCGGTGCAACTGTACCAAACTTTGATTGGAAATGCGGGGAAATGCGGTGGGAACGTACACTACAAAGTAACTCTCATGCAATATTTTTATAAGACAAATCCAAAGTATAAATTAAATGCTTTATTATGTCGATTAAATACGTATAATACATTGACACATTAGCGCTGTAAATTCGTGTACGGAGGAAGGGCGAACTACAAAGCAATCCTTGATCAAATGATTCCAACCGCAACGCAACGATTGAAACCCCCCAATTGCAACGATTGAAAAGGCGGGAAAGAACAGTTGATTCATCCAAACACTCGTTGCCAACACTACCCCTCGGTCGATGAGTCCACAGTGGCCGGGTGTCCCCAGCGCGGCGTACGTGGCAGCGCTGCCGTCGCAATATGAAAACCTCCGCCTCCCCGCCCCCACAACACAGCTTACGGAGCCTGAGCCAGCTTCGCGCGGGCTCTCCACGACCAGACTCTCGGGGTCTTCTACAGCGCAACGAACCGGTTGGGTGCAGGAAATCGGACATGAAATGTAGGTAGTTTTATCTTCTTTTATTTTATGTAGCATAATTATTTAAAAAAATATGGTTGTAGAGTCACATTTCAACATAGCTTACGGAGCCTGAGCCAGTTTCGCGCTCAATGTTTTTTAGACGGTATTAAGAGCAATCGTCTCCTTACTCTGTGACGTCACTGAGTGCAGAGATTCCATACGCGAACTCTACACTCCCATGATGCAACGTCATTTACGGAATATGGCAAATTAGCACTTTACGGGCTACGCCCTCTAGATTTGATTCAAGATGGCGTTGTTTGCGGGTCACGTGGTATGTTCTTGCCAATCGCGTCAAACACTGGACCATTTATTACATCTGCAGATTAACAATAGCTGATTGTAAAGTGAATGGAGCATTTGATTAATGTAATGCATTTGATCGTAAATAGTTGAAAGAGAAGTAATGAATAGTTAAGTCTAGCAAAACAGCGATTACAAATAAATTAGGTCTCTCGCATGATTGATTTTCATTTTCATACGTTGGCAATACTTAATAGAGGTTGGGCTGACTTCGGCGTCGGAACTTTTCATTTTGCCTTTAATATTAGTCCACATTGTTTACAATGAAAGTGAATAATCGTAAATAGTACGTGATTGTGTGTGATACAAATTTGAAGATGGGGTGATTTATTTCGTATCCCAAGAGCGGAGACAGTAGGGTGATTTGTACAGCGTAACTTCTAGGCCGACAGCCAATACCTCCGGTTACGATGCATTTCGCAGCATTATCAAATACTCCTCAGAATGCCCAGCGAGGTATGTTACATTTAATTACATCTGATTCCTAAAAAAATACTCATTAAATAAATTATAAATTCCCTTTCACCGCCTAACTTCTTCAATAACATAAAAAACCTATGCCGCGTTCCCCCATAAGAACCAGTGCTTATTGAAACTTTTTTAATTCATAAATTAGACCAGTAAGGGCCCATTTTTTTACCGTCTTGAAGAACAGATTTTGCTTTCATTAAAATTACCTTTTGGGGTATTTCTACGTTGTCGGTCTAACGAAAATTCTACCTTAAAATAAAGAAAGCAATGTTACTATCAAAAAAGCTCAGAATGAGGGGTAAATGAATCAAGGATGTGGTTTCATGTATGTAAATGGTTCTAACTGTATATATTTACATACATGTTACTAATATAATCTAGAAAACTCTTAAGAAAGAGTTTTTGATCCTTTCGTTTCAAAAAAATGTCACACTTGACTTTCTTCTTGTCTCTCGAACGAATTCATTTCATTCACACGTCAAAAATACTTTTTGCGTGCGTAGATAATAATTTTGAAATATCCAATACCTTCTTGTCTTTTGTCATTCAGAAAATCACGTTGTGCCTTATTTGGCCCATTGTGCAGGTAACTGACTTCAATTCATAAACCGCGCCCTCGACATGCCGTGTACTCTAGCGGCCGGTCTGCGCAACACATGTGGAGGTTACAAGACGCGCCGTCGGAGTTCGCCCGCATCGCCGCAGCGGTCTCCTCCAGCGGAATCAAAGACGGCCACGTGCATGACGTCAGAGCTGCAACCTCATAGACATTGAGAGGTCGTGTCTATAGCGCGATTTTTATACAGGTGCCTTTCAAGGCGCCTTCCCGATGGAATATCTCACGGCATTTCGCGACTTTCGCAGTCATGCCGCTAGATGTTGCATGATCGCGACCGTATCAAGCAGTGCTTGCGATCATGATATTAAAACGCGCACGTTTTCTCGAGCCCCGGAATATCTACCCCTACTCCTTTGCTAACATTAGATGATTTACGAATAAATAATAACAACGTGCGATGTAGACAAAATCTGATAGCCAGCAATGTTGGCTCCTGTGTAACAGAAACTATTTTGCATTGAAAACTGAAGTACAAATTAGATATAAAATATTTTTTTGAAAATAATTAAATTTCCCACTCCTCTCCCAACTCGCGAAGCGAGAGCTCAAGAAAATGTGCGCGGATAATACATCTAGCTGCACGACCAAAATAGACGCTCAGAATATCAACTGATGTCACAGCAGCGTCTCTGACAGGGAGGCCTTGATGTTCGATACCGGGCGATGCGGTAGGTCGGTCGGTCGGTCGGTCGGTCGGTCGGTCGGTCGGTCGGTCGGTCGGGCGGGCGGGCGGGCGGGCGCAATCACGCGCGAGAGAATTTGCATGAAAAACGCGAGAGGGCGCGGCGGAATTATGAAGCTGGTGGCGGATGCAATCCATGACAGCGCGGGGCAGAAGGGGGGGGAGCGTCACCCACGCCAAACGCCCACACGCGTCCGTCCCACTTGGCCACGCCCCCCTCGGCGTCCCCGCTCCGCCCCGCCTCGCCTTCCTTCTGGCCAGCTCGGCTCTCTCATCTCCCTCTGGCCCGTCTCGCCCCCGTCTTTCTTTCCCTGTCGTTCACATTTCTCTTTCTTTCTCCTTTCGCATCACTCTCTTCTTGCTCTGCTTCCCTTTTTCTCTTTCCTTCGCTTTCTTTCTGTATCTTTTTCCCTTGAATCTCAATCATTCTTTTCGTGTTTCATCCAACCCCTTGTATCTGTCATTTTCTCTTTGTTTTTTTCCTTTCCCTACCTTTCTCTTCCCCCCCTCTCTCTCTGTGTCATCTCCCTCTGGTCCGTTTCGTCCCCGTCTTTCTTTTCCTTTCGTTCACTTTTCTCTTTCTTTCTCCTTGTCCATTACTCTTTCCTTTTCTGGCTCTCGTTATTGCTGTTCCTCTTCTCGTTCCTTCTCTTTCTGGGATTTCCCCTGAATTACACTCATTCTTTTCGTCTTTCTTCCCCCGTTGTATATGATATTTTCTCTATATTTTTCTTTTCCCTACCTTTCTCTGCTCTCTATCTCTTTTCCCTTTCCTTTTGTCTCTTCCCTTCTTTGTTGAAGTTTCACTATTTCTCGTCCTTTGTCTATTTCCGTCTCTTTGGCTTTATTTTCTCTCTTTATTTCTCTCCCTTTCTCCATTTCCCTCTGTTTTCTATCTTTCTTTCTCTTTTTTCTCTGTCAATTTCTTTTGCTCTCCTTCTTCTTTTCCTTCGTTCTTCCTTTCTTTCTCTATTCCCATCTCTCTTCCTTTCTGCTATCCCACGACGCTACAGCATGACGTCTGTGTCTGATGTGGCATGTCGGGCGAGTCTTTGGAGACCAGGGGGATGGACCGTGTGGGAAGGAGGGATGAATTCATCGCGAACTGCTAAAGACGGGATTGGAGGCAGAATGGGAAAGAAGTGATCACGTGATCTGCTATTCGTTTGAAGGCTGTGCTCCTGCACCCGCTTGGAGCACTGAACGCTTGGAAAACAGGGGACCGACTGGTCGAAACACCTGACCTCTAGAATACTCGCCCTCTAGAAGACTGTGGTCAAGCAGATAGCCGGACCGGTAGGAGTGGGCGGAATGGTCGTGGCAGGCACGATAATACTGTCTGTGTCGGAGATGATTATAGATGATTATGATAAATAACGTCCAAGGCAACGCCGGATCAACTAGTATATTATGCATTTGTTATGTATTCGAATTGTATTAATCAACTAAATAATATTTTAAAATTCTCAATTGCCGCAATAATTCTTTGCAAGAGTTTCATTGTATCGTTTCCAGAAGGATTCCACTCAACTTTTGTTTTCAACAAGTTTTTGTTTTTCCTTTTTTCTCTACAAAAGTAGTATATTTTCCCATTTTTGGAGAGAATTCCGCAAAATTTGCACGACAAGATTCTATCAATTTTTGGTAGATCACGATTGTATCAATTGGTTGGTAGAGCACCAGAGATAATCTCTATTGATAGTTTTTCTAAAAGAAATCTGAAAACAACTTATTTATATTCATCCAAACAAACTCAACTGTTACAAACATATTTTTACTTCAAACAATGACTTGTCGGGAGAATGTTTTGGCAATGTTTAAATTGCTATGTTAAATTTTACTCACAACAGAGAGAGATTTGGGAACAAAACCTTTTTTTTAGGCAACTGGAGTTTGACAGAAACCCCGAAAAAAATGGAAAAAGAAGAACAATTCCAAAGTACAATAAAATTTGATAACTGTAACACATAAACCAATTTCATTGCAATCGTTTTCCTTGTGCAAGTTTCATCAAAATGTGTGTTGCGAGCGTTCATTGTTCCGACGCTTTTTGTTTGTCGAGGCGTGAGCGTCCCGAGTATTCGCGAGCCCACCCTGGGAGAGTAATGTCCTTTCACTGCCTCCTGCAAGCCCTTCCTCTGAACCTTGGTTCCCTGCCTCGCCCCCCCCCCCCCCGACCACTCGCCGCGCCGCGCTCTGATCCTCGCTTGTTCGCGAACAGTTGAGCTTCGATTGTTCCAACGCCAGCGCGGCCGCGGGGGATGGCGCGGAGGGGAACGAGACGTGGAGGGGACGGGGGTGGAGGGAGTGGGAGTGGAGGGGATGGGGAAGGAAATACGGGGATGGGCGGCGATGGGGCGGGGATGTGGCGGGGGTGTTGTGGGGATGTGGCGGGAATGGGGGAGATGGGGCGGGAATGTGGCGGGGATGTGGCGGGGATGTGGCGGGGATGGTGCGTGGATGGTTCGTGGATGGGGCGTGGATGGGGCGGGGATAGGGCGGGGATAGGGCGGGGTGCGGCGGGGAGGTGGGTGGGGCGTGGCGGGGATGGGGCGGGGATGGGGGAGACGGGGGCGGGGATGGAGCGGGGGTGTGGCGGGGAGGGAGCAGCGATGGGGTGGGGATAAGGGAGGGGATGGGGTGGGGTGGATCGGGGCTGGAGGGGGCTGGACGGGAAGGGGCGGAGACGGGGTGCGGATGGGGCAGGGTCAGGGTGGGGTCGTGGCGTGGCCTGGACGGGACGGGGTGAGGCGGGGGAGGAGCGGGGGCGGTGCGGGGATAGGATGGGGGCGGGACGGGGCGAGTCGAGGCGAGGCGTGGTGGGAGCGGGGCGCAGGTAGGGTGGGGCGCGGCAGGGGGAGGCGGAAGGCGCAGAGGTTCCGAAGCGACAGCAAACCGCTGCGAGGTGCGTTATTGTGCGCCCCGGGGGTGGGGGTGGGGGTGTGGGGGTGGGGGAGCGGAGCCTGGCGTGTCCCTCGTGGAAACACGAACCTCGCCGCGAGGCTGGGCTTTCGCTCGCAGGCTGCCCGTTTCGCGGCGTGAGTTCGACGCGCGCACGTTATAAGCACGTCTCAACCATCCAGAATTTCGCGAAGCTTTGGGGCGAAGGAATATTTTATTTAGACACGAAAAAGATCCTTACATATTTTCGAAGAAATTAATTGTTAAAATTGATTGTTTAGTATTTTATACTGAATTAAAACTATTACCAACTACTTAAATTGCATTTTTTAGTTCTGATAAAGTCTCTCTTGAATAGATGACACGCAAGCATGTATAATGCGAAGAGAAATGAATGTAATAAATGTGATTAACTCGGAACGATGTGTTAGAGAAATTTGCTTCGTCAACAACACTATTATTTATTTTACCAATTTATTTATTGTCCTAGAAAGAAGGAAAGCAGCGCGGATTAAAGAAAGTGCCAATCTTCAACTTTTTTTCAGTTATTTTCAGAATATTTATTGAAAATAAATCATTTTAGTTGGAAAAAATAATTATGGAACAATGTAAACTTGCAACGATACATCGCAATTTTTCTTGAATAAGATCGTGTTTATTACGTAAAAACCCAGATAATATTGCATTAATTAATGTTCATGAACCATCTTTTTAAGGGAAGCAGTTTCTTTGAAATCACCATGAGCCTGTTGTAAAGACTGGTCGTGTTTATTGGGCATAAAGAGACCCTTGGAAGGAGTTAACGAAAATAAAGCAAGTTCATTTGCCTCTGTAATTTGAAGTAAATTAGCCGAAAAGCCTTCATAATTACACAGGGAGCCTCTTCAGAATAAATTTAATCTTAAAGAACACAGTACTTTTCCAATTGACATACAAAATCGCTCTGATACTTCGCTCACAAGACAATGAATGTACAAGTATATTATTTCAGAAAAACCTTATTTTATGTTCATCGATGTGCACATGGTGAAGTATAGATTTTAGAAACAAAATGACACTTGTGACAGGAATTCGCTCATCGAACTAAAGAAATAGCTTCCAGTTATGCAGTTTTAATCATATTAATAAGATTATCGATAAAAGATAGTGACTGAGGAAACACATAGCAGACGAATATGCCATCTTTCTCATTTTTCTTTTGAAAATTATCTAACAATCTTTTGCAAAACTTGCAGACAACGTACGTATAAGAACGTGTTTGGTTGACTATACTACTCATGTTATGAGTGAGCAGTGGTATAAAGAATTAATTCAGAGTTCAGCCAATTTCTGCTGTCTATCGGCAAGAAAATATCAAATGTACACGTTTCTGTAATTCACAAGATGCGCGCCTGTATTTCTGTCATAACTCAAAGATTGTATTATTGTGCGAAACAAACGAACAATCTTAGTATCACAATTGAAATGTCACGTTGGAAATTCATGTGCCGAAAACTGTTTCCTAGTAGCCAGCAGAAGCAATATTGCTGCTGAACAAAATCACAAAAAAAAAGGTTTTCCAGAAAACTGCATGCAACTGCTCAAAATAACAAATATAGTAGTCTCGTATAACACTAACAAATTATATTATGTAACTAGTTTATAATGTTAAGCTTTATTACATGAGTACATGTTTTGAAAACCAACGACGTTTGGAGCAGTTTTCAAATGGGTATGAATGCAAACCAAACAATGTTATAAACGAGTTGCACACATTAATGTTTGTACAACAGCGTTATCAATTTTTCAAAGAATCAGAGTTAAATTCTGGAAACAACTTTATTGTGACGCTACGAGTATTTAACATTTGCGAATAAAACTTAGTCCGCTGTTCGGTTTGTCGCTACCTCCCCAAGATTCTCCCTCTGCGATTGGCTGAATGCGTGATAAAACATCTCTTCGTGCCATAAACGACAAATATGTCATAATCTGCGCCATAAGATGCCATTTTATGAATTCTTTCTTGTAAAAAAAATAAGTTTCTAAAGCTGGAACGCAAAAATGTGTTTACGAATACTGGCATAACATAGTAGTATAGTGTAGTATAGTATAAAAAAATGTAGTATAGTGCGGGCTTAGCGGCCAATAAGGTAAGGAGTGCGATCAACAGTGAACAAAAGCGAGCAAAATTGACAGCGAACAATAAGTGAACTCAGGACAGTGATGGTGGGACAGTCAGTTGGACAGTGGACAAGTGGAACAATAATATGGTCATTGACAACAATATGGCCAGTGGACAACAACAATATAGAGAGAGTTGGTCACAGTGAACAGTAGTATATAACATGGAAAGTGGAAAATAAGCTTTGTCAAAACGCTCTGCAGAGTCAGCTAACCCAAAAGCGAATTTAGTTTTGAGCCACCCCACTAGAGAGGAAGGCGTTTCCCAACTGGAATCAATGGCTTTATTAGTGATGATACAAAAGGTACAAATACTCTTCTTCTTCTTCCGAGTAATAATTTCATTTTTTTCATAATTCCATCACTGTAAAACTCAACTATAATTACTTACATTAATTTCTAAACAATACTAAAAAAACATAATAAAAATACTTTTATTTAACAACAATAATAATATTTATATCATCAAAATATTTAAATTGCACAAAACCCCTCCAATGTAAATGGATCGCCCTACTGCCAAGCCCTACTTTGCCATTCCAGATACTACACCTTCCGGTACATGTACTATGTTACGACTTGTCTTAAAACGAGAGCGACGGGCGATATGTACACATTCTAGACCCTTAATCAACTAATCAGTATATATGTATATATGTATATATATACATACATATATATATGTATATGAATATATGTATGTATATATAGATGTATATGTATATATGTATATATATATTGTGTCGTCACCGATTAATTAAATATAATTTTATTATGGCATCGCCAATAACAAATGAATTTCTGCAGCTGGAAATATCTCGCGTCGAGAAAGAAGTGGGTCAAAGGGACGCGGCCTCCACCGCGACGGTTCCCTCCGCTAGACAGGGAGGCCCACCCCCCGACCGCGCACGGGTCTTCTTCCCAGAGGCAAATGGTTTATTACCCCCTCATAAAAATACTTGCTGCCCCCTCGCCGGCCCTCTCCTGGGACAAAGCGCCACCCCCGCGTCCTTTCTCCAGCCGCGCGACCGAGTGGTGCCAAGCCCCGAGCGAGCGAGTTGGGCCGGGTGTCAATTAGGCGAGGAAGACACATTTACGACACGTCGTGAGTGAAACCTTTCTCGGCCTCTTCCGAACAATGCTAACTCCCCACATTCGTTCTGGCACGCGTTCTGGCACGCGTCCGGGCGCCAGAAGCCTCGCGGGAGCTGTTTCTCTCTAAACACAGTAGGGTGTCGATTAGCCCCCGCCGGCCGTCGGGAACCCGTGAAATGCGCCTTTACGCGCGCACGTGTCCAGGACAGCTGCGATCAGCTTCTGGAACAACTGACAAAGGGAAGCGAGCGAGATAGCGAAACCAGCGACAGACAGAGAACATTGACGGAAAAATACAGAAAAATCGACACGAGATTGGTTAATCAGATTTCTGCGACGCAGCCACCCTCGGCCAATGGGAAGCTTCGCCATGAGGGAAGGGAGAAATTTGGTGTCAGGAACATTTTGGGAAGGGGAAACGTAGCTCTATTATAAACGCGATGCACAGTGGGAAGAGGGACGACTTGTTAAAATTTCTTCGGACACTTGTTAAAATTTCTTGGGACACGTTAAAATTTCTTCGACAAGACTTGTTAAAAATTTCTTCGGACTGACTTGTTAAAATTTCTTCAGGCTAGACTTGTCAAATTTATTCGAGACACTAACTTTGTAAAATTTCTTCGGGCACTTGTAAAATTTCTTCGGAGACTTCACCTTGTAAGATTTCTTCGAGAGAGACTTATAAATTTTTGTTACTACGGGAGAGTTCCAAGATACTCCTTGGTAGCTAAATGTGCCTGATTATTCAGTCATTCACGATCGGGACGCGAGTTTGGGAAAAGACTTCCCCAGAGCCGAATCAGTCAGGACGCGACTCGTAAATTGTTGCGGAGAAAACTCGGGCGAGACTACCGGACCCCGCGCCGATCCCGCATCAGCCTGCCAGCCTTGCCGTCTACCGTCCCGGGCCCAGTGACAGGCCTCTCCGTTACGTCAGCGCCCGTGGACACTCGCCCCTCTGAGCCTGTTCGATTCGGCGACCTGCAGAGAAGGAGACGCACCGCTGGAGTTCAGCGACCTGGGACAGCCGCCGCCGCCTCTGTTTGAGGCTGCCGCCTCGGCCTGCCCACGAAGACCAGCGGCCATTGGTGAAAACTATGAGACGTTGCCGTCTCACTGAACTATTGTAACGGCGAAAAACCGCAAGTGGCCGCGCTCAGGCCCAGCAGAATTAATCACTTGTAATTAAGTCACAGAGTAGTTTTAGTAAAGAAACTTGCGTCGCCCATTGCGACATTGTAATTTACCTGGTAGCTTTTGGTGCCAGGAATAAACAGTTGTTTGTCACAAATGACTCAATTGCTCATTCTTAACCTCCCAACTCTTCCATTCAGTTACATTTCAGAAGCTGAACCTGGCGCCCTCCCCCGAGCAGTCTTATGAATATTACATTTGGCCGGTCCCAACGTGGGGCTAGTTTAGTGCAATCTTATGAATATTACAATATATATATATATATATATATATATATATATATATATATATACTGATTAGTTGATTAGTGCTCTAGAATGTGGGCATATATGTGTATATATAAACTATTATTATAGTGCCCCAAGAAAGTTTCTACGCATTGGCAGCACGCTGATGAGTGTGCCGTCAACATAAACAAAAGAGTACAGTAAACGCGAAGGAAGTTGCTTATTTATCACGTGTTCGTCCGATAAAGGCATATGCAACAATTTGTTGGGATCCGCAACAAAATTATGCAGAGAAAAAAACTGGAAAGGGTTCAGCGAATGGCAGCTAAATTTACTTTCAGAGATAAGAAAATTGCAGGGTGGGATTAACTCGAAAACACGCGATCAGTAGTAAGACTACGCTTTGTATAAAGCCTATAGCGGTCATCCAGCTTGGAAAGAAATCAATCAATCAAATCAATATTCACATCTTTTAAACTTTTAAACAGTGTCTTCGAAATTAGTGCGGTGCTTGAGATGGCAAAGAGGATGGTTCTCACATGGTCCATGTGCCACTGTCTCTTGATACTTTCAACCAGCGGAGTATATTTTGTAATCTTTTCGACATTCTTCTCATGAAGATTTTTCGTGTTTGGTATGGCTCTGTAAAACAGGCAGGCTTGCCTTTTCGTCTTGTCTTACCAGAACCAAATCAGGCCGGTTGTGAGGGGAGTCTGGTATGAGAGGGAGAGAGGATGAGAGAGGGAGAGAGAGAGGAAGAGAGAGGGAGAGAGAGGGGGGAGAGAGAGGGAGAGGGAGAGAGAGAGGAAAGAGAGAGAGCGAGGGGGAAAGCTTTTGAGAGGAGGCTGTCAGAGGGAGCGAAGGCGCGGCTGCGAAAGCGAGCGGAGAGGCAGAGGAGGAGGAAGGCGAGAGCAGTGGGGCGGTGGGTGGGAGGGGGGTGCGGGTGACGTACGGGAGCGCCCTACGAGGCACGTGCTCCGCAGAACAGCTGCGGCCGCAGTCCAACTTCCTAATGGGCCCGCGCCCTCATCCACCCCCACCCCTCCCCCGCCGGCGGCCACGTGACCCGCGGCGCAGCTTCATTGCTCCGCTCCGGATTCGACCCAGACCGCGCCCAGTGGCGCTGGGTGCTCTCCACAAATGCACCTCGAATGCGGTTGCCTTTTCATGATACTCCCTCTTCCTGCGGTTACCAACCGGGCGAGGTGGCTCAGGGCATCAGCCGATGTCACTGCAGCGCCTTTGACCGGGAGGTCCTTGGTTCGAGTTACGGCGGTGGCGGGATTTTCGACAATCGGAAGGCAGCTAGATCGAATTCAGTGCTTGCCGCCAGTTAAACGGGATAGCTAGTTTTTCCCTCCGTTCTCCGGTCGATTGCTGGAGCAGTACCCTCAAAAAGGAGCCACGGACCGCGCGCGATCTTTCTTTCCCATTCCTTGTTCTACCCTCACTCCTTACGTACACACACTCACATACATTACACCCCCACACAAATCGGGAGACTAGTCAGGACCTTACAGTTTGTCCCGATAAGGGTGCCCCACTGATGGGAGAATCTATTTGGGGAAACCCCGCACACCGACGACTAGTCGGGCGCTATCCAGTGGGGGAAGATCATTGCTATCTCCTTCGATGAAAACATGCTCTACAGTTAAGGGACTAATGACCTTAGCAGTTGACGCGCCCGGAAATTCTAATCGATCAATCAACCTAAGACCTTCCGAGGTATCAGTTCGTGGTTATCATCGAGACCGTATGTCTACAATGAAGTGATGGACGTTTTAAGGAAAAAGCAATAGATAATGAATGGGCAATGATGTGTGATGTTCTCATTCATGGTTTTATTGTAAAAATTACTGGACAGTGATATGAATTGCGAAGTCGTATCAATTGCAGTGAAGGGAACGAAATAATGGCGAAAATAATAAGAGTAGTATAGTTTTTAAATATTTGTATCCTTTAACATTGTGCCGCAGGGGCCACGCCCCCTCGTGGGCGGGCAGTAGACTAGCCTGGGTTTCGGCCCCCAGGCCCGCTTTCCCCCCTCGAGGTCTTTCCCCCGCGGTCAGGTTAGCACGAACGAGAGAACATTAACACGGCGCAGATGCCGACTTTGCAGAGTTCCACGGGCGCGCCTTGAATAACTTCAGGTGAATGCTGCTGGGGCCACGCCCCCTCGCGCGCGGACAGTAGACTAGATTGGGCCTCGACCCCAGGCCCGCTTTCCCCCCTCCACAGGAGTTTTTTTGGGGTGGGGGTGGGGAGAATAATGCGAATATTCTCACTGAATAAAGCGAACTAAACGTCGCCTTGAGTGATTTTCCCCAGCCAGGTACACCCCGACGTGTGTTGTAGTGTTCTGCATGTAAGAGAAAGTGTGCGTACGTAAGAGAGGGGACAGGTCAGGAGAGGGAATAGAACAGGGAAGAGGAAGGAACGATCGCGCGCGATCCGTGACCCATTTGTTAGTACCGATCAGAGCAACCGCCCGTAATCCGCGGCCGTCTGGAAAGTAGACCTTCGGTGAAGGGCGCTACAGTGACATCAGTTCATACCTTGAGCCACCTTCGTCGCCCCACTTTTCACTTGCCTCCACATAACTTCTCCAACTTCCCACCTTTCTCTCCTTCCTCCTACTCCCCCGTTTTCCCTAGGCGTCTATCTCTTTCTCAGCCTGTCCCTTCCCCTGCGTTCCCTCGCCGAACCTTATCCTGGCACTCTACGTTCCCTATCCGCTGAGCCATCCGCGTCCATTTCTTCGTATCTATCCCCCCACCCCCATTCCCAGCTCCGTGCCTCCACACGGCCCTGCGCCAGGTGCGTTCCAGCTGCCTTCCCCTTCCCCCCCCCTCCGCACTCTCACGCGCCAGGTGGCTGGCGGCGTGCCTCATTCCGGCACCGCCCCTTGCCCTCTGCCCCGCCCCCTGCTCGTAAACGAAATTTACTGCCGCTCGATACACTCTCTCCATTCGATTGTTTCCCTCAACCCCTCCCCCCTCCCCCTCCTTCTCCCCCCGCTGGCGATACACGCGCAAACAAGTTGCAGGCGGCGCGCGACCCGCCCCCTTCACCCTGCGCGGCAACTTTCACCAACCCACCCTGCATACAGCCATTGGCGACTGATTGAGAGGCGATTTTGGGCTCGTCTTCTGCCAAGGTCATTATTCCCGTAAGATATTTTTCTTTTTGGAGCTGGCGGTGATCCTCTCCCGCTGAATGGCGATAAGCAGCGGGCCGCTCAGATCCTCCTCCAGAGAGCAGCTGAAGTCGACACAGCTGTGTAGCGGGTGTCGCAAACCCCTGCCACCCTCGAGTCTCGAACCCTGGGACCTCCCGGTCAAAAACACTGCAATGATATCAGTCCACGCCCTGAACCACCTTTGTCGCACCACAGGCGAATGTTACAAGCTCGGAGACTCAACTCGGCGATTGGAGTTTGCAAGAAGGGGTTGCGAGAATATTTCTATTTTCCGGGCGCGTCTACTGGTCATATCGTTAGTCTCGTTGGCGTCAGCCTCGTAGGAGTTGAGCATGGTTTCTCCATCGCAGGGGTGGCGGTGCTCTTATACCGCAGCACGACGACAACCGGCGCCGACCTACACGTCTACAGGCGGGGTTTCCACCTCCAGGTACCTCCCATAGTGAGGCACCACCCTACCCGAGACAAGCTCTAAAGGCACATTCACAATGCGAACAGAAACGTAAGCATATCGCGTAGACGTAATCATTAACATAAGTGATAGATATTGTGAATAATTTAGTCTAACGTAAACGTAAGCAAATTAAGAGTTTCTATTCGCTGTGCGACATTCTATTTTACTAATGGTTGGATGTGAGAATCGATTTCGAGGTATCGACCGTGACCATGGCCCATGGTACATGCCGTTATTTCGTCCATCGACTTCGATACTCGATGTTCAGTTAACTTACTGTAATTGGTTCATTTCTTATGCCTTACTTAAGCATAAGCACAGAATCCTGCAAGCTTTTAGGATAACGTCTTACGTGTTAGGCATAAATTCATTGTGAATAAGTCCACTTATGGACGTAGTCCTAACTTTTTTGTTAACACTATGCTTGTTTGCGTTGTGAATGGGCCTTAAGCTCTCGACATGTGTGGTAGTGCATGTAACTCTAAATGTGGTCAGTAAGGGGAAATGATAGGACTAAGATGAGGAAGGAAAGACTGCGTGACGCGTGACCCGTTTGTAAGGGAATTTCTCTGCCATTCGGAAAAACCACGAAAAACTACAGATCAAAGCAGACGGCCGCTGGAATTCTCCAGGAGCGGATCCAGCCAATCATTTTGGAGGGGGCCATCGTAGAATTTTGTTAAATAATAAACATCTTTGTTAATATATTTTATATTATTTATGCATGTAAATAATTACATAATTCGAACGTAAACAAATGTTTAAATCAATTTTGCTAAATAAAGGAAGGAAACGAAAACTCTAAGCGTTTTTTTTTTGGGGGGGGCGGGGGGCATGGCCCCCCTTGAATCCGCCTGTGTGGCTATGTAGGTAGAGTCAAAAGTCCTGCCACATCGGAACTCGATCCCTGCGACCTCCCCACTGCAGGAACATCAATTGATGCCCTGAGCCACCTCAGCCAGTAAGGAGTTGCGAGGTACAATGGTATCTTCCACTGCGGATCTGATAGCTCGGCGAACAGGATGTCGCCGAGTGATACAATTCGAATTCTGGAGTGGGAGTTAGCAGCGCTTTCATTTCCTTCGAGAGAAACTCGCCGTTTAAACGCTGAGTGTGCGTATACTGTCTGCCACGGGGAGACCAGCCAATAGAATGGCGTCTAGCCGAGGGGGGAGGGGGAGAGAAGTCGATGGCAATACCGGCTGGTGCATCGAGCTTCGACTTTCCAGAAGTCGATTCTCCCCCCCCCCTCCCCCCTCCCTTGATAATGATGAGAGAGGGAGTGTAGGCAGGCGCAATGCCCATCGTTAACTCTTGCTATGACGCTTACTTCTCTGGCCATACAAAAATATTTTCCCCAGCCATTGGACTCATGCGGACCCGGCATCGGGAATTAAATAGCGGCAGGGACTTTTCATTTAGGGTAAAATTGCTTCAAAGAGGGTAACACAAGTTTCGTTTCGCGACAAAATGGCTGTGTCCTGGTAATTGAATTTTATATCTCGTTCGGTGAATATTTGTGTCGGAATTGCAGTCAGGGCAGCCTGTTTAATGTTATATATTTAATGAAGTAATTTGGAGTCGAACAAAACAAAGTAGATATTTTATTTATTGGAATTCCCATTGTTGTTATTTTAGCTTCCTACATTATTCCTTTTAGTTTATAATAACCTACAAACATCGGAACATTTATCAGTTTGAATGCAATTCTGGGAAGTCCTGGGAGGAAATCAGTAAAAAGATCCAGGTACAAAATTAATTTATGTTGGATAACCAGAAATGCCAGTAATCAAAGAGGAAATGTCAACGTATGCGTATAGATTGACGTGCGATTTTAATTTAGATAACGTCATGTAATTTTTTTACATTTTTTAATATTGTGTTTGTAAATTTAATTTGATTCGCCCAACTTCATTTATTAATTCTCCATAACAATTCATAGAAAATCAATGGAAATTAAATGATAATACAATCAGAATGTATCAACCTTGAAGCCGAAATTCGGAGGGACGTGAAACCAATTCATGGATGTCAATCAGAGGATTCGTTCAGTTCTTGATTATTTACTTTTAATCAAATGCCTCAATCGATAACTTTATATATATATATATATATATATATATATATATATATATATATATATATATATATATATATAAAATTAACTTCAGTAAAATGTTGCTTGTCAACCTATTTGGTGATTGGCAGATTAAAAAAAATGATTTTGTTACTTGTACATGGAAGATATAATGTGAAGAAAGGAAACTCTTGTTACCCTAAATATTCGTTTGTATATTTAAAAGAGACGTAAAGTCAAGACGAAGCGATTGCTAATCAAGAAATTCATTCAGATAAACATTTTGGCTCATCGCTTTGAGAAGGAATCATGATCTTCATAATTATCCGAGATTTAGAACGGTCATTATGATCGCTTGAACCTTAGAATTATGAAATAAGGGGCTTACTTCAAACTTGCACTTTGAATAGCATATGTAATAAATTGCGATTAATTAGATACATTTGCTTTCTAAAAGCAAGATTTAAAGAACGTGTTTATGTCACACCTCTCATAACTTCAACTAGTGGAGCTAAAGCACCACGTACTTTCTCCCTCTTAGTAATGGATACGTAATACTATTTATATCTAGGTTTCTCTCCGAATTAATGCATCTCGGTCATACTTCGTGGTACAACTCATTACAAAATGTAGAACATTAGGTGCGGGCTCCTCGGTCTGTGGCCAGCAGACTCACAAGGCCCTCCGTAACGACACACACACATGAGAGACAAGGGACAAACAACCGTGCCCACGGCGGGACTCCAACCCGCGACCCTTCCGTCAGAGGTGCACAGACGCCACACGCTCCAGCCGCCTCGACCATCCAGGCAAGCGACACTTGACAAGCAAGTGAGAGAAGATTTCGTGACGACGATCATCAATAGAAGAGTAAAAAAAGAACTTTGGCATATCACGAGAACAACAGTGTAAGTTTCTGACTGTCGACACATCACAACGTTATATCTTGCGGGTTTTATACAGTTAAATTATGTTCCAACAATGAGATGTAATTCACACAACAATAGCTCCCATCTCGCGGCGCGTAATGTCATTGTCGGGTTGCAATTTGATATTTGCAGGAGGCTAACAATTTTTCATTTATAACACATTTAAATCGCTTTTTCAAGAGAAAACGTAATTGGACCGATTTCAACTACGGTTTACGGATTGCTTGAAAGAAAATACATTAATACTTTGAGAATGCAAATACATTCCTCGCAACACGTAAAAACATGGATTTGCGGATTGCTGTTTATAATATGTAAAATCAGATGGGTTTTAAATCATTTCTAAAAGATTAGTTTGTAAACGAATAACAAAAGCTTGAATGTAAGGAATAAACAAAGAAATACGAAATGATGCACAACGCTTCTCAAATTACGTTCACGAAGCGTAAGGAATTCGAAGTGGGCGACTATGTTTGAAGCCAAATTACATAAAAATACTCATATTTTTGAAAAAATTAAACGTAACCGTATTTGAAGATCTGTTTTTGGTGATCATATTTTGACCGGGAGGTCCTAGGTTCGAATACCGACGGTGGCAGGATTTTCAACACTAGCTTGTCAGCTAGGTCGAATTCAGCCGCAGTCTGAGGGGAATTCTAGCGGCCGGCTGCTCTGATCGGTAGATTTACGTGGTTTCTCCGATCAACACCAGGCGAATGACGGAGCAGTACCCTACCAAACGGGCCACGGACTGCGCGCGATCTTTCCTACCTCTTCCTAGTCCTACGCTCTCCTCTTACACACGCACACACTTGCACAACACAAACACACATGCCGGGAGACCGGTCAGGAGCTTAGATTATGTACCGGCTATGGCAGTGCCCCTCTGGTGGGAGATACCTTGTAGGGCAAACCACCGCCAGGTCGGCGCCGGATCTCGCCATACAGCGATGGAAGTATCACCGTCACCTCCCGAGCAAAATCATGCAATACACTTCCGGGACCCAGGTAGTTGACGGGTCCCTGGAATCACTAAAACAATCAATCAATCAAGTGTACACATTTCATTAAGAAAAAATGTATCTTCGCAATTGTAGTTGTAGAAAGACACCAAAAAGTTTTTTAATTTTTCAATTTTCAAAAAAACAGACGTTTTAAAGTAATTGAGACCTGCACCATTATCTTAAGCATCTTTTGGGCGAAGGACAAAATCTGCATAATCTTCCGCGGTACTTGATATTTTATAATAATAATAATAATAATAATAATAATAATAATAATAATAATAATAATAATAATAATAATAATAATAATAATAATAATAGTCCCCATTAAGAGCCAATGCCTTGCGCTCCAAGCGGTGTGAAAAAATTGGTTGGTTTCCCCAGTTAAAACCAACAAATTGTTTCCCAACTCATGAATAGATCCTGCATATACTCAACAACAACTACACTATGCCTATGTTTAATTTTTTCGTCTCATTTATACGTTGGCGAAGTATACCGTGTTTTTGAAAGGCATTTAAAATCATAAATTTTGTTTTTAGAGCTTATTGAGGAATCAGTGCAAAAACTAAATAAAGAGCAAGTGAGCAAAGATGTCTTGAGGAAGAAATCGATAGAAGAGTAAAATAAGAACTTTGGCATATCACGTGAACAATAGTGTAAGTTTCTGGTAGTCGACACATCACAAAATATATCTTGTGTGTTGCAAAACGAACAGCTCATTATACATTTTACTCCACTGCAAAGAACCACATTCTTTCTTAAAAGAAAAAAAAAACTGCATTTAATTACTAACGTCCACGGTTCTGTTTCTGTTCTAATACTAAACTGCAAACGAACATTTTGTCATTGCAACGATATCATGGAGCATTCAATGCATGAATAACTGGAAATACATAGAAAGGTGAACTAAGAACTTTGGTGAACAGCAGGGTAGGTTTCTACCAGTGAACACATCAGAACCTTATATCGTATGTGTTTCAACACGAGCAGCTCATTACAAGTAGTTCTTTCCAGAGTAAAACACACTTGCTTCAAGGAAAGAACTGCATTTAACTACGACGCCCACTATTCTATTTCTGAACTGCAAAACGAACACTTTATCGGTACGTTGGTAGTATGGAGCTTTCATTGCATTCGTATCAACTAGAACGTCGCTCATTGCAATGCAGATGTGTTCCCACTACGCCAAACGTTTGTCTTCATAACATACCTTGACGCCAAAGCTTCATTTTTGAAACTGTAAACTGTCGCATCACTTCTCCGTTGAAATGGAACGGAATTCAATTTCAACCCCATTTGCGTGTTCATTGGGTTACGGACACGCCCTGCGGGAGACCAGCAGTTGCAACGAACCGCAACATTTGCGCATCGACACACAGAGACTTAAAGCTATTCATGTTTTATCAGCAACTTTTGCACATTCATTCGATTCTCGTTCCTCATTACGAGATGCACCTGACATACGAAAACACTGCAAGAGAAAAGGGCCTTTAACCGGCGTTTAGTGAAAAAGAAGTTTGATTATACACGTAGGCTTCCGCGGCTCGAGTCCATTACTTCTAGGCTGTCCGGGTGACGCCGCGTCGTTGGCAGATAGGCCGACGTTTCGCCTGCCATGTCGCAGGCTTCTTCAGGGTAGTGAGGCCTCACAAGCCTGCGACATGACAGGCGAAACGTCGGCCTATCTGCCAACGACGCGGCGTCACCCGGACAGCCTAGAAGTAGAAGTTTGATTACTTGTTCAGATGGTTGTAGCGTACGGAGGATCGACATGTCGCCACAGCGGTTTGCTTTCCATAAGCGGCATTGCTCTTCCCATGCTGCCACCGCTGCAGCCACCGTGGAGGGGGGGTCTGCAAAGGTAGGTTTCGCCGACCCTCCGGCGACGACGAACACAGGGACCGCAGCAGGTAAAACGCCACGTCCGGTGGCGCAGTGGGAAGACCGCCATTTAAAGCAGTGTTCTGTTAGCGGTGGCGCGTACGCCCTTCTCCGCTTCGCGTAGCGAGGGTCCTCCCCTGGTTGCCGCAGCGGCGCGAGCCCGCCGCACATCGGAAGACCTTCATTCAAACCAATGCTCTGCTTCGAGCCGCGACGTTCGGAAGCGCGCAGCGGTGGCGTGTGAAGGTGCCCTTAAAGTTGTATTCTGCTAGCGGTGGCACGTACGCCCTCCTGCGCTTCTCGTATGGAGGGTCCGGCGCAGAACGCCGCAAACCCAGCCCACGTGGGAAGACCTCCATTTAAACCAACGCTCTGTTACGAGCCGTCATGTGCGCTGCTACGTGGCTACGTGTAAAGGGCGTTGATGCCAAGCAACGCAAATGTAACTGGGTAAGTCTGTGGGGCAGGTGGCGTAGTAGCGACGAGCTAGAATATGCTACATAGAGTGGCTGACCACATGGTTTCAGCGCTCGTAGTGGACGCTCGCCGAACTAGGGGCCACCATGATTTTTTTTTACAGTCAGACCATGAGAGATGCCTGGTGGGGAGTGTAGAACTATTGAACTGAATCGAGGTGTTGTTGGTACCACATCTTATTTCTATATTGTTGTCTTTCCGTTTGTCTGTATTTAAATTATATTAGTGGTTAGTGGTCTTTCTGTTTATCTGTATTTAAATTATATTAGTGGTTAGAATAATAATTTAATCAGTATGATCGTAATAACTGTAAAAATATTTGTCATCACACAAATATATAATTTTTCAAGTTTGCAGCCTTATTTGAGATCTGTTTGTTTCCTATTTATTGCAATAACATTCACTTTCTGGCGTAATGCTAACTACAATAACATTTCAACTTCTTCCTTTCTGATGCCAAATACTCAGGCAAGTAGCTACGTGTTTTTAAAGTTTCGTTGGCACATAGTTGGCCAAATTAATTCAAATTGGCACCACCCTTGGAGGTCATTCACTTTGATAATTCTTTGAGGTTATTTAAGTAGGAAAGATCATACATTTCAAAAGTCGTGCTTTCGAATTTATTTGGCCCCGAACCCAAGACAAGGAAAACAATTGGCCCTTACCGGCCTAATTGTTGAATAAAAGACGTTTAAATTAGTTCAGGCTCTTATGAAAAATGCTGGAGTATGCATTTTTAAGTTATTGTAGAGGTTATATGGCGAATTATTCGATGGCATTATTCGATATGTAGTAAATTATTTTAAGAATCAGATGGTATTAAATG